>CM033277.1:11679785-12318690 GCA_019343175.1 Oedothorax gibbosus | reverse complement strand
CATTTTTTTTACCCCCTACTACAGAAATTTTTTTTTTAAAATTTTACAACTTAAATTTTCTTTTAAAATTTTAATTTAAAGCTCAACCCAGGGGAAAACCCAAATTTACATTTCAGCCAATTTGCTTTTTCAGAGAAAACCCAGATTAAAATATTCAAATTAGTAGTTGCCATATGGCAACCCCAGGCTTTTGAGCACTGAATAGATCCCTTTAATTTTGGGGATTTTTAATATTTTTTTTTTTTTATACAAATTTTTTCCCTTTACATTTAAAGCTAATGAACTTTTTTTTATATTCCCCCAATAAATTAAAATTAAAAATTTAAAGTTAATTGATAAATTTTTTTATTATATAATAATTTGCGGAGGCCCCAAAAACACATAGTTTTAAAAAAAAAATTTCTTTAATGAATGTAATTGAAAAAAATCTATAACAAAAAAAAAATTTTAAAATTTTTTTTTTTTTAGAAAAATTTGGATTTTTTTTCAAAAAAGAAAAATTATTTTTCTATTGAAAAAAAATTTTAATGTTTTTGTACAAGAAAAAAAATAGTAGGTAGATATGAATGAAAAAGGGCACAAAATCTTTTTTAAACAGAATTTTAAATGGCAGAATGAAAACGAAAAAATTAAAACAGTTTTTTTTTGGGGTTTTTTTATTTTTTTGTTTTAAAACCCAAAATTTGGTTTCCCAAAACATTTTAAACACTGAACTCTTGTGAATCCTTTACAGCCAACAAAAAACAAAAGTTGTGCTTACTGCATGGGGGTTGCCAAACGGCAACACATTTTAAAAACCAACAAACAAAATTCCAATTTTGATAATAAGGGATTAAAAAAAACCTACTTAATATTTTTTTAATAACCCCCCTTAAAAATATAGTTTTTTTTTTCAAAACAATTTATTTGTTTTTTAGTAATAAATTTAAATTACTTTGAATACTGCCAAAAAAAACAAAAAAAAATTTTTCTTTTTTTTTGAAGGGGTTATTAAAAAACTAAAATTTAAAAAATGGAAAATGTAATGGGAGGGGAAAAAAACACAGATTTTTTTTCGAGAGGGAGCCATTTAAAAAAATAAAAGTGGATTATGTTACTTGTTGCCATATGGCAACAGTATACATTAGGGGTTAAACATTTTGATTCAACAGATTGGGGTTTTTAAAATCCCGGAAATCTTACGTTTTTACAATCTTAAGCATGTTCTCATATGTTCTATTTGTAAAAAATAATGGTCTTTTTTTTCCCTTTTTTTAAACCTGGGATTTTTTATCAAACTTTTCATCATGGGGCTCATTTTTCTGTGATTTTGCACGACTATATTCCCGATCTGCCTAATAGTTAAAAATTCTAAGCTATTTAAGTCATGAAAGGATAAAAAACAAGCCCTTCAGCTTTTTGAAATTTTAATATTTTATTCTAACGCAGTTTTAATGCAAAGTCCCCTTTTTAAAATTTTTTGTTGAAAAAAATTTTCAAGAACTCTAAAAACGTGTTTACTCCCGTACATTTTTCATTTTTTATAAAAAATTAAAAATTCTGGTATCTTATAAAAAGGTTTAAAATTGGGTTTTTAGATCTTCTCCTTTTTAACCATTTCAGGCTTAAAGGTTTTAAAATAAATTATAAGTAATTAAAAAGGTTTACCAAAACCCAAAAAAGTAAGTAAACCAAAACATAAGTAGGGGAAAAAGGGGGGAAGGAGCTGAATTCACGGGGTTTCCCCCAAGGGGGGGGGAGTAGTTGGGGGGGGGAAGGGGGGGATTCTTATCAGGGTGTGACGGGGTGTGGAGTCAGGGGGACGTTTGGGTGGAGTTGAGTTGTTTTTCAGGAGTTGGGTTTTTTTTATTTGTGACTCTAGGGGTTTTCATAGTAACAATATGTTATTTAGTTCATGGAAAAAAAACGTGGCGCCCTCTATTAGTGAAAAAATGAATGATTTTAAAAATATTTCATATTTCCCCAAGTGGGGATATTCTTATGTAGTAGAGGGAAAATGACAGTACTGCGCCAGTTTGGGGGGTCGGGGTAGATTTAACCACGATAACGCCTATGGGGTAGTTGGACTTGACGTACACTCGTGGTGCCCTCTTTTCGGCAGGAAAGGAATAAAAATAATGTTTATGACGGGACGCTCGTGGCGCCATCTACCCGGGGAAGAAAAAAAAATGATTTTAATGTAAAATAGGGTGAAAAATTTAAATTTAAAAAATTTGCGCGAAAAAAATTAAAAAGGAGTTTTTGACGATTCGAAAACCCCCCATCTCCAAAAACGAACGTGGCCCCAGCGACTTGTGCGCGTTAGTGAACTGAGCCCCGTCCCCTCGACAAATTGTGAAGAATTTAAAAATTTTTTTGCGGGTTTTATAAGTGCTCCCGGGCCATCTAGTAAAAAAAAATTTCATTTAAAACCTGTCTAAATGGTGCATAAACTCGAAATACTTTTGTGGGATATTTACAAAAATTAAGATAATCAGTAATATTGATTGACATTGCACATGTCTTGATGGAGACACTTAGTCTGAATACTTTAGATATATGTCTTAGATTTTTGTGGATGTGGATTTACTTTAGCAATTAAGATAATTTTCTAGGGAAACACAGTCACGTAGGGGACCAAAGGTTTCGTTACAAAAAGCTATGCCATAAAGGATACATCCAAAAGAACATGATGTAGATGGCGTTTTTTTGGGCCCAAAGGCCCAAACCCGGCCAATGAAAAAATGAGTAGGGAAAGCCCGGAACCCTTTTATTTATTTTCCCGTTTCAGAGTTGAAAACTCATTCCTTCACTAGCCTTCACCAACTCGATTGCCCTTTTTAAAAGAGTTAAATTTTTCCCCGAAAAAAAGATCATCCAGGGATGTATTTCCCCAAGTAAAAAGGGCCCAGTAGATAGCGAGCGCTGTAACCTTTAACTTATTTTTTATATAAATTTTTTTCCTTTGCTATCAAGTTGTTTTGCTAAGTAATTTTTTTTTTTCATGCATCGTTTACAATCTAAAAGATGTAAATAAGCCTTATTTTTAGGGCTAATAACAAAAATCTTTCAGGAACCTAAGTTTTACTTCTGCAATTTTATTTTAGTTTGTGAACCTCTCTCCCTTTGATTTTTTAAGAATCCCCCCCCCAGATGTGAATTTGCAGTGTTGGTGCATGGATAGATTTTTCACGAATTTTGGGAATTTCATCACGTTAGATGCTCCATTTTAGAATAAAAACTTTTAATTCTACAATCCCTGACTGGCCTCTCCGCAACTCTGAAGTGAATCGTCCCAAGAAAAGTGTTCCAGTGCGGGAATGGAATCTTTGGGTTCGGTTAAAGGTCTCTTTTTTTGTAGTTGGGGAAAATTTAAATATTTTTTAAATAACAAAAGTAATGAAACCCCAAACTGCATTAAAAAAAAAAAAAAGTAAATTAAAACTTAGCATAATTGCATGCAAAATATGCCTTGCCGCTTTCTTTTAGAAATTAATGAATAATCAAAGAATCAAATTGTCTACATTTTAACGTCATTTTCCAAAAGATTCTGAAAATATTTTTTTGCTTCAAAAAGTTTTTAAAAAATTTTATCCATTGTTGATTGGCAACAGGATTTAAAAAAACTCAAAATTTAAATTTTAATGCAATTCAAGGGAAATCGCCGACAGATAGTAGATTTAGTCCTCCGGGCGTACAGAAACGACGGACAAAAAGAGAAAGTTGGGTAGAGGCATAGCTTTTTAACAAAAAAAAAATTTTTTAAAATCCCAGGATGACCCATTTTGGAAGGGGGGGACGGGGCAGAAAAAACCCCCAGGGGCAGCAGACGGAAAGACAAAAAACAAAGAAAAAGACAGACAGATGGACATCAACCGCATTTTAAAACCTACATACTTAAATGACTCAAAATTGAATTTCAATGCTAATTCAATGGGAAATTTTGTCCGCCCGGGAGCAGACGACGGAAAAAAAATTTAAAAATTTGGGGTACGAGGTCATGCTTTCAAACCCAAAAAAAAAAATTTTTTTAAAACCCTGTTTAGAACCGTTTTTGGAAGGGGGTACGGAAAAGAAAAAGGACAGCCCGGAAAGACAGGACAAAGAAACGAAAAAGAACGACAGACATACGAACAAAGACAAAACAAAAATTGGACATCAACCGTTTCAATACCTACATGATTTAAATCAAAATTAAATTTTCAATGCTAATTCAAGGGGAAATTCCCCGAAAAGTAGATTTATGTCCCCGACGTACAGACAGAGGACAAAAAGTATGAAATTTGGGTATTGAGGTCATAGCTTTCAAAAAAAAGAATTTTTAAACCGTGATTAAACCCGATTTTGGGAAGGGGGGTCCCAGAGGGGACGGGACAAACGGCAGACAGGCGACAGACAAAAACGGACAGAATCGAACGGGGACGGACAAGGGCAGACAACAGTGGAAAAAAATAAAAACCCGTTTTTTCAATCCCTCAGTGTTTTAAATACTAAATTTGAATTTCAATGCTAATCAAGGGGAAAATTTCCCCGACAATAGTAGTTTTTATGCCCGTGGGGACGTACGACAGAGGACAAAAAGTATGAAAGTTGGGTATTGGGTTTTATAGTTTCTAACAAAAAAAAAATTTTTAAGACCCCCGATGTTAAACCTTTTGGAAGGGGGGTAGGACGGACAGACGGACGACAGGACGGGACATCGACCGTGTCAATCCTCTTTTTTTTTTTTTTAATTTTTTCGAATTAAAAAAAGAAAATACAAAAAAAGTGTTTTTCATTCATTTTGGTTTTTATTTAAAATAAGTACAAAAAATTTATAAGAAATTTTTTATTTATTTTTTATAGATTTTTAAGACTATGTTTTAAATTTTAATGTTTTTTTTTGTAACTTTCTTTCATTTTTAAATAAAATTTTTATAATTTTTTAGAAAAAATCTCAGGAGAACCCAGGAGAACCAACGTGGCCAATATTAAAAAAAAATTTTGGCCGACTTTGGTGTCAATTTTGGGGCCGACGTCAAAGGGACCCCCTCAAATATTGTCGACGCGTTTTACGAATTGGCCCAACATTTATCAACGTCGTCAATTCGCATATCGACATGGCCGACATAAAAAAACACCCTTGCCGATATTGTACTAATGGGTTTCACGAATTGATAAACATCGCATATTGAAATTTGGCGACATAAAAAGGGCCCCCTAGCAAATATTGTAGACGTCGTTTTACAATTGGCCAACATTTATAAAACGTCGACAATATCGCATATCGAATGGCCGAAAAAAAAATGACCCCCTTCCCGGTATTGACACTGGTTTACGACATTGATCAACATCGCATATTGACATTGGCGACATAAAAAGGCCCCCCCTAGCAAATTTGTACACGTCGGTTTACGACATTGCCCAAACTTTATCAACGCCGTACAATATCATATCGACATTGGCCGAATAAAAAACCCCTTGCGGTTTTTGTATACATTTTTTCGACATTGATCAACATCGCATATTGACTTTTGGGCCAAAAAAAAAATGACACCCTTGCGAAATTCCAACATCGGTTTAGGGGACTTTGTCAACATTAGGTACCACTTTATGGTTTTTTTTTACAGTACTTCTCAATTTTTTTTTTTTCCATTTCCCCTTCGAAACTTTTTAATCATAGTTTTTTGAGTAGAAAAAATTTATTTACAAAAGGAATTTTTTTTATTTTTTTCAAATTTACAAAATTTTTTTAATTAAAAAAATATAAAAAAAAATTTTTTACACAAAGGAAATTTTTTTATATATTTCAAATTTTTAAAAAAAAATTTTGTAATTAAAAAAAAAAGAAAATTACTTTTGTAAATAATTTTTTTTTACTCAAAAAACAGATGATTTAAAAAATTTATGCAAAGTACAAATTTAAAATTGAGAAGTACGAAAAAAACGCCATGAATGGGTACGACTAATGTTGATAAATGTCGAAAACCCGATTTGTAAAATATTCGAAAGGGTGTCATTTTTATGTACCCAATGTCAATATGCGTTTTTAAAAACAATTAAAAAAATAGGTTAAATAAAAAAAAATTTAATCAAGAAATTTGTCAGTTTTTGTAATTTAAAAAACTAGTAATTCAGAACTATAAAAACCCTACTTTAGAAAGCCTTTTTTTTCTGTACTGTTCAGAGTCAAATTAAAAAAAATTTTTTACGTATTATTTCATAATAAATATTGATACATACACATATTTTTCCCAGTTTTTTAAATTAACTACACAACATCTTGGATGTTTTTATATAGGATGGTCGTACCTTTAAAAGCAAAAAATTTGTGGGTAAAAAATTGAAAAAAAAATATGTTTACCTACCCCCTTTTGGGTTGGTTTTTTTCATAAAATTAAAAGTGTAGAAAAAACTTTTAAATTTTTAAAAAAATCTGTAATCTAGCACAAATTTTCAATTAAACTTTTTTTACATGTATTTTGTTTAAAAATTTCATGTTTTAGATAGTTATGTATTTTTTATTTTAAATTAAAAAAAAAAAAAAAAAAGGGACGCGAAAAGCAAAATTGAAATTTTTAAAAAAACCAAATTAAAATTTTCCAAAAGTTTTTCATTTTATTCAAGTCTTTTTATGTTTTATTTTGTGAAAACAATAGGGGGATTTGATATTTTCACTTTTCCAAGAATAAATTTATCAAAAGTCCCTCATTATTTTTCGACAGTAATTTACCCAAAACATCTTACACAAATTTTGAATATAAATTTAAAAAAAAAGAAATTTTTTTAAATCCGCATACTTAACAATCTTTTTATAACAAAGTGCAAAAAAGTAACTTTTTTTATCAATTTATTTATAAACGTTGCGAAAATGACACTTTACGTGCTTACGTCACAGACATGCCGAAAGTGTTGCATTCAGTTTGATTATCCTGTTCTTTTAAAAAAAGAATTTAAAGATTCGGGTTTTTATATTGCTACTTTGGTGGCCGGCAAATTGTAAAAACTTAAAATTCTACAATTGTCAAAACTCAAAAAAAAGCAAGATAATCGTTGCAGTTTTACATGACGAATCACTGCAAATAAACTTTCAATTTTATCTTGGGTTATACACGAAGCAAAAAATATTTGAAATTTAAAATTTTTGGGCAAATACTAGACAAGTGAAAAAACGTTGATAATAAAACCACCTCATTAAAAAGTGATTTTCCCCTCAACAAAATTTAATAAAAGTCTACAGAAGAAGCAAAACTTCCTTCACTTTTACTGTTTTCCCCTTTCACTTTTTTAACGAAGGACCCCTCCATCAATTTTAATGTTTCCATCTGAATATCGGGGTCTAAAATTTAATTTTCAGTTCCAACTCCCCACATACACTTGTCGGTTTTTTTATAAGGCCTTCTAATGTCTTGGCTTTTCCGGGTTTTTTAAAAATAGAAAAGTTCTTCAGTATCCCTGCAGGGATATTATCCGAAGTTTTCAAAATCAATTTGTTTGAGGGGGAAAGACACAGATTTTCCCCCTCCCTGAACAGAAACTTTTGACATTTTGGGTTTTTTTCGAACTTGATCCCATTTTTAAGCAAAGCTAGTTGTAAAGTCCTCAAATTTTTTTTTTCTGTGTGTTTAAACGTTAAAATCAATTTCTGGCCTAATCTTCAAGATTTTTTTCCCCCCTTACCGAATTTTTGTTTTACGTTTACAAGAACTTTCTTTGATAAATAATGGGGGAAAAACAGGAATTTGGGTTGGAATTTCTTTTTTATAACAGCTTACCCGGGAGGCTTAAAAATTCATTGTTAAATTTGCATTTATAATGGTTCCCAAAAAACCTTTCAAAGGCACTCACAAGATTGCCTTCATCCAAAAATTTTAAGAAAAATTTTCCATTTTTTGGCCCTAAAAAAAACAAAAATTTCTTACGTTCGATTGTTAAAAAGAAAAAAAACAAATACTGTTTGTTTCTGACTTTTTATTACAATCATTTTTACAAAAAGTTTTTGATTTTTTTTTTTAAAAGTGGGTTTACTATAGATTTAAACGACAAAAAAATCGAAAACTTAAAAGAATCAGTCTTGATCATAAATTCCTCCCCGATGTAAAAAAAACCCTAAAGCTAACGTTTTATTTTTTCTCAGCGCCCCCGATAAACCTAAAACTCGTTTTTTTAAAAACCCCACATCCCTAAAGCACTCGAAGAAGTCTATTTCCCGTTTTTTAAAAGTGGCTTAAACTCACGTGAAAACGAGTACCCAGTAAAATCGATCAATGTTGGGGCCCAAAGTTTTTTTCGCGAGTTTTTCCACAATGTCGCCAGATGTCCCCACAATATTTGATATATTTTCAAAAAATTTTTATTTTTTTAAAAAAATGACTAAAAAATTATTGCATTATTAATAACATTATTGTTTCATTTTTCCAACTCAAAAAAAAATGAATTTAAAATCATACAATTTTAAAAAATTCCCATCCCGTGAATGTCGACAGATGTCGCGATTACAACGTTCAAAAATTCCTCACTTTGCAAAATTTTGGGCCCACGTCGGTAAATGTCCCCCCAAAATTGTTGTGTACCTGGGAATCCATTAAAAAGTTATTTTAAAACAATCATAATTTTTAAACTTTTTATAATACCCCAAACCCCACAACTATCATATCCCGTGATTAATGTTTTCTTTTTTTAAATTTTGGGAAATTGAACCATTTTTTTAAAAGTGTATCTATTATACTCTAACAGTAGTAGGAACTTCAAGTATAGTTTTATTAAATTTATTAACGTTTTTATATTTTTATTGATATTGATATTATTTGATATTATTCAATTTTTTCACCATAAGTTTTTTTTTTTAAAATAAGGTGTTAAAAAAAAAAAAATTCAAAAACAAAAGGTTTTATAAGTGGAAAACTTTAGAAAATATTTTTTCAAAAGTCACAAAGTTTTTAACGAGCAGTTTTTTTTTCCACTAAAGATTTTTTTTAGATAAAAATAGTTTAACCATTCACTTTTATTGTTTTTAATATACATTTTAAAACTAGTCTTATAACTTTTAAATTTGTTTTTTAAAAAATCAGCGGTGATTATCTGTCTATTGCTAGATGCATAAACTACTGCTGGATTCATAAAGTTTTCATGTAATTAATATTATTTTTTACAACAAGTCTATGTATGCATTTTTTTAATACGTTAAAATATATACAATGTTGATGTAATTTTTAAAATGACAAAAAAATTTATTTTCGTAAGTACAGCTTTATTTTTTAAAATATTTTTCAATAGATTATTTTAAAACTAACATATACACTCTTAAAATTTTAGTAATCATGTCATATTTTTTTAGAATAGGTGCAATATAGTCTTCGCAAAGTCTTTAGTTGAAAAGGATCTTGTTGTCAGTCAATGTAAAAACTCCAATCAAGCGCTAATTTTCAAGAAATTGTACTCAGGGCCGTCGCTAACAAAAATCGACTGGGGGGGGGCGTTTAGCACACTTTTGCCGAATAAAATATTAAATTAATTTTTTTTTATGATTTTCATAAATTTTAAAAGATTAAAAATAATTTTAATTAAACTTTTAGTAATTAAAAATTATTAATTAGTTTTAATTAAACTTATAATAATTAAAAATGATTAACTTCTTTAATAAAAATTGAATTGCTTTTACAAAATTACTTATTTTTAAAGCCTGCATTTACATATACCTCTTCGTTCATACATAATTAGTCGGGTGGAACTTGGTGGAGGTTGTACCTCATAAAAGGAAGAGCCGAGATCCAGTTAGACATACAACTATTTTTTATAAAATACGGACATCTGTATGGGAGGGATTATAATATCCTGATGGTTTGTTAACCAGTGGAGAGAGGGATCGATTGGCATAAAGTAAAAATTTACATAATATACAAGTCACTGTGTTTAAGTGTACACCCGTGCAACACCGGTTTATTAAGCCAGTTATAGTTTTAAAACTTATATATAATCATAATAAATTATTATAATTATGAGATTAAACTAAAATTGCTTAAAATGACCAATTGACTACACAGATGTTATGAAATAAGAAACTGTAATAACTGAAATTGATTTTAATTAGCATAAATTTACAAAGCAACCGTCAAGAAACTATATTTTCTCAGAATAACTATAACATTACACTAATTTAAAGTAATCTTAAATATTTCTTTTTACATGACTTGGGATGGCACTGAGAATTTAATACGCCTTTGCTTTAAATTCACCCATCTCTGTAAAAATTCGTCGAATTTCATTTTATCTACAATATCTTTTTCTGAGTGTAATAGTAAAAGTGAATTTAGGCGCGTGTCACCCATTGTCGATCTCAAATAATTTTTAACAAACTTCAATTTGCTAAATGACCTTTCATTCGACGCAACAGTTACAGGAGCAGTTAAAGCCAAACGGCAAACTTTATTTGCAAGCGGTAACACTGCTTTCAATTTTTCAGATTGCGAAACTATTGTTTGAAGAGAATGTTCAGGTTCACGTACGCATTGATCGCAAAGAATTTCTAGTTCGGCTTGCACAGCGTAAGAATCCATAAAACCAATATTAGGTGGAAATAAAGCTAGCACTTTCCGAACGTTTTCAATTGTGATGTGTTCTCTTTCTCATTGGTGGTTTTAAAAGGTCATATAAAGGTTTTATGTTTTGTATGCAGGTTTGTATGTTTAATTTGCAAAGACTTAATAAAGTATCTAACACTACTTTAAATTCCCTTCTATAAAAAGTATCCAAGTTGAAATATACTTGATTGGTAGAGCGCTCATCAAATCGTTTCGGAGTTAATAGTTAATCTCCTTCGATGAATTTTTTTAAATTCCGCTTCTGCACTGATACCAAACTTTTCAGAAAACGATATTGCACTGTCAATTAAATTGTTCATGCCTTGTGTGTCATTATTGATAATGTCTATCGAGTTTATTGTGCTTTCAATTAGAATAGAGGCATCTATTAGATTAAGTTCTTTCTCTTCTAATGCTTCTGTTAAATTTTTTAATTTGTAAAGAATATTTTTCATAAACATTATGCATGCAATGAAATCAAATGACATTATTTTTTTCAAAAGCCCAAGAGCAAAAACTTGTGTTTTGTTGTCATAGTCTTTTTCCCTAGAAATATCCTGCAGGGTAGTGGTAATGATTTCGTAAGATGCCCATACAGCTCGGACAGATTGCGATCTTGCTGTCCATCGTGTTTTTGATAAGTTTTGAAGCTGTAGAGCATTGTCCAAATTAATGAGTGATTCATTCAAATGCCGATATCGTTTTGTGCTTGATGAAAAAAACACATATAGAGCCTCCAGATCATCAAAAAAATTAGCGATGATAGTACTTGCCGCACAAGCATGTTGAATAAATGTATTTATTCGATGCGCTTGGCAAGGAATATAGGGAATGGTCGTATGTTAGAACGAATGGCGTCGTATTTTAGAACCACAAAAAAATGCTTTTAAAGCAAAAACGTGCGATAAAAAAAATGCTGTATTCCCTAAACATTTAATATTATATTACATATGTTTACAAAGCAAAAGTAAGTTGTTCGAATTTTAAAATGTTTTATTTAGTGTTTTACTCGTTAGGTTTCTATTGACTTACTTAAAAAAAGACTACAAAAAAGGTTATTGGTAAAATAAACAAATTTTAATTTTACATACAAATAAACCAAGAAAGCATTGTTTATTTATCACATAAAGGTCGGCTTATTTTTTAAACATTTATATTGATGTAAAATGTGAATCAATTAGTTAATGTAATTCTGTTATTATTTTTTTTGTAAATTAATTAGTAATGATATAATTTTTATTTAATATAAAAACAGTTTAATTATTTACTGTAAATTAAATTGGTGTACATTATAATTTATTTTTTTAACATAAACTAAGCGTATTTAGTGCTTTAATATTATTTAAGTGTAATTAGTTAAATAAAAAAATTAATTGATCTTTTATACATTTTTCAATAGTATCAATACGAATATAAAACAAAACAAAAATTAATTGACTTTATGAAATTATGGAAAAGTATCTGTGACACGCAATTTAATTGTAAAATTTACATTGGTCATTTTCTATTTATTATTGTAACATTGTAGTTTTTTTATTAATTTAGATTATTTTTAAGTACAAGTACATATTTTAAAAAAAATCTCTAATTTTTAACTCCCTAAAATGGTACATTTAATTAGATAAGTAACTTATATAATAAATAAAAAATAGTAATTTCTTACCTTATTTAGAACGAACAATCCAAGTTTCTTCTTATAATGATAAATCATACAGGCATCATTGCATCGACGAAATAAAATAAAAAAACAGGGGACACGATACGTTGTCTCTCAAACTCCGACTGTCTCTCAAACAGTTTTTTAAAAACAAAATAAAGGCACAAGATTTCCCGAGATCACGTGACCTCCGCAAGTAGCCTATGAAAGTATTGAAATTGAAAGACAAAATTAGCAAGTAGCAAGCAGTTTAACATCCACCGAATTGGATCCAATGTACGCCCCCTCATTTGACCCGCCCCCCTTGTCGCCATGTGTGGTCATCAGCTCATCACTACTTTTATTACTAAAAAAGCACACTCTGGACGTCTGCGTAAACTTATCCAACAAAAGGCTGAGATGTCGGAGGTCGGACAAAAGAAAACATCTTGGAAGCCTCATCTACTATCTACGGTTCCTTGAAAGTCATTTTACTTTCCCTTTTCAGAACAGATTCGAAGATTTCGAAGATTTCGTGGCATGGCAAGCTATACGAATTTATGTTACATTGGATCTTTTCCCACAGAAAAGAACAATTCTACTGTAACTCTAAGTGACGCTTGTCTAGACACCTTTTGTGTTTTGGGAAACACAACCCACAATCCCAATGAGGTTGTAAAGTCATTTAGATATCCCCTATCAGACTTCAGAGTGGTAGCGATACAAGTCTCCCACGACGCCTTATTCCTTCAGGGCCCAGGGTATCCTATGTATAGAAATACGAAGATGCTTTTTTCTAGGTTTCTGGGAAAGGGGGAAAGATGGATCACATTGACAATCGGACCATCCACCCGTCTGGCACAGCACGTCATGTCTTTTGTCTGAGTGGTGTAAGCTTTTTGGGTGTTCCAGGATAGATTTTTAGGTTTCTATCTGTGGGGTCTAAGGATGAATTGCTATTTGCTGCTAATTTCATTTAGTATTTCGGATGCCTATGCAAAAGCTATCCCCAAGATCATCATATTTAATTAATCATTAGTGGATTTTTTAAAATTGTTAGTTCTCAATTTTTTGAAATTTTTTATTCCTACTCCAATTTAATACTTATAAATTTAAATATAAGTACCTTTACCACAACCTTATTCGATTCAATGAAATTAAATGGATATTAGATAAAAATTTCAGTAATTGAATAACTAAATTAACATTATTTAATATTTGTTAACTAGAACGCGAGAAAGATGCTTCTAGATATTACTTCATTGGTTGAGTAGAGTGATAACATTATTGTTACTTTTGATAAACTTTTAATTAATATCCCCTATCAGTCTGCTATGATTAATTTTTCCCAATTATTTCATATAATTTTTACATAAGTGATGTTCATTATATACATATAATTTGAAACGTTTAATATAATTTTTTTTTGTGATGTGCTGAATAGAACTTGGAAGCGTAAAACCCGGGCTTTGAAGAGTATGTGTTGTCTTCAATTTGATAAAAAAAATTCAAATTAATTAAATAATAGTTCCATGTGCAACGTAGCAGATTCTAATTCACAGTTTTTGTCATAAATTGAAAAGAATTAACTGACATTAGTTGCATTTTAGTCGGTTTCCCATAGCGAGGAGAACCACTGATAAAGAGAACTTCGGCTCACTGAAGCAGAGAGCACCGAATTCCAGATCAAGCCCTCAAATTACCTTATTATTAAAAAAAAACTGGATTGGATAAAGCATGCAAACATTCAAATCCCAAAATCTCCAACTTCGACTTAAACCACTTTTATTTATGTGGTTCGCGAACCTAACTGAATCCTGTAAGTTAAAGTTTGAGTGCAAAAGTGGCTTTAAACAGAGTTGGCAATATTGGGCTTCAAATTTTTGCTCTTCAAATGTAAACCTCAATTATCAATACTTTTTATGCCAAAAAGAATTTTTAATATTTTCATACAAATTTATTTTCGGGAAAAAAAGTATTTATGTAGTATAGGTTTGAGTATAAGCCGATTTGTAGTATAACTAGACTAGAGTTTGATAAGAGCGGGGGGGTGTTAGCCCATTAATCCGCCACTGGATATCCTCATATGAAAGAATAAAATAAATAGAAGGCTATCTAGCAGTCAGAAATGTAATTTAAATTACTTGAAAGCATTGTCAAGAGTTTTGTGAGTCGGCATTTGTTTTTCGTCCCAATTTTAAACGGTGTACACTTTCCACTAAATAATTTTACAGTTCTGTATTAAAATAAAAATGACAAATGTTTATAAAATTTGCCGATTGATTTTATGGTTTGTCAGGAGTTTTGTGAGTCAGCATTTGCGTTGTGTCCTGATTTTGATCTGTTTCACTAAATAATTTTAGGGAATGGGGAGCCCAGTCGGTTAAGGCGTTCGCCTTGCGTGTGGAAGGTTTCAGGTTCGGGTCCGGGCATCGCCAAAATAACTGCCGACCTATAAACAGCTCGTGCAGCCAAAAATGTCCGACGAATAATACCCCGTTTAGAGGGAGTGCACGTTAAATATGCTCCAAAAGGCCCGACGGTGCGTACGATGTCGCCCTTAACGGTTGATTTGGATGCCTACTCAGGTGTCGGCTCGTCACTTGACTGTGGTTCTAAATTACGACGCCCGTCGCAAATCGCCCTCGTGTAGCTCTAGTGCGACAATTATTGAAAGTAAACTAAACTAAATAATTTCACTATTCGGTATTAAAATATAAATGACAAACATTTCTTAAATTTGCCGAATGACTTTATGGGTTGTCAAGAGTTTTGTGAGTCGGCATTTGCTTTGTGTCAGGATTTTTATCTGTTTCACTAAAAAATTTCACAAATCGTCAATCTGTATTAAAATAAAAATGACAAATGTTTATAAAATTTGCCGAACGACTTTATGGTTTGTCAGTAGTTTTGTGAGTC
Source organism: Oedothorax gibbosus (assembly GCA_019343175.1). NCBI lineage: Eukaryota > Metazoa > Arthropoda > Arachnida > Araneae > Linyphiidae > Oedothorax > Oedothorax gibbosus. The sequence goes on along the minus strand of CM033277.1, from coordinate 12,303,597 downwards.
GGCATTTGCGTTGTGTCCCGATTTGAATCAGTGTACACATTCCACGAAACAATTTCACTGTTCCAGTATTAAAAAAGAAATGATAGACATTTTTAAAATTTGCCGAATCACTTTTTTTGTCAGGAGTTTTGTGAGTCGGCAGTTGCGTTGTGTCCTGATTTTGATCTGTTTCACTAAATAATTTTAAGGACTGGGAGCCCAGTCGGTTAAGGCGTTCGCCTTGCGTGTGGAAGGTTTCAGGTTCGGGTCCGGGCATCGCCAAAATAACTGCGACCTATAAACAGCTCGTGCAGCCAAAAATGTCCGACAAATAATACCCGTTTAGAGGAGTGCACGTTAAATATGCTCCAAAAGGCCGACGGTGCGTACGATGTCGCCCTTAACGGTTGATTTGGATGCCTACTCAGGTGTCGGCTCGTCACTTGACTGTGGTTCAAAATTACGACGCCCGTTGCAAATCGCCCTCGTGTAGCTCTAGTGCGACAATTATTCAAAGTAAACTAAACTAAATAATTTCACTATTCGGTATTAAAATATAAATGACAAACATTTCTTAAATTTGCCGAATGACTTTATGGGTTGTCAAGAGTTTTGTGAGTCGTCATTTGCTTTGTGTCAGGATTTTTATCTGTTTCATTGAAAATTTTCGCAAATCGGCAATCAGTATTAAAATAAAAATGACAAATGTTTATAACATTTGCCGAATGACTTTATGGTTTGTCAGTAGTTTTGTGAGTCGGCATTTGCGATGTGTCCCGATTTTAATCAGTGTACACATAACACATTTCACTAAAAAATTTCACAGTTCGGTACTAAAATAAAAATAACAAATGTTTATAAGATTTGCCGAATGACTTTATGGTTTTCCAGGAGTTTTGTGAGTCGGCATTTGCTTTGTGACCCGATTTGAATCAGTGTACACATTCCACGAAACAATTTCACTGTTCGGTATTAAAATAAAAATGATAAACATTTTTAAAATTTGCCGAATCACTGTTTTGTCAGGAGTTTCGTGAGTCGGCAGTTGCGTTGTGTCCGGATTTTAATCTGTGTGCACATTTCACTAAAAATTTCACACTTTGGTATCAAAATAAAAATGACAAACATTTCTAAAATTTGCCGAATGGCCATTTAAAAAAAAAACTTGGGGGGGCGTGACGCCCCCTTCGCCCCCCGCTCGCGACGGCCCTGATTGTACTTCATATATGCGAGGCAAATTATATTGTTTTACATTCTAGGATGGAAAAAATATTCTGCTTATAGAATATTAGATTCTATTTTGCTATTTTTCTTATAAAGATATTTACAGGATAAAGCTTCAAAAATTTACTACAATAGATAAACAATCTCAGCAGAGCTCTCCTAACACAAATACTACGGACCAGCAAATGACCCTTCAGGACTCAACTTCAGCTGAACATCACCCCGTGGAAAACTACACGAAACATGAAAATGAACTATCTGATGCCATTAAATCGCTTTATGATGTAAAGAAAGAACATAATCTCGAAGATGAAGTGATGAATATTGTACATATTCGATATAAAAACATAGCGAAAGAAATTATTCAGTTTTTAAAAAACCAGAATGGTTTAAAATGGACTGAAAAGGGCGAAATTATTTATCAAGACAAAGTTATTCCCCAATCCAATATTGTATTGCTTGTAAATGACTTTCTTCGAAAGCAAAAAAGTGCTCCTGTTGGAAGAACTCCATTTTTGAATGCTCTACGTGAATTGCAGTTTCCCACCAAGTTTGATGTCAGGAAAAAATTATTTCAAGATAACAAAATTGTAAAAAAAACGAACCATGTATGCTCGTAGAAAAAATGTATCTTGGAAAAAGTATTAATATTTTTTGCAAATAAAATTAATTTTATGAGTAAAAAAAATGCTGTTTGTCTTTCATTTATTTTGTATATTTTATTTTCAGAATATTTAATTTTAAAAAAAATCATATTTATTGAAAGGGTAAGAAAAAAAACTAAGATATTCAAATGATTAATGAAACTAATATTAAAAATATATATATATTTATATGATAATATGTGTAGTAATTTTTAGTGTATTAAATTATAAGAAAACAAACAAAACACAAAAATGCAAATTCAGAATTTTTATTTTTTTAAAAACTAATCGTACACCATATTTCTTTTTCACAAATTGATACATTTGAAAATCATTTACATTGGTAATATATAAGTAATCTACTATAGAATATAAGGATTGACCTTGACAACGCTTCAAAAGAAAATAAACACAATAATGACCACATACGTTAGATGTAAGCGATTGAAATACAATAGAATTCCATTCAATGTTAGAATAGTAAGAAGTCTGTATCCCGTAAAAATGAGGCGAGTTCCCATACGAGTCGAATACTTCCAAATTATTCTTTTCCGTGACGAAGAATGCCAGCCAATGGGATCCAACTTGGGATGAGTCGTCTGTGTTTACAACAGCACAAGTATTGGTTTCTATCTGTGGAAGTGTATTCTTTGCAAACACCCCTTTAAAATAAGGTGTCGTCGAAGTATCGTGTGATAGGATGTGAAATAGTTGAATTCCATTCATTTTTGCTTAATTTCCTAAATCAAACAAAATATTTCTTGTCTTGTTTATCTCAATTAAATTTTCAAACTCAGCAAACACGATGACACACACCGTCTTTGGTAGCTCCTCACTGAACTTAATCTCCAGTCTTAAGTTACTATGCTTGATAAGGTTTAAATGAGAGAGATCTCCAGAACACAAGTCAGGTGATAAATCGAATGCATAAATGACATTTCCGTTAGTATACTCTTCCCTAGTTATAAATGAGCCCCGATCTTCTCCGTGTTTTCCAGTACCCGAAAACAAGCTATGATAAGCTGTTATATAGTTGTTTTTCTTGAAGTCGACTTCTAATGGGTTATAAGGGACTGGTTGGCCATCCATATATACTCCAATGAAATTCACGTCAAAGTGTTCGAAATTAAAGGGCAACTTTGCAAAAGAGCCGTGAAATGCTTCGTTATCAACACATCCTATAACGAGTCGCTTTGGCATTTGACCAATAAATACACTATCCTGAATGAAAGACATGTTTCCTTTCGGTATGGAGTATGCTTTACACAACACTCTATTAATTGGGTATTTTGCCGTCCCTTTCTCTAAAGCTTTCGCATGTCTTTCGATAACTCCAGGGCTTACACGAACTTTTCGTACAAATAAGGAAACTTTAACCAGTACCACTTTAAACCCCGTAGCTCCTTGCAAGCAAAATTCAGGTTTACTTCGTATCATTTTAATTTTTACATCTACTAAATTTAACAAAAGTCTGTCTTGATGAAATAAATCACTATGAATGCAACCAATCATATCTACTGATGCACTTACTTTTAAAAAATCAGATCGCTTCTTTAAACCATTATCTGAATCTTTGTAAAATAGCTCAGTTGTGAGTTGAGAAGTCTTGCTATCTTGACCATGAGATAAAATAGTGCGCAAATAAGCTTCATAACCGTAAGTATTGCTCGAATTTGAAACCAGACGATCATTTAAGGTAACATCTACTTGAGAAAATAAACTGTGTAAAAATAGATTGACAGGACCAATATTAGAATCGGCTGCCATAAGAGTATTATCATCCTTCACAATTTTTGCTTTCACATACAGTTGGGTTTGGCTTAAGTCAAGGTAGTCTTCCCCGCTGCCTGAAATATGAAATTCCACTGGTCCACCATCGAAAACGTTGGAGAGAGGATGGAATTCTATCCATTGTCCACTTTGAATAACAGTTTGAGTTCCAGGTAAGTGAAACAGTTCCAATTCAGATTTTACACATTCTGGTGAGTCTTTTAGTAAATAAGCCATGTTACGGATCAAAAATATCACGTCCTTTCACTTTCCTCCTCTTTGTTGAAATGGTTCTTTTTGTCGGTTTCCTCTTTCTTTTATACCCTTTGCCTACCATCGATTGTATTCGATCTACTGCTTTCTGAGTTAAATTCCTTCCACTTTCTTTAGATCTTGTCTAGACAGCTTCTTTTAGATTTTGTCCTGATAAAACATCTGATGCCACTCGTGATCCTGCTAACAATGCTTCTTTGCCTAGAGTTTTAGTGCCTTTCACCAAAAAAGGAAAAGCAGCTCTAAATAATCTTCGAATAACAGTCCCTAGTCCATAACTTTTTTGGAAAGAAACTCCTCTATAGAAAGGTAGCCCCTCACCAACCTGGTTGGCATAGTGTTCTTCAAACTTTTTGGTGCAACACACGTACGGTACTTTCATCTTGACTGCTAATATTCAAATGAATTACAATTAAGCAATGGTCTGGTATTTATACAATTTGCTTCATTCGAAAATGTAAAACAATTATGACTTTGTCCTTTTCAAAGGGTACAAATTCTCCTGAATTTAACCTGAGCTCAATGTTAATAGTGTGGAATGAGCGTTTACTCATCGGTAAGTATTGAGGTCGATCATAATATTGACTTATCATTTCACCGTCTTGTCCTGTAACTCTGACAATTCGTAAAAGAGGCACATATGCATCTCCTACTATTTGCGGTGATACGAGATCAGTATATACATAAAAAAAAGAAAGCCCAGATTGTGCGTCTGCTTGAATTTCGCTTTTCATGCTTCCTCGAATAACTGAATTAGGTTTAAAACCCAACAGGGGTCCTAAATTTTCCAGGTAAAGAGACGTTCCTTGCACAGCATCTATTTTCACACGTTTTGTCGTTTTGTTATATGAAAGGGTAAACTTTGAGGGATTTTTAGGCAGACTTAATTGAATTGCAGATATTAAGTCATAAATTAGTTCATAACATCCTACATCAATTGTTTTCTTGTGAAGTTTTCCATCACCATAATCATAAGAATAAGTGTTGTTTAAAGCATTGATGTTGTACCAAGTATGTGGATATATGATTTCTGACAAGCCAACTTCCCGTTCACCATTCAAATTTATGGATGTTGGTAATTGAGTTGTAAAATGAGAGATTTTATTTCCCGGAAAAAATTGCAAGCTGCTATCGGAGACTAATGTCACGTAGAAAGCCATAATGACTACTAAACCATAATCAAGCAAACAAGTCTATTTATGGGCTTGTTTGAAATGCATTATGGGAATCGAGTACATTATTTATATCATTTTCACATCGGTAACCCAAGTATTAAATTTTTCTGGATATCCTAAGAATTTTACAAAATATTCAGTCACACCTTTCTTTTTCCTCTTTTTAATTATAGTTTCAACTGGGTAAAACCCAGAATCGATAACTTTCTGTAACTCTGCTTCATAAAACGTACCTTCAATGACTTCTCCTGCCATATCCTTTATTCTATATACTGTAGGAATCCTTGGAATAATACTTTCAATAGTAAAAATCTCACGACTCCAATTTTGTTCATATCCTTTTTCAAAGTGAAGTTTCTGCCTGCTAATGCGTACTGTGTCACCCACATTAAATTTAGGCTTCTTTATTTTTAAAGATTTGAGATCTCCATACAAGTTTTCTAAAACTTCGTTTTTATTTCCAGGATTTACGTAAGCTGGTTCCATTTTAATGCTACGGTGATAGCTATGATTATAACTATGAACTAAGTCCGAAAGTAAAGTAATATACTTTTTAGTATTGAATTCGGTAAAGTATTTCCACATTCGAGTTTTTAAACTTCGATTGAATCTTTCTACGACTGACGCTTTTGTCTGGTTCTTGGTCGTAAAGAATTTAATTTTTAAAGATTTCAAGTAGAGTTGAACAATAGCATTTTTTATTTCTGTCCCGTCATCACTTTGTAGTAAACGGGGTATTCTTTCATTAAAAATAATTTCCAATGCCTTTTTCACACTTTTCCCGGTTTTATCTTTTAAAGGAATTGCCCATGCATATTTCGAAAAGATATCGATACAAGTCAATATATATTTATAACCATTATTAAATTTTGAAAGTGATTGCATATCTACTAAATCAATCTGAAATTGTTCATTCATATTACTTACTAATACTCGATTTCGCTTAAACTTGGTACGTATAGGCTTATGAAGGGTGTAAGAATCTTTCTGAGATAGAAAATGTTTAATTTCCTTCAATTTACCATTCACCGTTCTGCTCAAAGCATTTACTCCGCTAAAACTACCAGCCTGTTTAGGATCTGTGTAAACAGCATTGAAATCCATGCTTCCTTTCTGAAAGCTAAATATGAAATGAAAATAAATATTAAACAGTTTTCTTTATATACATATTAAAGACCATTAAGGACAATACCTTTTTTTGTAATCATGTTGAAACTTGTTTTTAAAAATAGTAAGTAATTACAAAATCACAAATTGTTACAATAATAAAGTTTATTCATTATTTTGAAAATTTACAAAACGCCTCTCTAGCTCTTTCTATCATATCTGATACATTCACTGAATTCAAAAACTGCTTTGTTAAAAAGCTTGACAAACGATGACACCTATGATTTGGAAATCTAAATTCACATATATTCTTATAAAATTCTTCGACAATGTAAAATAGTCCTAAGTTTAACACATGTGCATTAAATGCTCGTACGGTGTTTTTCTCCAACAGAGAATCATCTATAGTTGCTCGGGGATTCACGAGGCCACTCCGTTCTGCTATAACGTCATAGAAAGCGGACTGCAACAAATTGTATAATGTATCTTCAACGTCTTCCACCTCATCAGCAGATGCTTCGTACAGAGTGGAAGTCCTGGTTACTAGTTCAAAAATTTCCAGAAAAGAAGAACGGCGATACTTTTCACGTATTGCACAACTCATAACAGAATCTCCTATAGAAAAGAGCATTTCCCATTGCTCGCTGTTTGCAGTTACTTTCTTTGTTGTTGTTTTACCGTTTCGACTGGTCACATCTTTCTTTAGCGTAACGTTAGATTCTGTCAGCTCGAAAAGTATATCATTGGCATCGAACAAGAGGACTTCGTCTCGAATGATAAGTTGAGATTCAGAAATAATGGAGACTGGATCCCTTGGCGATTTTAATGGAATGGAGTAAAGTAGTCTATTAGATCGGTTTCCTTGAAACACTTTGTTTTAAGGGGTTCACAGCTTAAAAGAGTGGAAAATTGGAATGGTGACAATGTGACTCCTTCTGCAGTTGGATAGTACTTTTCTCCATATTTCTTATAGCGGCGAATGTGAATCAGGATACTCTTGTTGAAATAGTTGCAGCAGGCGAAAAGGTCATCACCAAGGGAAAACATTGTTGGCGGCACATCTTCTGCAGTAAAAGAACCTTTCTTACTTCCCTCTCCAAAGTCAGCTTTTCTTTTCAGAGACATTGTATACGAGGACTAAAACTCAAAATTCTGAAGTTGACTCCTGAGTTACCAACTTATATAGGTAATAGTGGAATTATCTGCTCTAAAATGACTGGTTCTTAATGACATCATCAACAAACTAGTTTCTCATTGGTTAGAAATGATGTCATTGCGACAGTGGCGCCACCCTAACGTGATGTCACTGCTACAGTGGCGCCCCCTAACGGTAAAGTTTAATCATGTGTCACACATAACATGTCCTGCCACGACCGATGACTCATTCCCTACCACAGCGCCCTCTTTTGACAGAACTAGAGGCAATGACGTCACCCTTTCGTCACACACACCTCCCCGATCCCCCGTTGGCAGCCATTCCGCTTTGGATTCCCCCTCCTCCCCGATCCCACGGCAGCTATTCCGCTTTGGATCCGTGATTCAGTTCCCGTGGTTTCCCTCTACTGAGGTCTGTTCTGTCTGTAACTGCAAAGGAAGGGTTGCATCTACAGCAGTTTGATGTGAAAACTGCATTCTTATATGGCACTCTTCAGGAGGAAGTCTTTATGCTGCAACCAGAAGGATTTGATGACGGTAGTGAGAAAGTGTGCAAGCTTCAAAAGAGCTTGTATGGTCTAAAACAGGCACCCCGTTGCTGGAATCAGTGTTTTGTGGACTTTATGAAGAAGCAAGGATTGAAAGCCAGTGACGCAGATCCATGTTTGTTTGTGAGACAACACGAAGGCACAAAACTAATCGTTGTCATCTATGTTGATGATGGACTTGTTGCCGGGTCTAACGAGGTTGAAGTGGAGGAGTTTATGCATCAACTTCGTCAGTCGTTCAAAATCACAACAAGCGACTTAAGTCAATTTCTCGGAATGAACATATCCAGACTGAGTGATGGTTCAGTTTTTGTGAATCAAAGTGTCTATGCCAAAAAGGTACTTTCGAAATTCAACATGGCTACTTGTAATCCTGTGTCAACACCGTCTGACAAAAGTTACCTATCCAGTGACAAAGATGATCCTGTGATTGGACATGAAGTTCCTTATCGTCAAGCCGTAGGCAGCCTGATGTACTTGGCTACCGTCACAACACCAGACTTAGCATATGCTGTCAGCATTGTGTCTGAGAGTCTGGAAAATCCTATGTCTTCGGATTGGTGTGCCGTTAAGAGAATTTTCAAGTATTTAAAGGGAACTGTTCAATTCGGGATGCTCTATCAGGCAGATAAGCAAACAGAGGAGTTGAAAGCATACAGTGATGCTGACTTTGCCGGAGATACCAAGACAAGACGTTCGAGGTCAGGAGTACCCAGGTAGCACAACAATGTTGGCCGACATTCTACCGACATCGACCAACATTGCGAAAGTCGAGGAATGTTGAACGTTGTAATCGCGACATATGTCAACATTCGCAGGCATTGGGAATTTTTTTAAATTAGTATGACTTTAAATTAATTTTATTTTGATGTTGGAAGAATGAAACAATAATGTTAATAATAATGCAGACAAGTTTTAGTCATTATTTAAAAAAATAATAATTTTTGAAAATATTCGAATATTGTGAGAACATCTGGCGACATTGTGGATACAACGTCGATAAAACAACATTGGCCAACATTGATCGATGTTTACTAGGTACTAGATTCACGTGAGTGTTAAGCCTATTAAGTGGTGCTTTAGGGATGTGAGGTTTTTTAAAAACGGGTTTTTAGGCCATAAGATGTGGTCGACTATCGTTCAAGTTCGTAGTTTTCATTGATATTAAAAAAATAGAAAATATTATCGAGAGTAAAAAAATTCAATGTTCTGCTTTCTACATGTGCACGTTAATTAGTTATGACAAAAAACAATAGCAGAATTTTAGAATTTTTTAAGCGAATGACATTTCAGAAAAGCGAGAACGGCACTTTCGTGTAACCAATTAAAAGCGAGCAGGTGAGTAGAAATTATTTGTTTACGTTATGCGACGAGCCGGTGACGACGAAAAGACATGCTTCGTAATTGACATATTTCGCATTTATTTTATTTTACTTTTATGAGAGGTGAAGAATTATCGTAAAGAAAAGTTATTTGCATATTTTATAACGTCCTTACAATGGAATGTAGTATTCACGTTCTCAAAAACTGTACGGATAATTTGCAACGATGTTCCAGAACAAGTTTGGAAAAACTAAAACACTGTGCCACTGAGTGGCTTTCAACAGACGATGTTGGAAAAGATATAGCTAAAAAAACTCAAAGGGGATATTGAAGATCAAGATGCTCTATCTAGAATTAACTTTCATAGAAAATGCTATATGAAATTTACAGACAAGAATCGAATATCTTCTGCCAGCAAACGCAAACTCAAGGGTACAAAAAGTCAAGCACACGCAACAACCGATGGTGCAAAAAACGTTAAGGAACACAAGGAAACCCTTTCCAAACCCTTACTCCGCAGTAATGTGGTTTCAGTTCCTAAAACATCCAAAAATGTGCTGCCAAAAATCTGCATTATTTGTAGGAAAAATAAATTTAAATTTGAGAAACATTCTGGTAACCTGTCTAATAATGTGAGGGTTATTTAGGTAAGCATGCGTAAAATATAAATACCTTTCATTTCCAAAAAATTCTCGCCCTGCAAACAAATTGATGTTGAGAAGCTTTGGGGTACATATACCATTTCTATTTTTACAAAACCGGTAGAATCCAAGACATTAGAAGGCTTTATCAAAGAACTCGACACGACAAGTGTATATGATGGAGTTGGAACTGTAAATTTAGCTCCGATATTCTAGATGGAAACATTGAAATTGACGGAGAGGTCCTTCGCTTCAAAAAGTGCAAAGGGACAGTAGAAAGTGAAGGGAAGTTTTGCTACTTCAGTAGACTTTATTTCGTATTTGTATGACTGGGAAATCCATGCTCTTAATGAAGTTGGTTTTATTATCAACAGTTTTACCACTTGTCTAGTATTTGACCAAACGTTTAAATTTCAAATATCTTATGACTTCAGGTATAAGTCAAGATAAAATTGAAAGTTTATTTGCAGTGATTCGTCAATGTAAAGGCTGCAACGATTATCTCGCATCCTTTGAGTTTTTGACAATTGTAGAATGTCTAGGTTTTTACAATTTAGCATGGCCACCTAAAGGATACTTAAGGTAGAAAACAATATGATTAATTCTTTATTAACAGCACAGGATATTAAACTGTAAGTAGCAACACAAGGCGTCTAGCAATAATTAATTTGGAAAATAAAGATATTGCTGATCATCAGACCATAGTTACACAAAATAGTGATGAGCGTTTGAGAGGACACGGGGACCAGTCTAATAATGTGTGGGTTATTTAGGTAAGCAGGAGCTTAAAATACAAATACCTTTCCTTTAATTTACTCATAAATCAAAAAATAATTTTTAAAATAAAACGGTTAAACAATAATTATAACCATTGTTAAATTAGAAAATAATTTCGAAACCAAAATCTTGTAATTTAATTATAATATTTTTATATTTTAAGCAATAATCTTAAGCTAATTTCTATTTTGAGGTTGTGCTGAATATTGGAATGAAAACTATACTCAAATAATGTCTAAAATAATATAAATACTTCTAACGTGGTTATATATTCATGTAAAAATAAAACTTTCAGAAAAGTACAAATATTGTGTGTGCAAATTCCAAAACGGATATTTTAAAAATTTCTTAAGCTCCTACTTTCCTGTATAAGTATTATCATTAACATTTAACATATGGTTTATAAAGTGCAAAAAATTCATAATGATAACCTTAGTAAAGATTGTTCAGATAATGTTGGATTAATTTTTTTTTAATAATATGTATTATTTCATAATTGTGTAAGATGTTTTAGTGAATTATCAGGCATAAAAATTAATGATGGACTATTTGATCAATTTTATTCTTGGTAAAGTGTAAATATCAAATCCCACATATTGTATTCAGTGCTATAGTAAATAGAGACTTGAATAAATATATAACAGTCTAATTAGTTATTAATTTTATGATTTGTTTTTTGTGAAACATTTCGTACAGAAGCTTTAGCAATATTTCTAAAGCTTCTGTATGAATTAATAATTATTTTTTTTAATGTATTAAAGTAGAAAATACATAACTATCTAAAACATGAAATTTAATAAAGTTGCATGTAAAAAATATTTTAATTGAAGTTTGTGCATAAGATTTACAGATTTTGACAAGAATTTAACAGTTTCTCTACACTTAAATTATTTGAAATAAAACCTATAGTATACAAAAGTAGTATACAAATGGAGGTTACGTAAATATATTTTTATTCAACTCTACATACAATAATTTTTCGTCTTTTAATGGTATCGACCATCCCTATATAAATGCATCCAGAGATGTTGTGCAGTTAACTTTAAACAATCTGGGAAAATATGTGCTATGTATCATATATTTAATATATGAATAATAATACGTAAAATTGGTTTTAATTTGACTCTGAAGCAGTATAGAAAAAAATAGCTATGTCGTGATGTGTTTTATATAGCTGTCTGAATTACTAGTTTTTAAAATTACAATAGTACTAATAATACAATATTTCTTGATTAATTTTGATTTATTTAACCTATTGTTAATTGTTTTACAACATAGCATATTGACATTGGCCAACATAAAAACGACACCCTTGCGAATATTGTACAACATCGGTTTACAACATTGATCAACATTAGTCGTACAACATTCATGGGCATTCTTTTACAGTACTTCTCAATTATACATTTTTCCATTCCCTTCGCATAACTTTTTAAATCTGTTCGTTGAGTAGAAAAAAATTATTTACAAAGGTAATTTTCTTTATATTTATCTAATTAACAAAAATTTTGTTAATTAGATAAATATAAAGAAAATTACCTTTGTAAATAATTTTTTTTTTTTACTCAACGAACAGATTAGTTAAAAAGTTATGCGAAGGGAATGGAAAAATGTTTTATTGAGAAGTACTGTAAAAGCCCATGAATGTGGTACGACTAATGTTGATCAATGTCGTAAACCGATGTTGTACAATATTCCCAAGGGTGTCATTTTTATGTCGGCCAATGTCGATATGCGACATTGTACGACGTTGATAAATGTTGGCCAATGTCGTAAAACGACGTCGTACAATATTTGCTAGGGGGGTCCATTTTTATGTCGGCCAATGTCAATATGCGATGTTGACCAATGTCCTGAACCGATGTAGTACAATATCGGCAAGGGTGTCATTTTTATGTCGGCCAATGTCGATATGCGACATTGTACGACGTTGATAAATGTTGGCCAATGTCGTAAAACGACGTCGTACAATATTTGCTAGGGGGGTCCATTTTTATGTCGGCCAATGTCAATATGCGATGTTGACCAATGTCCTGAACCGATGTAGTACAATATCGGCAAGGGTGTCATTTTATGTCGGCCAATGTCGATATGCGACATTGTACGACGTTGATAAATGTTGGCCAATATCGTAAAACGACGTCGTACAATATTGACTGGGGGGTCCATTTTTACGTCGGCCAATATTGACACCAATGTCGGCCAATATTTTTTTTTAATATTGGCCGACGTTGGTGTGCTACCTGGGTAGTGTCCAAGTACTCGGGTGCCGCTGTAAGTTGGTTAAGCCAAAAGCAAAGAAGTGTCGTTCTATCAACTACTGAAGCAGAATACATTGCTGCAAGTGAAGCTGCGAAGGAAGCTGTTTGGCTAAAACGACTGTTTAAGGACATCATTGACATCGAGGACTGTCCTTCTCTTTTCGTTGACAGTGCCAGTGCAGTGAAGTTGGCTAGAAATCCTGAGTTTCACAAGAGATCGAAACACATCGATGTCCGATACCATTTTGTTCGAGAAAAGATCCTCGAAGGTGAACTCAACATCTTTCATATTTCAGGAGAAGAGCAAATTGCGGACATAATGACAAAACCCTTGCCTGCTGCAAGATTCACTAAACTGAGAAAAATGTTGGGACTGATTTCTATGTCTTAATATATTATTTTTATGTGTCTTAATTAAGTGTGAGTTGTGACATGTGAAGGAAGTGTTGTGGAGAAGACATGAAACAACTAAACTTGTAGACACATTGGAATGCACTTCTGTTTTGAAAATAAATCCACGCTGTTGTTACTTTGCTTAGCTGCTTTGCTTTCTGCTATTTTATTGGTATTTATAACACAGACAATACAGAATCACAAAGATATTATAAAATTAAAATGGCTGTATTTACTTACGACTTCCGATTTGAGCACTGAGCAGCATCCTACAGAAGAGTATGTTTCAATTTAACTTGCATTTCATTCATTAATCATTATATAACCAAACAACTTTTAAATTGTGGTTTAAATAATTTCACACAATACTTCAGACCAGCGCTTAGGAATTTTAGCCATTATTTCTTCGGCAATTTATTATATCGTAAAACATAATTAAGCATAAGTACACACACAAAAAAACCCATTTCATTCATTGCTCACCACGTGCATACAGTCGGAAGATTCATTCAAAAAAATCAAAATATTAAATAATTTTAAAACTAATAAAATTATGTACATACCTTGGAACTCCTTTAAAAATAATAAATATTAATAGTTAAATTAGTTATATTTTTACTTCATCTGCATACAAAAAAGCAATAATACAAAATACAATGAAGGACGTGGGTCGCGTTGTGAAATAAATCGCCATCGCCAAGTATTTTGAAGTCGCCAACTTGCGTGCTGAGTATTGAAGGCTTAAAGGGCTGTAGCACATTGGAGCGGCGAGCGATAAGCAGAGCGAACAATCGCTGCGACAAACCGGTCTGACGGTGGTTTTCCCTACTGCGCATGCGCGATTTAGCCGCCGCTTGGAAAACCGCGGCGAACAATTTTCAGATCGCTCCCCGAGCGATTTTTAGAAACCGCTTTCGCGCATGCGTAGTTATAGATATTAGAGTTTTTCTCTGTACACATCCAAGGAGCTGTTTATATGCTTCCAGTTATGACGTTTAAGAATATTATTTAATGCTTGTTAGTCGTATCATTAAATAATCAGATTTGGCTTATTAACAAATAGTGTTTAAAATTGGTTATAGTTTTGCAATATAACTATAAATTCTTTTATCATATTAAATATTTCTTTTAAGTTTCGACGTCAAATTAAGTACAACAAAGGAAAAATTGTATGTTATTTTCTGAACCAATTTAAATCTTTTATCAAAATGATGTTATATGTTTTAGTTAAAAGTATCACATGCGCTTTCCCAGTTAAACGTACTTTGAATTAAAAAAAATTCCATCTCAATTAAATTAGAAATTTTAAATATCTTTCATTCAATAACTATTCAACTATGTAAAAGAAAGAAACCCAAGAAATTCCATGTTTTTTTTTTTTAGTGAAGTAGTTTTCAAGTCCTGGATATCCAGAGAACACTAAAAAAATCTAAATTTTTCAAAAGTACAATAAGTACATACTTACAGATGATTAAAAGCTTATTGGTAAACAAATTCCACCGATATGTAAGATATAAATTCTTTGAACAAAGAGAGTGACTAAGTAATCAAGCAGCTTCTTACATACTGAGCATGCGCCAAAGCGATTTTAACAACACCAAAAATTCTGCCGCTAGGGCCTGAGCGAACAAAACGCGAGAAAAATATGTTCGCAGCGGTTTTTTTCACGCATGCGTAGTGCGAAAAACCGCTAGCGACAAATCGCTAGCGAGAAATCGCTCCAATGTGCTGTTAGCTTATTATGCGCATGCGCTTGTGAGGCCAACTTCCGCTTCCTTGCGGGTGATAAGACACCAGTGTTGCCAATTTGAGGGTAATTACCCCAAACAAGGGTATTTCTGAGGCTTGGGGGTATTTTTTAAATGGGGGCATTTGAGGGTATTTTTTAATATTTTTCTTGGGAAATATTTTTTTAAAGCTTTTTTGCTATATTTAACTGGCACTCATGTTGATTTACAAAATTACTAAGTTTTTTGGACTATATCAAATTTCTATGGCAACGTTGCGATCAGCCAATAAGAGCTTCGCTTGAAAGATCGTTTGTTTCGGTTCGGTGTTTTACAAATTCCGAAATCGAAAGTTTCAACCTGGCGAAAAGGGTCTATAAATTTAATGATGGCTGGCTCAAAAATACCGATTCTAAAGGCTGGTTGCAGAAACGTGAAACTTGTTACATTGATTCTGCTACAAAAGAAGGATTAAAGGAACAGAATGGTTCTGTAGAATTTGAACCGAGCCAAAGAATGATGAAAGCTGAAAAGCTGTGGATAGTTTAACTATAATAACCATATATAACCATAACATTCACCAAACTGTATTTCTAATACTTTTGTCTCAACATAAGTTAAGAATAGCATAAAAATGAAACTGATGGTCTCTCATACTCATAACGCAACTGAAATAAAATAACCTATCTTACTGTTAAATAAAATCCTAAATTTAGCTTGTATAAAATTTTGTTTATAGTTCTGGTTTGACACAGGTTTAGTAATGTATTTCCTTAGTTCAAAAATTATTAGTTTAATTGATTTATATTATGTGTTATGATTAAATTCTTTCTGAAATGGAAATCGGAAAGCGTAATATATACTTAATTTTTTGATAACTCTAAAAAATCAGTAACAATAGTAAACTAATATTTATAAATGATTGAATATAATAAAACACTTATCACAATAATATTTGAAATAATGATCAATTGATATATTCATATTAAATTAGAAAAAATAAAGGTTTAGTTAGTATATTAAAAGCTAAAAATAAATATTGAGGCAATACTAACTATGATACTTATATGATAATATGGTTAAGTAATTAATACTGTGTTTGAAATATTTTTAAAAGGTGAGATTAGTGTACGATTGAAAATATAGATGACAACACAAAATATCAATTTAGTTATTATTTTTGCCACTAGAGAGCGCAAGAATCTGCGGGTATTTGTGGGTATTTTTATTGGTGGAAAGGGGTAAATTGTAAATTTTCGATTGGCAACACTGTAAGACACATCGTTTTGCCATAGCCTCCTACATAGAATGCCGCGTATACTCGAGAAATAACATGGATTCACAGGCTGTCCTCAAAAAGTACTCTGGTCGCGCCATCTGTTGGTAGTCGGTCGCATATTTTAGTAGGAATGTATTCGCGGTGAATGACGGATCCAGCGGGCTATTTCGAATACCGTTCGGTCCGAGTAACATAATAAACAAATGAGTTCTTTTTTTATTTTGTTTCTGCTTCCAAGCAATATTAATTGCCTGCCAGAGAAATTCATAAAATACCATTTTAAATTTTAAAAAATCTTTCTTCAACATGTTTGCATAGTGTAAAAACTGTTACAGAATACTATTGCCAAAAATCACAATTTTTAGAAATTTAAGATTAAAAAGCTAAAAACAGCAAGCACATATTTTTAAAAACATAATCATGTAATGAGTTTCTTTGTTTTTTTAACTTTAAAAAAAAAACCGCTATAGAACTATTCATTTAAAATCCCCGTATAAGAATATTCTACTGGAGATTAAAACACTAATGATGTAATTTAAAGTAATGAGAACCTTGTTCAGACGTTCCATTATTTTAAAAAAAAATTAGCTTTGGCTTCTTAAAGAAAAATTAACAAATACTATAACACTTATTAAAAATGCTTCTGTTAAGAATAACAGTCCCTTAATAATAATACTATAATTTCGAACAACAACAAAATTTTAAAATGAGATAGATCATTTAAATCTCAACTATAAAATGCATTTAAAGTATTAGAATTTATGCGAAAATAGAATTTATATTAGAAAACAGAATGCCCGAACTAAAATGAATATAAATCTAGATAGAACAAAAGTAAATATGTGTTTAAACTATATATTATGAGGGAAAAAACAAAAAATAATAATTAATGCATTACGAAAAGATTCAAGAATAAAAATATTTAGAAATTTTCACCAAAAAAGAATAATTTTAAAAACTCCTTACCTTCTGTTTCGTAGGAATTCCTATATGGAAACACCGTGTTCTTTCCTTGACTTATAGGATAGTAAAGTATGATGCAAAAAAAATAGCCATTATTTGTTGCATTTACAAAAGTTTACAAAAAAAAATTATAAATTTCGAACTCTGTAACCAAAATTTCTTATCACGAAATCACAGCGAACTGGGTGTAAACAAACAACACATGTCACCGAGCACATTGTTTGTCGCATCATGGCGCCATCTATTGATAGCTTTCTCACGACTTCCAATTTTGAACGAGCTTGGACGGCATTATATGTAAGGGGCTATGATTCAGCTCGCACATAGCCTATTAATGTAATGTAATTGTTTCCGGTTGTCTTTTTCTAGCCTCCATTGCAGCTTTAACACAGCCAAATTAAAGCCCGATTAATAAAAGATTCTTGTTGGCAAAATAAATAAAAGTTACTACTATAATGCTAGGGAGAAAGACCACCCGAGATGGGCTATTTAACCATGGCTCCGGAATGTGGCGAGAAGTAGAAAAGGATCAGACCATTCAGGATAAAAAGTTACTAAGTTTGAAAAAAGTAAATAAAACATAAATATAAAACGTTTTGCTGTTTCTGGCTGTCTATTTCTAGCCTTCCTTTTGAGGAGCTTTAACATAGCAAATCACGCTTCCAAACTTTTTTTTTAAAAAACCTGGTCAAGTGACGAAATCGGCACCTGAGCAGGCACCCAACGGAACTTCAAGCGACATTGTACGATAACGTCGTCGGGACTTTGGACTCCACAGACTAAACGAGCACATGTACCCCAGCATACTTGGCTATTTTAGTCGGATTTTGGCTGCAGAAATTGCATATTTTCAATAAATATATTTCTCCGAAAGGCTCCTAGATAATTTGCTCCTAGATTTTTTAGTGTGTGTGCCCCTAAATTTTTCCATCCAATTTCTAACACTGATGTCAAGTCTCAGGATGATATTAAAACTCAGCAATAAAAAATATTTGATGAATTATGCTTATTGCAATTCAGTTGGATTTGATTGATGTATACATTATCAAATACAACTGAAACCATAGTTAGGCCTTAAAATTTGCCTTTATGTTAAGCAAATAGTAGTGATAACTAAAGTATATTATATACATTATTTGCAAATTTTTAAAGATGTTGTGAAAAAGTATGTGTGAAACAACATAAAGAATGTAACAAAAAATAAACATGGGAAATATGTTTATAGGCATACTATATTTTATAGTAAAAATTTTGCACAAATTCAGACCAGCTGACGATATTAGCTACCTTGGAATTCTAGTCAGTATTAAATTTATTAATTTAAAAATACAAGTCATTTATAGTTGATTTTTCAGACAAAAACAGTTGAAAAAGAAATATGACAAATATAAATTGCAATTCAAACTTTTTCTAAAACGCTGGATTTTTATCATGATAATCCAGCTATAAAATATAGATAAATAAAATCTAAATATAGTTAAATAATAATACTAAAACAATATTTTTAAACTGAATTTACGAAACATTGATTGGAAACACTTAACATTTTACTTCTTCTTGGAATGTCATATACAGGTAACTTAAATAACGCATACAATTTAAACATTTTTTACACTGAATTTGCAAGACAAAGTGTAGATTGGAATTGTGGATATGGCTTCTCATATTGAAATGTCAAACAAATAGATCTTAAGTAAAATATACAATGAAAACAATATTTTAAAAACGGAATTTACAAAACAAAGTGTAGATTGGAATTGCAGATATGGCTTCACAAAAAACTGAATTTACAAAACAAAGTATAGATTAGAATTGCACATTTGACTTCATATTGGAATGTCATATATACTGAATTTACAAAACAAAGTGTAGATTGGAATTGTGGATATGGCTTCTCATATTAAAATGTCAAAAATAAATAGATCTTAAGTAATATATACCATTAAAACAATATTTAAAAGACTGAATTTACAAAACAGAATTGCACATTTGGCTTCATATTGGAATGTCATATAAAAGGAATGCCATGATAACTGGAAAGTGGATATAATTTAGAAGAGTAGAGACATGTTAATAAAGGATAACTTTGTGCATGTCAGACAGTCAGCTGGATGGCATATCTTTTGTTCTTCATACCCCTTTAAGACTAAATTCGAAACAACAAACATTGTTCGGACATGTGTGTTCATTTTTTCTTGGCATCTTTTCTTTGATGCTTGGATTTCTTTTTTTCTTCTTTCCTCCTCGACTTTTCCATTATACTTTGGTACAGTCTATAGCCGAAGAATCCTGTAAAGGAGTAAAAAAAAACTAGTTAATTTTAAATATGCTTTAATGTTTTGTAAGTCATTTATATATTGTTTTCCTTTTATTAAAAAAAAATCATTTGCATTTTATGAAGTTATTTGTCATTAAACCTTTCTTTAAAAAATAAGTGTAATTTCCAAGATTAAAATTAAATTTTTATGTTAAGCAGAGACAAATAGTGTTATTTATAGTGGGATACCATTCTACGATGTACTATAAAGTAAATGTAAAGTTGCAAATAATTTTTAATAATTTTGTAACTTATAACTTTATAATTTTTATGTTTAGATATTTTAAACTTAGTATCTAATTCTGTAATACAGCCCTTAAAGATGGTAAAAGGAATGTTTCTTACATATTTCATGTATGGGAAAAAGTTACCCCAATGGATTTTAATTTCCTAACTCTTTTTGTAATACTTTTTTAAACTAACACTAAATTTTTTTTTAAAGTATAAAATTTAACAAAATGCTTACAAATTATTCCTAAAAGTTAAATACTCAAAACACATCATAGTGATTTCAAAGTGTTTAAATAGTTTTTGTAGCTTAATTTTTCTTCTCTTATAAAAAAAAACCTAGGATACCGGGCAAAAGTTACCCTCATTAACTGTACTGCTAATAAAACATCGAAAAATATTAAAGATTTTTAAATAATAAAATGAACATTTTAAATTTTTTATAAACTTATTTCCTTTCTTCAGTTGAGAGTAACATGAAAGTATTAAAGGTCTGGATTTGAGCAAGAGTGGTGTACTTTTCCCCTCGTTTAAAACAATTAAATAAAAATATCTCTGAACCCAAAATATTGTAAGCTCTTCTTTCACAGTTACCAACAAACAACCTGCCCTAAATATCTTGGCTGTACTCAACAAAACATTTGTATATTAGGTGAAATATGCCCAATTTGATGTAGAATTTTGAAGACTCAAAATAATGTTCTTTTACTGTAACAAGTTATAGCACCTTTGAATACTATTTCATCGCTTAGCGAATGTCAACAAATTTTACGGCCAATTGCTTTTGGTTTTAAAGAATCTGGAACTAGCAGCTTTATTCTTTGTTCCAAAGAAATAGAAAAGTACCTACCATTTTTTTGTTTTATGTTGAATAATCAAACAGATATTAAGCAGCATGTTACTAAAATTTCCTACTTCAAATTTAGTATTAGTGTATTATTTGAGAGTACCCATATTGATCTTAAAACAATAATAAGTCAGATAAGGAATGTTAAGCACATTAACATAAGCAAAACTCATACAAAAACAGATAATCCTATAGGGAAAACTCCTTAAGAAATTCCCTATTAAAAATAATGTGAATCTTTTTATGTATACAAACTACTCAGTTCTTTCTCCATAAATACCACAGAACAGCATCACTAAAATAAATAATCTAAAATCTGCCATGGTTAGTAAGGAGGTCTCTACAAGTGAGCCATATTTTGTTATGTATTCCTCCCTTATGTAACTTCAAATAAGTAAAATATGACACAAGGAATTAAAAATATTTTTCATTTAAGTTTTACACATGCAGGTTATACCGGTTGTCTGCATGAAATTTTGTATAGATAATATATCGTAATGATGTGAACGCAAATCTGTACTTTTTAACTATGTTTTTATACACAATCAAAAAATCTTCTTTACCCATCAAACTAACGACGATAACTGCTGGCAAAATAAATACCCAGTTGCTGAATCCGTGTTCTATTGGACCAGCTGGTCCGGTGCCTGTAAGATCTACCATTATTTTTAGACTATGTTTAATCGTGTATTATGACACGTAATACTACATGAAATTGTATATTCAGTGCCAGTGTGTCAAAAGCGAAACAAAAAAAAATCAACAAATCCTTTTCCTGAATTAGCTCTGTTGCCACATATATCCTACAATTATAAAAAAAAGTGTAAATAAAATACGATGTTATGCACAATTTTTTAGGGGGGAAAACTCACTTAATTCTTTCTTAAGAAGTTATTTGCTACTAAGGGAATATTTCTTATGATTTCACGCTCTCTATACTGCTATTTCATTAGTTGTTTTGTTTTCTTTGAGAAAGTGTTGGAACAAGCTCATTGGGTTTTTTTATAACGTCTCGCGTTCCGAACTGCGATTTCATTGGTTGTTTTGTTTTCCTTGACAAAGTGTTGAAACAAACCCATTACGGACAAATGTTAAACAAAAACTTTGAAATTAAACCTTAACTATTATTGGCTCGTATCAAGTGACGTATTTCCCGATCGACCGCGGGTCTCCAAACCAAACACTTAACTTGCAGGTCTCTATAATCCCTTTTTTTTAATTTGCTTCGAATAGTTTGGGTAACATTATTTATTGAAGATTTAAAAAATATATTCGAACCCATTTCAAAAAGTGGGATTGTAGGGACCTGTAAGTCAGGTTCATTTACACATAAAAAACCTGTTTGTAAAAATATTCAATACTGCCGGAGGATGTTGTAATTTAGAACCACAGTCAAGTGACGAGCCGGTACCTGAGTAGGCACCCAGCGGAACTTTATAAGGCGACATAGTACACGGTGTCGGGAATTTGAAGTATGTTTAACGCGCACTCCCTCAAAACGAAAAATTACTAGGGGTTTTATTCATCTGACATTGTAGCTGCACAGACGTCGTTTATAGGCTGGCAGTTATTTTATCGATGTCTGGACCTCGAACCTTTCGAATGCAAGGCCACCCTTATCCTCCTCCTGGTCTCACTAAACTGGAACGGACCCGCCTACAGTGATGCCACACTTACGTCAAGCATTTTGTCTTCTATCCAACAAACCACGCTCCGCTCCTTTTGAACCGTCTACTATTGGAAATACTATGAAGAGGCATAGAGACATATAAAGTAGGTATTTAGTATATGATATGGAAATTTATTTCCTTTGAATTCCAAATGAATTATTCAAAGTATGCTTTTTTGCCAGATAAAGATGATCTGGAAATTTCATGGTTTCCGTCTGTTTGTTTACAGACTATTTTAGAAGCTTTAACACAGCCAATTACGGATCATAATTTAGAACCTTTGTCAAGTGATGAGGTTAACATCTGACCTGGCACCTAACTAGATTTGGAGCGACATTATAAGCAAACGCATGGGACTTTAGACTTTACAGATTTAACGAGTATATCTATCCCAGTAGTATATTTGGGTATTTTAGTTGGATTTTAATTCCTTTTTTCGTCTATACTGCCATGGGCAGGTAAACTGCAGTAACTAGCCGAATGACTTGGACCATTGTTGCAAATACTCAATTAATCTAACCTATATTAGAAAACATACTGAGAGACTAATTATTTCAATGCAAAAATGGTCGAATTCACTGTTGTGGTTACTGCAGTTTACCTACCCACAGCAGGATAGGAAAAGAGTTACTGCCACAAGGGACGCCTGACACCTTGCGATAAGATCTAGGCTGATAGCGTGTCCAACGCTATACCAACTGGGCTACCAAGCTTTCAATGAAGATATGTACTTTGAAATCTTTCATAAGTTTTCTTGTAAGACTTTCACTATAAATGAGGCCTTTAAATACAGTTGGTTAAATAGATATTACTATATTTTTCTATATTTAATTAATAACAAAAGCATAGATTAAAACTTAATGCAAATAAATTATAGATACTATAACATAACTAGTTTGCTTGAGCAAAATTTAAGGATATTTCTTTCGTTACTGTTTAGGTTTTAATGCTTCGAATAAAAATTCTCTGGAGTTTTTACTATTTTACAGCTTTATTATATTTGTATTTTATTTATTTTTTCTATTTATTTCTATTTATTTATTTTATTCATTATATTTTTATCTTATTTATATTTTCTATTTTAATATGCCTTGGGCTTTTAGTAAATTATGATTGAAAAATATGCATGTCAATTTTACATGCATAAGCAAAACACATTATACAGCAATAAAACTTAAATTCAAAGAAATTAGTGCTAGTAATGGTCTTGACACATTTTATTTTCCTAAAACAGTTGTTACAATCAATTTATACTGCAATCAAGGTTAAACTGCTCTTATTAAGATAACAAGGAAGAAAAATCACTTTCTAATGTATAGTATAAGAAAATAAATTTAACAAGCATGGCATTCTGGAATATTTTTTTCCTAGGTGTCATAATTTTTTTTAATGAAAAATCTTATACCCAAAGCTGTTTGGTACTTTTCTCGTCGGGTATCGATTTAACAGAGAAGTGCCATCTGTTTCAAATCAAAAAGAGCATATTAATTTAACTATATTAACTTTAAAACTTAAAACCTATGCTGACATTAATATTTTTTAAATATGATGTATGCATACAAAAATAACGAAACAAGTAAAATGATTAATATAATAATCATTGTCATTCAAACATATCCATGATAAAGGTAATTGTACACAAAACATGATTGGAATGATATATTGTCAAATACATATTTAATATGAAATTAGATTCATTTATAATCACAGTCCTGCTCTGATTCATGTATTTTAGAAGTTAGTTTTTTTCAGAACTTTCAATCTTAGTTATAGTTCCATTTGTTCCATCTAAAATGATAACATCCCCTGAAAATATAATAAAAATGAACTTGTCCTTTAAATAACAGTTTCAAATATAAATAAAAAAAATCATTCAAATTATAATAAGGTAATATCACACTAAAGGTGGAATGCAAAAACAATTTGACATTTGCTTTAAAATTAGTGAAATGTGCAAAATTTCTATATTAATGAATGTGATCCTTAAAGTTATTAGTACATCTGTTACACAACAGCAAAAAAATAAGTTACTTTCACGTACAACATAGAACATACTGCAATATTTTATATTTCTACATAATGTTTTAGGCATGATTTAAATTAATAAATAAAATGAACAAATTGTACCTGATTTAAAAGCAGACATGGCTTCTTGAACACCAACTACACATGGAAGACCATATTCTCTTGCCACCACAGCACCTTTTATAAAATCATGCAAGTGAACTTTATAAACATGTTGAGAGAATTTAAATTTTTTAAAAAGTATCAAATAAAAAAATGCTAGTTGCAATCTAGAACATTAAAAAACAAGTTGGTTTGTTACAGAATCTGTCACTTAAACCGCTTCCACACAACATTTGTGCTCAAAAGGAAACAAACTATTTATACACCTCAGAAAGAAATTCGCCAAACAGGGGCTTTAGCTATTTGTAATTCAAACTTTTAAACGCAAAACTAACTATTTTCATTAATCTTCTTTCTCAGATTTAATAATCAGACTTTATTGTTTGCTAAATTTGTTTGAAATTCGAAGAATAATGATGTAATCTTTTATAATAAATATCTTTGTGTCACCACAATTTCCCATTTACATTTCTTTCAAAAATTCAGTTATTTATCGTTTGTTAAATTAATTTACAGTTCGAAAAATATATAATTAGTACAATTGATGCTTTAAAATAAAAGTGAAACTTTGAATATTTTTTTTATGTCAAGTTAGAATTCTCTATGCATCTTTCTTCATACATATAAAATAAACATCAAAAGAACTCTATTATGATATTACAATAATCCAAACAGAATTATAACACATAAGTAAATATTCTTTCAAAAGTTTTCAATTTTATTTTAAATAAAGTTTCAAGTACGTTTAACGAAATGGAAACAGTAAAAATATTGAATAAAAATGGAATTTTCATGTTATTTCCGTTATTTCAATGTAGATTTAATTTTTAGTTATTTAAATTTTAAATAAACTTCACATTTAAACTTTTTTAATGAAATTTGGAATGTAGCCTAATTAGATTTTTTGCTTCAAAATGATGTATCCCACTTGTTTGTGAGACTTATGGTTCATTCTGTGAAAGTGGGTGACAGGCGGACTGAACGATTGTAATACCTTTCACTTTTTACGTTATAAACGTAGTGTGGAAGCTAAAATTGACTGGAGCCTCACTTCATACTTCAGAATTTATAAAGTTTACAATCCTCAAAAGCATGTAACACATCAAATTCTAACGAATGCATTTTGAATACAACAGTGTAAAATACTTAGTGAAATTTAGAATTTGTTTAATTAGGAAAAGGTGGTAGCATTCGAAGCTCTAATGCTACAGTTCCAGGGTTCAAATTAATCTGGGTTGGAAGTGGAAGTTCACTCAACCTTTCACTCCTTCAGTGGGTTGATAAAATCAAATTATGACCAAGCTATCTTGGAAACAAAATATTGGGGGTGCTACAATGTACTCCCATTGCACTGTGCTTTGTTAGATGTAAGCCGTTTGTTCTGTAAGCCGTTTACTGTATCTGAATGCCAACCCCATTCTGGATCTTGTCATCCTTATCAACAAAAATTGGCAGCATATTATTCTTTACCAACCCTGCATTGTACATTTGTTCAACTGATAAATCTTTAGAATCTTAGCTCCTCCCCTACACCCAGTTCCAGATACCATGTTTCACCATTTTACATCGTTCAACTGTAATTTCGTTCCCAGTCTGAGGTGTGTACTATTCTGAATAAGTTGGGCCTCTTGTGTTAACATGTAAGTTTTAACACAAACTATTGCCGACCTGGTAGCACAACGGTTAGGGAGCTAACCTTTGGAGCTTAAGGGTTCGAGTTCGAATCCTGGTAAAGGCATGGGTGTTTGCGTCCGTCAATAAATGTTGTTAATTGTCTATGTGTTTGTGTCGTCTCTTTCTTTGTGTGTCTCTTGTGCCTGTGTCATTTCTGGGGTTGAGTACAATAGACTTGAGGTCGCAGTGCTTGGCGAACTTGCCCCCCCACCAAGAAAGTCATGTCATAACACAAACTATTTGCGCAAGAATTAACATGTTTTTTTTTTTCATGTATAATGCAGAAAGTTGTGGATATTCTCTGAAAATAACTAATTGACAGCAACATAATTATAAAGCATAGTTTCACAAAAAAAGTTCAAATAAAACTTACCATGTGAAATTAACCCACCAAGAACAGTGACAACTCCAGATAAAAGTGGAAAATAAGGAGTCCATCCAATATCTGTAGACTGGGTGATGAGAACATCTCCATTCTGAATGATACAATAGATTAGTAATAAATTAATTTTAATAAAATGAGTTTAATATATTTTTTATAACAACATGCAAAAAATTTCACTTTCATAAAACGTTGCGAAAATGACACTTTATGTGCTTACGTCACAGACCGTGCCGAAAGTAGTACTTTCGGCAATAGTGCGGTAAAGTAAATAAGAGTATCCGATTGGTAGAAAAACAAAATTATGTCATGAATATCTCCATGGAAACTAAATGTCATGAAACTCACTTATTTCTATTGGTTCATTACTTTTGCATTTTCTAATATCTCCATGGAAACTACAAGTACTACAAAAATTATTAAAGGAAATTAAATAAGACAAAAGTAAGAACACAAATTTCACGCCAAACAATACTTTTATTTAACATGCATATTTATTGTAACATTTGATTCAAAATAGAAAATTATTTTACAACTTTTCTTTTACTACTTTGCATTATCGAATATCGCCATGGAAACTAAATGATGTCATGAAAATCACTCATTGGTAGAAATACTTTTTTGCACGTTATTATAAAAAATATTGTAAGCAAGCACGTGCCAAATAATACTTTATTAAGCTCTTGTCATTATTTCACTCGACCTACGGTCTCGTGAAATAAAAGCCACTCGCTTAATAAAGTATTATTTTCGGCACTAGTTGCTTAAATAACTATTAAGCTTTAATTTCCACTTATCAATGTTACTATAGGTTTTGTAAAATAAACTTCAAGTATCATTTTGACACGTGTTGCAAGAAGTATAAAAAATATAAACAGCATAAATTTATAAAAATAAATTAAATATTTTAAAATTTGGAAAATAAGATTTTTGGTTGAATATCCTTCTGAGATTCTTGTATGTTTTTTTATTTAAAACATTTTTTAAACAAATGGATGCTGAAAACTATATTTTGGGAGGAATTAAAAGAAAATTTACAACTTTAACTTTTGTCGACTAACTTTGCACAACCATTTTCATGGATGAGGATCATAAAGCATTATGAATTAAGGCTTCAAAACATGGGAACAATTCATTTTTATATTAGGTGTCAAAAAATAAATACCATATTAATAAAAATAATTGCAAAATTGTCAATATTAGGTTGGTTATGTTGGTTTATGGAGAATTTGATGAATTTAGTCCTAACATCCATTTAAATGAGTTTTTTTTAAAAATGGTATAAGTGTACAACTATAATACATTTAGCCATCTATATTACTATATAAGGGATACAATTGTTATAAAAAATGCCAGTAATAGTTAAAAATATTAATGACGATAAGGAGAAAAATTAGTTTATAAAAGAAATCGTAATTGATCTTAGCGCTAAATTATTTTGTAAAAAAAAAACTGGCTTTGCGATCCTTTTTCGATTTTCTCAAAATCTTTTTATGACGTCGGATAGGTACTGGGAACTCGTGTACCAAATTTGAAATCTGTACTTTTTGGGGTTTTTTTAAGCAATACCTTAAAACCAAAAAAGTTCTAAGACCCCTTGCACAAGTTTCCCCGTAGTGCTCAAGCCAGTTCCGAACACATACTCCATTGCCTCGGTTTGACGTGGAAGGACATCTACGACGACCCACTTTTATTTTTGGACTTTCTCAAGGTCGCAAACATCATGGAACTGGTCTAATTTTGACCCAGCGATATGTAAAAAAAAAAGTTTCCCCAAAACCTTATGTTGTCCGACAGGTACAAGAACTTGTGAAGTCTGTAGTCGTCTGTAGTTCTGCTGTTGCTGTTGTTCGAGCTGTAGATTGGTTTCAGACAGACAGACGGACCAATGTTAAAAAAAACAACACTTTTTTGCAATCAGCACCCTCCAAATTATGTCGAAAACAAAAATCTCTATTTTGTATTTTCAACCCCATTGCAACACTTTTATTACCTTATATTTCATATTAAGCTTTAAAAAAAAAGAGTAAGATAATCTAAAAAAAATTAGATTACCTTTATTGTGGGTGCTTCACCAATGCATGTGACAACTCTAGCTACTGCTTTCACTTTTCCTTGACAAACAGGAATGCCTATTGAAAAGAACCTCAATTAAAACAATGTCCACATGATTAACATATTTGATTCTAAACATGTTAAAACGCAAGAAATGTCAACTAATGCAAAGATCAAATGAAAGTTTACTTTTTCAAAATGGATTGAATATAATAAAAAAAAAATAAAGCAAATGTAATGTACTTTAATTCTAAAGCAATATTTTTTTTTTAGTAAACACATGAATTATTTACATACAGAAGGTGCCAGGATATTTTAAGTTTAATGTTTATAACTGTAGGGTTGGATAACCATGACTTATTTTTGTTCTACACTTTCTTAGTGAAAAAAGAAATTAGAAAAAGCAGATTAATGAATTTTATTTAAACTCAATTTACCCCAAATTTATTTACCCAACTCTGCAAAAAAATCACAAACAATTATCTTTTTATATGATTTAAAATTTTTGATGATTGAAAATTCGGTGTCTACCAAGGAGTAAGCATACAATAAACAGTCCCAAAATTTTTAATAAATAATAGTTGCATCAATTCTGATATAATTTAGAGCAAACAAAAGTTGCAATAAATTAAAAAAGTTTTAATTTAAAATTATTTAAAAAAAAAAATAGTTACCTTTTAATGTAAATGACTTGGAATATTTTGATACATTTTCTTCTTTAACAATCTAATATAATAATAAAAATAAACAGTTATAAAATGTGGCACTAAGAATAGGGGTTAAAGCAGAATTTACTTATCTTTTTTTTTAAATCTCAATTATGATTTTGTTTATTTTAAACTTGATCATGACATTATTTCTTTATGTGCAACTAAATTATGATTAAATAAGTATTTACAAACTCTATCAAGTCTTTCTAATGAAGACTATTTTACAAACAAAATAGGCCAAAGTAAGGGCAAATATGTTATAACTATGTTGAACTCATTTCTACATCATACATTAGGTTAATTAGTAGTTTTAAGGTTACTAACTGGTTTTGGTATGCCCTTCATAATTTCAGGAAACTGCAGTTTTTCCAATTGGGGTTGTAAACGGCTTCTTCTCACAGCCCTAAAAGAAAATAATTATTGAAAAAAATAAATATATTTAAAATTTTAATATTACAATAATTAAGTTAATTATGGTTATAAAGAGCTTGTTTAAAAAGTATATCTTTAAGTTTACATTTAAACAATGATAATGAAACACAAGGCAATAAAAAAGAAAAACCATTATAAAATGTAGCAAAGTATAAGAAATCTTGGTTTTTTATAACTTTCATTTTGATGTTTCTTTCCAATAATATATTTGGTATTTATAATTAATAATTATTTATTGTAAGCAATGGGCATGTTTCATGTATTGAGTGGCAATAGAATTGCTAAATGAAAAAAATTATTTTTTGAGCAACGATTGATGAATCTATGTCATGTGGGAACAGAGCACCAATTGGAACATCGATCCATGGAAGGTCAGAAAGGAAACACGTCAACCGCCAATTGCATGTATAAATTAAATACACAAATAAAGGTAATACTTCTTTCTTAAAACACATTTCTATACACATTGGAGTTTCAATTAAAAAAAGATGCAGAACCAAAAGTATTTTCTAAAAATCTAAAATTGAAAGTTGTAAAATGGACGTTAAAGCAAAATAGCAAATTCGAGAAATAGCACCTTTGACAGACAGCAGTAGTCATTGATAAATTTAAAAAAAAAAAAAAATCTCGTACTTAGTTATTACATCACTCGATACTTGAATATGGTTTAGCCAATAGTTGGATGACCAGTATACTTTATTGCACTTACTTGGAAATTAAACCAGGTTTCCTTGTGTCAATAATTTCTTTGATTTCTTCCAAATCTAAGAAGAATATAAGATCACAGGAAGGTAACATCCCTTCTTGGACCATCAATTTTCCAAGTTGATGGCAAGTTTGCCGGAATCCGTCAACTAACTTGATTACCATTGACTGAAAAAAATATGTAGTAATGAAAGCCATATATTAAGGAAATTCAATAAAAATAGGGGATTTATAAAGCAAAAAGCACTATAAATTGAAAAAAAAATGAAAAATACATGTTTACATATAAATAAACAATAACATGAGAACATCTTTCACTAAATTCATCACAAACGTAATTGTCTACTAATAAAAATACATAAATGAGAATTAATAGTCCTTTGTCCTGTTGTTGTGAGAAATAATTGTCCAATTAATTTGTCTAGTTCTAACAGATATAGACTAAATTTAGTCCTCTACATTCCGAAATGTAATAATCCAATATATATTACAAATAACATCTTGCAATAATTATTCTTATATTGAAATCAAATATATTCTTATCAATATTTAACTCATTTGTGTGATTTTCATTAAAAAAATATTGTAAATTTAAAAAAAAAAAAAATTACAAATAAGCCCTTAGTTTATTTCCAAAATTAGTACAAGAACAAGTCACTTACACAAAGAGGATTTCTTAAAGGCTTTGTAGTGGTGTAGCTTTTTTAAAAAAATATAAATGTATTATTTGGACATTAAAAAAAATTATTTACTTAAAATATTTTCAGTAAAACAGATGCTTTTCAAGACACTAAAACAAATTATAAAATATATAAATATTATATATATATAAAAATAATATTATATTTATATTAATATAATATATATATAATATTATATTATAACATATATATATAATACATAATATATTATATACTATATATATTAATATAATATATAATAAAATAACATATATTTAACATATATTATATACATCATATTATAGCACATATTATTACAAATATATTTATTTACGAAAGGATTTAGAATACAATAATACTTATTATAATCCAAGATATATACATCCATAAAGTAATTTTAAATAATTCAATATATCAGAGCTAATTCTGATACATTATTAACTAAATTACAATATATAAAATACAATATTTACAGCAATACACATACCTTCTTATTTTCATAATAATACAAACCCAAAAAAGGCAAGTTAATTATAAGGACAGTTTTTCAGGACATTATTAAGTGTTGTTGTAACCAATTATATGAATTTAATGCATATAGTAAGTGCTAAACTTGTTCAGTGTCCTGATTGTGGTTAAGAGAATTAAATTGTAGATATTTAAAACTCACCTTTCATAAGCTAATGGTATAAATGAAGAAAAACTTGTGGGAACAAAACATAAGTTCCGGAGATATTGATCACCTCACCTGGAAACATGCCCAGCATTCTAGAGCCATTGATCACAAGAGCTGTAAAAGGCACTGCAGGCCTTGGCCACTAATGAGTTATTTTCTCAAGGATTTTTAATTAAAAAATAATTTTCTTTTCTAAGGTCATTTAAATATAAATTTGAAATTTAAGGAAAATTTGATGATGCAGAAAAATGGTCTATTGCCTTCACATCACAAAATCTTTCATTCCCAAACATTTGTGTTTTATAAATACCTATTAAAACAAATGTAAGAATTTATAAAAAAATATTATATTCAAGTAAATTGTAATTATTTTATATTAAATTTTTTAACCACTTATTTTAAGCTATGAATTAATAAAAATATTTACCTGTAGAATTGATACTAGATTTTCGGGATTCATAGCCCACGATTTGGAATGCATGTCAAACTATCAAAAGAATATTAAATGTGGTTAGAATAAAAATAATAGTCCTGATATTAAGATTAAAAACTCTATTGATTCCATAATGTGTTTAGAAATAAAAATGCACTGCAATATATTTTTTTATTTAAAATTAATATTTTGTAAACAATTTAAGATTTAAATATTCATGTAGTTTCAACATAATAAATTTTATCATTTAAACTCATTTTTGTTAAAATAAAACAGTAGAAAATAGTATAAAATAGTTGCACTTGACACGTATGCAAATTTAAAAAATACCTCTTTTATACATCTATGGCCATGCCTTCTAAGGAACTCTTTAAATAAAATTCCCGATTCACCCTCGTCATTAGAGAGGATTTTACATGCATTCTAAAAATTAAATATTTTAAATAAATGAAAGTATATTTTTTTGTAATTTATAAAAGTAAATTACAATATGAACAATCAACTAAAGAATATGAATCTACTTACATTAACATCAAGAGAAGAAAAAGATGTACCTAAATTCTTCACAATAGATTGTGCTAAATCCTAGTAAGAAAAAAACACAGACAATAATAGTCGGACTTGCTAATAAATTGTTTATTTTTTAAAGTTGTTAAATTTTCAGTTTTAAATTACCATTGATTAGCTCATCTTTTAAAAGTTTACTTTTTAAAAATTTAAGAACAGATCTCTTTGATATGGAGAATTAAGCAACTTAACTAATCATGTTCTTTTGCTTATGCAATTGATATATCTACCTGAAGAAATTGTTTTCCTATTTTAATATTGTATAAAGTTTAAAAACTAAGTTGTTAGTATTTATGTGTGCCTATTAAAATAAGAATTGGCTTGTTTCAGATGTTGTAACTCTTTCCAGTTTTCATGCTTATTCTTCCACAATTTCATTGCTGTTGGTTTTGGTTTCAATCTCAATGTAGTTCTTTATGTGCAATTTGTTCTTATTTATGCTATTAATTAGACTTTAACAATTTTAATTTGATTAAATTTTAAGTATGCAAAGCAATT
The DNA here is from genome assembly GCA_019343175.1 of Oedothorax gibbosus. Classification (NCBI taxonomy): domain Eukaryota; kingdom Metazoa; phylum Arthropoda; class Arachnida; order Araneae; family Linyphiidae; genus Oedothorax; species Oedothorax gibbosus. The sequence continues at coordinate 12,270,357 of CM033277.1, read as the reverse complement.
CCAAAATGCCAATGTTGTTGGAAAATTCAGTTTAGACGATGTTTGTTTCATACAGAGAATTTTAGTGAAATTGTCAGGCAGCAATATAACATGATTCACAAACAGAAAAAGAGCTTTCATTATCAATAGCTCAACAGTCCTGGGTGGACCCTGGCTTTCTCAAGATTTGCCAGGTCTCTCCTACGCCAACAGATTTCCAGTCTCTGACCTTTATTGAAACAAAGTCCTTTGGAGGCAGTCCACCCACCTCAGTCTGGGTCAGCCTCTTTTTTCTAGTTCCATTTGGTTTATCCCAAAATTTTTTTGTTGTTGTTCTGTCATCATTCATTCTTATAATGTGTCCGGCCCATTTCATGCGTTGGATCTTATGATACTTCAGGATGTCCGGCTCTCTGAATAGTCTATAAAGTTCAGAGTTGGTTCTCCTTCTCAAAACTCCATTGTCACAAACACCACCAAAAATTGATCGAAGAATCTTCCTCTCAAAAGTAGCGAGGGTCTTCTCATCAGCCTAGGACAAGGTCCAGGTTTCAGACGCGTAGGTGAGAACTGACCAGATGAAACTTTTATATATCAGCAGCTTTAGTTCTACTAAATAGCTTTAGTTCTACTAAAACAAAAGTTTCTACGCAACTCACTTTCGAGAATACCAAAACAAATGTAATTCCAGCAAGACCAATAATAAAAACATTTCTGCCGGAGCTATTGTAACTCAAGATGTGAAACATGCCTATTGATAGTACATTAAAAAATATTTTTTTAACTGGGCTAGATTATTTCACAGTCTCAACTGTGCTTTTAAATTATTATTAATAATAATGAAACAAATAAATAATTTAATTACTCTCAAACTTTCTGGAACATTAGCACTCTCTACTCCAGAACAAGAAGACAGAACTGTGGCAAAATCACAGTAAAGCTGAGAATCCCATTCTATAAACAAAACAAAAGTAATGTATAAACATCATCTAAAACATAACTACATTTTAAATTATGTATACTTTATACACAAGAACTATCACAAGCAATATCAAGTTTACATGTGCAAACATATCAAGTTTTGCATATGTTTGATGTAAATGTTTTTAAAATAGTTATTAAGAGTAAGCATGATTAAAAAAAATAGCTATGAAACAATAATAAACATTACAGATGTTATATTTATTTTAAGAATGCTAATTTTAAGCATTTTAAAAAGGTTAATTTTTTCTATTATATATTAATAGTTTTTGAGTGGAAATGTTAAATACAAGAATTTCACCAATTGGAGGATAATAAATTCTTAAACATAGAATATTTTAATAACAACTTAAAGAAAAGCATTTAAAATTTTATTTACTCCGTGCCTGTGGTCTGTTGACATATTTAGATCTATAATCACACTAGCATGCATTATAACTAGGAAAACTGTGTAACGTTACATAACTTTCAATTACCACTCAATAAATCAATACAAAAAATTAAAGGCAATTATATACTCTATAAGTTAATTTTAATAACTTTAAAACCTAAAAAGTTATATGGCAGATACTGCATATTTGCACATATATGATTCAATCAAAAACCAAATTAAACCATCAGAATAAGACAAAGTATATGCAATTTGTTAATTACACTGACAACTCCACAGACATCGAGATTGGAGAATACAATTTTGAAAAGGTGAGCTCGTTCACCTATCTTGGCTCTGAAATCAACTCTGAAAATTCTTTGTCCCCAGAGGTCAGAAAGAGAGTTACTGCAGCTAGCAGGTGCTTCTATAGCATTAGAAATTTTCTCAAATCTAACAACATTAAAAGAGATACAAAGTTGCTGATTTATAAAAGTTTAATCAGGTCAGTTCTCACCTAAGCGTCTGAAACCTGGACCTTGTAACAGGTCTGATGAGAGAACCCTCGCTACTTTTTAGAGGAAGATTCTCCAATCAATTTTTGGTGGTGTTTGTGACAATGGAGTTTGGAGAAGGAGAACTAACTCTGAACTTTATAGACTATTCAGAGAGCCGGACATCCTGAAGTATCATAAAATACAACGCATGAAATGGGCCGGACACATTATAAGAATGAATGATGACAGAACAACAATTTTTTTTTTGGCTAAACCAAATGGAACTAGAAAAAGAGGCAGACCCAGACTGAGGTGGGTGGACTGCCTCCAAAAAGACTTTGTTTCGATAAAGGTCAGAGACTGGAAAGCTGTTGCGCGCAGAAGGAGAGACTGGGCAAATCTCCTTGAGAAAGTCAGGGTCCACCCAGGACTGTCGAGCTATTGATGATGATGAAAAACCAAATTATTACGCCCGACAGGTACTGGGAATTCAAGTATCAAATTTATAAGCATGTATCTTTTTTCATTACCGTAAATTGCATATTAGCATAGTAGGTAATTAAAAGTAAAAAAAGGAAGTTGAATATATGTACACAAATATATATATATACATAAATTAAAAAAATGCACATACCATCTTTCCCTCGGCCAAGTACAGTCAACACAATTAAATTATACATAGATGCCATATAAGTAACAATGCCATGGGCTTCAACAATCTGAAAAATAAATGAAAATGCTTGTTCATGTTACAGCTTGGTCGAATTTAATTAAGCAAAAAAAATACATATTAACCATGAAAAAAAGCATTTAAAAAATGTCAACAAAACATACAAGCTGAGATAAAATATTCATGTAAAAGCAACAAAATGCATAATTTTTATCATACAATCTTTGCAAAATTAAATGAAAAATCATGCAAGTATGAAAGTAACCACCAATACATACAATATTTTTTTTTAAAGTTTTAAATTAAGAATATATCTATCTTATTATTTTTTTTAATAAATCATCAGTAACAAAAAAAAGTTTAAAAGATAAAACTTACTGAATTGTAAAAAGGAAATTGATCAAGCAATCCTTGAAATGTTTTCTCGACAGAAACAAAAGTTTCGATAGGAAATTTGTATTGCCTCAACTTTTCCCCAGTTTCTTTGATAATGGATTTTATTTTAAATGAAAACTGAAAAGATGAATGGAACTACATAAGACAATTGAAATCCCAAAGTATTTTAAAAAAGTCAAAATTTGATCTCACTATCTACAAAACTTTTAAAATATCTGACTTTTGTAATTTTTATCCTGATTGTTTTTTAAAAAAATATCTTCAAAAATATAAAAAAGACAACAAAATTTTATCTATAAAAATAATAAAGATGATGTAATTTTAAAATAAATATATAATATTCATTGGATTGTTTAAAAATAAAGCAATATGATTTTTGTAACCATGTTCTTCAAAAACGTTCAGTAAAGTAACTAAAATGGTAAAATCAATAACATAAGAAAGCTTACAACTTGGAAATAAAATCATTAATATTTTTAATAATTTTCCTGCTTAGTACAAAACTCCTCGACTATTAACAATCGATTGTTAACTTAGTATTGCGAAATAAAAAACAAAATAATTACCATAAATATGAAAACTGTCAAGGCCCATTGCTTTGTTTTAGAAGTGTACCCATACTTTTTAACACCTGCTTTGTGCATCTCCGCAGTACCGATACTTCGACCAAACAGAGCAACTTCAAAAGCTTTTTGCCTGCTACTTATTTCTTTTTCATTTTGGTTATAGAGTATCTAAAAAAATATTCTTTTTATAAAGTGTAATTAAATAATAATCACTTTGTTAACTTATCAAAGAAACATACAAGAAACAGCAAAAAAATACATGCTACACGAAGTGAAAAAGAACAAAATGCAATCCAGGTGAAAAGAAAGAAACTTTCAGATTAACATACATAAAACAAGAACAAAACAAAAATTTAAGAAAATTAATTCAAGAATCAAATAGTTTATATATGAATGTGATGTAATTATTAATTTTATTAAATTAATATGCATATAGTAATACATAATATAGTAGAAATATAGTAACTTATGTTAATAGGTTATTAAATTAATATATATTGCATAATTTAGTGTTTACAAAAAAAAAATCTTATTAAGACTTGTAATATAAAAATTATATTTTGTGGAAGCATTATAAAGGTTTACTTAAAAGTAATTTTGTGCTTGAAAACAAAGTCAATTAACTCTTCCTTAAAAACAAATGAATGCACTAGAATTAAAAATAACAAATTATTACTTACATCAATAATACTCAAAGTGACATGTCTATGAGTTATAGGAAGCATATGAAAATAAAAGGGACAGTAGTTTTTTAAAGGCATTTTTTCTCGCAATATTTGTCCTCTCTATAAAAAACAAAGTAAAAGTAAATTTTAAAAATAAATAATAAAAATATATTTTTCAAAAAAATTAATCATAAAAATAAGAACATATAGAGTTTCTATAGTCGACTACAATAATTTTTTTAGAAGTTAATTTTTAAGTACATAATACAAAAGAATACATCATGTAATGAAAACTTTTATCTTGCAATTAATACTGCCAAGGGGACCTACATAAATTTCGTCACGCACAGAGGCGGGAGGGAGGGGTATGCGTATGCTCAACGTGACTGATCGTGACATGGCGGGGGGAGGGGTAACCGCTTCCGTGACGTAACGATTATTGGAAAATTTCATTTTTTCAAAGAAAGAAAATCTGTTTTACATTAAATGAAGTTTTTGAGAAAAAAAATATGAAATTTTTTTTCTCTCATAAGGAACCATTTATTTCAGAAAAAGGATGGGGAGATTATTATATACCACAACGTTGTCATTATTAGTCTCCTTTACTTTACAGACCCTCTCGAATTGGTACTTTGTAACACGATAAATTGCGACACTATTACCAATAAGAGGACTTAGCAGCTACTTGGACAAACACTAAAAGACCCAGAACTAGACAGATCCGATTACACCCAGACCCCCTTTTTAGAAGAGATTAGCGAATGTCTTGGACAACGGATATGTAAATACAATGTCAGTCTATTCCTATGAATAAATTGTTTAAGCCAAGATAAATAGTACTTATTTTTCTTTTCAAGTTAATTTTTAAAAAAATTGAAAAAACTGCATATTTATATAATTTCAGAAACAAGGGAAAATATTAAAATTAACTTTTTCTTTAAGGGGGGGGGATGCAATAATGTGACGTAATTTTAGGGGGAGAGGCTCGATCAAACGTGATGCAGCGTGACATAGGGGGAGGGAGGAGTCAAAATAGTCAAAATTTCGCTTGACGTAATTTATGTACGTCCCCCAACTTCAAGATGTGCAACACTAAATTTATATAGAAACAGATTACACAATCGAGCATGAAACTTTAAAGCAAATCCTCAGATCTTAAAGCACATACTTTCTAAATAGTATCATCATTGAGATAGTAAAACAACACTTATACCAAAAAAAAAAAAATAACAGGACTTATATTAACTGACTACATTGCTGTCAAGTGGCCATTTTCAAAAATAATTATGACTGCTGAAATTTAAGCATCTAGACATGGCAGTTCAATTAATAAATATTTTAATCTCTCATTACAGTGACATTTTTTCTTTTTAGATATTGGGGTATGCACGACTGTCATAGAAATAAACATATTTTTAAAAATGCTGATTTTCTCACTAAGCAATTATAATTAGGAATTAAAATATAATATCAAATACAGTATAATCACATTTAGTGTATTTTTTATATAAATATTATTAAACTGAAATTAAGCTTACATGCGAAAGAACGTCATGTGCAGCACAAATTATAGAAATCCCAAGAGGTGAAGTTGCACTAAGATACACTTCACTGCAGAAGAAAGTAAACATAATAACAAAATTTTAACTTAAAAATAGCTACACGAGTCACATGTTTACAAATTTAAGCAAAAGTATATTTTGAACTGATTGTGATAGAAACTGTGTATATACGAAATAAATATTGAGCATAATTAGAAGCGGACATTAAACTAGGTCCATTTTGAACGGATTTAAATAAAAAAATAGGAGTGTTTGACACTACATGACTTTTAATTACTGCTCTATAAATCAATACATTCAAAGGAAATTACAGCTTTTTTTGTCTTTCAGAAAAACCTTTTAAAATCAAAAAAGTTCTATGGCAGCTACCCCTTTCACATGAACCATTTTTTTGAAAACCTTATTATGACAGCAAATTGGTACTAAGAACTCGTGTCCCCAAATTTGAAGTCCGTAGCGCTTTTACTTTGAGTTGTAGAATGGTTTCAGACAGCCAGGCGGTCGGACCAATGTTAAAAAAACACATTTTAGAATCAGCAAAGAATGGGCTTGTTTCACGAGGGATCTGGCAACAGCTCTGTGGTCTTGTTTTCATTTTTCTCGAATTACTTTTGCCTTAGTATTCCAAATTGAGTTTTCTAAGAATATTTTAGTTGTTATTTTTTTAAAAATACCAACTTCTTTCAATGCAAGTTTTCCTTGATAAATGATTAAAACAACCAACAGCACAGCAAGAAGTTGTAATTTTAAAAAATTACAACTAAAATAACTTATTCTTAGAAAACTCAATTTCGAATATCAACAAAAGTAATTTGAGAAAATGAAAACAAGACCGCGGAGCTGTTGCCAGATCCCTCATGAAACAAGCCCATTGTGTAGAAACACACAAACTAGTTTTTTCGGATTTCCGACCCCATCTCAATGCCTTCATTACCTTAGAATTCATATTGGGTAATTGAAAGTAAAAATAATTAATACATTTACCCAACATTGGCCTTGGTCCAGAACTCATTATCTGATCTTAAGGGTGTATCTTGGTCATGAATTAATTCAAAATCAGTTTCGGTATGCAGAGTTGTTACTGGGCGAGCCTGAAAGAAATTGGACAAATCGGATAATGGGAAAGTTTCAGATGATATAAAGCTTTTGTTTTCATTTTTGTCTGTACTGCGATTTCATTGATTGCTTGGTTTCACATACTGTGATTTCATTGGTTGCTTCGGTTTTACTCTCAAAATGTCCCATGTTGATGAAAAGAAACAATTGTTTCTATGCAAGCTTTCTTCAACAAATGTTTTGAACAACTAACAGAACAGCAAGAAGTTGGTATTTAAAACAATTAGTAAAATATTCTTAGAAAACTCTTTTTTGAATACCAAAACTAAAGTTATTCCAAGCAACAAATGAAAATAAACCGTTGGAGCTTTTACCATCCACGACGTGAAACTACCCCATTCTGACAAAAAAAGTATAACTATAAAAAAAACTATACAATCAATATTTAATAATTAATAAAAAATTTGTAACATTTATCATTATATAGGTTTTTAATTAATTTTTCAGATGATGTATTTCCTTTATCAGTCTTCATTCTTACATTTATGTGCTCCATTTGATGCTTTGGTAACGTGTGACATTGATTCACCAATTGCGGCTCGAGAAATAATTTATTTCCATTCAGCATTTCTGTTGCCACTCAAGACCCGAAACATGCTCAGTGGAATAATTCCCAAACATTTGTTTATTTGAATAATAAATAACAAAGAGGTACCCTAACCCTGCACTACAGCCACATTTGTAAGAATTAACTGATAACATGATGGTACATATATAAAATACGATTTTCAATTAATACCTAGCCAAAAACCTTGGACTTTTTTAGCATTTAAAGTTTTACAAATACGGTTCCAGAGAAAAAAATGATTCAGAAAGGACCTTACAAAGTTCTCAGTCAAAAGTTTTATAAAAATCTAAAGGTTTACAATGGCTACTTTAATATTACTAGAGAATACAGATATGTAGCAAAATTTTAAACAAATTGCATTCTTGATACAAGTTTTTTAATTGTATTTTAAAAAACAATAAAGTATAAAAACAAAAATTACTTGGAGTAGGTATAACTTATTTTTGTACACAGCCCATTCAATATCTCTTGGAGAACAGAAGCAGTTTTCAACCTAAAATAAAATCTAGGTATTAAAATACTGATATTAATGTAAATTTGATTAAGCATCCTACAATATCTACCAACAATTTAAATTGATTTGAAATAGGTGAATTCAAAGATAAATGTATATTTTATAAGAATAGTAAAAGGAAGTATGTTTACATAAATATTTTGATTAGGTTAGGTTTGAATTATCGTCGCACTAGAGCTACACAAGGGCTATTGGCGACGGGCATCGTATTTTAGAACCACATAAATATTTTGGTATAGATGATAAATACAAATATAAGTTAACTGTACAAAACTGTTTAATAAATCATCTGTTTTTTTTAACTAACAATTTATAGTTTTTTTTACTGTAAAATAATTTAAATTAATGCTGGTTAAACGCTAAAATTCTGAGGAAAATGGGGTAAATGATGGATATGTTCTGCTTTTCTTTTACTTACCAAGATTCCAATTGAACCTATCTTTACAGCCCATTCTTCATTTAAACAAGACCTGGATAATTCTGAATCCAGAGATTTTTCTTCTGTACCTTCACCCGCTGTAAATGTGACATTATTAAATTTAATTAGTAATAACAAATAGTTAAATGCCATTATATAAGTAGAATAATTACATTTAAGAGTCCTGTCAGTCCAGTGTAAATTGCCCAAAACTGATTTACGGAGTTAAATTAACACAAAACAATTTTAAATGAAACAACAAGTTAAAAATTGTGTTGTATTTGAAGAGCTTAGTGGAGGAACATGCTATGTGACAATAAAGGTGAAAGCAAGAAAATGAGCTTTAAAGTTTTTAGTTTGATCCATTTTAGTTTAGTTAGATCCATTAAAAAGGATAGCTGCAAGTGACAAAAATATACTTAACTTAAATTTTATGAAATAGGGAAACTTGTTCTCTTTAAAGAAGGGAATAATATGTTTGTTGAACATAAAAATTTCAATTTTTTTTCAAAAATGTCACATGGCATGTTCTTCCACTAAGCTCTTCAATTGCATTTTACAATAAAGTGATGAAGCTAAGAAATGTTTAAAAATATGTTAGAAATGTTTAAAAAAAATGTTAAAATGTTTAAAAAAATGTTAAATGTTTAGAAAAATGTTTAAAAAAATGTTAAAATAAACTTACCTTTCATGTGAATTTGTGATTTTTTTGAACCAATGACAACTTCTTTAAGAGAAACGGAGTTGACTTTGTTTCTTGTTAAAATTATTGTGTCAGGTTCAGCCAAAGCAGACACTACAGTCTGCAATGGAAAAAAAATGGTTAATTTCTAATTCATGAAGATGTGAAAAATATATTATGAAAAGCATCACATTTTGATTAAGAAACTTATATTAATTAATTGGACAGTCTGCTAGCGTTGACAGTCTCAAACTCTCGACATTTTGCATCCTATAGTAGTGTTAACTCAAAAAGTCAGAATTTTGGCCGATAGGTCACTTTTCCGCGTACAGTGCAATATGAAGTCTTTCAACTAGTTGGAAAAGAAGTTAAAGAGACCCAGCGAAATATAAACTATTACTTAGTTCTTCGATATATTTTCAAATACCTCTCCTAATCCGAAATTAGCTGTAATGTAAGGATGCGAAGGATCTCCAGTCACAGGGTCCACTGTGAACATTACTCCAGATACTTCGGATGGAACCATTTCTTGCACTACTACAGCCATAGGAGATCTGATGGGCTGCCCATTTTGCCTAAAAAGTATCGCTTATTAGTACATATTTTGAAATGGATAAACTTAAATATTTTTAAAATGTATAAAGGAGAACATCCATGAACACAATTGTGCAATGGAATCCAATGTGAAGCAATAGGTGAACTTTACTTCAAATGCTTCAATGGAACCGTTTCGTGCACCATCACAGTCATTTTTTATTTATACAAATTTAAGGAGTAAATATATAATTTCACACATTCTAATGGCAAAGCTAAGTTAGAGGTTAAAAAGTAATTGTTTTAATGTGCTTTAGGAAAAAGAAAACCTTACCTTGCATACTGTACGGCTTCAAAACCAAATTTAGAAGACCAACATTTAACAACGGCATCAACAATCTGAAACGAAAAATTATATTTATTGTTCTTTATTACAAAATGTAAAATTAAAAATGTATCGATCATTCTTTGATAAATAATAATTTTTAAAACAAACAAGTAGGTTTGTAACAGAATCTGTCACTTAACTCGCTTCCACATATTTGTGTTTAACAGGAAAAAACGCCAAAAACACAACATTAATTCTAGATTTAACATTTACAAGCTAAATTTGGCTAGTTTCATTTATTTTATTTCGAAAATTCAATAATTATTACTTATCGTTTGCAAAAATTAATTTATATTTTAAAGAATAAATATGTCATATTCCTCGCTTTTAAATAGAATGAAACATTTCATATCAACATACAAGGATTCCGTAGTGAAATATATTTGACGTCATTTCAAACTGATCGATGTCGCAAAAATAAATTTATTTTAATTTGTTATCTAAAAGAATTAAAGTTTCTCGAGCGATTGTTGCGAATGGCAAATGTGATTTAATTCTAATAAAAACAGGGCCTTTAGCTATTTGTAATTCAAAGTTTGAAACGCCAAAATTAACTATTTTCATTAATCTTCTTTCTCAGATTTAATAATTAGACTTTATCGTTTGCTAAATTTGTTTGAAGTTCGAAGAATAATGATGTAATCTTTTTTAATAAATATTTTTGTCGCCACAATTTCCCATTTACATTTCTTTCGAAAATTCACTTATTTATAGTTTGTTAAATTAATTTACAGTTCAAAAAATTTATAATTTGTACAATTGATGCTTTAAAAATAAAAGCGAAACTTAGCATATTTTTTTTATGCCAAGTTAGAATTCTCTAGGCATCTTTCTACATACATATATATAGAACCATTAAAAGAACTCTATTGTGATAATACAACAATCCAAACCGAATTATATCACATAAATAAATATTTTTTCAAAAGTGTATTTTTATTTTAACAAAAGTTTCTCGTACGTTTAACGAAATGGCAACAGTGAAAATATTGAATAAAAATGGAATTTGCATGTTATTTCAATGTAGATTAAATTTTTAGTTATTTAAATTTTAAATAAGCTTCTAGTTTAAATTTTTTTAATGAAATTTGGCATGTAGCCTAATCTGATTTTTTGCTTCAAAATGACGTATCCCACTTGTCTGTGGGACTTGTGGATGACAACAGTGAAAATATGAATAAAAATAGAATTTGCATGTTATTTCAATGTAGATAAAAAAATTTAGTTATTTAAATTTTAAATAAACTTCTAATTTAAATTTTTTAATGAAATTTGGAATGTAGCCTAATCGGATTTTTTGCTTTAAAATGACGTATCCCACTTGTCTGTGGGACTTGTGGTTCTTTCTGTGAAAGTGGGTGACAGACGGACAGACGGACTGAACGATTATAAAACCTTCCACTTTTTACGTTATAAACGTAGTGTGGAAGCTAAAATTAAGGAAAATATTACATCAAGTTTTAAAGACAAGTTAAACACTTCACTCTGATAAAACGATAAGAACTTTATAATAAAAAAACACACATTCAATATTTATACAAACATTAGTTTTTTTTAAAAAATTAAAAATATTACTTCATTATTAAATTAAAAAAAATTATACTAATTATGTACACATTTTTCTTAAATTAACACAATGTTCATTTAACACAAAAACTATTGATTTCAGCATAATTATGCTCCTTACATTATTTAAACCCCTGGCACCAAGAACAGTCAGCATTTGACCAGCTGCTGATAAATCTTCACTATCTTCGCCTGCAAAGAAATAATAAATAAGCAGGTATTCAATATAAAAAGATAGCTTTCTTAGTTAGGTTGAATTACAGCTGCATAATTAACTTAACTTCTTTTAACAATTAGACTTTTTTTTTTAAAAGTCAAGGACAACGATTTCTGAATATTCTCCCCAACGTGAAATCCGATTAAAACAAAATGCTTAACTTGACATTCATTAATTACAAAACTAAATATTTAGTTGCAGATATTTCTATGAAAAAGTCTTTTAAAGACACATGAAGTTTTTGAAGGATTATTAAATAAAAAAAATTCTTTAATCTAAAGAGAAATCCAATCACAAAGTAATGTATAACACAACAACCACTGTTAAAGTAATAAAAAAAATAGTATGTTCAATTACAATATTATTCGCTACATTTATTGTAAATTATTGTTTGGGAAAATAAGTGAAAATGTTTAAAATAAAATTATTTTTGAAAGCAGTTATGTATTACAGGGAAAACTCTAGATATCAAAATAAATTCATGATTTGATTATTTACTAAGTCTTATATTTGTTGCTACCCAAGGGGTAATGATCTTGACCTAGTAAATAAGCAAGCAATCAATGACGTAAAGTGTGCTAAAATATGATAAATATTATGTAAAATTACCACAAGCTGAAGATCGAATGGAAAATCGCTTGTCTTCTATTGAAGTATGTTGCAGAAATAATGCATTTTTGATGTCCTCTTTCAACACATCTGACATTTTCACCGACTGGAATTCCTCAACACACCTAAATAAGCATTTGATATTTGAAGTTATATAAAGTACAGTCGAACCCCGTAAACATGAACTCGAAGGGAGCACTGAAACATTTTGTGTTAACTGAATTTTATGTTAACCGTCAGGATTTTTTTTTTTACATTAAACCCGTGAATAGTTTTTAAAAAAATAACATCTCAAAATTATTTTAACTGTATAATGCAATAAACTAATACATATATACAATTAATAATTAAATTAATATAGTTCTTTTGGAGCAAGTACATATACTATAGAAAAATTAGGAAAATATTTAAGAAACACCAATTAAGAACAGAAATTGAATTAAAACTGACAAATCATGGGAGATCTCATGATTTCCTTAGAAGTAGAAGACCATTTTTTCTCATAATGTTCGTTTGGCGCTTTTTTGAAAAAATATTTTGTTTTATTTGTTCTTCGGATTACTAAGAAAAAAAGTCAAATTATGAATATTTTGTTATGGTTAATCGGGATTTCGCCGAAAGCAATTTTGCGTAAGATTTTTTGCATTCGCTTAATCCTTTAAAGGCCGGGGATTTGCTGTCAGTTCACCTTAACCAAAATTTAGTGTTAAACGAGTTCGCGTTAACAAGGTTCGACTGTATATATATAACTAGCTTTGTAAACCCGGCGTTGCACGGGTGTAGCCTTAATAAAGTTGGGTTTTTTTGTAAACTTTGATTTTATGCCAATTAATACACTATTAACTGGATTCCATCAGGATATGATAATCTCCTCCCATTCTGATATCAGCATTAATTAAAAAAAATAAGTGGATGTCCGATTGTATCCAGGAATTTTCAGTTGCTTGACACATAGTAGTTTTCTTTTCCTAGTCCTCGACTGTATACATAATAGCTAATGTAAAAAGGGTAATCCCCATAAGAGAATTTCCCTCCATATTTTTCTTTTAACCTTTAAATGAAAGATGAGGTATGTATGGAAATATTCCTTGGGTGTGAACTCTTTATACACTTAGCAATCCATAGCAATTTTCAGATTCAAAGTTGAATAAAAGTAAAAAGTATTAACATTCAAACTTACCTGATACATTCGGTTTTCAGATCTCCCTCAATTTTCTCACTGTTGATATAAACATTTGAATAAAATTATAAGAATATTTTATGTATATGCATTATAAAAATATTTCACAGAAAATTTATCATTTAATGTATTTCTACTATAATAAGAGATTTGGGCATCCAGGTCATTTTATTAAAATGAGATAAGTTGTTGTGGCTTTTAAAAGGGGCAGGAATCTATGGCAAAAGCATCAGTACCTTAAAAGTCAAGGTCTAATTAAAAAAAAAAATTGTGATTTTTAATATAAGACCAAAGAATGGGAAAACAAAGTAATGGTTTCTCTAAACAAAAATGTTTTTGTAAGAAAGTATTTGTACTTTGTAAGCCAAATCCTTTAGACTGATGACAAATTGGCAAGAAATTAACTGAGCTAAATTAATGGGAGGGTTTGAATATTATAAACATTGCCGAAATATTGTTACCGGTTTGATACTCACCCAGATATATCTACCAATCTTTTGATAGCATAACTGAGAGAACCATTTGTTTTAATGTGATTTTCAAATGCTGCTGTGCTGATAATGAATCCTTTGGGAACATCAAACTGAAAATGAAATTTTGTTGATGAATAAAACATTATCTAACGGTAAATGATAAAAGCAAATGAACTATAAATAACAAATCTTCAAATTTCTTTTAAGTAATACTTTTAAAATTTTACTATAGTTATGATAGTTAGGTGATTAAATAAAAAATAAAATACTGAAGATAGATTTGATGTTGCAATTAAAGATAGCACTGGATCCAAAACAAAAATTGATCAACAAGTAAATTGATAGAAGCAAAGAGAATGTTAGTAATTTATTAGTAATTTAAAAAATAAATAATTTATTTGTATATTTTGTGAGCAGTATTAACTTCAATTATTAAGAAAAAATTACACCAATTTATATGAGTAGAATTGTTTTGGAATAAAAATAAGCAGTTAAGATAGTAATGCATGGATGCAAAATTCTAATTTTTAGTCAGAAATTAATATATAGAAAATTAATATGTAGAAAATTAATTATAGAAAATAATATTGCAGAAATTAATATATAGAAAATGAACTAATTATTTAATGGAAAACAAATATGAAGATAGATTTTTTTTTCTTCCTAAACATTGGATTCCTCTTTAAATTTAACGATTTAAATAGTTATAAGTTTTGCTTACCTCTAAAGGTCTTTCTTTAGCTAAACTAGTAAGAAGACCTAATGAGCAACCTTTACCACCAGATACCAGTGAATTTTTAGAATCATTATCAGTCAGCAGAACTACAAATTTATCAGTATGTTCCTGTAAATCTGCAAGTATCAAGAAGATTTAAAAAACTCAGAGGAAAAGTACTACATGAAAGTGCATTTTAATTTTATGGAATTGAAACAGGAAAAAAGTATTTATAATATTAATAAAATCAACTTACTAGTTTCTTTTAAAAGAAGAGGTGGGGAGTTAACGAAGGATTCTATGACTGATTCTGCACTAAATATAAATAAAAGTTAAATATGAGAAATATTTTGCCTTAAAATAACTTTTATATAGTACAATAGGCTATAGTTGTCAACTACTTACTTGATTATTGAACATAAATTTAGTTTACAAATTTATTAATGCTGCTAGACTGCTACTATTTAAAAAAAGGCATTTCTTTCACAATGGAAGGATAATAATTTAAATAAATTAACAGATTAGATAATTTTTTTTTTGTATATCCAAAATAGTTGGCTAAAACATATTTTTCAGAAACTGAATGGATTTTTTTTTAATTGTAGGATGCTGAATCAAGAAATTATTTTATTAGAGAAATAAATTTGGAAGAAAATAAACTTAAAAATGTTTATAAACTTAACAAATTATAATTTTTTTTTAAATTTCAATACATGCATAGGATAGTTTACCAATGTTTTATTCAAGGAAATTAAAGTTAGTGCTAAATCAAATTAGATTTTAAAGTAGGAACAATAAAATAAAAAGTAAGTGACACACAAAGATCGACCTACCTTTTACCAAAGTGTAGAATACCATATCCATTATAACCATCATCAGTAGTTACTTTGAATGGTTGTAAAGTAACAGACAACTCTAGATTCGGACCAACCATGATTACTTCCTTTTGTTTAGTAAATTCAATGGCAAAATTTTGGATTTTACCAGCTAAAAACAAAACACAGGTTTTAGTTATTAAAGAAGCAATCATTGACTCATATTTTCTAAAACATTTATAAGGATACTCACATGTTTCGCAAGAGAAATTTATTTTGGTTGGTTTGTTTTGTAAAATAGGTAATTTAAAATCACATTCAGAAATCATTTCGATTCCTCCCAACCCTAGTAAAGTGTAAGCTTGAGTATAACTAAAAAGAAAATAATTTATATTTTAAAATCCAAGGACAAATTATTCACAAAGAAAAGTTAAAATGTATGAATCAACAGAAAAAGAAAATGTACCCATTATTATTTTGTAACTTAATTTCGAATTTATTCTTTAAATACACAAGTATTGGACTTTGATATCAGCTTCTCAATATAAATTGGGAAAACTGCATTGGATCATTAATTATTATACTTAAGAAGTATACAAGTTAAGAAACCACTTACCTGGACAAAAAGTCTTTAATATCCAAAACTTCTAGTTTTAAAGGAAAACCTTCCTGTAATACGAAAACACATTTGAACTTTTGGAATGTATGTTAATTTTAAAAAAATAATAATTTATTGTAATTGTAAACTTGGTTGATTAATCTTGATTACAATGCAAACAATTAAAATGCCACTCGTAATTACATAAATTTCAGTTATTATTATTTTTATAAAAATTGCAATAAAATCATTAAAAATTTACCCATTATAAACCTGCAAACAACACAATGTGATACAAGGTTTGTTGCATATTATTATTCTTTGTAAAATACACACTTTTATTAGTTTATAAATCATAGTATTACTAGTAGATGTTGGCACATGGTACAAGTGTTTTAAAGAATCATGGTGCAAGTGTTTAATAGTATGAAAGTACAATGTTGTTACATTGACTCTTGACTTTTTTTAGAGTAAGGAAATTTCTGTTATAATACTTTAATTTTATTTATACTCCAGCATAAAAGTTTTTAATGAATATATATACATAAAAAAAAATTTAGCGTTTGAAAAACTTTCAAATTAAAAAATAAATAAATAATAGTTATAGTTACTGAGTATATATATAAAAAAAACCTTACCTTAAAATACATATAAAATTTTGCAAAAGTAGTTTCTTTACTCCACATTGGGTTATCTGTAACCAATTATAATAAAATATTAATTTTAAAAACATACACCACAAGACGCAATGTGATTCAATGTGCAGTAATTTTGGTAAATGTTTAATTTTAAGATATATACATATTTCAAATGAAATGTAGGACTATAAGCATCCAATAGTAATTTGACAGAACTAAACTCAATGTCAGATATTCTGGGTCCCTTTTAAAAGTTTTCCTAATTTAAATGAGCTTTCAGGAATTCCCTGACTTTTTTGGGGTTTTCTACATATTTATTTAGAAAGCATACCTGGGAATTTCAATGAAAGGCTTAATATCAATAAAATAGCTTTAAAAAAACTATCATTCTTAAGGATATATCCTTATTGAGTAGAACAATTTTTTTTAAAGAAATTTTTATAATTACAAAAAATAGCTTTAAGCCTTTTGTTTAATTTTTTATATATAAAACTATGGATAATTTTTTTTAAAAAAAAGTTAAGAAATAACATTGGATCTAATTATAATCAAAATTAATGGTCTTCCATCCATTGAACTTTAATTGCAGAAAAGTAGGTAATAAATTTGTAACTGTTAAAAGGTAAAATAATATAGGTACCTAAGATTCTTGTTTTGCAAGACCACAAATATAATTCTTGTTCATCTTGTCCTTTTATTTTGCAGGTGCCCATAAGCTGACCCCATTGCTCATATCTGTTCTGCATGTCTTGAAAACTAAAAAATTTACAAAACAAATTATATAAATATAATTGCACATTGACACGCTTTTTCAGTTAAATAAAAATTTAAATAGCATCAGGATGTATTTATATATATTATTTATTAAAATTATTATTATTTAAATACACAATTTCCAATTCATTAAATGTATTTACTTTTATAGTTTTATATAATGTTACTAATGTCATGCTATGTTGAAATGTACAAAAGTTATTCTGATTAATGTTCCAGAAAAATATGTTAAAAATTAAAGTTAATTAATGTCATAGGTAATAACTAAGGAATTTATTTCATGCAGGACACACATGAAAAAAAAACACATCAATATTACAAAAAAATTACCCTTTTACATTGAAAAAAAAATAAGTTTAACAAAGACAAAACTATTTCATCTAGAAACCTTTTAAGTATTTATGTTGTTATATTTTCAAATTCATCACCGGAAAATGTATTAGTACATAATTTTACATGGTAGTATTCAGAGGTTAATTTTAGAATAAAACCTGAAAATTGGTTTTGTTTGGTAATCAGGAATATGCACAAATTTTAAAATAATGAATTATTAAAAGAAATTGAACACATCTTATGACTTATATAAGTTCATTAATAAGTTTAAAAAAATAGTCAACACACCATCTTAAGTCTTCGGGTTCTACATTTTTGGATGCATCTAATAAAGCTCTTGTCAATTCTTTTGGATTGAAATCAACGTCTAGTTCTTGTCCAACAGACAAGGCCAACCAGCTAAAAATTCAAATGTGTATAATAAAAGAAAACTAATTTTAATAATATTTTATAAATCATAATAAAAGTATAACAAAATCAATAATAAATACTGCAATCCCCTTGTTATATTGTTGTGTCACTATACAACAATTTAAATGTATGCCTGACCTAAATAACTTATTTTGAGAAGATTAACAGTTTAATTTAAATACTTTGATTTTGGACACAAATTAGACAGCGAGGAGAGAAGATGGTGATTCTTTTTTTGGCGATATCAAAGAAAAATGTTCGAGGGTGCTTGGAAAGTTTGTGCCAGAGTGCGATAATTGAGGTCGATGCGATAAGGCATAGGCCTAATTTCAATATTGTTTGCATGATAAATCATTATAGCATGAACACTCGTAAATTTAAACTGTGTTACTGGAAATTTGTGTCAATAAATTTTACCTTATTTTTTTTAAAACGCGAAAATTGTGTCATGTAGTTATTTCCTTATTTTCAGTAAGTCACATGAGTCCTCAGGTAAACCTGTTATTGAAAATTTATCTAATTGTTGTGATTAATGTTTGTACTCGCATTACTCTCATTTGGCCTTATGCGATCATAATTTGCACTTAGTCAAAATTGTCTTATTCATTTCTTAATTGTCATTATTATTTGCCTTTTTTGTGTAAAATCTATGTGTTTTTTTTTGTTTTATTACAACACCACAATATCGCGTTTCCCAGGAGACAAGCAAAAAACTGGGAGAATAACCGAATGCACGATATAACGAGCGATTTGATAAATATTGTACTTTTGATGCATTTATACTCAAAACAAAGTATTTAAACTAAAGCACAGTATGTATTTAATAGATAAAACTAAATCAGATTAAATAATATAACCACTCTAAAAAAAGAAATAAACATTTAGAAAGCATTTATTATTAATTTCTACAAACATTAGACATAGTTTCACAGGTAATACTATAATATTTCACTCATTTTCTAGTAAAAAATTCATCTAAAGTTAGCTGCTTTGATTTTTCTCGTAAAACCTGTTTCCCGGCAAATGTCAGTGAATAAAAGTTTATTAACTGGATCTCACCAATATTCAATGAATTTAGGCAACAAGATTAGAATGAATTTTAAGGAAAAAAACAGATTGGAAAAAACGGGGGGAAATTGGGAGACATGATACAAGGTACAATGTATCTGAATACACGATATAACGAGGCGCGATATAGCGAAGGGTTACTGTATCACAAACAAAATTATAAGTTTGAAACTTTTTCCCTTCAGAATCCTCCCTTTGAATCTAGACTACTTTTAAGGAATATCAATAAAGCTTACCAACCGTATCTTAAGAAATTATAATGTAATTAGAATGAGCTTTAATAGGCTTAAACTGGCAACTGACTATTATGGATGAAAAGTGCATTTCTAAAAACTGTGATATTATATGGTGTGGAATCAGTTATAAATTTATCTGAGTTTGAATAAAATACCACTTCGTACAGCATTAAACAGATCAGCCCCAAAACCCATTTCTCAGATTTCCAGTTTGTGAAAGTTTTGTTCATGTTCATAAGTGTTATATAAAACTTACTAAAATTTAAAAAGGAATATTAATACACTTTTTAAATATGAAAGTACAACATATTAAATAAACAATGTTGTGTTTAAAGTGAATTCAATTTATTTTGAATTATCTAAGGAGTTATAAAAATAAATTTTACAAAAAGTTATACTTACATAAAAGAAAATCTCACATGGATTAGTTCCTCATCTTTCCCTTCTTTATCACTAGTACTATTACTTTTCCTGTGAAAGGAATTTATATAAAAAAATAATAAATGTTGTTAGACTAACTTTTCAAAAACAGTTTAAATTTCTATAAAACTTTTATACATTTTAACTGATTTAGTAACATTTATTAGGAAGCATTTCAATTTTAAAGACCAAATATAAAGAAACAAAATTATAAAGAACTTTTTTTATACAGTCTTTGACCTAACAAGAATCAACTGCAACCACTAAATTAAAAAAAAAACTCATTCAGAATTTATTGAAAAATTTTATGTAATGCATTGATATATATAATGCATTAAAGCTTTGCCATGGTTCAACAATCATAAATATTATTCCATTATAAATTAAAATTGATGCATAGTACGCTTAAAAAAAATTTCTTTAACAAAGGAAAGATATTAGGCACAAAAATGAACTGTTTGAAATTAACCTTTTAAACAAAAAATATAAAATGCTTAAATTGTTAAATATGATTAGTTTTTTCTGTAATTTCTTTTTAAATTATAGGTACGATTGATTAACAAACTGCTATTATGTACATGAAAAAAATTAAATAAGGGTACCAATTCAAAAAACACACAAGATGAAAGATGATATAGATACATTTAAAAAAAATATGTACTAAAGATATAGACATCATATGAAAAATGAAATGGAACTATTGAAGAAAAAAAAAACATTGTTTACTTGCAAGTAAAAGCAAATAATATTTAATACAAATTTCTAAACAAATCCAGACATTAACACTTTGCATTGTTATTGAACTATGAAAGTATTGAACAAGTAAAACCTATTAAAGCATTTACACTTAGTGTTCTGCATTAATATTTTAATAAAATAGCAAAATTTATCAGAATAAATTGGTCATTCACTTACTGTAACAAACCATTAAATGAGATACGCCACTTTCTTAATGGATTAAGGCACTTGATCTGTAATGCTGAACTGTAGAAACTTTGTTCTCTGTCAATATAAGATACCCGTGTGTCAAAATCGCCAGGAAATCTGTATTCTTCACCATTATTGAATTTCAGAAAGATCCAAGTTGTTGCCACATTATCTTGAACCTCGTTTATACAGATATCGATTAAGTTATGGCTCGCATCAACTCCGAAAAAGTGTATGCCGTCACAGTGCTAAAGGGAAAACAAAATTATTTGACGAAATTTTTATATCATAAATATAAAAATTAGATAGTTAAAAATAATAATTAACTGGTTTATTTGGAAGAGCCTAAGTTAAGTTTATACAACACAGAATCTGGAATTCTTAAAGTATACATAGAAGATATATAAATAGAGAAATCTTATACAGATTGTAGAATGACAAATTAGACAAAATCCTTGGATTTGGCTTAAAATGAGCAGCATAATGAAAAATAAAACTAAATAACTTTTTATGACAGCATTTTCAAGAAAATTTTACCCTAGAAAGGTGCACACAGTTTGGAACTGGCCAAAAACGGAATAGGAACGAAGACTATAATATTTAATTTGTCTAAGTTTTGACATGCAAAGCAAATAAATAGGCAAAGACCAATTTGGATGCTATCACTGCAAATCAACACTAGGAATGTGTCATATCAATTTTGTTGAGGTGAAATGTTGATCATATTGTACGGTATCATTATACGGCAACATAATGTAATCAAATTAAGACCAGCTTCTATATTATAGCTGCTTTAGTAAAGGTACACCCATGCAACATCGGGTATATACAGGTAGTAAGTTTTAAAAGACGTATCTTGCCTCTTATTTGGACGAAGCCTTAAGATTTAATATCACACAGGGCCTAACATTTACTAAGGCTGTGTCCTGACTACAACATCAAATGCCACAAAACTTGGCGACCGCCAAGCGATGCAATAGCTTGGGGGCCGACTCTGCCAAGTCACCAAGTTTTGTTGCATTTGATGTCGTAGTCAGGACACAGCCTAAGAAAGGCATGGAAAACATTTTAAGTCATTCATTCACATGTATTTCCCAGTACCCCAGTTGTAGTTTTATTTATCTTTCAACGCATATGTAAAACCTATTCATAGAATAAGTCAAGTGTTGCTGTTATCGTGTCCATGTAAAGCTATTACTATATAGGGACCAAAAGCGTTGAGGATGATAGACGCCAGGTCATGGGCCTTGAGACTATAAAGTATGTCTTGTGGTGGTGCTCCAAGCCCAAAAAGAGAGGAAGCAATTGCTTGGCAGTCAAACAAATGGTCTGGCGTTAGTTGAGTTTCTAGAAAATTTCTGCGGAATGATATAATGTTATCTGGAGATATTTTCATGCCTTTCAAATGGCCTGTACAAAGTCTTGCTATAACAAATGATATGTTTCTAGGGCAATTTAGATCAAGAAAAAAGGGCTTAATAAGTCAAGTGCTATACTAAATTATATTACCTGAAAGGTTTCAGATGAACATGGATATTCAATTTTGTATTCAGCTGCAGATGGTAAAAGTCCAACCTCGTATGGGGAAAAGTCAGCCTTTGGTAAAAGCTCAAAAGTAGGCAACTTTTTCTCAATCTTTCTTTGATATGAGCGAATGAATCTAACCGTTTTCCGAAATTTTATCCATTTGCTAAAGCCTGAAAAAAAAACATTTATTGTTTTATTTCCATATATAAAGGGGTTATTATTCATTTATGCCAATTGGCTGAAGTGTGAACTTGTTTTCACTTTATATAATATATTATTTTAATTTTTAACTAAAATTAATTAATTTTTTTGAAAATTGCATTTATGCAGCAGACAATTATTAATGACTCCTCCATATTTAAAATTCAGTAAATTTTTTTTAAAATTAGGTGTGTTGCTAGAAAACCTGACAATCGGGTGCCGGGTTTACACATCAGTAATCCTCAAAGGGTTAAAAATATATAAAATAAAAACTAATGGAAATGCAAAATAGTTTAAACATAAGAAAACACCGTAAAATATTAAAAAATTACCAGAGAGAAACTTTCGGGCCACTGAACTAATTGTGTCTTTTAAATTACATTCATTTTTTATATTTACATAAATCAATTTCAAACCTCAATTAACGTGTTTATTTTCCTAAATTAGACTTAAATGAAATTGGAATATAAAATTTTGTGAAATCACTACCTTGGAATAAACCATCTGCGAAAAAAAGTCATAAGCAATTATGTTTTGATTAACATTATTTTGCATTTATAAACATTATTGGAACATTTCAAGCTTGATTAAATGTATAACTTAGCACTTTTTAATGATCACTAAAACCCAAATACTTTGGACCAAAATAACAATTTAAGCGAAACTTACCTTTACCATATGAAGTATTCAGTAGAAATCCTAAAGCAATTATAAATCCCACAACCCCACCAAACACTGATACTAACTCATTCATATTTATTAATTTAAAGACACTTTTTTCATGAGTAAAGTTCTTCAAGGACGGAAAAAAAGTTTAACCATCATAGTGGATGAAAGTGCAATGAACGCCGACTAAAATTGCATCAGGATCATTTTGGAGTTTATCTAATCAGTTACTATTGTAAACATCCCTAGAAAGTCTTATCAAAATGGGTCAGAAGGATTATCAACAAATCATACTCAATTTAGGTACGAAGATTTTTTAAATTCTCCTTTAAACTTTTCCGATAAAGTTTTCAATAAAAAAAAATAAAGTAATATTTTTAATAGGGTATTTAGAAAATAATATCTTTTGAAATGGATTTTTTTTAATTCAACAAATTAAATACAACTAAACCTAAATAAATTACAAGATAGTTTACTAGATGAATTGGATAAACGCCGGTTCATTTAGGGCATTTTGCAAATGTCAAAAATATAGTAAAAGCTATTTTCGCATTTACATAAAAATTAAAATAAGACGCGAGTAACACTTCGCTAAGAATATAAAATGCGTTGTATTTTAGGAGAACAATTCAAACAAGTTTATGCCAAGGACACCAAGTTTGAATAAAAAAAAAAAGTCTAGAATACAAATATGCGCATTTCCACATTCGGGTCGGGCCACTACTTCAAAAAAGATAGAAAGAAAAAAAAACTGTTTGTTCGGAAAATTTATTGACAACCAGTTTCTGCCATCTATAAAGTGGTTTATTGCAGCTACTTTAATTTCGTAATTTTTTGCCAATGGTCTATAACATATAATTTTGAGTTAATAAAATATTTTAAAAACAGAAAATAAAGAGATTATTTTGTTTATCCATATCGAAAATTCATGTGAAGCATCTTCAATCTTATTATTTAAAAGCTGCATTTTAGTAACTACTAAAGTACGAAATTGGCAACAATCATATGTTATTATTTACAAACCAAAAAAATGAGTTCCCGGGTAAATTCGATATTCGATCATGATTCTATTTTAAACACTTCTTTTATTTTTTAAATATAAAAATTTAAGGGTAATTTTATATGTTTGATGGTTTTATGCTAAATATATGTTTTTAGTTTAAATTGTACCCCTTCTAACTCAGTATTCTCAAACGCTCTTTAAGAAAAGCTAACTAACTTAAAAATAGTTTTCAAAAAATCCATCTACTCAGAATACTACGTTTTAAGCTTTCTGTTTAAAATATCGTTAGATATTTTTTTTTTTTACTATAGTTTAATTGAATTATTATATGTTGGTTTTTCTAAAAATATCCCTATAGTTTTGTTATCTTTGTTAATATTTTGCATTGTAATTGTAAAAAGACACAATACGTTCTAACAGAAAAAAAAAGTAAAATAGCCCACTCTGTTACTTTAATACCCTTTGTAATTCTTATAGAAAAACAAGCAGAATTGTAATAACAGTAACTGTTACCTATAATCGCTTCCACACAAGATTTAGTCTACTTTCGTTTTGTTTTTAATTAAAAAGAATTTTTTTTAAAAATTGGAAAAGTAGATATTGAAATGTTGAAGATGTCCGTCTCCATTTGTGTTCGGCGATACTTTTTTTAAAGTGTAAACTAAATTGAAAAGCAATTCTTATGTGACAGTAGATACATACAATTAAAATAATAGTGCTTTTTCCGAAAAGGGTTAAACTAAAGAATCGTGGCCGGATTTGGTGTCTTTTAAAAAATATCGCCAGTTCGAATGACAACAAACCCCGGTGCGTGCCGAAACCACCAATGAATGACCGCAGTATGATGGAGAACGGGACACGATAAAAAACTTTCCCATTGCTAATTTCGCCAAAAGTTGCCATAATACCAATAAGTCGGGGTTCCCAGATTTGGCGTAAAATATCCGGCTACGATTCTTTAGTTTAACCCCAATAAGTTTTTTTTAATAAAAAAAAATCTATTCATTAGAATAGATTGTTTTTTTTGTGAATTTCAAGTTGGTTTATATTTCTTGTTTAATTACAGGTTGAAATGAAGTATGGAATCAGATTACAATAACAGTAAGTTGATATAAGTATCGTTTGCATGCACATGTAAACAAATATAGTTTCGAAGTCAATTTAGTACATTAAATTTATTCAATCAAAAATATATTTAATTTAGTTATGTTTTTTTTTAAAGAATTTCTTTTTCACACTAAATAAAAGCAGCACTGTGTACAATATTTTAACTGTTTATAAAAAATCTAATTTATATAAATCTGCATTTTCTCATTAAAAAAATGATAATAAATAAAAGTGCAGATAACAATTGCTTTGTGTAATCTTTTTGAATTAAAAAAGTTTAAAACTAACCTGTAATTTTAAAACTAATTTTAGCGCATTTGATCCCTGGTGTTAATTTTGCATTATTATCTCTTTATCTGTGTTAAAATGTCCGAGGTATTCATTCTGTTTGTTATTTGATAGGCTTATCTATGGACATTCAAAATTTAATTTCGTGTATCCATTGGCATGAAGGATCAAATAATGACCATGTTGTCATAGAAACTCTGAAAACAATTACAGATTTATGTACTAACAATGGTAAGTAATATTAAATTTAAATTATCTTTCCATTTTTTAATAATTAAATTACGTAACTAAAGTTCAATTGTTAAATACAGTAGTGTCCCGCTTATCCGAAAGGTCCAGGACCGGAGCAATTTCGGTTAAACGAGATTCCATAGGAATTTTCGGATAGTCAGGCATCATCCACTGCACGCCTAGAAAAACGCTGGCAAAGAGAAATTTGATTAAGATTGAAAATTTTCAAATCTCTTCCGGGTGATATAGACAACAATGAAGTCGAAGAACGGCTCGTTCAAAAACTGGTGATCTGATCAAGAAGTAGTAGCGGCGGTAAATAGGGACGAAAACGAGCCTTATAGTGAAGATGAGCCCGAGTGCAGCATTTTGGATGCCCTTAGATACATAGAAGTGCAAGATGAAGCCAGTACTTCAGACGTTCTCTTGTTTAAAAGATGGTGTGACAGGGCTACTTTAAAATGAACCAAAACTGAGCAGCAAACAATTATTAATGCATATTTTGAGAAATAAATCCAACTTCGTAAGTATATGTATTTATTTTTTGTGTAATTCTTTATTTATGTGTTTATGCGTACATTTCATATTTGAGCAAAAAAAAAATTCCGAAGCTTTTCGGTTGAGCCGAATTTTGGATAAAGAGGATTCGGATAACCGGAACTGTACTGTGCTATCAAAAGTATAATTGAGATTTAAAAAAAAAAGCATTGTGTAATTAATCCCATATATGATATATCTGCTTTGATATTGAAATATCACAGGCAGTAAATGGTGGTTATTATTCCCTATTTTGTCAGTTCTCAATTTATAAATAGGCCCATAGTTTTATGTAAAAATGGTCCTGAAAGGTTTAATAAAAAACAACAAAGAAAGAACGGTTTCATTTAATACATAATAACTAAAAACACTGTTTTAAAATGTTACCAAAAAATATTTGTTTTTTATTATGTTAGCGTTCATTGCGAAGTCAGAAAAAATATTATCAACAAGCTAAATTATATCACATAACAATGCAAAAACACTATTCATTTGACAATCCTGTGCAGACATTCAAACAGCTTTTATTAATTACTGATTAAACCTTTAACTACTGATTAACTTAAAAATGGCATTATTACTCAAAAATTATACGATACGAAAAATAATACATATGACATACCCTTACAATAGCACATTCCTGTTCCTTTTTTCGATAACAATAATTTTAAAAAAATTAATTAAGCAAAATGCCAGGAGGATGGAAAGAGGTAATGTGTGATTTGTATTACAAACTTGAGTGAAATCCAAAAAGTTTTATTCTAAGAAATAACAATAAATATTGATTTTTAAATAATGTATAAATTATCTGTAAGGAACAACATTTGGCTTATGTGACTTTCTGTTAAATTTATTGGATTAATTATTATCATTATTTTTTAAAAAAACGTTTTACATATATTCTTTCTTTTTAGAGTTTGGAAGAGATGTATTACGTAATGAGTCAGGACTGGACTTTCTTGTGGAATTCATGTTTACAACTGACAATGCTGTTTACCTTGAGCATTCACTTAAAACATTGGCCTGTGTGGTTGATGGAAATAGTGAGAAAAGTTTTATTAAGAATTTATTGCCTAATTTGAAATCCATAGTTCTTTTAGTTCAAGCTGTAGAGTGGTTTCAGACAGATGGATAAATACTTGGAAAATGATTCTTTAGAATCAGCACCCTCCAAAAAGAGTACAAAACATAAAATCTGTATTTCGGATTTTTGACCCCATTGCAATAATTACCTTATGTTTCATATTAAATTGAAAGTTTAAAAAAAACAGTTTTTGTATTAATAAAGGGCCCACAATTGTATGTTTTTATATTTGGTGAAATTCAATTTACATTATTTTGAGATTGATTAGGCTATTTGATGAATTCCTAAAAATTATCAATGAATTTCTGCATTTAACAACTAAGAACCGTTTATTAATAATATTTTTATTTTAAGATTAAAATTTTAGCATAAAGTTTATAAAACTTAATTTATCAAAATTTTTGATGCCAAGTATTCACAGTGCAACACATAGTTATTAATGAAAACTAGTATATCAATGCTATCTTTGGTATTCAGATTTCTTAAGAATTTTAACCAAGTATTGCTGTTTACTTGTTACAAGGCTTTTCACATTGTGTGTGTAAAATATGGAATGAAACATGATTTTTTTTAATAATCTATATAAGAAGAAATATACATATATTATAGAATCTTGGTTGTGCATTTTTTCTCAGAAATTTATTTAATTATAAAACATTACTTCTTTGTCTCTCAAGAATTCTCAAAATTTAAGAGTAGTAAATTCATTATTACTTATTCTTTCAGTTCATAACCAGATGTATATGACAAAGAAGTCTGTTTTTGAAGTGATTCAGACCATTTTAAGAAACTGTAAATTTCCTGTCATCACTCGGAAAAATGCAATTGTATTAGTTTCAGCGATTCTGTATCAGAATAGTAAGTCAACGTTTATTTTAATGTCTCTTATTGTGCATAAATTAAAAAAATAATATTGATGTATCAAGTTTTCTGTATAAAAGACATGTTCTTTTTATAATCTTATATGCTCTGTAGTCAAAGTAATATCATGTACCATTTGAGCCTTATAAGGAAGTTTCTACTGTCTCCATTTTTAACCTACTTTCTTTTATAGCCTGCTTTTCTTTTTTTAATTCGAAAGAATTAAGTAGAAAGTAGGTATTGACGTGCTGACGATGTCCATCTGTATCTCCCTTCCAAAAACTGTTCGGTCAGTCGGATCTTAAGAATTGTTTTATTTTTGTTAGAAAGGTATGACCTCAGAGGCCCATCTTTTCTACTCTTTGTCCCTCAGTCTGTAGGTCCAGACAGACATCTGTCTACTGTCTATCGGCAAATTACCCATTGAATCAGCATTGAAGTGTAATTTTAAGTCATTTTAATTGTGTTGCCACCTCAACAATGGCATGAGAAACTTTATTTATTTAAAAATACTTGAACAAAATTTATTTTTTATCATCAATCAGTTTGGAATGACGTCATAAGATGTAGCACAAAGGGATTCTTTGGTTGTTCAATATTTGTTTACTAAGAAAGCGGCTTTACATTCTTTGCATAAAAGTCGGACAAGTTTTAATTTACATTTCTTACTTTTTGGTGCAGTTTGGAGTAGTTTCAAGTTTTGTTATTAATAAGTATTTATTTTTCGAACTGCAAATAAATTGAGATAAAGATAAATAATATTAATTTAATTTGCCAAAGAATAGAAATGAAAATAGTTGATTTTGACTTTTAAAAGTTTAAATTACAACTGGATGCTTTGTTTAGAGATTCTTTCTATTGTTTATATCTTAAAAGCTTTTTAAAAGACAGTTACTGTTACAAATCTACTTGTTTTTCCAATAAGAATTTCAGTAAGTATTTAAGTAACAGGAAAGTAGGCAGTTCTCTTTTAGAAGTGATTGTTTTTTATTGAAAGAATTGTAAAAGGGAAAATTGGGTATTGGCACCATGGAGATTTACCTATCTGTATGTTTCTTTTCCTTTCGAACCATCCATTTTTGAAAATTCTTTTTTTAATGTTAGAAAGGTACAGAGGCCTATCTTAGTATCTTTTATACGTTTTGTCTGTTTTTCCCTTCTCTAACCTTCAAGCAATTTCCTTTCTAACTTTTAGATTTCCTAAATTTTTGGTATTGAAAAATTTGGGTATGACATCAGAGACATATTTTATACTGTTTGTCTGTCTGTACCCTATAAGAATTTCTGTTTGTAGTAAAGTAACAGGACAGTAAGCTATTTTAATTCTTTTAGCTTCTTGTTTATTTGAAAATGTTAAAAGTCCCAGAGCCTACTGGTTTATAAGGTAGTTTAGGTAGGCTATTTCAACCTCATAAAGATGACAGGCTGAGTCGACTCATGATCAGCTGCCTATACTCCTTCTTATTACAACTCAAACTTCGAAAGCATTTTCTTCCCCTACCCCTTTGTGTGGTTATGAAAGGAACAGTGCAAGCATCCCTGTTCTAAACCTACCTTGTTTGAGGCTCTGCGGTGAGGTTAATCCAAATTGCTTTCCAAACCCAAGTAGGGTGGAAAAAAATTAAAACAACAACTCTCACACTGTTTACTGGAAAACAATATGGCAAGAAAACGAAAAAAAAACATATTGTCGGTCAAATGACAAAACCATGAATGTGCAAAAGCACAGGGATGGAAAACTTCATACAGATAAGCTTATTGTTCGCAAAAATTGCCCATCCCTAGAATTTGCATATTCGTGGTTTTGTCATTTGACCGACGATATCCTACAAGGGGGTAGGCAAAAGTGTTACTGAGGCTTGCGTTGTGCTCGTAAGGACTATAATATCATTCATTAATGAACCGTTCTGGTGCAGAGGCGTTAGACACTATCAACCATGTGTTACACCAATTAGATAAAAATTTTAAATAAAAATGGAACTATATTTAAGGTTGCCCTAGGAAGAAAAAAGAAACTGAATATTTAAATCACATAAGCTTGAAACATTTAACAATTCTTGTGTTTAGTTGTTGTTGAAGTTTGAATAGTGGGTTTCAATTTCATTTTCTTTTGTAGGCACTGCACAAAGTTCAATTTGTGAGGTTGGTCTTCTTCAAGATCTACTGAATATTTATGAGTTAGTATTTAATTTTATTTACAAAATACTTGGCTTCTAAAATATTATTATATTATTTTAAAATATCTTTTACCTTAAAATTTATAATTCTTTAAAATTGAATTTTTAGGCAAGGTGCTGAAAGATTTCTCTCTGGAAGCTCTTATGCTCCAACTTCTGATGATCCGTTGAATGAACTTTGGATAACTTCCATATCTTCATTGTGTTTTGCTGTGAACAATCCAAAACATGGTAAGCCATTTTACTTAATAACTTTTTAATGTTTAGTTAATTATTTTTATTTTATTTGCCCTTAACGTTTGGAAAAGTCTTCTATTAAGTAAAAAAGATGTAGAAATAAGCATTTAAAATTAACCAACCAAATACAGTGATAACGTTGAAATGTTGATTTTTAATGAAATGTTGAATGATTTTTGTTGTTGTGTCTGTGGAGGTTCATCTGTTATTCCAATCACCATACAACATTTGTGTTTTTTATGCAGCCTTTATACTTCTCTCAACCGCGGCAAATCTGCACAAAGTACTATGACAAAGGTGCACAGTGACAGTGGCACCGTGTATAGTTGATATAAACTAATTCCAAAGAAACTTTGTAGTATATTTTGATGATATTTTTTTATTTAATTATAAATTAGCCTTGTGCATATTTATTTGGTTCAATCTTAATTATAAAAAATTGGAAAAAATATTTTTTTTGCCTATTTTGAACATTACCACCAACTAAACTTGATAATTAATGTCAATATAAATTTTAAAAAAAGTTTTTTGAATTTTTTAGATAGTTAATTTTCTAAAACAGAAATAATAAACTCAATACAAAAATTGTAAGTCAAATTCATTATTTTGTATTAACTCTACATATTTGTCTTTTTAGAAACTAATCAAGTACTATGTTCAACAATTTTCCAAATATCTTTAAGGATATTGGAGTTTTCTACAAACGCTGAAGTTATTGGTTCTGTATCTTCATTACTATCACTTTGTATATCTAATAATAGTAAGTATATTTAAACCTTCTAGATACTCTTAAATGTTTAAGTGACGTTGTGACGAGTGTTAACTAATTTTTTGTTATATCAATGTCTCTTTAAGTGTAATGTAGCTTTTCTTCTAGTGCTGATGCTATTTTGCAAAGAGCTTATTTTTATATAAAACAGTCATAACTTCATTTGAATTTTTTTTATTGTGACGTTAATGATTTTGGGTAATAAGTTCTGCAAAAATAAGAAAAAAAATTTCTTACAAATTAACCTCAATTTGTATTTACTATGCAGGCATGAAAGTTTTCCGCCTTTCGGCGGAAATCCGCCTTTTTTAATCTCATTTTGGCTGATCCTGAGATCGATGCAGAACCGTTGAGAAATTGTGACCCATGTATAGGGGGGGGGGGGGTCTTATGATCAAACAAGGCGAGACAATACGAAACACTACAAGGCGTCGATGTTTGGTTGACCGATCTGTCCTGAACTAAAATAGCGGAATCGACTGCCATTTTGCCGCAAATATAAGCGGGCAAAAGTTACAAGGATTGGTTAACTGATCCTTGAACTATAAAAATAACTGACTCTACTGCGATTTTACCTCAAAATAAGCAAAAATTGCGTTGAAGTTTGATTGACAAGTTCGTTTGAACTAAAACTATAAAAATAACGAGTCACTACTAGTGCGATTTCGCTGGAAACTAGTAAATATTACGATTCGTTGAAGTTTGGTTTAATGAATAAGTAATTTTTATAATATAGTTTGGTGAACCAAAACTATATTATAAAAATAACTAGACAAAACTGCAATTATGCTAAGAATCGGAAATATTTTAAATGTGATCATCTTACACGTCTCTTAAAAAACTCAGTTGCGATCTCATTTAATTTGGGTTCAAACTATTTTTTTTCTTATAAAAAACATCGGCTTCCATCGGTATACCGATATATTTTTCAAATCCGATGAACTGATTTCTCACTAAGTTTACTTCGGGGGCCGATGGCTAATTTTAAAAAAAAAAAATCGGTGCATTTTTGCAACAAGGGTTCGATTTAGGCGGTATTGCATCGCGATATGCGATGCAAATTCACTTAAACAGCGTTACTAATAGTCAACCAATTCACTAGAACTGCGATGCCTTTTATTAAAATGATTGTTTACTTTTTCTTCGCACCGTAATTAGGTGAAACTAAACTTAAATTTCAATAAACAATAAGTTCAAATAACAGATTCTTATAATGAAAATAAAAATTTTAATTAAAATGTAAAGATGAATTAAGATTAGATTACAAGTTTTCTTTGAATCTCGCATTAGAAGAGGAATCCAATAATATTTCCTGATTTACTTATTTTGCTGCCTTGTAATTTTCGCGAAATCTACCGATGACGTCACATTGCATCAGAATGATTGACAGTTCTCTGGCTCTGTGTGATCGGAAGAGTGTCTCGTTACTTTTGTAGCTCCAGTTTAGGCCAAGTCGAGCAACCAGAATATTTTCTTCTGATCAAGTGTCTGACTCATGGTGTCAGTGAGTCGTGATCACAAGAACAACTCGAATTAAAAAATACTTTTTGTTTACGTTTGAACCTTTTTTTTTCTACTTCAGCCTATACTGTAGTCTCTGATTTTAGACAATTTTTAGTTTAAAAAAATGGAGTGTCCGCTTATACACGCTTTATATGTTTAGTTTGTTAGTGAATTTCGAATCCTTGAATTTTTTTTCTAACTTTCTATGAACCATTTTAATAAGGATATGCATTGAAAGACCAAAATTTAGGGATATCAATCCCAAAGAGGCAGTCAAAATTAAAAAACAACAACCTGGAGCCTAAATATTTAGTAACAACCAAAACGTGTTGGTAATGCACCAAATGAACAGCTAAAGGTGTTCACACACACATAGACAAATCTGGTGAAGAGGATACCCCCACCCCAACACCATAAATAAAAGTAAATGTAATTATTTTAAAGTGTATATAACGAAATTAAAAGTACATTTAGTAGTATAGTATTATATAAGATTTAAATTTGTCATGCCATGATTCATAAAAAAAAAATATCAATGTATTGTTAAGCTATACTGCTAAACAAAATTAATCAACTGCTACACGAAGATTGATTTGTGTAGCAATTATTGCTATGCATCCCCCTAAATTTCTATGCATTATTTTCTATGTGTGCCTTTTATAGGAACTAATATAACTAAATTTTTAATTCGTTTGTATGTCGTTACGCTGATAGTGCAAAAAAAAAATTAAATTCAGTGTTCAGCCTTTTTGATTAGTTTGCACTTTCATGCCTGACTATGGGCATAACTTTTTATTGAGATATTTTAGTATTGAACCGAAAATAGCTAGTAATATCAAACAAGTAGGTTTGTAACAGAATCTGTCACTTAATCCGCTTCCACACAACAGTTGTATTTAACAGGTAAAAAGGTGCCAAACACAGCATTAATTCTATATTAAACATTTAACATGCTAAATTTGGCTAGTTTCATTTATTTTATTTCGAAAATTCAATAATTATTACTTATCGTTTGCAAAAAATAATTTATATTTCAAAGAATAAATATGTAATATTCCTCGCTTTTAAATAGAATAAAAATATTTCATATCAACATACAAAGAATCTCGTAGTGAAATATATTTGACGTCATTTCAAACTGATCCATGTCGCAAAAATAAAATTTATTTTAATTTATTGTCTGAAAGAATTAAAGTTTCTTGAGCGATTGTTGTGAATAGCAATGGTGATTTAATTCTAATAAAAATGGCTTCCCATGCTTTTTAAATGAGCATTAAATGTTGCAGTTTTTTAAATAATTTAAGTACTTCGATTTCGAATTCTTTTCTGAAATTTTCAATGTATTCTAATTTCGGTGCACTGAATTTTTTGACATATCACACTTGTCCGTAGCATTTGTAGTTTGGGCTATGAAAGTGGTTGACGGACAGACAGACTGAACGATTATAATACCTTCCACTTTTTATGTTATAAACGTAGTGTGGAAGCTAAAAATATTTATGAATCAATCCATTTATGATGGTTGAAGTGTAATGTTCTTTTTTGGTATTTAGGATCAAACGGAAGTTATAAACAAACATGAATTTTATACCTAAAATGTAAACAAAAAGTATAAGACCTAGATTAGCAATGGATTATCTATAAATGCTTAGTAAAATAAAAAAAAAGAAGTTAAGAAATACACCCTGAAACAATATTTGTATTATCATGTAAACATATATTTTTATCATTATAGCCAATATGTTAATTCTTCAAAATGACTTTTTTAGCAAAATATTATAATGTAATCGTATTGACAATTAAACACCATACCAAATAGTGTGAAATCAATTCTTCAAAATACTCGAATTTGTTATGTAGAATTTATTATTGAATGTAATAAAAAGATAATTTTTGCTAGTTCTAATCATGTTGGGGACTTCAAACTTCTACTTATATTGTATATTGAAAGGACATTGTTTGACATTGGCTGCTATATTTTGCAGAAAAATTTATATTTTTTAAAACTTCGGCTTAACACCTTTGACGCTATTTGGAAGCAAGTTCTTCAATTATCAGGACCAAAATTTTATGATTATAATTTTTTTTTCTGAATTCAACTATAATTTATGATTTTAACCAGGGATTGGAAAGTTACTTTTAAAAAGTAATTCTGTTACCGTTACAGTTACTTAATATGAAAAGTAACGTGTTACAGTTACTTAATAAGAAAAGTAACGATTTACAGTTACTTTTTGAAATTTCAAGTTATTAAGAAAAATTGAAATTTAGCCATCTTACCATTTTTCAAAGAAAACCACGATTAACGAAACATAAGCACAAAATGCTGAAATTAGATTTTTTTTTATTTAATTTCAATGCTGGTTCAATCCAAGAAATATGTGTGAACGTGTCCTCTCCCCCCCCCCCCCCCCCCCCCCCCGCTTCTTCAAGGGGAGAGGAGATATTTTGTTGTTGGTCATTGTTGTAGAACCCATTAAGGTTCAGGCAACACAAAGGGGTTTGCCCTGGTTGAAACTTGCCAAACGACAACCTGCTTGACAATCAGCGTGATTTATTTCAAAACCCTTCTTTTTGGTATGTAATTACGGGTCTTATAATGTGATACTTGGAAAAGTAAACAGACAAGGAGAAACATTCGTACTTTAACAATTCTAGCTGAAAACAGCTGTCACGCCTTTAGCAGCCAAAGTGGACAATGCTATTTTGCTTTTTCCCTCCCAAGAAAAGCTCATATTTCGGGAATGCGAAATGTTCCCTTCTCTCTCTCTTAGGAGTGGAATTTATAAATAAGCATCAGACTAGCCTTCGAAAAGTAACGCAATTTTTCGTTACTTTGTTACCGCTAAAAGTAACTAAGTTACAGTTACTTTCTGAAAAATGTAACGGCGTTACCCGACGTTACCTAAAAAAAGTAACTGTTACAAGTAACGGCGTTACAAGTAACACGTTAATCCAATCCCTGATTTTAACCATTTTTAGTTATCATTAACCATTCTTAAACTGTAGTATCTATTGTGTCGTATTCACATTTAGATCTAATTTTCTAGGATACTGTCAAGACAAGTTTGCCCAGAATGATGGTCTACTTGCTTGTAAAAGGTTTTTCCAAAAGCATTTTAACTTGGTTTTGGCAGACATAAAGGATTGCAATAATATTATTAGAAAGGAAGCACTTACCATATTAAGCAGCATTACTGGAGTTATTAGTGCTGCTGTGCTAGAACATGGTAAAAATTTTTAATAGAAATTCTCTGTTGTATATTAGACTATATTAACTTTGGTCTTTAAGGGGGACCAGGCCCCAAAAATTTTCAAAATAACTTTTCAATGTTTTTAGTGTTTCTTAAAATATGAAATCTTAGCTTTTCAACGATATCTTACATAAAAGTTTCGAGTACTGGAAGTATTTTTAATATTTTTAAAACAAACGTTGTTTAGGTAAAATCCAGTCATGTTTTATAGGTAAGAAACCACTATTGTTTACTTTAAACGGTTATGTCTCAAAACTTACTTTTTCATTGTTCATGTACCTTTTTCTCAAAATCTACCGTAAATATCAGCCTGAATTTTTTATACGTATTTAAGAAGTTTGTTTCTAAAAACCGCTGGAGGGATTTGACTATAAATATCTTAATTTTTTTCTTTTTAATATTATTGATGTTTTTTAGGTAAAAAAATATGTAGTTTATTAAAAAATTATAATTTAAAAACCAAGCAAAAATTTTGAAAATGCCCCCATTAAAAGTATAGTTAAACATTCATTTAACAACTGGTAAAAATTTCATTAACAAGTATCAAATAGATTCTGAGAAAAAGGTA
This sequence comes from Oedothorax gibbosus, assembly GCA_019343175.1. NCBI lineage: Eukaryota > Metazoa > Arthropoda > Arachnida > Araneae > Linyphiidae > Oedothorax > Oedothorax gibbosus. Next base: position 12,233,458 of record CM033277.1, on the reverse strand, counting down.
CATAAAAAATGTCATTTTAACATGGGCTTCAATGGAGGGCTCCGGTCCCCCTTAAGATAATTTTGCCCATAATATTAAAATTAAAATAAAGAAATACACCACAAGTTGTTTGCTAATTGTTACATTATTTAACTATTAGGTCACTTTAAAATCATTGATTAAAGAAAGCAATTTGTTTCTGCAGTCAGACCTCATTAAAACGACAACACAGTTAGGCCGAATTACTGTCAATTTGGACTGAATTTCTTTCACCTGTACTCCCAAAACGCTTATGAATCCTTCAGATATATTAAATTGTACTTTAAAAAGTTCGTAGGTCCCTTGGAATTCATTCTAACAAGGTTTGAATGTACTAAAATGACCCTGATACTTTTCAAATCTGAAGTGTAAAATTCGTGAGATGTGCTAAATTTTTTAAACATTTGTTTTTTGAATGCAAATTGAAATTCTGTCCTAGATATAAAAAAGAAATAAATAAGTAAAATATTTGTAAATCTTTTTTGGTTTAAAATATTAAGTTAATATATAAATTGTTCATATTAGTTTGCTGAGCAACCTCCTATCTTTAGTATAGATTTTTTTCTTGAAATAAAACATGATCACTTCTTATGATATTCAAAATATTTTATGCAACGTAATTGCTATCATCTTATTACAGAGTACTAAAAAATATAATGGTATAAAAAAAATAGCTATTAATAATGCGAATTCTTTTAACTAATTTTATCACTAAAATATTCATTGATATCTGTATTGCAATCGTTTTTAGAAAGCAATGCTGATTTTCTGGGAAGACTTGGTTTGGTATCCCTTCTCGTTGAATTGTTTTTTGTTAAAGTACTTGACATCAATTTGAAGACTAAAATTGTTCTTTCACTTGGTCATTCTATTGATGCATGTAGTAAGTATTTTTTTAGTGGTAGTTATTAAAAATAACATAACAATTGTGTTTTATTTTTAAATGCGTTCTTCTTGGCCAATCTTTTTTTTTTAAAGCAACAACTTTTAAACATAAAATAGATTCCTTGGTTTGTATAAAACTGAAGTACTTTCTCTTAGGCTGTTTCCTGACTATGACATCAAATGCAACAAAACTTGGCGACCGCCAAGCGATGCAATGCCATGTGGCTGACTCTGCCAAGTCGCCAAGTTTTGTGGCATTTGTGGCATTTGATGTCATAGTCAGGACACAGCCTTACATATATCTATGCATTTTAAATTATAGTTTTCTGTTCATTGTTTATATTACTTTTCTTATTTTCGTTAAGACAAAGATAGATGAAAATTGTACTAAGAATCAATATTTTATGGTTAAATAAATGTTAAAATCTTGGCAAACTGTTTTCATTCTTTTTAAGGTAAAGGATTCCCAAATTCAGATATTAATTGATAATAAATTATTTTAAAATCTATTTAAGTTTTATGTTTCAAATTATCTATTGTTTACTTTTTCATCGGTACATGTTTTAAATTTAAAGTAAATAAGGAATCACATACTTATTCTTAATATATGTAATTTAAATATCAGTAAAAATACATTGCAACTTTTAAGTACTTATTTTATTATCATCCCTAGGTAAAAACAAAGGACATGTCATTGGAGTTAACAACTTTGACAACTTATTGAAAGATAATCTGTGCCTGCAAAATCATGAGCTGTCTTCTGCTTGTAAATATTTACTGCAAGTTTGTCTTATGCAAGAAGGTAAGCACTACAATTTTGTGTATGGAAGTTATATTAATAAAAGTACTGATTATTTTGTGCATTGACATATGTTAATATTTGGATAAGCTTGTTGTTTTTTAGAACTTTTTAAGGGCTCCTGAAAAGCTCCTAGATTTCATTTGAAGCACTAAAAAGGGGACCCAATTTTTTTCAAAAAAGGCCCTGAAAGTTCCAATATTCAACTATTATTATTCCTTTATGTATGAAATTTCCTTATAAATTTTTGATAATGTTTGTTGTTTTAAAAAACTGCCAATCTTTAGACAGATATACTGTATGTATGTCTTGGGTCTGTTTGAGTTCATTGTGTTAATAAAAGTTGAAAATTACAACTTTAAATATTGGCCTTTTATAGCCTGCCCTTTTATTTTACTTGTGTCAATAAAAATTTAAAATTACATTTTTGAATATTGCCCTTTTGTAGCACTTACATATTTTAAGTGCCAATGAAAAGCCTCTAAATTTTGTTGAAAATATTGAGTGGCAACTCTTATGTTCATTCTCTTAATTTATAGTTATTGTTCTTGTTTTAGAATTTGACCAAGAAGAAAATATTCAAAATGCTGACAGTCCTCTGGAAGAAAATATTGCGAGTAAAGGGTAAGATGAGTTTATTGTAAGAATTGTTAATTCTTAGATATTCTAGTTAGAGAATAGAGCCTTTTAAGCCCAATAACAAGATTTTTGTTATTCTTGATATACATTCATGTGGTGATTAATTATAAGTAGTAACACTTATAAATATTTTTAAATTCCCAGTTGGTTATTTATTTAAAAAAATTTTAATTGATGAATGTTTTATAACCAACTTTAATTTTAGTGATACTATTCTGTTATTCTTGGGGAAATAAAGAGAAATGTAAACTTTTTTTTTTTTACTTTCATTTGTTTGTTATTAATATTTGTGTTTCATAATTTCAGCTGCAATTACGAATCGTCATGCAAAATTACAATCCTGAATGTAAGAAGGTATACTTTTTGCTAATTATTTTCATTATATCTTTCATGTGCATGTTCAAGTGTTGGAATTATTTTTTAACCTCAACTTTTATTTTTCAATTTAGATTGCCAAGGAATCTAAAGAGAAAAGCAGCATAAAACGACCTAGTAGTTGCATGTCTAGCTCAACTCTCAGAAGGAGTGTATAAAAAAGCTTATCAAATACTCTTCTACCAACGTTTACGATAAATTTCAACCCAAAAGACCTCGAACTGATTCCGAAAATGTAGCAGCAGCAACACAGCTCAAACAGCTAAAAACAAAAACTATTTCAGTAGCAACTTTTCCTATTTCAAATGAAACCATATGTTCTTCAAATGATTCCTTCTTGAGTGCCAAATCTTTTGATATTCTAAAAGAACATATTAGGCAACTCTGCCTGGTAAGGAGAGTGAAATTTCTGATGACAGTTCGGATACATCCAGTTCATACTATCCTGCCGAAGTTTTATTAGAGAAATTAAAAAGTGAAGGTGAATCGTCAGATTCTCAATTGACCGAAAATATTCCTTTGGCCAAAGCTAAGTCAGCACAAGGTGGTAAACTACCTAATGTTGCTTTTGCATGGTCAAAGTTCTTGCGACAAATTGCGAAGCTAAAACAAAGGATTTGAGGGACAGAGCCAACTTCCGAGAAACAGATTTGAACCTTCCCCGAAGAAAAGGAAGTTTAATTTTGGATCTGTCGTGGCAAGTCCAAAGCCACTAGAAGTTGGGAGCTCGAAGAAACAAAAAAACTTTTGCAAATATTAATTTTCCCTGCAGTTCAACAAATGAAAGATGTGCTGAGAATATGACAGAGTAGGAGAAAAGACGAAAAGGCCCCAAAAAGTTCCTATCCTCTCCATCTTCTGTTACTAAAAGTAAGAAAAATATTTACATATTTAAAAGCTTTATTCACCAAGAAGTTGTATATTAGACTATCTAAAATATCATAAATGGCAATAAAACGTTTTAATTAAAATGAAACCCTAAAATATCTTCTATTTTTATGCACATGTGATTGCAATTTTAAGCAAATATGAATTCATTTTACAAACATATGCATTGTGCTAATTTCGAAATGTCTACCCATTTTTATACGTGCTACAAATAGGACTTTGTTTGATTGTAATTACAAAACAATTTAGCATAAAATTTGATTTAAAAATTAATACAGATAACGATTTCAAAAACTTTACATTTTTTTTATAAATCTATGTAAATTAAAAAATTTCAAAGCATTCGAAAAATTTTCGAGTTTGTACTATACAAAATGGAGGGTCTGGTTGCAAATTCACATTCTACAAGTATAACTAAGATATAATGAACAGGCCGGATCTTAAATCTTACTATTTCATAATGTGAGTTTAGCAACTACACCCTTCAAATTTCAACTGCCCTAAATTCTGTTTTATTTAAACACAATTCTGTTTACTTCCTGTTTTATTTAAACAAGATCCGCACCCACACTGTTGCCATTTAAAACTAAATATAAAGTGGTATGTAAGCTGTAAAACTCTTTAACTGTGTACTTATTCCTGGAAAAATACCCTTTTTTCAGTGTTCCTACAGTGATTATGACTCTTTGTTACCTATCAGATGTCTATGACTCTGTTCCCTGTCGAATTATTAAATGACTCAATTTAATTTTATTCCAATTTCAGTTAAGTTAAAATATAATTTAAGTAAAATCAATTCATATGCTCATTAAATCATGGAAAATACCCTTTTTTCAGAGGATCCTACAGAGAATATGACTCTTTGTGTTCCCTATCGAATTATTAAATGACTCAATTTAGTATTCCAATTTTACTAAGCTATCTAATTTAAGTAAAATCAATTCATATGCCAATTATTTCGAGGCTAAAATAATCTTGCTCATATAGCACTCGATAATATTAAAATGGCCTTTGGCTAATTAAATAGCAAATTTGTAATAGCAAAGTTACCGTTTCCGCAGTGTAAGTCACATGTGTTAAAAAGTGATTTATCACTAGAACTTGGACTATTAAATGAAAAAATTAATTGAATAATTGATCTACACTTTCTGCAATTAAATAATGTAACCTTTTTTTTATTTGATTAGATTTTTTTTTTAATTTTAAAAATCTTTTTAACTTGTGCTCACATACCATAATCTTCAGTTAGATGCAAACTAGCCCTTAGTAATTCCTTAATTTTATTTTAAATGTTTTAGTTTGATCTCTGAATATTTTTTAATGATCCTTCTAATTTCTTGTCATTATTCTTCAAATAAAAGCTTACGATATTAAAAAACAAATGTGATTTATTATTTAAAGAATGCCTTAAACAAATATATTTTCTTTTACTGATTTTAGGTCCAACTGAAGACGATTTGGTGCAAGTTGTTGTATTTCCCTGGCGAAAATGTGAAGAGCATAATTTAATTTCAAGTTTTGAATGTCTTCAAGTGGTTCCTCTAGATCAGATTAAAAACCCTAGCGTTATTTATATCCACTCTGCTGAGGCTTGTGAAATTTTTAAAATGCAATTTTTATTTATCGAAGAGTATCGATTACTTTTAATTCTTCTTCTAAAAGAAAATAAATCTTTATTTACAAAACAGTGTTAGTATCATTATTGATATTCTACACTGAGCTAAAGAATACTAACCTGGAGTGATGACTTCTGGGAAATTTACATGTAACCGAACGAGCACCGCGGAGTGATACATAAAAAGCTGGAAGTAGGCAAAAAGACACTAATTCGACTCTTTTGCCTAACTCATTCTCCGCTGGTTAACATCGTTTTTATACTGTCGATTTAATCATCGTGTTTTTATGTAATGAATTTCCTTTTTTTGATGTAGAAGAAAGCATATTTTTTTATGGTAATTTATTTTACAAACGCCGGGAGTCGCTAAAAGAAGCAAGATATTGGAAGCATTTTTTATTTCCATTTTTTTTTATTTCGTATTATATTGATGATACTCAATTTCCACTGAATATCCTTTAGCTCAGTGTAAATTCCTGTTTTGATTTGGAAACAAAAAAGTTATTTCACTTTAGTATTTGTTTATAAGTAGATAGTACCTTATCCAAATTCTTTTTTATGAGTACATATATCTTACTCATTATTAGAAAATAGATTTAAATACATTTTTATGTAGTATCAAAACATGGTTCTTCAGCCTTTATTATAAGTGTCAAATTTAAATTTGTTTCCAATATAAGAATAAATCTCTTATTCAAGGGATTAAATGTGTGATGAGTTGGAAGTATGTAGAAATAAATTCCAAGTAAAATTCAAATGTATATTAATAGAATTTTTTATTGCATTTATATGTTTTTGACCCTTCTAAATATAGAATGCATAAAAAAGTTTTCGTAATAAATTATAAATTCAATATGGTTTTGAATTAGGCGAAATGATCAAAGTTCCAAAACGGTTTGAAAAAGTGACTAGGAAACATGGAAATTTTTTTATTTGTCAATAAATTATGTATGGAAAGAAGCAGAACAATTAGGAGAATTATATTGTCCAACAAATATTACATTAAGATAGGAATAAAAGAAATTGTGCCTGATGGGAAACTGTAAACCTAACGTCCCATAGTAAGTAACACTCAGCGCCTAATGCGTTTTACCACTGCCGTGAGGATATGCTGCGCGGTCGGCTATCATTTTCGGATGTTCGGTGAAACGTAATTGCACTCGCGTAGAAAACACTAAATTTTCAACCGAAGTTCGAGAAATCAAAATTTTCGAATAAATCTTACATTAGGTTAAAGGTGATAAATAGAAGATGAAAACTTTGAAGGAAGTATACGAAAATGTGAAGCGGTTTCGGCGCGCTGACTACTCACTCCAGATCAGTATTCTTTAGCTCAGTGTTATTCTATGAGCAATTTTGTTTTTAAATGGGTACTTAGTTTATTAAAATTTTGCTGAAAAATAATTTAGTACTGTGGCTTATCATACAAATATGATCTTTGAAGTTAAAAATACTAACTTATTCGAAATTTTATACATCTGACAATTGAATTGTTAATAGATCCTTTTATTTTTTTAATGAGTTTGTAAATAGTTGTAATGTATTTAAATATCTTGATTTGATAATAAATTCATTATAACATTCTTAATAACTCTTTTATCAATAGCGATCATGTCATAATAGGCATTTAAGCCCGTAATAATTTATTTCTTGGTATTTTGTTCTTTATGTTTATGCCTATAATGTTGTAACAATGTTTAGCACAACCTGGTGTATTAAAAAAGGAACTTGCAATCATACAATAAGACACTAATTTCATATGCTGTTATGACTTATGAATATTGGATAAAGAAAAATATACCTTGCATCTTTATCTAAAATTTAAAACAGAAAAATCCTATTTTTAAAGAGGGAAAACTACTTTTAGATATGGATTACTCTGAATAATGTAAAGTTGCCGTCTAAGTTCCCCTTTTATTGAAACTTAAGTTTCCTGTAATGCAAAGGGACAGCCTGCTGTTAAGTTTGACATCCTCTTTTGAAACAACCTATTTCCTTAAGATGTCATCTTTATGTAATGATTTTGTTTTGGTATTGTTAGCTATTCTGTTCGAGGAAACTAGAAATAGACTTCACAATTACTAATAGTTTATTAATTTGAAATAGTTTCTTTTTCTGGTGCAGTCTATATATTGGTAATGGATATTTTTTTTGGTGTAATTGTTGTAATATTACAAGTACTTTTGAAGTAACTTTGGCTCAAAGCTTTCAAGCTAATAACTCCTCGTTAAATATACTCTTTTAAAATGTGCTTGCTTTTTCAAATTAGTGGCAACTGTGCATCGACCTATGAGTAAAGAAATATTCAAAAAGAAAGTCAGTACTAGGGTTTTGTGCTTGTGCCAAAGTTACCCTCTAAAACCAAAGTTATCTGCCAGGGTCAAAAATACCCTATTTAAACATTGTGTTAATTCCTTATAATGAATATATTTCAAACTTTGTACAATGCAAATATGGATGATTTAGTATTGTTCGGATCTCCAACCGACTAATTTATCGCATTAACCTGGAAAAAGAATATCTTTTTGCACTTCTACAAAGGATGGTTTTATTGCAATTGTTAGTTATATAAATGAAAAATCAAGTATACTTTTAAACCTATGAAGTATTTTTTAAGGAATAATAAAAAGGTAAGTCTAATGAGTTACAAAGTGAGTTTGAAAATTTATGGAGACTTATAACAAAAACAATAATTACCTTATTTTCTTAAATTCAGAGCAAATAACCTTCATCAGCATTCATACATCTTACCCATTTGATGGATAAACTTAAACCCCAAGTGCAAACTTCTGTCTTAACAGCATTAGATTTAAATTTTTGTTTTATTATTATTTTTTAATTTTATTTTTGTAGTAAATGGTTTTAAAGTTTCCTCGATATTAAGAATTTTTAAATTCAATAAAAAATTTATTCAATGTTTTAAAATTACCGTGTTACTGAAAATACTAACAGTACATTGACGGATTTATAAGTCTGGATCCCTAAGGTGGCTACACTAAGAGGTATTTTTTTTATATTTACTCACATGCACCAAATCCATAAAACTATTTAAACATTTAACTCGTCCTAAATGTTGGGCTGTCCGATTTTTGTGGATCAACAAAATATTATGACACTTCCTCAATTTTTTTTAAGTTCCCACTAAGTTCTTTAACCTAATAAAATTAAGGAATAACAACTTCAGAAAAACTTAAATGAAAAGCCTTATGTCCCAATAAAGAAACTGGGGGTATCAGAATTTCGTTTACAAACTACGTTTCGAATATCAACTTATAAAAAAATATAGTGCCTTTTCTCCAAAATTTATATTAAAATCTACTTTTCCTCCCTTATGAATAACTTTCTAAACATAATAAACATCCTAAATCAAATATCTATAGAAATCCGCTCTCAAAAACCACTTCCTCTTCATTCCATCTATCAACAACAACGCTTTTACCTACTTTGGTCAACTTTCCATCAATACCAATCGAACTTTCATTCCACTGAAAAGAATTCACGTTCGCTACTCGTCACAGATCTAATTTTAGCGTCGACTTTTTATCACAATGTCGTTATTAATTGGCCACGAGCCGCCGGGCAACTAACGTCCAAATAACAATGGAAAGAAAGAGATGTTTTTTCTTCAGCTGCCTCGTTCGGTCACTTTCTAAGGGTATTGTGAAGAAAATAAATAAGGTGTGTAATGTAGGTCGACTATCTTCTTTCGGATGTCAATAGTAGAAAGTTGACAGTAATTATAAGCCCTCTGTTAATCGGAAGTCCGAGGTCCTAAAGTTAAATAAATAAATTATACAGAGTGGATGTTTTAAAAGATTCTCTAAACCACAAACCGTTATTTGTTTTTGAGGCCTAACCTAAAATTGCCAATTTTTACAAACTTCTAAAGCTTTGGGGCTCTCAACTATTCTTTAAAATAATTCCTTCGAAAATGTTTGGAATTAGACATTTTGCTGGTGACACCAGCATTTCAGTTCAACAAAAGCGAATTCTATTACTCTATACGAAATCTAAATTAGATTTCGTATCGACTTGAAATTGTGAAAGGAGAGAAATAAGCAGTCTAAAGTCAGCTTTGTTCCGTGTTACATTTGTTTCTGCATATAGAATAGATTCGGAATCCAATGAGTGATTGCAACAAAAGGCAAACGTTAAAATTGCAAAACATTTTGCTAACCGATGTAAAATCAATCATCAGCAAAAATGTCTACTTCAAAATGATGCTTTTTTTTCTACTGCCATTTTAATGCGTAAAAATTACATATTTCTAAAAGAAACAACTATGCTTCAAAAATAGTCCAAAATGCCACATAAGGGTTTTAAAAAAATTAACTATTTAAATTAATTGACGTTGTCAGTTTAAAGCCTGTTTTTTTTGCGATTCCTATAATATTTATTTTTATTACTTGCGAATGGGAATGGCAAAAATATAGTATAAATGAAAAGTCAAATTCGAACTCCACGCTTTAAATTATTTTCCTTAACATTTTATTCAGGAATATGAACTAGATAGATCATTATTTACAATAATAGCCTTAAGTAGCTGCAATTGTAAACGAGAGACTTCAAAAACATTGCGTGCGGCAGCATATGCCTACTTTTCCTTTAATTTAAAATAAGTGAGCTAAATGTATCAGCATGATATTATTCGAATATCAATTGAATGTGACATGAATGAAGCTGGCTGTCAACAACGAACGTATTTTCGAGCACCAGAACTCCAATTAATATTATAATTAAAAGTGTGTATTTTCTCAATTGATCGGCATTTCTGACGGCGTATCAAACCAAATAAAAGATAGTTCTTCATTCAAACATCATCTTGAAAAATTTTCTTTCTCAATTATTGAGTATATATTTTCGGAAAATTATTCATTGGTTCAACACTCTCATTTCCTTCTTAAACTATGTTTTTAAAATACAGTTTGTTAACTAGGTAAAGGCGGATATAATTTGTGAACTACTTTTGACATCGGATAGAAATCTGTAACATCAATGGAAGAAATACAAGTAATGAGATCTTCTACTCTTTTGAATATTTATTCATCACAAAGAAACCGAGTACTGGCCTAATTTTCAAAATATATTTGATTTTAAAAATAGATAAAAACCACACTAAAAATCTTAAGAATTTCTTTTAGTGCCGATAATGATTGTTGTTTGAGTGATGGATAATTATATAACGAATGTGATGTATTCGTTCAGACGTAGGATTATTTCTTACTTAATTTTAAAGTATATGAAGTCTAGGTCGACTAATTGGGTATATATCACTTCCTGAACTATGGGGACGTACATAAATTACGTCACTCAAAATTTTGACTTTTTTTACCCCTCCCACCCCCCTGTGTCACGCTGCGTCACGTTTGATCAACCCCTCCCTCTAAAATTACGTTGTTGCACCCCCCCCCCCCCCCCAAAAGAAAAAAAAGTTAATTTTAATATTTCCCTTTGTTTCTGAAATTTGAAAAAAATGCATATTTTTATATTTAAAAAAAATTAATTTGGAAAGAAAAAAAATGTCAAATTTATCTTGGTTAAATAATTTATTCATAGGAATATACCAACATTGTATTTACATTTCCGTTGTCCAAAGTCTAACTAGCCATTCACTAATATCTTTTTAAAAAAAAGGGGACCGGAGAGTAATCGGATCTGTTTATTTCTGGACATTTTGGTGTTCGTCCAAGTAACTGTTAGTCCTTTGATTGGTCAATATAGTGTCGCAATTTTGCGTGTTACAAAGTACCGTTACGAAAAGGTCTGTAAAATATAGGAGGCTAATAATAATGCCAACGTTGTTGCATATAATAATCTCCCCATCTTCTTTCTGAAATAAAGTGCTTCTTATAAAAAAAGATTTCAAATTTTTTTTCTCAAAAACTTTATTTTATGTAAAACAGATTTTCGTTGCAAAATTGGAAATTTTCGAATCGTTACGTCACGCAAGCGATTACCCCTCCCCCCTCTGAGCGTGACGTAATTTATGTACGTCCCCTATTATGAGAAAACAAATTTTTTAAAAATGTCAATTGTTAAATGCTCAAGTATGAAGTGCCACCGTTTTGTTAATCATTGTATTTCATCCGTTAAATACTGATATGCACGAGCGAATGTTTTAATCGTTCATAAATGCTGTTTTTCTTTTCTAAAAAGAGCAATTACAAATCGACGAAGAAAGTGCATCAGGTTGGCGGGAAATGTTGTGTTGTAAATGCAACAGCGGGGGGCTTATCCTAGATAAATTCTAAATATTCTATTTCCTAACAAATGAAAGAATTTACTGTCTGACACATGAATTGAAGATTCGTTTACTGACTTAAAACATCCCAATGTGTAATGTGTGTAATGGACATGATTTTGCTTCTTGTAAATCTAATAATAGAAGAAGAATAGTTGTCTTCTGTATTTTAACGAACTTTGAAAAAGTTTGAAGAAACGTTTTATTCTATTCTATTTTTTATAGCTAGAAAGGAAAACTGAATTACATTTGATTTGATGCTTACAGAATATCTTATTTTATTCTATTGTATTCTGTATAGCAAATCTTTAAATAACTTTTACTCTGAAATCCATGGCGTGATGAATGAATCTGACTGGCGTTATGGCGTCTGAATCAATCGTCATGGCGTCAATCATGGCGTCTGAATGAATTTGAGACTGGTCTTATGGATAAATTTATTGGTGTTGTGGTAGTACTTCTCAGGGCCGTCTCGTGAACGGAGCACCGAGGAGATTGAGGGCCTCCAAAAATATGGTTTAAGCTATTCGAGAGATTAATCAACTGAAAAAAAAAAACAACTATAAGAAAAGTCCTAAATATTTCTTCGCCCTGGACTCCTGGTAATCATACTACTGCCTTATATATCGATAAAATTATATTTTATTAAGTGCCAAATCTGTATAACTGAATAAACTTTATCCTTGATTCATAATGTTTTATGCATTTAAACTGTGAAGCAAAAAGTTTGAACATTTTAAATGGTGGTCAGTTAATAAGAAATACGCTATAAGTGCATAGTAGTATACTCAAGTCGGGGCAACGTCCATTAAAATACCTTAAGATCCACTCAATATAGACTTGTACTGACTTCTTGGTTAATTTTTCCTTTCACTGCCTGGGGCAATCAGTGCCATAGAGTGTCATCTACACCAATAGTGATCCACCCTGCGTTAACCAAACAGCTGATTTTGGTAAACGCGAATTACCATATTGAGATTGTCACGACTCTAGAGAACTAAAAATATCTTTTGACTCCAGTTTAACCCTCCATACCTCAACGTCCATACGTGAGCAATTCAGTGACGAGTGTCCTCTGCACCATTAGTGATACACCCTGGTACCTGCGTTCACCAAACAGATGATTTTGGTGATAATATCACCAAGGTTGTCACGACTCTATAGTGAGCTAATAATCTCTAGTGACACCAGTTTAAAGCCCTCATACCTCACCGACCATTCCGGAGGCAATTCAGTGCCAATAGTGTCCTCAAGGACCAATAGTGAACCACACCCTACGTTCACCAAACCGATGATTTTATATTTTGGTGAACGCGGGTTGTCACGACTCTAGTGAACTAACAATATCCAGTGACTCCATTCTAAACCCCTCATATCCCTCACCGTCCATCTTTTGACCACGCCACCCTGAACCAATTTAACCCCGCGCAAAAAGCCGCATCTCTACTTCCCAAACTTGACACAGATCGCTGATTTCTGTGTCAGCCGAGAGCCCGAGGGTCCTCCTCATCATCTCGCTTGCTGCTGAGAGAGGGATCTGAAAGAAAAGAACTTTTCTTGTTCTAAACCTGCTCTTTTGTTATAACTTATGTTAACAAAATTTTGTTATAACTTGTGTTAACAAAGTTTTGTTATAACTCTTATTTGCGCTTGAGTGAAGGGTTTTTAGATAGATTCTGTCTTCGTCTTAGCCATCATGCTATATATACGGATCATGTAGTATATTAGTTAATGAGCAACTATACTAATAAAGTGTACTGAAATAATCTTAATTTTTTTCGTGTAATTAAAATTATTCATATTCATTGTAATTTCTGATTCATCAAAAAAGTCATTTGTTCCTGCTTTGAATGGCATCGAATAAATAATATAGTTTCATCTGCTAATCCACACAATTCTATTCCAATTGCATAATCAAACGATATTTTTATTATGAGAGTATTCGTTAGGTTAGTAAATAATATTCTAGTTAATTTTAAGTCGAACAGCCATTCCATAATGTTGTTTATGCTACAACAGTTGTGAAACAAACACATAAATAGATTCTAAACTAAATAAAATTTGTTTGCTGTCAATTCTTTTTTTGTGTGTGGCTTAATTTGTATTATATTCTTTACTCTTCCAAACGATGTAGTCTTTGATACTCCTAGACGACTGAACTTGGTCAGCATATAAGTCAGGTGTGGAAATTAAAAGATTAAAACAACGTATTCAATTTTATTAAAAAGAAACACTAACTGGCAACAACTACTTCTTAAAAGCAGCATCTTTTGTCCTAAGGAGGAGTCGTTGCACTTGTCCGAAAAGACGGTTCCTTTATTTTTGAGAGATGCTGGCCGATTCCTTGGTCGGAATCGTTTTCATTTGCTAGTTGCTCTCTTCCAGAGCAGAAGTTTTTTTTTTATTGTGTCTGAGGGCTTTCTAGACACTAGAATGGCTTTGATGGTGAAAGTTTTCTTGGTGCTGATGATCATTGTAGGTGAGTTATTGAATTTTTTTTTGGGTAATATGAATTTATCAAGGAGATATTGGTGGATATATAGATATATAAAGGATAGTATAGGAGATATTTTGGATATATTGGTTATGCGGGTATATGGATATAAGGATACATTGTAATTAATTTAAGGCGATTTTTAATGTTGCGTAAGTATTTTTGGTGTAAATATTGTTTTCTAATTATGAAAAATTCAATGTTACATGATTTTTGTTCAATTACCAATTTTGCGTAGTTTGAGAATTTCATTGGAAGCAAAAATCGTTATTAAAGCAAGTTTAATTTTTTTTTCAAAAGTGTATTGTTGTTGAATTTCCGTTTACTTCAATTATTTAAGTAAAACAAATTTAAAGTACTACTTGTAAAAAGGGATATTTCTGAAGTACAATTTTCTCAAATTTGTTTAAAAGTACTTTTGAATTTGTACACGTGTATAAAATGAGCAGCACCCTGTAAAATTCTGAAAATGATAGTTCTATTATTATTGAAATTAGTTTGTACATAACTAGATGCATTATTTTTTTTAATAACTCGTTTTTTCAAATGAAAGCAATGATAAATTAGCCCTAAAATATGAGTTGTTTCCAAGGTTATCTATATACAACAAAATTTTCGGAAATGTTGCTAACTTTGTAGTGACCAATGTCTGGTGCCTTACGTCATACAAATAGTATCTGATTCAATCAAACACAACATTTAAGCCAACGGTCCTAAATATTCTCTTCTACTTACAAAAAATGCAATTTTCATATTTCGAATATATTTATTCATATTCCAACTTAAAATAAAATGTATTAAATAGGTTAATGTATTGTTTATAGGTTCATCGATAGGTTCATTAGCATCTGATATGGAATATAGTAATGGAATTCAATCAGAGGTAAGTGAATCACAATCTATTTAAAGCAATTAAATTAATGCCAAACTAGTTATAAATATAGTTAAAAACCGGTTAAAAGTAATTGTAATCAAGTTTAAATTCACATGCTTTCCTCCACTAAAGATAGCGTTTTTAACATGGATCCTACATAATAAGTTATTATGTAGGATGCATGTTAAAAACGCTATCTTTAGTGGAGGAAAGCATGTGAATTTAAACTTGATTACAATTACTTTTAACCGGTTATGAATCTTATTAATTTCCCAATTTAAATTTTTCAAATTCTAAAAAATTATTTTAATATTTAGCTCTTTTAAAATATTACTCAGTAAAGAAATATTATTTTTATTGTAATAGACATATAAATAGAGTTAAAATTCAATATTTTTGACACCGTGTGCAATGAATAATTTTATTGCACACGGTGTCAAAAATATTGAATTTTAACTCATTTATATGTCTCTATTATAATAAAAATAATATTTCTTTAATGAGTAATATTTTAAAAGACGGGCCTTATGTGCCACTTGGCACGAAGAGGATAAGTAAGTAAGTAATTTTAAAAGAGCTAAATATATTAAAATATTTTTTCGAATTTGAAAAATTTAAATTGAGAAATTAATAAGGTTCATAATAATATGCATTGTAAGATAATAATTTAAGGAAAATATGGAAAAATCCATTTACTTTTATGTAAAGAACTGCGATATATTATTATTTTTTTATAATATCAAATTCTGTAAGCTAAGACAAAAATATAAATTTATTACATCGGTCAAAACCGATTCATAATTTCCTTATTACCAAAGAAATGAGCTGTCAACCTAACATCTCATTTCATCGTCTCAAACTAAACTTTCGTTCGTAGAAATGTTCTCCCCTGTTAGGAACCTTTTTAATTGTGTTCTTTTTATAGATTCATCAGATTAGTTTTTTAACGATCCAATTGTTTTTTAAAAAAATTTTTGTTTTAACTATGCCACTAAATATGTACATTTCTATTTATTACACGTATTGTTAACAAGTAGTACTGTTAAATATGTAGAATAACTAAAAAAAAATATGGATGAATTTATTTTAAGTTGTTATTGTATGCTTAAAATGTATACTGTAACAAAAACACATGTATCCCTTTTAGATTAGTTACAAAAATCATCAATAAAAGTGAGAAAAAAATAATAAAACTCACAATTTCAATAACTGCAAATTTAAAAAACTGCAAAATTTAATGCTCATTTAAAAAGCATAGGAAGCCTTATTTATTAGAATTAAATCACCATTGCCATTCGCAACAATCGCTCGAAAAACTTTAATTCTTTTAGACAATAAATTAAAATAAATTTTTATTTTTGCGGCATCTATCAGTTTGAAATGACGTCAAATATATTTCACTATACGAGATTCTTTGTATGTTGATATGAAATATTTTCATTCTATATTTAAAAGCGAGGAAGATTACATATTTATTCTTTGACATATAAATTAATTTTTGCAAACGATAAGTAATAATTGTTGAATTTTCGAAATAAAATAAATGAAACTAGCCAACTTTAGCATGTAAATGTTTAATATAGAATATCAATGCTGTGTTTGGCGCCTTCTTGCCTGTTAAACACAAGTGTTGTGTGGAAGCGGGCTAAGTGACAGATTCTGTTACAAACCTACTTGGTTTTTTTTCATTTGGAATGGATTTTACAACAATATCTTCAAAAATAACGCTAATTCTGATTTTCTAAGCGAATGTGTTATTTTGCATTTAAAAAAAAACCTTGTGCAAGTGAAACAATGATGTATTTTAGCCCGTTTTCAGACTATTTAAAAGGCGAAGTAATTATACCGAAACAATAAAAATGTATAAAACATTTGGGATGTTTTGGGGAAGCTAAATACGAATTCAAAATTTTTAACACCTTATATACGAGTATTTCAAATTATTTTTTTTATAAACATGTGAAAAATGTTAAAAGAAACTCCCTTTTTTATAAGACTAAAATGTATAACACAACTTTGTGTGGAAAAATAGTTATTTTAAGCTATTTTTCCGCTAAAATATTTATACAAACTTAAGGATTATAGAAAAATGCATACAAACGTCATATTATATACTGTTAGGAATAGTTACAAAAAAGTTTTCGCTTTATATTACCAAGTTTTGAAAGCCACGTGATTGAATGCACATTTCAAAGCAAAGTTTTAATTCAAAGACAAATTATTCAGAACATAAACATAAGAAAAAACAAGTAGGTTTGTAACAGAATCTGTCACTTAACTCGCTTCCACATATTTGTGTTTAACAGGAAAAAACGCGCCAAACACATTAATTCTATATTTAACATTTACAAGCTAAATTTGGCTAGTTTCATTTATTTTATTTCGAAAATTCAATAATTATTACTTATCGTTTGCAAAAATTAATTTATATTTTAAAGAATAAATATGTCATATTCCTCGCTTTTAAATAGAATGAAAACATTTCATATCACCATACAAGGATTCCGTAGTGAAATATATTTGACGTCATTTCAAACTGATCGATGTTGCAAAAATAAATTTATTTTAATTTATTGTCTAAAAGAATTAAAGTTTCTCGAGCGATTGTTGCGAATGGCAAATGTGATTTAATTCTAATAAAAACAGGGCCTTTAGCTATTTGTAATTCAAACTTTTAAACGCCAAAATTAACTATTTTCATTAATCTGCTTTCTCAGATTTAATAATTAGACTTTATCGTTTGCTATATTTGTTTAAATTTCGAAGAATAATTATGTAATCTTTTTAATAAATATTTTTGTCGCCACAATTTCCATTTACATTTCTTTCGAAAATTCATTTATTTATAGTTTGTTAAATTAATTTACATTTCAAAAAATATATAATTTGTACAATTGATGCTTTAAAAATAAAAGCGAAACTTAGCATATTTTTTTATGTTAAGTTAGAATTCTCTATGCATCTTTTGCTTCAAAAGGGGCGTATCCCACTTGTCTGTGGGCTTTGGATGACAAAATGAAATTGAATAAAAAAGAATTTCATTTATTTCAATTAGATAAAAAAATTTAGTTTTTTAAAATTTTAAATAAACTTCAATTTAAATTTTTTAATGAAATTTGGGGGAATGTACCTAATCTTTTTTTTGTTTTTTAAAAGACGTATCCCACTTGTCTGGGGACTTGGGTTTTGTTTCTGTAAAAGGGGGGTGACAGCCGACAGAGGGGGACGACGGACAGACAGACGATAACGTTTTAAAAAAACCTTCCACTTTTTACGTTATAAACGTAGTGGGAAAGCTAAAAAAAAAGGGGGACCCCCCATTTCAATGATAAAAAAAAAATTCCGGAATTTGATTCGCTCCAACAACTTGATTTTTTTTAAGGGTTCCGGTTTCTTCATCAAATTAAAAAAAAACTGTCATAAAAATCATTTTTTTACCCCTTTTAATTGAAACACTTTTTTTTGGGGGCCTGCTTTTTTATTTGGGGAAATTTTTTAGTTTCGAAAAATTTTTTTTTTTACTCTTATTTAGGGGGAAAAAACCAAGTGCAAACAAAGTTATACCATGTTTTTTTTAATTTTTAAAATGCAAAAAAATACAAATAAAACGGTGAAAAACGGGAATATTCATTTAACGTATAATCAAAGGAAGATTTATAAAAATTGGAAAATGAAAATTAAAAACAAATTTGCTAATCAAATCGACGTTTTTAAAACCTTTTTTTTACAGACCGGAGGCAAATTTAATTGACAAATTGGTTTTCCCCACTTTTCCCCTTGGTCTGGGGCCCGCCAATCCTCAAAAAAAAAACTATAAAAAAATAGAAACCCCAATGGGGAACTACAGCACCGTTAACCCAAATTTAAAATTTCATTGCACGATTTTCAACTTAGATCTGCAAACGATAATAAAAAAATAAGAGTAACTTTCGCCGTCTGCTTGCGATTTTCGAACGTAACTTTCCCTGTTTGTTCCATGACATAATTACACCTCATGATTCGGTTGCAATAACGGGGCTATTCGGTCACAGCCAGCCAACACAAGGTTAATGCCACCGGACTACCCTTTTTTCCCCCTCTCCCTCACTTTTTTTATATGGTTATAAAAATCGTTTGGTATTCTTATGATGCCATTCGAAAGTTGTTGAATTATTCATTAAATAACTATGGTTGTTGAAGGAAGAGTGAAAAATTATGGAACATTTATATTTTTTCAACTTGATGAAGAAATTGAATTTTAACGGGTGTATAGTTTTCAAAAAAAATCGTTTTACTTAATTGTGTTCTTTATAAATGAAACGACAAAACTTTTTATATACTTGTTTAATAGTAGCAAATAGTTATTTAAGCAACTAGTGCCGAAAAAAAATACTTTTAAGCGAAGTGGCTTTATTTCCGGGGGACCGTAGGTCGAGTGAAATAATGACAAGAGCTAAAAATTATTATTTGGCACGTGCTTGCTTACAATATTTTTTATAATAACGTGCAAAAAAGTTTTCTACCCAAATGGTAAATTTTCATGAAGGCCTTCCTTTGCGGAATTTTTTGTTCTTACATTTGTCTTATTTAATTTAATAATTTTTTTATTTCTTGTGTTTCCTTGGAGATATTAGGAAAATGCAAAAGTAATGAACCAATAGAAATAAGTGAGTTTCCATGACATCCTTTGTTTCCGGAGAATTCATGACATCATTTGTTTTTTACCAAATCAGTACTCTTATTAACTTTACCCCCACTAGTGCCGAAAGTACTACTTTCGGCACTGTCTGTGACGTAAGCCGGTAAAGTGTCATTTTCCCAACCCATTTTATGAAGAATATGATATAAAAAAGGGAACTTTTTTGCACGTTGTTATAAAAAAAATCATTTTGTAACCTTGTCATGAAGTCCGAAAGTTGTTGAATAATTTATTAAGTGATTGTGGTTGTTGTAGGATGATGAAAATTATGACACATTTATGACTTTCATATGAAAGAAATTCGAATTTTATTCGGATGTAGTTATTTATAAATTTCAATTTATTACAAATTGATTAATCGCACTTATATAAAAAATTGCTACTTGATCCCAATAGATTTTAAATTAATTAAATGCATACAATACATTGAAACTACCTTGAGATTTTTTTGGGCAAACATAAAGCAAAAAAAGGTATGAAAAAGCTTAAAAACTTTCTTGATTGACTTATTTATATTAAGTGATTATGGTGTTGGTAAAAAAGCATGGTAAATGGTGTCATATGAACATATTTAAAATTTTACTCGACTGTAAATATTCATATTAAAAAATAGCTCGTTTACTTAATTATGTAATTTAGATTCTTTAAAATTCTTATAAAAACTTTTTTTCAAAGGTTACTTATGTTGAGGAAAAGCCCATTAATAATATTATGCACATATTAATGTTTACAATGTAATAGTGACCAAGGAAGTTTTTCTTCTGCTCTACTTCCTACTCTTATGATAATAAAAGATATTTGCGACATGTTAAGAATTTCAATGAATTTTCCACAAGTCTGCGATGGTTCTGTGAACTGAACTCTGATGACTAATTCCTATGTAACTAAGGGAAAAAATAATGCGTTCGGAAAAAAATCAGCTATAAAAGCCTTCATTTTTAGGATCTAAAAAAACTAAAAAAAATAGTCGAAAATTTGGACATTTAATTTTAAATTTACATTTATTAAACTGATATGCTAATGGCAAAAACGAGCAAATACTTATGCTCCCATGGTTTTAATTAACAAAACTATAAATAATAATAAGTATAATAATAGTAAAACTAATAAAATAAAATTTTGCATGACCAAAATTCCCTTTTTGAACTTTAAAACCAGCCCGGGGCCGGGGCATGATATAAAATTCCCCTGCGAAAAAACAATAATAAAAAATTTTTTATTAAGTTACTCTTTTGATTAAAAAAAATGGATAATTATAAAAAAACAGCAATCGAAATTTTTGGGAAACCCCTTTTTTTTACCTCTCGCCCCCCAATGACAAATGATAAAAAAGGTTTTTAAAAACTAAAAAACTAGGCGAAAATGTTGCCAAAACTGCACACATTAGCGCTTACATAGGGAAACCCCCAAAAAACGTCAATGATCGTGTTTCTACGATGTGATTTCAGAGTAAAAATTTTGTAAAAAAGATGGCCCCAAAAAGTCAGTTGGGGGGGCGTTTAAGGGGTGAAGATCTTAAAAAGGCCCTTGGGGTTGATCCCGGGTTTCGGCCCCAATTTTCCTTTTCCCCGGGGAAATTTTTGTGGTCAGTATCCCCGCCTGCCGGGGGACCGGGGTTTTATTCCCCCCCCGGGGGGGAATTTTTTTCCAAAAATTTTTTTAAAATTTAAAAGCTTATCAAGTTTAAAATTTTTTAAAATCTAAGCAAAGGGGGAGTATGAAAAAACCCGGGAAAAAAGGCCAATTAAAAATTTAGCTTTTAAAAATTTCCCTTTTTTTTAAAAAAAAGGGGGAAAATTTTTTTTTTAATTAAAAAAACGACTGCTGCATTTTTTAAAACAATTGTTTTTTAGTGTGGATTCTAAAAAAAAATTAAAAACACCGGGGGTGCTGCCCCTTTGAGCATAAGGAAAAAAAAAAGTTTAACTTGTTATTGCAGTGGTTATTAACCTTACATGAAACAAGGGAAAACCTTTTTCCGAATCATTCTGAACGAGTTTTTTTTTTAGTTTTGTTTTTATAAAGTAAAAGTAGGTCTTCGGTCAGCCCTCGAGCATTCTAGAAGAAAGCGTTTGACGGGGGAGATTTTCGCTTTTTCTTCGTGTTCTTTTAGAATTCCGAAGGTCAGCAAGGTCGAATCCGTAGCTCCGGTTTCGGTTTTTAGAACGAAAGTCTTTTTTTCGTTTTTTAGAGGAAATAGAGAAAACGATGAACTGATTTTATCGTCGTCTGGCCTGGTGTGTGAGCAGCATTAAAAGTGAAATAATGATAGTAATGAGGATACTTTGATAATAATGTTTTAAGAAAAAGACACATAAAATTGGAATAATTTATTCAAAAAGGGTTATAACAGTTAACCTTATATATAACGTTATTGTTTTATCGTGTGTTTTTGCAGCTGGGCTATTAATGTTTGACCTGTATATATAGATATAGTAGTTTTAAAACCGTAAAAAGCCAACTAATATAATAGCTTGTACCTTTCGAAATGTCGTACTAATTTTAAAATTTGTTTTGAAAACTTGTAAGTGCAAAAGAAAGCAATCTCTGATTGTTTAATTTTTTGGACAGCGGCTTACAATTTGTTTTAAAGCGTACTTAATTTGTTAGATAATTTGTTTAAAGAGAGTGCTTAATTTAAATTTAAACTGGAAGCTTTAATTGCTTTTTCCCGATTACGTGCAATAAAGTAAAGCGGTTTTTTTTAAACTTAATTTTATTAAAATGAAATCATGAAGCCTTTTCCGCGATTTAAAGCCTACTATTCAATATACAATTTCAAAAAATCTAATTTTTTTTTTAAAAAACAATTTTAAGATAAACAAATACCAATAAATGTCTTAGGGAAACTAATATAAATTAAAAGAAAAAGTAATTTACAAAATTTATGCTTCAAAAATATCTTAGTTTTTTTAAAATTACATATTTAAAAAAAATACCGATTATTTAAGATAATACATATTTTTACAAACTAATTTGTAATCCGTAAACTTGCAATATTATTTACTAATATTTAAAATTAAAAATATTTTTAAATCAACTTATAATTTTGATTAATTATCTTAATAATATAAAAGGTAATTATATGCTTTTTTATGCGTGGAAAATGATTGGTATAAATATGTTTTTATAAAATTTGTGATTATCTTGAAAACAATTTTATTGTATAGAATTACATTATATTTCCATCATTTCTACTTAAATAATTAAATTGTTACCAACAACTGAACTAAAATAATATGTTATTTTTCTTTAAGAAACGTCAATTGAATTTTTTTAAACTAAACAAAACATTATACAATAGTAAAAATCTCAACCAATCACACACCATTACTAATCTGTTTCCTTATACATATTATTTAAATAGACCTATTGAATTTTCCATTTTAATCATGGTTTCAATAATCAAAGATATGACATTATAACCCCATAAGTATACACTTCCTCTATTTAAAAAAACCAAACACCATTCATTTTTTTTTTTGAAGTTGCCATCACCAAAAATTAAACACGGAAATATTTTGACATGTCGCAAACGATTTTCTTAAAGCCATCTTCTATTTTAATTTTGTGTGTGACGTAATTTTTAACCCCTTTCAATTAAACGTGACAGAATGGTGCTATGGATGAACGAACTTTCAAAGTGTCATGGCGAAGACTGTAATTTAGAATTTGTTTGTATTTATGTATATTTTTCCCGGAAGGATGAATACGATTAGAAAAGTATGGAGTGAAGTAATAGGGTTATGAACCTAATAGTATAGTTAAGTTACGTTGCTATCAATGGTTTGTGTAGTTAAAGCTCGGTTCTAATTATTTTTTGGAATAAAGTGGAAACGAAATTGAGTTAGTTCTGCATGCTTAAAGCTGAGTGTGCTATTTATAATTTTTAAGAGAGATTTTGTAGAGAGATAAAAAGGCATTTATACCTACAGAATAATACAAAAAAAATCAAGAAATTATAGTATTTAGAGAGAGAGAGAGAGAGCTATTATTTATGTATCAGACATTGAATAACAATCAATTTATCAATTATTAAAAATCAATCATTCTCAAATCAATTTATTAAAATAAATAATCAATTTGTGAAAATTGAATAATCAATTTATGAAAATTGAATTTGAATAATCATTTATGAAAATGAATAATCAATTATGAAAATTGAATAATCAATTTATGAAATGAATAATCAATTATGAAAATTGAATAATCAATTTATGAAAATTGAATAATCAATTTATGAAAATTGAATAATCAATTTATGAAAATTGAATAATCAATTTATGAAAATTGAATAATCAATTTATGAAAATTGAATAATCAATTTATGAAAATTGAATAATCAATTTATGAAAATTGAATAATCAATTTATGAAAATTGAATAATCAATTTATGAAATTGATAATCAATTTATGAAATTGAATAATCAATTTATGAAATTGAATAATCAATTATGAAATTGATAATCAATTTATGAAAATTGAATAATCATTTATGAAATTGAATAATCAATTATGAAATTGAATAATCAATTTAGAAATTGAATAATCATTTATGAAAATTGAATAATCAATTTATGAAAATTGAATAATCATTATGAAATTGAATAATCAATTATGAAATTGAGGTCTGAGGTCATAGCTTTCTAACACATTTTTTATTTTTAAGATACGATCGATAGAACCGATTTTTTGAAAGGGGGTACGGACGGACAGACGGACAGACAGACAGACAGACGGACATCGACCGCATGTCAATACTTACTTTTTCATTTTTTAATTCTTTCAAATTAAAAAAAAGTAGGTTAAAAAATTATCTCTGTAGCCAATAAATATTCCTTAAATATTTCCCATGATGGATTGAGAAATAGTGTCGCCATTTATATTTAAAAAATTGGTATAAAATGTGATCGTTTACATAGAAATAATGAAAAATATATTTGTTACTTGTCATTAGTTATTTCGCATTCTATAGATACAATTTTTTTCCATGTTCCGAAAATATATTCTTCAAAATTATTTCTGATAAAGTGAAAAAGAGTGGCGCCATCTCTTTTTTTTAAATGACACTTAAAGTTTTTATAATAACAATTAACATTTATTTCATCGCCGGTTTTTCCAATGCCACCACTTCTCAACACATTAATGAAAATATTTCAAAAATATTTCTGCTATTAATGGAAAAATTCTTTGTTTAAAATGCGGAATCACTCACTTCTTATTAACAAATAACAAATATATTTTCAATTATTTCTATGTAAACGATCGACAATTTATACTAGAATTAATTTTAATTTTGAGTTTGAGATGGCGCCACCATTTCTCAACACATCACAAGGAATATTTGAAGAATATTTTTTCGCTACATGGATTTTATTTTATTTAAAATGCAAAACTCTTTACTCTTTAGTAACAAATAATTTTTTTGAATAATAAATAAACTAAAAAAATAAAATATAATGTTTTCACTTTAATTTAATTTTAACGAAGACTTTTATGATATGAAGTGCTTTATTTCCAAGTTTAAAGTGTAGTGGCGTCCTCTTGTGACAGCTTAAGAATTTATGATGGATATTTTAATTTTTACAAATGATTGCCATTTTTTTTGTACAATAACTTGTTCATTTTAAAACTAAGATTTTTTTTAGACTGTTCGATAAATCGTAATAAGATTATAATTTCGATCATAAATTTTGTGACACCAGAACTCTAAAAATATAAATTGTTTGGTTTGAGTTACAATGTAACGCCTCTCTCTTTGTGTGTCCAAAACTTGTCGCACTTTCAACGTATTCCATTCTCCAAACCATACTTTTAAAAATAAAAATTCAACTCAAATGAGCTGTCTACAGACACTTTATTTCTCTGGATTTAATCCGACAATACCGGATTTTAAACTATTTTCTAAATTTCGGTGTCATATGTACAAATTGCAGGATTTTCAAAGGGGTAAACTCTAGACTTCTACTTGGCGCCAGGAATATGAAAAATTGTTATAATAGAGTTGAATCTGGAGAGTTGGCAGGTTGGTTAGTTGAGTTAACGTCACACTAGAGCCACAGTAGGCACATGTCTGTGTCTATTAATATATTTATTATTACAAAGTATTTATTTTTGGAAGACACTCTTTTTGACCTATTGTCAGAATTTAGTAGGGTATGCGTAATAGAATTCCAAAATTACTTTTTAAACATAAAACTCTTTAGCAGGCTAATATGTATTAATGAATAATCGTACATTATTAGTTAAATTATATGTCTATTAAAGTTTACCTTTTTAATGCATTTCAGGATATTCAGTCTCGAAGTGATTATCCAGATTTTGATGACATGAATTCATTCTTCGATTTCGACTTGATACCCTCCCTCGAACGCGACAAGGATTACGAAAACCAATACGGTTCCGAGTCCGACTCAGAGTCATCGAACGAGCAGCCTCTACGCAAGAAGTACTACTACTACTTCAAAAAAGACGGACCCAGATACCTCTTCGATCCGGACTCCCCTTCTAAGAAGCAGGTTGTGACCCCGGGCACACACTACAAACCAGAAAACGACAAAGACGCAGTGGTAGAAAACGCCAGCACAGAATCGAAACCCACCTTGAATCAGGCAGTTGTAGGTCCCTACCAGGTGTCTGTTGTCGACGCGGACAGTCCCGTGTTGTCCAACCTGGGTCTGAACAAAGAAGATTTGATGAAGTTGTCCGGCCACACCAAACGCAGCACTACAAATGCATCTATGGTTGGTTCTGGTTCTGTGCCGGCCGCAACTTACGCTGAAACCCCTCGACAAGAGCACCCGCCTCCAAATTACCATCCACACCATTCTCATCCGCCACCGCCACCGTCTTATGAGCCATCAAACGGTTACGGTCCAGACAGGAGCTACAGACCCAGCGAATACTATCCATCAGACAACCAACCGCCCCACAGAGGATACAGCTCAGGACAGCCACCTCCGCAAGGATCGTACGACCCTAAAAGCTACCCGCCGTCCCATTCACCACCATCCTACAATCACCCTCCACCCCCGTCCCGTTCCTACGGTCCCTACCCACCGTCCTACGCCCCAAAACGAAGTTCTGAAGTTCCCTGGAGGCAAGTCTCGTCGTCCGCTCACACAGACTGGGACGACAAACAGAACAAGAAGCCCGAACCTTACAATGGATACAGCCACTACCAAACTCCCCCAGCACATGCCTCCAAACCCTCTTATACCGAGAAGACTGGCTACAGACACTCTTCCTACAGTTCGCCGTCATCCAGCTCCAGTGAATACCACTCACACAAGCACAGCAGTGGATCCAGCTCGAGTGAATACAAGCCTCGCCCATCTGGCTCCGGTGAATACCACTCTCACAAGTACAGCCCATCCAGCTCCAGCGAATATCATTCCCACAAACCCAGCTATCCTTCCTCAAGTTATTCCTCATCAGACAAAGCACCTCCGCCATCCAGGGCAGGTTCTGTAAGCTATGGTTCCTCTCACGAGGCATCGAAACCCGGCATCACAATCAGGTTCAAGAAGTCAGGCCACGAATCCGGACATGGCGGAAGTTCTGGACTCAGTATTCCACTCAACTTCAATCCACTGGACGTGGTGAAGAAGCTGTTACCGTCACTGAACCCCCTCAACAACAAAAAAGTAACAATCGGCATTACTATCGAGAATAAGAACAAGCCAGAGTATCATGTCTACTGAAAATCCAAGTATAGTTATCCCTCGCTGTGATAATGAGGTTGTATAGTTTATTATAAGAGAAGGTTTATAGTTTTAAATTTGACTTTTGGACACTTTTTTCTAGCTGTGGATCATGCTAGAGTGAATTGTTGTCAATTTCCTAAGTCGATAACTATAAATAGTCAAACAGCTGTAATTGGCTGTTACATGGTGAAATATGATGAGATGTTTGTATTTAAAATAGAATATACGAAGCAGAATGTAAATTTGTTTTTTTTTCTATCTTCAATCGAACCATTGCATTGGTTTGAAAGTATGTAAAACATGCTATGCTCTGTTCCACGGTCTTTGTCCGTATGGACCCAGATTTTTACGGTTACCCCTTTTACGGCTATACTGATTGGTCAATTGGTAGATTGGCCCAGCAACTAACTAATCAGTTTTCGCAAAAACGATCTGTGTACGCAGGGACAGAGACCGTAGATCAGGGCATTTATCAAGTTATTCATATTAGAAATATACATGGAAAACATTCAAAAGACTCTCCCCCCCCCCTTTAAGTCCTCAATGTGATTTTGAAACTTTGAATTATTAAAGTTGAGTTTCCGCGGAATAATTTTGCTCAAAAAATCTTGGTTTAACTATAGTCTATTAGTATAGAATGAAGAGGAAGGATAAGATTCACGTAAAAGATCCTTTAATGCATGAAATAGTTTTTAGAATTGGTAATTTTTCTTATGTTTAAATTGTTTTAAAAATTAAAATAAACAATATCTCTTAAGTAATTAAAAATCTTTGGTTACAATCCTGGTCCCATTGCAAGTATATTACGAAAGCAGTCTATGAAGCCAGTCTTTCACACACAACTAAGACCTTTATTTGTGCAATTTTCATTTAATGTCTTGTTAACTTTCTTTGTCGCTTATTGTTAAAACCTATTCATATATGTCTAAATCGAAACAGTAATATGTTCAATGTGCTTATATGTTCAATATGCAAACATATTGTAAGTATAAAATGTATGCTTCGTCATAATAAAATTTAATTTTAAATACAGGTATTGTGTGCTACTGGTTTGTGGAATAAACGAAACATCAAAGTTGGAGTAGAAACATAATGTATTTATAGAACTTTTTTTCTAGTGTCTATAGTATGATTACCTGGTAACACAATACAGCATGATTATTATGCAGTAAATTTTTGCTGCATAGCTTTCCATGATACAGTATATTCTCTATAATATTCTAATATTCAGTTCTTTCTTAATAACTCTCAATTAATGTCTTGCCGATCCATCGAACAGTTCCCACGTTTCAATAGGCGTCAATACATGCTTTTCCCACAGAAATTGCAGATGCAGCAGACTTTGTTTTGACTTCTGATCCACTCTTCTCATGACCATTAAAAATAGTCACATTTTAACTAGACTCCGACATGTAAAGTTGTGTACTTTTGGCGGGCCGAGCTACGGCTCCGGCTCCGGACTCCGTCCCGTTAAATACTCTAAATGATCTCTTTACAATAAATTATCTTGGACGTCCAAGATATCTCATTTTATTAGAATGAACTAAATAATAATTAGGCTCTCTTGTGTAGTAGATGTTATTCTATTACATACATTTCCTTCATTTTTCCACATTTCGCGATGACAATTTTGAGCCACATCAATGGGTGGTAATGGTAGCAATGTATTAGACTAAAATGCTCGCAAATTGCTTATTATTAGTCATTAAACTTCAATAAATTGATGAGCACATTCTAGACTAGTTATCATCAGGCAATAAACACCAGTGGTCGAATTAATAAACTTCATGAGCATATTTCAGACCAGCTACTACCAGTCAATAGATAGTCGAATTAGTGACCTGCATGAACATTTTCTACTCTTGTTACCATCAGACAATAGATAGCTTAGTCGAATTAATAAATTTCATAACCACAAAATATTCTATACTACCTACCATCAGTCAATAAACACTACCAGTCTAGTTAATACACTTCATGACACTTTCTATACTACTTCCATCAGTCAATAGATAGTCAAATAATTTGACTTTTTGAGCAATTTCTACTCTAGTTATATCATCGGCTAATGGATAGTATAGTCGGATTAATAAACTACATGAGCACAGCATTCTATGCTACTTACTATCAGTCAATAAACACTAGCAGTCTAGTTAATAAACTTCATAATAATGTGCTCATGAAATTTATAAATACGACTATCAATTGACTGATGGAATTAATCAGTCAATTGATAGTCGAATTAATAAATTTTATGAGCACATTCCCTACCAGTTACCATCAGCCAATAGATAGTATAGAAGAATTAAACTTCATAGGCCCATTCTAGAATAATTCCCCCCAACTTTAATACACTGCTCAAAAGAATTAGGGGAATGCATGGTTTAAACCCTTTCACCTCCAATGATTCCATTTGGAATCATCAGCTTGCGATTTTATTCCTCACTAAGTTTGGCTCGCACTTATTTATCATTAGATGGAAGAATCATGTCTTTTGAAGAATTAAAAAAAAATTGTTTTAATTAAATGAAAATATTTAAAACATGGTAAAATAAAATTCACTCCAAAAACAATTTATGAAATAAATTGACCCTAAATTCTTCCCGCTTGCATTTTCAGATGTTTAAAAATCGATTTAAACTTTTTTTAACAAATAAAGTTTTGAAAATATTATTGTTATAATTTTTTCAAAAGTTATGATTCCAATTTTCCCCCCTTAAATTTCAGTTAAAAAATTAAGTTTTTTCCCCCTGTTTTTTACCATTTCATTCTAGATGCATAATGAATCAATTTCACAAATTTTACATTTTTAAAATAAAAAATAAAAAGTTGGAACTGAAAGGCAAAACAAAAGTACGGAAAGTGCTCCCCTGATTGTTCTGAGCAGTGTAGATAGCTTCATAATTCGGTGGGGCATCGATTGAACGCCAGACTGAGACGGAATTCCAAGACGGTCGAGAACACGGGACTCACAAACGGTCCCTTTGTGTCTGTTTTTTCTTGAAAATGAAAAAAAAAAGAAAAGAAAAACTTGACTAAAGAAGAAATATATTTTTGTTTAGTGTCGTTGATGGTCCTTGCGAGTTCAGATGAAATTCGAACCCTTGGGAGATCATGGTTGCGAGAGAGTCCCGACTTTTGGGTTCTTTTTCAGGAGTCACTTGTTCTATAAACTTGCTTCTTTTTGAGAGTGATACATTCGGTTTGATGCTGCAGAAAAACACTGTTAAAAATTTTGTGCCTGGTTTCACTATGGTAAAGAATCCTATAGTAGCTGCAACGGTTGTGTGGTGAAATGTTTCACCATATTTTCGCTATTAGTTAGAGTCATTTTTCAAGTTTTCGGAACAAAAAGTTGAGAAATGGTTCAACCGAATACTGAAAATATGGTGAATCAATTCACCACAAAGCCATGAAGGTACTAGGAACCATAGTTTTCGTGGAACCAAGTAAAAAATTTGTAATAGAGTTTAGATAGGAAATTATTGCCTTTTCCATAAGGCTAGAAACGGGATATGAACCCGCATACATGCGGTAACTCAGGGTTAAAACTCTTATTCCCTTATGAACGCAAACAGCTTCCTTATCCAATAACTAGCGCCTGATGTAGGATAAAATGGATTATAGGCACAGAAAATTTTGGGATCCTCATAAGGGAACTTTTGTTTATGATTGTTTCCATAATGGTCTATGTCTGAATCAAAACTAAAAGCTTAGAACTAAAAAAACTTTAAATAATCAGCAATTTAACTCATTTTGCTGAACGTGTTATTTTAATGCTTTATTTTCTAATTTTGAAAATAACGAGGAGCCACAAAATTACACAATTCACTGAAGTTTCAGGGGCAACTCAATTGAGCATGGCGATCCATAAAATTTGGAGGCTCTAGGCCCGGGCCTAAAGGACCTTATGGGAGATCAGACCCTGTCAATAAACATCTTTAGGCGTCTTCAAATCAAGAAACAAAATATTCGACTGCGAATACCACCTTTTATCACAGCATTTAAAAATGGTGAAATGCGGTTTTCAGACATATAAGCGGTTTCGTTTATTTCCTCAGGAGTTAAAGACGGAGGTTTTAATTAAACTTACATGACTATATGGTTGTAAAATGGAAACTAATTGTTAGAATGATGGTTTATTTGAAAGAAGATTTTTTAATGGGATTTTTTTCAAAGCTTAAATACTACCTAATATCCTTTTAAAGTTTTATTCATTTAAGTTAAGGCAGAAATCTCTCCTACACGATGTTGTAGTCTCTCATTGATGTATACTTGATACCGCAAAAATTATCGGAGCCTTTATATGTGAACGGGACAAAGAAATTCGCCTAAATGATTCTTAAAAAGTAATTGTACACTGTACAAAATTTTGTGCCTGGTTTCACCATGATAGTGGTTCATAGTAGCTGCAACGGGCTGTGTGGTGAAATGTTTCACCTTTTTTTCGGTGTTTTGTTGAACCATTTTTCCGGATTTGGAAACAAAAACTTGAGAAATGGTTCAACCAAATACCAAAAATATGGTTTAACGTTTCACCGCACAGCCGTTGCAGCTACTAGGAACCATATTTTTGGTGAAACAAAGTGCCTAATTTTTAATAGTGTACAATAATTCTAAAATAATTCTAAAAAAAAATCGAGTTATTATTTCTTTAGTAATCCCCTATCTTTCCCTGTCTCATCAGGAAGGTTGGGGGGATTCTATCATAATTAGAGAATGTCCCCCTTCAGTTTTCCCCCTGGAACCCAACCTGCTAGCTCAGGGACCAGTGGAAAGTAATTTTTGTGAGGTTTTAAAGAGAATATTTTTTTTTATCTGGCAGCTAGAAAAGGATTTTAAGGATTTAGTTGCCGGGTTAGTACTATTGTAGTTGAGAATGAACTAAATTTCGTTTTTTGTTTTGTTGAAGAGAGACGAGGTATTGACCCTGTTGGATTTGCGCTTTATTCGAAGGATAAAAAATTGTTTTAAAGGAAAGAAAAACAACTGTAAATTTTGTGCTAAAAGTTAGAGGGAAACTAAATATTTGTACTTTGACACGTAGTAGCTCTTCTTTGTGGCCTAAGTAGACATGCATATGTCATTTATAGTTTGTAGCTATAGGATTAAATAATGCAAACAAATTGCACAATATTATACACATCAGAGGGCCAATATCTTATGATTTTTGTCCGTCTGTCTGTTTCCTTTGCTTTTCTCTGTCCACCTGTCCTATGACTGTCGTTCTGTTTTATTTTTATTTCTATAAGTTCGATTTTATATTAAAAATTTTATATTAAAAAAAATGTTAGAAAGGTAAGATTTCAGATACCTTTATTGTACACGTTGATTTCGTGTGTCTGTCTATCCGTACTATAAGAACTTCAGTGAATATTAAAGTAATGTAGGAAAGTAGACTATTTTAGTTCTTACATAACTTCTTGTTTTTAGATTATATGATTACATGGCTAAACATAAGTAATTGTTCTAATAGAGCATAGTAATTGCACATGTAGAGTTTTAAAACGGTAACCAAATAATAATGTAAAAATGCACTAAATTAATTTGCACTTGCAGTGAAGCACTATATACATTTGATGATTTGTAACGTTGGTTGACATTTTGTAAATTTATGGAAAAGTTATTCATTGATTTGTAACAGAAGTTAGGTGCTGTATTAAAGAAATTAGTATGAATCTGTGTTAAGGTTATAAAAAAATGAAAAAATGGATTTGAAAATTAGTTAAAATTCATAACGTGTAGCCTATATATGACTTGGAAGCCGAATTTTGTTTTAAGGCAAGGAAATTATCCTTATGGAAAAGGTTTTAAGTGACATTCATGTCTGTAATTTATTTCTTTTGTGTTTATTTTACATTACTTTGGTAACTTTTTTTTATACAAAACAATTATTTTGTAAAATAGTTTTGGCATCGAGTTTCAGCTTTTGATATTTTTTTTAAAAATCAAAACAATAAATATAAATATCCTACGCCAAATACAGAAAAAAAAACCGAAAAAACGATGAGAACATAATATACTAACTAGTGAGCTAACTTTTTATTGAGTTTTTATATAAAAGCTTCTTTGTGAGTGATAGCGTAGTAAATTATTTACTTTATTGGAAATAGATGCAGTGATTTTTCTGCAGAACAACTTAAATTTTAGATTGAGTTTGTCTGACACCAAATCCATTCTGCACCAAACAAATGGCGTCGTTATGACTAATAATTTTTACATTATTAATAACTATAGTTCTTGATTGTGTAAAACCACAACCTTAAACCGGATCAACATAAATGACAATTTAAAGTTCACAGGCTTTCTTGACCATCTCCAATCTACTATATCTCTCGTTAAGTACAGAGAAAAACGACATGAAAATTTAAAGGTCTTGACCGCCAATAAATAAATCTACTGTTTCTCTCGCCAAGTACAAAGAAAAACTAAAAAAATGTCTGAAATGCCAAGCAGTGAGGATCTGAAAGTAAACGCCATTGCTGGCGCCATATCAGGATTGGTAGAGCTTTCGTTCATGTACCCAATGGACCTGGTGAAGACTCGAATGCAGGGCATCAAGCCGAAATCCACTGCGACCTACAGCAGCGTCTTGGACAGCTTCAAGACCATTACCAGGAACGAAGGGGTTCGACGTTTGTACAGAGGTATGCCCATGCCTTTGGTGACCGTCCTGCCAGCCAATGCGGTTTACTTTGTGTCCTATGACTTGTTCAGCAAGGGACTGAGTGTCAAAGAAAATGTACAAAGGGACTACATGGCGCAAGGTAAACTTTGTGGTTGTGTATTTAGGATGCAAGTTTATTTATTGGTTTATTCTTATATATTGTTCACAGTTTAGTTTTAGAATTAAACGTGTAAGCGCGTTTTTTAAAAAGTGTAAATGCGAGTTTGGTACAGCTGTAATATAATGTCCGAGTTCATTGGCAAATTCTGGCGAGATTGAAAATTTAACGTAGTGTTGCTATACCTATCGAGTTGTATTAAATATGAAATGGAATGTTTAGAGCGTTTGGGCATTTTCGTTTATTGGCAACGTCTCGAAATTGAGACTGGCCATTATATCATAGCTTCTTGGCGCGAAAAAAAGTGAAGTCGTGAGAAAGTTGCCAAAGTAACTCTAGTTAGCCTAAACAAACCACTCACTCGACAGTTCAGTTAGTTCAATGTAAAGCTCATCATTTTATTCCTTAAAAGAATCAAAATTAAAAACTGACTGTTTGCGCACTTGTTAGCTGCAGCACGAGAGTTGGATTTATACAAGATGGTAGAAACTCCATTCACAGGTAAGCAAAATATGTTGTAATTACAGTTTTTACTAGAGAGTCCTGTAAAATCCGCTTTAGAATCACACTAGAAATAATTCGCCAAGAGCGTTTGTTTACGCTTACAAAAAAGCAATTGATGGCTTCACTTGGCAAACCGGCTTTTATATTGGTTTTTGCATGGCAGCATCTCCATCTTCGTCTTAACTCTTTATCCTCTTCACTCCCGAAAAATATCCTGGGCATATATTTTTTTTATATGAGTATATTTTTCAAGCATTTATATATTTAAAAGTATGTTTTGCAAGAAATTTTGGAAGTTTAACGTTTTATATTTACTGAGAAGCGCGTCAATTTAGTGAAATGTGAAGTTTGGAGCTGTAAACATACACATTTTTTTGTGTGCTATATGAATGGACAAACTGCCTTGTCAGTTGTTTGCGATTAATAGTTCATTCTAACAATTAATTTAATGCAAAATATGTTATAAATTTACTGCTGGAAAAACTTTTTTTTTGCTAGATCTCCGAAATCTGCTTGACCTTCTCCCTACTTCATTTTTTTAATACAATTACTGAATCAGCTGCTTTAGTGTTGGTATTTTTAGAAACCTTGAACATTCTATTTTATAATAGAAAAGTTAGTATGAAGAAAAATTGTAAAATGAAGTTGTGAAGTGAATTTTACAAAGGTTCACGTATGTGTACCTCTGAAACGCAGAGGATCTAGCAGTTTTGGAATGCGAATTTTTCGGTTAGAGCTCAAATTTTTTTGTTTGCCTTCAGGTGTGGCCGGTTCCCTCGCCACCATTGCCCGTACAACCCTGATAAACCCAGCGGAAGTGGTGAAACAACGCATGCAGATGTACAAAAGCCCGTATCGGTCCAGTCTGCACTGCCTCCAGACAGTCTTTCAGAAAGAAGGACTGTGGGCCTTCTACAGGAGCTATCCAGCTCAGGTGGCCATCGACATACCATTCGGTGGGTAAATTTCTCAATTTAAAAAACTGTGAACATTTTTTCGGGACAAAGACATATTTTAGCTGAATGAAGCCGTATTTAATGCAGACGTTTAAACTGACGATTTTAAAAAAACATATACGAGGGCTGTTTTTTTTCAACCTCCGATGGGCTGTAACAAAAAAACGAGTCAAGATACAAAAAAGATTTTTTTTACCAAAAGTAAAGTACAATACTGCTTATTTCTCCATATAATAACCTTGACGATTAAAGCATTTGTCATATCTGTAAATAAGCTTTGAAATACCCTCTTCATAAAATGTAGCCGCCAATGATTTGAAGGGAGTTGTGACGGTTTCTGTGAGCTCCACGTCAACTTGGAAGCGCTACAATCCAAGCCACTATGCTTATCAATAATTCACTTATGGTAAACCTTCGAGTTTCCCTAAACACTTGGTCAACTCACTGAACAATACTGATGTTCATGAAGAAGGGGACCAAGGAAGCAAGTCTATCGCTACAGACGGTATTGTTCAGAGAGTTGACCAAGTGTTTAGGGAAACTCAAAGGTTCACCATAAGCGAATTATGGACTAGCAGTGGCTTGGAGAACAGAAAAAAATTGACGTAAAGCTTCCAAATTTACTTTTTTTAAACGAAACCGTCACAACTCCCTACCAATCATTGGCGGCTACATTTTATGAAGAGGGTATTTCAAAGCTTGTTTACAGGTATAACAAATGCCTTAATCGCCAAGATGATTATGTGGAGAAATAAGCAGTATTGTACATTACTTTAGGTAAAAAAATCTTTTTTGTATTTTGACCTCTTTGTTACTGTAAATTTGTGTTGTTACTATATGTTCAGC
Organism: Oedothorax gibbosus; assembly: GCA_019343175.1. Taxonomy (NCBI): domain Eukaryota; kingdom Metazoa; phylum Arthropoda; class Arachnida; order Araneae; family Linyphiidae; genus Oedothorax; species Oedothorax gibbosus. The sequence continues at coordinate 12,197,155 of CM033277.1, read as the reverse complement.
TCATCGGGCAATGTGAAAAAAACAACCATCTCGTCGTTAAACCGATATTTCAACAAACCAAAATAGTCCATACAACTAGGTTCAGTTTAGCCATTCATGGTGAAACCAACCAATATCATGGTGAAACCTAGCACCAAATTTTTAACAGTGTACAGCTCATCGGAGGTTGAAAAAAAAACAGCCCTCGTATAACCGATATTTCACAAACAAACTTAATTAGTCCATAGATATGGTTCAATTTAGCATTCACTATCATCACATTCATCTTTCTCATTTTTAATATACATTATACCTCCAACAGGTGCCATCTACTTCGTCGTCTACTCTTTGTGCCAGAAAATGAGGGACGCCAACGATCCCTTCAACGCCGTGGCCCACTGCGTTTGTGGCGCAGTGTCTGGTGGCGCAGCGGCGGCAGTTACTGCACCGATTGACGTGTGCAGGACGCTGGTCAACACGCAGGAGTCAGCAACGCTGGTTTTCCTAGACAAGTCCAGGATCAAGGGTCTGACTCATGCGTTTTTCGTGGTGTACAGGGTGCATGGTCTGAAGGGGTTCAAGAGGGGACTTGCGGCGAGGATTGTGTATTATATGCCCTCGGCTGGTTTTAGTATACTCACGTATGAGTTTATGAAGTACTCAATGGTGGATTAAAAGAGTCATTGATTTAAAGATTGGTGATTTTCAGTGTGTACAGGGTCTAAAACGACCAAGTAATTTTAAGAAAGGTTTTTTCTTAAGTGAGCTACTTACTTATCCATCTATTGTTATTGTGTTACTTGTGTTATCAAAGAATTCTTCCTTAATAAAATGAAGATCAAAGGTATAATTCATCACTGTATTTTACCTGCAAAAGTGATAATACCTGTATTCCAGGAAATAACAAACTGTTTGATGAAATGTTTTTTGTATATAAAAGCTGAATGCTGTATTATGGTCTGATTTTAAATTTGCTAAAAGTTTAATATTGTACCTATTACTATAAACACAATTTCATTAAGTTTTGCATTGCTTTTATTATTCGATATGATTTTTTTTATTCTATGATTTTTTTCTTACTTCAATTTTAAACAAGTAGGTTTGTTACAGAATCTGTCACTTAAACCGCTCCCGCACAACGATTGTGCTCAGCAGGAAACAAACTATTTTTACACCTCAGAAAGAAATTCGCCAAACAGGGCTTTTAGCTAGTTTAATTCACATTTTTAAACGCCAAAAATAACGATTTTCATTAATTTTCCTTCTCAGATTTCATTAAATTTTGCAGTTTTTTTTAAATAATTGAAGTACTTCGAATTCGAATTCTTTTCTGAAATTTTCAATGTATTATAATTTCGATGCGCTGAATTTTTTGACGTATCACACTTGTCCGTAGCATTTGTAGTTTCAGCTATGAAAGTGGGTAACGGACAGACGGACAGACAGACGGACTGAACGATTATAATACCTTCCATTTTTTACGTTATAAACGTAGTGTGGAAGCTAAAATTGATATGATTAGAAAGCAATAACAACATTCTAACTTCATCGGCAGGTTTCTGAGAAAAATTTAAAACAAAAAAAATTATAAAAAGCCATTTCTATAGCATCACATATTATCGTATGATTATTACCATTTGATGTCTTTATATCGTAATGCCTGAATGACAACGCAAGTTGTCACGCGGTTTGGTCGGTTTAGCAAATTTTCACCATTTGTTATCAAAATTAATTTTGACGAATAATTTGTTGAGAAAAATTATTTTTTATTTGTAATTTCACTAAAAATCTAATGTTACTTAAGTATACAAAAATGATGTTTTCGTTTTCTAGAAGAAAAAAATTGAAAAAAAAATGAATGACATCTCTCAAGCTAAACGATTCTATTTTTTTTTTTTTGATCCAGATGGTTTAAATCGACTGAAACGTATTATTGTTCAAAAAATAATAATTGAAAATCCAAAATTAAATTATCGGAATGGGCTTGCGTATAAAAAAAAAACAAGGTCTAATTTAGAATCGAAAGGGTAAAGCAAGGGCACACTTTTACCCGTAACCATAACCTTGCACCGAGGTCAACTGCAACTGTAAACACGGAAGAGACTCGTTTTAAAAAGATTTTTTTCAATAACTTTCACCCTCTACCCCCAACGCAAACAAGGAAATTGTAAAAATTAAAAAATAATTCCTCCCAAAAAACATTCTTTTCCGGCAGAAGGAATCCTTTTAGTAAAAAAACACACAAAAATGGATTGCACAACAACAGCTTGTATAGTTTTGTCGTCTATTTCCGCTTTCTGTATAACAACAATTAAATTTTGAAAAAATCCCCCTCCCTCCCCCTTAACCAATTCAACCAAAAAAATCACAATCATACTCTTTTTTTTTCTACCACCAAAAACGATCCTTTAACAATTTTTACTCCCCCTTTTAAAACTATTATACAAACCTACTATTTTTTTTTCAGCATCTTCCCCCTCAAAAAAAAAGTTTTTGACAATTCCTTCTATTTTTTTTCTCGAATTGGGGGCCAAAAGGTGGTGGCTAAACAGTTAGGATTTTTTTTCCACAATCATCGACTGATTAATCAAAAAAATTGTCTGGCAGGGATTCATCCAAAAAACCATCTGGCCCCTCTTCCCACGACGGGCCATAAAAGGGAAATGACGTAACAGTCTTTTCCCAGGTATCGTTTGGTGGGGCCCTGTTTCCGGGTGTGGAGTTGAGAGGAGCATCAGCATCTTCGGTGCCGCTACATACCTATAACGGAATCCGGGGGGCTTTCGTCACAATGTGGCCCGACCGGATACGGATCCGGAGATCTGATGGAAAAGAATATACTGGTATTCAACTACTGGTATACTGATATTTTACTTGTGTTAACGAACTTAAGGGCAATTGAACCTGATTGACCGTGGGTTTCCAAAACAAAGTGCCTCTGTGTTAATCCAATGGGAAACAAGAAGTTCTTAAAGAACTAAAATAGCCTACTTTCCTGTTACTTAAATACTTACTGAAATTCTAATAGTTCATAGCAGTAAATATCATCAACAATCGTTTATACCCTAGATTTACACACATTAGAAAAAAAATCGCTAAACACAGCATCCAGCTATAATTTAAACTTCTAAAAGCCAAAATCAACTATTTTCCTTAATATTCTTTCACTAATAACTTAATATTATTTATCGTCTGCTCGATTTATTTGTAGTTCGAAGAATAATTAAATATTTATTAAAAACAAAAATAATGAAACTACTCCAAACTGCATAAAAAATAAATGTAAATTAAAACTTAGCAGAATTGTATGCAAAAAATATGCCTTGCCGCTTTCTTGGTAAACAATTAATGAACAATCAAAGAATCACATTGTGCTACATTTTATGACGTAATTCCAAAATGATTCACGAAAAAATTATTTTGCTTCAAATATTTTTAAATAAAGTTTCTCATGCCATTGCTGATTTGGCAACAGTGATTTAAATAACTCAAAATTGAATTTCGATGCTAAGTCAATGGAAAATTCGCCGACAGATAGTAGATTTATGTCCGTCCGGATGTACAGAAAGGCGGACAAAAAGTATGAAAGTTGTGTCTCTGATGAGGTCATAGCTTTTTAACAAAAAAAAAAAGAATTTTTAAGATACGAATGATAGAACCGATTTTAGAAGGGGGGTACGGACAGACAGATAGACGGACATCGACCGCATGTCAATAGCTACTTTTTCATTTTTTAAAATTCTTTCGAATTAAAAAAAGAAAAATAGGCTAAAAATTCACTTTTATCCGGCTGTATTGAATATTTTTGCAAACGATTTTTTTATATGATAAATATAGCTGACTTACAGGTCTCTATGATTCCCCTTTTTGAAATTGGTTCAAACATTTTTTTGTAAAATTACTTATTTAATTTTTAAAAAAATATTCGAACCAATTTGAAAATGTAAGATTATAGAGACATGTAAGCCAACTACATTTATCATATGAAAAAAACCGATCATAAAAAATATTCAGTACAGTCGGAGAAATGTGGCTTAGAAAATATTCTGTGTTCTGCCTTTGTGTTTTTCCATTGGATTAACAAAGAGGTACTTTGGTTTGGAGATCCGCGTCAACCGTGCTCATTCTCCCTTAAGATGCCTGGTGATAGCAAAGCAATGTTTGGAGATGTCACACGCGGCGGAAAAACTAGGGGTATGTGTAACTAGCCAGGCCAGATTTGTTTCAGTGATTAACTTTTCGACTTTGAAATCATCATTATTTTATCATAAATCATATTTTATTTACGCTGTTTTTGTTTGGAAAAACTACAAAAAAAAGACATAAAACGGAGACTATTTGCATAATTTTTATATCTAGATAGTGGAATATCACACTAACCTGTACTGCTAAGTACAGTACGTCTGGCTACCCTACAATGATTAGGTTCTAAATTAAGTGGCTTCTGACTTAGTGCGAATAATTTAACCAATCAACTCACTCATTCCACCAACGGGGGAAAATATCATGCTATGTTTTGAACGATTCAAAGTTGCTATCTGTAGTAGCATACACAGCATTTTGTTGATCAAGATCACAAATAATATCACCAACCAACCTACAGCATTTTAGTTGATAGAATTAATGTTTCAATTAGAGCTACAAGGTCAATGACGAACGGCTCGTGTAGCTCTAGGCTGGCACGCAATGTACATCGTCGGGCTTTGGACCACGACAGATTCATACGTTCAACTAGTCCACATCATACACGATGGGATTATTTACTAAATGGCTTTATGTTTTTATGACTCTAGCACGATGCTTTTCAGAACGTGATTTAGACAGACAAAAGTTACTTTGGTGGCTATCTGTAGTAGCAATACACAGCATTTTGTTGATCAAGCACACAAATATATATTCACCAACCAACCTACAGCATTTTTTTTGATAGAATTAATGTTTCATTAGAGCTACAAGGTCAAGTGACGAAGGGCACCTAGGCTGGAACCAATGTACATCGTCGGGCTTTGGACCACGACAGATTTACGTTCACCTGTCCCATATACACGATGTTATTTACTAAATGGCTTTATTTTTTATACTCTAGCACGATGCATTTTTTAGAACGGTGATTTAGACGAGGACAAAAGTTACTTTGGGTGGCTACTCAGGGGGCGACAAGTTACTTGACTCTGGTTCTAATTTATGACGCCTGTCGCCATCGCCAATAGCCCTCGTGTAGCTCTAGTGCGACTATAATTCTACTCTACTCAACGAGGACAGAACCGTGGAAGGTATACTCAGGGGTATGAAACCTTTGCCCACAGCCCCACTTAGGGTTAGTCTTAACCTGTTTCATATGAATAAGTATATTTTATATAAAAAATAGAAGTTAATAAAAATCTCTAATTAAAAAACAGAAATGGAGAATAACTGCACCGCGAAAACAACGAGTACCCGACTACTCCAACTTGATCTTTTGGTGGAGCGGTAAATATTTAACACCGAGGATGTGGCATCACATCCGATGAGTTTATATTATTTGCGACTTATTGTGTGTGGTGTTGCTTTCTTATGGGCTATAAATATATAACTTCTATGGATTTTATGGAAGTTATTAGAATTCATATTTGGGCCCTATTCTGTGGCGTGGAAAATCAAGATTTGACCAAGGAACTTTGCTGCCATTGAAAGCTTGAAACGGGGATGGTCTAAGTTTGGAGCTGATAAAGATTTTTTTTATGAGGATTCACGCCTTGTATGACTCCTAGAGGAGAGTCTATTGAGGTATTTGTGACGCTTTTCCTCTATGAATATTATTTTCTCGAATGCTAAAACACTGAATAATTTTTTTTTGCGTGCATTTTACACAAGCTTACGAATTACCTAAGCATTAGGTGCATTTTATCCAAGCTACGGGTACTTACGGTGTCGGATGATTGCAGTGATAATGTTAAGTTAATTGTGCCTCTGTGTTAATCCAATACTTTCTAAGCCACATTTCCCCTGTTGTATTGATATATTTTTACAAACGGTGTTTTATATGATAACTGTAGCTGACTTAAAAGTCCCTATAATACCACTTTTTGGGGGACCGGATAGCCTAGTGGGTTAGATCACAGCCCATTATGCTAACAGACTGCACGCTGTAACGGGTGCGGGTTCGATTCCCGCCTTCGCCCTGGGTGTACCTTCTCTCTGCGTGTTAGTAAAAAAAGTCTGTGTCTGTCTGACGAAGGTTTATAAGCGGGCTTCTGATCAAGCACACAAACTGGAATATATATATGTACCAACCAACCAACCACTTTTTGCAATAGGTTTGAATATTCTTTTGAATTTTTGATAAATAATTTTTCAAAAATATTCAAACCAATATCAGAAAGATGGATTGTAGAGACCTGTAAGTCAGCTACATATTCATCATACAAAAAACCGTTTGTAAAAAAAATCAATACAGCCGGAGAAATGCGGCTTTGAAAGCATTTTTTTTCTTTGGATTAACACATAGGCAATTTGGTTTGGAGACCCACGGCCAGTCGGGGTCATTCGCCTTTAAGGTATTACTAGCGGATTGCAATGAAGTAGTGACAATGCTGAACCTTTCTGCAGTGGCAATGCAAATTTCAATTTTCCCGCACTTCAGATTCGCCTAACACTGCTACACACTATTTGATCAAAATACGCAGGTAAAACCTTGATTATGGTTTTCGCTTCCGTGTAAAGCGGGCCTTTATAGCTGATAAGGTCGGAAATAAGTAAAAATGACGTAAATAAATCTCTAACTGTATCCAGAAAAGTATTGGACAGATAAACATGGCTTTTTGAGTTTGCAATAGTATTCAAGTCTATGGATTGATGTTAGGTCCTAAATCAATTGATTTGACATACATTTTGGCAATGATAAACAGATCCTTTAGTATTCAATTGCTGAAGTGCAACGTACAATCCGTAACTTAAAATGATTCCTCTCTCTGAGCTTTTTTTCCACACGCGACTTTCAGACTGTTGTTAAAAAATATTGTTACAACTAACTCCTCACTTGCAACCAACAACTACTAACTCATCACTCACAATTTGTAAACTAATTTTCACCATTCTCCAAAAGACTATTACTTACTTGTATCATTTTATTAAGTACTAGCAAATGAATACCCGTTCTTCGCACGGATTAAGTACGGTATTGTGTACTATATAACCTGTTACAGGATCATAAGCTTATGTTATTGTTCCCGCTCATTATAAATTATAAAATCCCTTTTCATTGCCTTAAAATTCCAAAATGAAAAATACGCTATAAAATGCACTTATAAATGTCATCACAATTCCCTCATAAATACATAGAACCTTTTAGGTCATTTGGCGCGTTTTGGGAAATAATTTGTCGAGAAAATAGATATAGCTACAAACACACCCATTATATACAGCAAGAGCAGAATGGCCTTCGAACAACCGACCAGCTTATAAATTATTTATAAAAAAAAACATTTTGTCTATTTCGCGCGTACTAGTTTTAATAATTTGGCGAGTTTGGCAACGTACTTGGCGAAAAAATAAAGACATAAACCCTAATATGCAGCTCTAGTGCGATGGCCTTTATCAACCATAGTTCAGTAATAGCTTAACTATACATTTATTGCTTAAATACGCATACGCAGTCAACAGAAAAATCAATGAAAAAATCATCAAATAAACCCACAATCTGGGAATGGAGACTGGCGGAATTACGTCACTTGAAACATGTCAATTATTTTTCAAATAATGAATTTAGTTTCTGAAGGTAATGGCAACAGAATAAAATAAACATTTTCAATTTTAATTATTTTTGTAAAAGTTTAATTAATTTTTTTCATCCGATGGCAACACGAAAGGAAAAAAATGATCGGATTTGAGCGAAAGTGGTGTAGTTTTTCAAAAAATTCTAATTTTCTCCAAAAATAGAACATTTTAAAACCTGAAAGTTTAAAAATCATAATCTAAGTATGAACTACGCATTTGTGCCAAGTTACGAGTCAAACAGATGTCTAGTTTAAGAGTCTATAAGAAATATACATACACAACTTCATTTGTATTATCATAGATTATTAATTCCGATTAAACATTTCAGTAATTTAACATTAATTTTACCAATTTTTTAATTACTGAAAGGACTTTTGTTTTTAAGTTTTAATGTTTTCTAAATTTAGTTATTGGTAAATTTTTTTACAGGAATTTCTTTAGCGACAGCATCAATGTTTTTTCGGTTCTAAATATCTGTAAGCCCCTTTAAGGATCATCAAATATAATCGTATAATCCTAAAATGTTTTGAGTGATTTACCATAAGTATTTAACTTTTTTGCAAAATGACAACGCTTATGGTTGAGATAGTTTCCCATCAATATCTAAACTAGGAATAGGGAAGTAACGAAAGTAAAAATCTGCGTTGTTTGAATACCAAACATTCTGCAATCGACTCAACACAAAAAGAAGCTTCGGTCGGTTGCCTCTAAAAATGTTTATCAATTGTCTTATTATCGCCATAAGGGGGAAGGACTTCGTAAACGTAATCGCTCCAAAGGAGGTGGGACTTAGTAATGGTTTCGAATATCTTTAATTTTATTTTATTTCCAAAAACCTCCCGAAGAAGAAAACGACCAGTGGATCGTAAGCTTTCAAACTTTCCGAAAAAGCAAGTGTTCGCCCGAGACCATTCTCGAATTAATGCACAACACACAGAAGTACACAGCACCTGTCCAGATCCAATGTTTGGCAAAGCTTTGTAGGAATCCGATACGAAACCGCTATGAGAAATGTCAATGAACCTTTTTGTCGCATTCTTCGCCATTCCCTTAAGACTTATTTTAAGATTCCTTAACGGAACACTATCGAAGGTTTTTTTTTCCATTTTGTATTATGCATCAAGCGCAAAAAATTCATGCCCTTTATTCTTGTTCTCGAAGAAGCACAGGTTATTCTTCTGTATACTTCGGGGTGGACGAACTATTATCATCAAGGAAAAAAAAATATCGAACTTTTTTTTTGGAGACGTCTTAGGGTCCTGGGATTTTTATCAGGGGGACTTTTTCTTTATGCAGATCGCCATTATTTTTTTCCGTTCTCTTCTTTTGAGGGTGAAATGAAAATAATAATCGGTAGATGAATGAATAAAAAAAGCCCCCCTCTATCGTAAGAAAAGATCCCCCCTCCCCTCTTATTCGTGAGAACGGGCCCTAAAAAAAGTTTGCGCCTTATTGTTGGTGCTGCGAACTCTGACCCCCCCCCCCTCGGTCCCCACCTGAGCTCAAAAAAGTGGGCCCATTCAATGGTCTACGGGCACAAGTGGCGAGAAGGTCCTTAAAAAACACACACCCTAAGATGCGTTCAAGGTCTCTCGCCAAAAAATTGCGCCAAGTACAGTCAAATGGGGCACATTTGGTCCTTTGAACTTTTGGTTCAAGCTTTTCTCGATATAAACTCGTCATTAAATACTTTTATTTAATTTTCCAGGGCTTTTCAATAATTGGTAAAAGGGCCTGTCGCTAAAATGATTGCGCCAAGTACCGTCAAATTTTTTCAAATTTAGTCCTTAGACCAAACTTTGGTTCAAGCTTTTCTCTAAAAACAAACTCTTCATTAAATATGCTTATTTATATTTAATTTGTTAGGGCTTCTTTGGTAAATTTATATTGATTTATAAATACTATATTTGTCAAATTGCTTAGTGGTAATAGGGTTTTATGGTTCGACCAAAATTACTCCTAAGAGCCAAAATTGTCCTATTTCACGGTACCATAACGTCAAAGAAAATAGCAGTTTAAAACAAGAAGAAATAGTCTAAAACTCCAACAAATAATGATTTTATCATTCATTGCTTATTTATCCCTTTAGACTCAAGCAAAATCCCACATATACAGTACCTGGACAAATTATTCGACGCACTGCAAGATTTCATGTAAAATATTAATTACCGGGTGATATTGTACCGTTTTATTATTTTTAATTGATTTGTTTTTTATTTTTATATTATCCAATCATTTAGCGATTTATTTGACATAAATAAAACAGCATTAATTTAAAAAAAGCATAAGTTTATTAAGTTTTAAAGAAAAGTGAAATTAATGTTAGTAAAAGTCAATATTTAGTTGAGCTACCTTTAGCAGCTATCAAAGCTTTAATTCTGCGCGGCATGCTATCAATGTAAGACTGTAATGTCTCCTGCATTTGAGGCTGATGATTCCACACATAAATAATCTTTTCTAGGAGCTGGTACAGGTTTGAACTTGTTTACGTTCATGTATAACTTTGTCAACACAGTGTTGCCATATGTTAAAAATAAATACAAATATGTAGTCCAGTAACTCCAGAAGTTCACATACGTGGATATTTTTAGAATTCCCTTAACACTTAAGTTTAAAACAATTTTCTCTATAAAAGTGCATTTGGCCTTATTACTCATCTATTAAACCTAAAACATTGTTCAAGCTGATAAATCCTCCAAGGAAATAGCAAATAATAACTCGAAAAACAAGAGCATTTATTTTATTAATTGTGCAAAAAATAAGGCAAGAGGGTTAAGCAAAATTTGGGGGGGCAATAGGTTTTTACAGAGTATAAAACATTTTGCATTAAAACAAATGTTAGAATGGACTTATTAATTACAAAAAAACGACAAAGCTTGTTTGTTTATTCATAAGACACAAAAATGTCTATTTTTACCTACCAAAACTTCGAATTAAACTTTTTATGAGTATGTTTTATAATGAATTAAATTTTGTTTTAATTTGCTGCACATACACTTTAATGGATGTTGAGGTCTTAAGCTCTAAAAGTAAATTTTTTGTACATTAACTGTACAAAGAATTCAATTGTAATGGAAGAATACTAAATGAATTTGTAATTAATAGTTCACTTAAATAATTCGCAAATGCCTTTGTTATTAAATTCCGAAAACAGATATTTGTGTAAATTTTTTGGTTGCACGAATAAAAAAAGTTGTGCTTAACCCTCATGCTATGTAATTTTTTTTTATATGAATAAACGCCTGATATCTGCTATCAAAGTCTGAAAAGGGGTTTTAAGTTTCCTATTCTAAAGAAGAATTTCAATTCTTAAGATTTAAAATACATTCTGTAGTAACAGAAACACAAGATAAACATTCATTTAAATGGTTACTAGGTCTCAGAAAGATAAAACTCTGTGTAATTTACTCTCAAAATTTCTTGTCCACAATACTATTGTATTTAAGATATAGACAATAAATTTTATGATGCAAAAATATATTATTGCATGCAAGATATTTTGTACATCATAAGATTTTTTTTGTATACAATAGTATTGTATGTTTATTTAATAAAATACTAGCACATTTTATACTACATACTAAGCCTTTTCTAATACTGGGAGATATTAGTGATTAAAAAAATCCATACAGCACATTAATTTGCTGATAAATTTTCTTGAAAGAATTCCTCTTTGTTTTAAACAGCTTCGATCTAACTATTTTAGGAAATGTATCGATAAAATTTTTTTGAAACATACACATTTCCAAAACATTTCCTTTTTTTATTCAAAATAATTCAACAAATTTAAAAATAATAATTCTATTAAAAATAAGGAATTAAATAATAATCTAACAACGCAAAGACCTCTTTTCGTTTATGAAAATAAATAAGTGCGTGGGCTGAAAGTTTTGATTTGAACTCTCAACATTTGCTTACCAGCTGCTGTGAGTTTCTATTAGCAACATAAAGTCTTTATGCCTTATCCAAAAGATTTCTATTCTTAAATTTTATCATTTATATCTATTTACACACCCGCATATGCGCACTTACTAATGCACATTGTTAGTTGAACGCGGTTTTTAGATTTTGCAAGAAAAAGCACTATGGACAATTTTTATTTTTATATTTCTTAACACTTTTTTCTGTTTTTCTATATAACTATACTTGAAATATCTTGTAGATAAATTCTTTTTTATAATTCACATTTGAAAGCCTTCCGTACAAGATTTCTCCACCTTAGAAAAAAAAATCTCCAAACACAGTATTTGTTTTTAATTTAAACTTTCAAAAGCTAAAACAGGCTATTTTCAGTTATTTCCTTTCGCAAATTTAATTCACGTACTTTACCTTTTTACTAAATGTATTTTTATTTGGAAGGTACATAATTGTGCAAAATTGCTTGAGTAAAATCCTAGTATCCGATTCCGTGACAGATTTGGAGGGCGATGATTTTTTTTTTAAATTCGTAGTTGTTTCGTATTTATTTTTATAAATATTTCGAAAATACAATTTTTTTTTACAAATTTTCATGTTACAGTAACACCTCGCTATATCGCTCCTCGTTACATCGCGCATTCGGATATATCGCGCCTTGTATCAAGTCTCCCAATTTTCCAACAGTTTTTAGCCTACTTTTCTTTTTTTAATTCGAAAGAATTAAACAAGAAGTTCATAAAGAACTAAAATAGCCTACTTTCCTGTTACTTAAATACTTACTGAAGTTCTAATCGGGAAAAAAACTAGGTTCCTAAAGTAAATATCATCAACAGCCGTTTCTACACTAGATTTATACACATTAGAAAAAAAAATCGAAACACAGCACCCAGCTATAATTTAAACTTCTAAAAGCCAAAATCAACTATTTTCCTTAATATTCGTTCGCAAATTAATTAAATATTATTTATCATCTGCTCGTGATTTATTTGTAGTTCGAAGAATAAATATTTATTAATAACAAAAGTAATGAAACTACTCCGAACTGCATTAAAAAACAAGAAATGTAAATTAAAACTAAGCATAATTGCATGCAAAAGTATGCCTTGCCGCTTTCTTGGTAGATAATTAATGAATAATCAAAGAATCAAATTGTTCTACATTTAATGACGTCATTCCAAACTGATTCATGAAAATATTATTTTGCTTCAAATATGTTTAAATAAAGTTTCTCATGCCATTGTTGATTTGGCAACAGTGATTTAAATGACTCAAAATTGAATTTCAATGCTAATTCAATGGGAAATTCGCCAAAAGATAGTAGATTTATGTCCGTCCGGACGTACAGACAGACGGACAAAAAGTATGAAAGTTGGGTATCTGAGGTCATAGCTTTCTAACAAAAAAAGAATTTTTAAGATCCGATGATTAGAACCGATTTTGGAAGAGGGGTACAGACAGACAGACAAACGGACAGACAGGCGGACAGACAGACAGACAGACGGATAGACATACGAACAGACAGACAGATGGACATCAACCGCATTTCAATACCTACAGTGATTTAAATGACTCAAAATTGAATTTCAATGCTAATTCAATGGGAAATTCGCCGACAGATAGTAGATTTATGTCCGTCCGGACGTACAGACAGACAGACGGACAAAAAGTATGAAAGTTGGGTATCTGAGGTCATAGCTTTCTAACAAAAAAGAATTTTTAAGATCCGATGATTAGAACCGATTTTGGAAGGGGGGTACAGACAGACAGACAGGCGGACAGACAGACGGACAGACATACGGACAGACATACGAACAGACAGACAGATGGACAGACAGACAGATGGACATCAACCGCATTTCAATACCTACAGTGATTTAAATGACTCAAAATTGAATTTCAATGCTAATTCAATGGGAAATTCGCCGACAGATAGTAGATTTATGTCCGTCCGGACGTACAGACAGACGGACAAAAAGTATGAAAGTTGGGTATCTGAGGTCATAGCTTTCTAACAAAAAAAGAATTTTTAAGATCCGATGATTAGAACCGATTTTGGAAGGGGGGTACAGACAGACAGACAAACGGACAGACAGGCGGACAGACAGACGGACAGACATACGAACAGACAGACAGATGGACAGACAGACAGATGGACATCAACCGCATTTCAATACCTACAGTGATTTAAATGACTCAAAATTGAATTTCAATGCTAATTCAATGGGAAATTCGCCGACAGATAGTAGATTTATGTCCGTCCGGACGTACAGACAGACGGACAAAAAGTATGAAAGTTGGGTATCTGAGGTTATAGCTTTCTAACAAAAAAAGAATTTTTAAGATCCGATGATTAGAACCGATTTTGGAAGGGGGGTACGGACAGACAGACGGACAGACGGACAGACGGACAGACGGACATCGACCGCATGTCAATACCTACTTTTTCATTTTTTTAATTCTTTCGAATTAAAAAAAGAAAGTAGGCTAAAAATGAAAAAGTAGGTATTGACATGCGGTCGATGTCTGTCTGTCTGTCCGTACCCCCCTTCCAAAATCGGTTCTATCCATCGGATCTTAAAAATTTTTTTTTTGATAGAAAGCTATGACCTCAGATACCCAACTTTCATACTTTTTGTCCGTCTGTCTGTACGTCCGGACGGACATAAATCTACTATCTGTCGGCGAATTTCCCATTGAATTAGCATTGAAATTCAATTTTGAGTCATTTAAATCACTGTAGGTATTGAAATGCGGTTGATGTCCATCTGTCTGTCTGTTCGTATGTCTGTCTGTCTTTCCGTCTGTCTGTCTGTCTGTTCGTCTGTCTGTCTGTCCGTATGTCTGTCCCTTCCAAAATCGGTTCTATCCATCGGATTTTAAAAATTCTTTTTTTGTTAGAAAGCTATGACCTCAGATACCCAACTTTCATACTTTTTGTCCGTCTGTCTGTACGTCCGGACGGACATAAATCTACTATCTGTCGGCGAATTTCCCATTGAATTAGCATTGAAATTCAGTTTTGAGTCATTTAAATCACTGTTGCCAAATCAACAATGGCATGAGAAACTTTATTTATTTAAACATATTTGAAGCAAAATAATATTTTAATGAATCAGTTTGGAATGACGTCATAAAATGTAGCACAATATGATTCTTTGATTATTCATTATTTATCTACCAAGAAAGCGGCAAGGCATACTTTTGCATGCAATTATGCTTAGTTTTAATTTACATTTCTTATTTTTTAATGCAGTTCGGAGTAGTTTCATTACTTTTGTTATTAATAAATATTTAATTATTCTTCGAACTACAAATAAATCACGAGCAGATGATAAATAATATTTAATTAATTTGCGAAAGAATATTAAGGAAAATAGTTGATTTTGGCTTTTAGAAGTTTAAATTATAGCTGGGTGCTGTGTTTCGATTTTTTTTTCTAATGTGTATAAATCTAGTGTAGAAACGGCTGTTGATGATATTTACTTTAGGAACCTAGTTTTTTTCCCGATTAGAACTTCAGTAAGTATTTAAGTAACAGGAAAGTAGGCTATTTTAGTTCTTTATGAACTTCTTGTTTTTTTCAATGCTTACTTTCCTTACAATCGACATGAGACACTTGGTAAAATAGGCTAGGCTATTTTCTGTAGCACGTAGTAAAATTCTTGACTTTATTCAATTTGGAAGCTTCGAATAGTTCTTACTTTTAAACGGCTGCTAAGAAAGTAGGTTTATGTATCAGTTAAAGTTAAACTGAACGCAATTAGAAAAAAATTAAAAAGGGTTCTTCCCAAATTTCAGTTGCTAATGAGTTGGGAGTAGGTGCATCAACAGTGAAAGAAAGATGGCTCTTTTTTAACTAGAAAATGAGTGAAATATGTATAGTATTACCTGTACAATAATGTGTAATGTTTATAGTAATTAATAATAAGTCCTTCCTAAATTTGTGTTTCTTTTTTTGAGTAGTTATATTATTTAAGTTGATTTTGTTTTATCTTTCAAATAATACATCAAAAGTACATTATTTATCAAGTCGCCCGTTATATCGCGCATTCGGTTACATCGCGGTTTTTTGCTTGTCTCCCGGGAAGCGCGATATAACGAGGGGTTGCTGTAATACATATTTAATAATACAAAATTCACTTTATTTAGACGTTGGAGACATTTTCGGGAGGTGCAAAGTGTCCACAGGATCGATATTAAGATTTAATTATTGCTATTGTTCTTAAAATGGAAGCAAAACTTATCATAGACCATCATTTAACGTTATATTTTTGGAACAATGATTTATAGTTTTTTAAAATGCAATCGAG
The DNA here is from genome assembly GCA_019343175.1 of Oedothorax gibbosus. Taxonomy (NCBI): domain Eukaryota; kingdom Metazoa; phylum Arthropoda; class Arachnida; order Araneae; family Linyphiidae; genus Oedothorax; species Oedothorax gibbosus. The sequence continues at coordinate 12,181,193 of CM033277.1, read as the reverse complement.
CAACATTCAAACTATTCACCATCTTCAAATAATCCTTAACGATGCGAGTTTCAAATACTTCCTGAAAATAAAATAAAAAACTGCAAAAATAAATGTATCGGTGAAAAATTTGTATTTTGCCCCTTTTATACAATTATACATTAATAAACTAAGAAATGTAAATTAAGACTAAACAGCTTTTGTTGCAAAAAAAATATATAATGTTTTGTGCCGCTTTTCTTACTAAACAAATTATGAATATTCAAAGAATCGCATTGTGTTACATACTAAGACGTCTTTTTTAAACTCTTTATTAAGCTAAATTTTATTTTTGCCAAATAAATTTTTTTCATCAAATATTAATTTAATGAAGTTTCTCTTGTGATTGTTGCTGCGTCAAAAGCGATTTAAATAATTTTTTTAATGCTATTAAAATGGGAAGACTATTGACAGACAGATAGGCAGATGTCCAGAGAGACGGACAGAATGTATAAAATATAGGTTTGTGATATCGTTCATACCTTTCTAAGATATGTCTTTGGTTGTGTAGAAGGACAAAAACAGATTTTTAAGTAACGTTCATGTACACTCTTAAAACAAAAGAGTGAAATCCACTCCTATAGGAGAAGTGCATTATCGGCACCTTAAAGGAGTGGAAATTAACTCAGACTGAGTTAAATCCGCTCGTTTTAAGAGTGTAGGACGTAGATTGTTCTCTTTTATTTCTTTTACCCAATCCGAATAAGAGTGAAATCCACTCCAATAGGGGAAGTGCATTATCGGCACGAAAAGGAGTGGAAATTAACTCAGACTGAGTTAAAACCGCTCGTTTGTTTTAAGAGTGTATACTTAAATTCGATGGAAAATTTTATTAGTTACAGTTGAAAATTTGGCGCTTCGTTGCAATAAATATATGGTTTTTAGTAGCTGCAACGGCTGGGAGGTAAAATGTTTAACCACATTTTCGTAATTTGGATGAACCATTTTTTAGGTTCCAAACATGAAAAATGGTTCAACTGGGTTCCGAAAATGATGTGAAACTTTTCACCGTACAGCCGTTGCAACTACTAGAAACCCTTATCATGGTGAAACCAGCCTCAAATTTTTTAACAGTGAAGCAACACAACATTAAAAAAAAAATTATAAATTTTATAAAGTGACAAAATTTTTTAACTTTTTAAAGTATGAAGAAATCTTTTATAATAATTAGCTAATGAAATATTATTTTCAATACTTAAAGAAATTAAATTTTCCGTTATAAATTCAATGTAGTAAAAAAAGTATATATATCAATATTATGAAAATGGACAATTTATTTTCCGACTGATATTTTAATATTTTTTAAAAATAGCCTCTTAAACTACTTTTCTTACTTAGTAACGAATTTTTTGCTTTAAATCCTAAAAAAAACACCAAATTTTGTGTTTATTTCTCACTGGGAAATATTTTGCAGTTTTAAAAGTCAGATCGGCACCGTGCCACAACCAGCGATGCTTGTTTAGCAAAGATATCTTATTTGTTTTATATTGTCATAACAATTAGACTTTAAAATTAAAACTACTTTATTTAATGTCTTATCAATATTATGCCTCTTTTTAAATAAAAATTTACCCGAAATACGCAAAATATGCATCTCACAAGTTTACATGTCAGATAGATAACAACTTCCGAAACTATTTCTGGGATGAAAATGCCATTTTCGGAAGAGTCACTGAATCGCGTCGTCACTACGTCACTGAATCGTCACCGTAGACTTTTTACAAAGTTCCATGAAGCAGCTTCAAAAATTTCCAGTCAAAAATAAGCAATAATATTCAATTTAATTTTAAAAAAAAAAAAATCCTACTTTTGAGTAGCTCAGATCGGTAACGCACCCTAAAATAATAGAAATAGAGAAATTATATTTTTATATTAAATGATAGTTTTCGTGCGACGTGAGGAAAACAACGCGATTTCCAGTTTGACAATACGAGAAACAAATGAATAAACAAGTTTCTTATAAAATATTCAGATTGGTAACGGTAACGTTTAGAAAAATTTCTATTTGTTACCGAAACACGATTCCTTTACCATTATTTCGTAAATATAAGCTTAAGACGTTATTGCATAGTCTTTAACTATATTTTAAAGTTTTGATATGTGATTGATATAGTCATTTAATTTCGTCGTCAGATCTGTAACGCCTCATTACATATGTCAATTGGCACTTTTCCTAATATTGACCTATACACTTCTGCCTATTAGTAAACCCCCCCAGAGGGCTAGTCTGCACTCTACTACTTAGCTTATATAGAAATACGTTCTCGTTCGTTGGCGATTACGTGCCAATACAGGTAACCCCCACCTCGTACCTGTTAAAGGTGGAGCACCCCACTGTTCCCACCGTCCCCCATGTGACATTATAAACTTTTTTGTGGCCTTTTTTTTATACCTTGGACAATCCCGAAGAAAAGCCTATGGTGCAACGGCTTATTTAGAGTTGTTTGTTGACAAAATGCGATTCTTTGGCTTCTACTTTCGTTTCATTACCGTCCTTCAAGGTTTTGGACAGGTTAGTGACCCCCCAAATAGTACCTGTGGATCGGTGGCTACTTTATATCGGGATCCCTTTTGAGGATTTGTTGCCATGGTTTTCTTTAGTGAGCTACTGGTAGGCATTCTTTACATTTTTTAAGAACATTTTTATGTTACGATCTGCTTTTTTAAAGAAAGGCTGTAGTGTAATTTAAGGTTGTGAATTTTTAAAACATATCTTGCAAAGTCTAAAACATTTGGCATAATTTTGTGTGATTATAATATTTTTCTCTTAAAATGCAACAATGTTTTATACTTTTATAAGCTAGACAGTTAACATTTTGTTGCAAGATCGCACCGAAATCCAGGAACTTCCTAGCTGCCACCACTACTTGGAGCGTTTGCTACTTTTGCGGTACATCAAAGTTATGCTTTTAGGCTTTTACTACAAAATTGGTAAATTTACGCTCCAAATTAGTGTTGTAGCAAGAATGTTCAAGAATTCCGGTGAAGTCTTGCGCCAAAATGTTAACTGCGTACGATTTGCTTTTCCCTTTGAGGACTTTTTGTGGCCTTTTTTATACCTTGGACAATCCCGAAGAAAAGCCTATGGCTTATTTAGAGTTGTTTGTTGACAAAAGGCTATTCTTTGGCTTCTACTTTCGTTTCATTACCGTCCTTCAAGGTTTTGGACAGGTTAGTGACCCTCCCCCCCCCCCATAGTACCTGTGGATCGGTAGCTACTTTATATCGGGATCTCTTTTGAGTGTTTGTTGCCATGGTTTTCTTGTTGAGCTACTGGTAGGCATTTACTTATTCGATGGAATTTTTGTAATACTGTACCCTCTGAGGCATACATTGGTATAAATCAGTCGCCTGACAGTTAGGTTTTCCCAGTAAAACTCACAACTTTTTTAAAAGAAATATTAATTTAATTATTTTATTAGCATTTAAAGCATGTATGAGCCATTTAAAACCATCTACTCCAAAAATATTATTTTGTAAAAAAATTAAGAAATTAAATTTTCATTTAAAAATTTTAATTTAAATCATGCAGTGAAAACAAGTTTGTGCTTCAGCTTTCGAAGCATTACATCACACTTCCTTATGGAATTTGATTTTACTATTTCTCATCTTTTAACACATGGCAGAGCGAAACCGGCTTCAAAAAAGATTTTATGCAAGTTCAATGGTACTAATTCATTTGTTAGTGAATTATTACAAAGAAAATGTAGGTCATCAAACTAATTTTCATGGCCACTTCACTGTATCGTTGCTCAATAAAATTATTTCAAATTAATAACGACGGTTGGCAAGAAAATTTTCCAATTGTTTGGAAAATTTCCTCTAGCCCTTTGAAAATTTTGGATGAGGGACGAAAGCCGTGGAATAATACATTTCTAGCTTTACATGTTTGCGATATTCTACAGAAAAAATATCATGTGCTGAGCCTTGAACAATCTGAAGCCTTTTTAAGGTTCTTTTTAAGATCTAAAAAGGATCCGTTTTAAGGTTCTTCCTTTTGTGTTCTTCTACCCTAACCCGCAATCCAATCATCATTTTCCTAAGGATGATGAGTTAATAGAAAAACAGTTTTTAGGTCATCTAATTACATCCATATACATACGACCGAAAAAGTTTAATCATATTTCATTTTAGACACATTTTATGAGGATACCCATAAAAAACTTCTTGTTGGACGTTGTTAAGAGAAAAAGACATCACAGAAGGCACAGGATTAAGAAAGATCTCGCTTTATACGTTTCTAATGTTCTGTAGAGATATTAAGAAATATATTTCATAAAAGTTATATTCATTAAGCAATATGAAGCCATTTTAGGTTTCTTTCTTCTTTTGGAATCTAAATAATCCACCCGGAACTAACAATAAAATTTTCATTTTTTAAAAGGATGATTAATTAATGGAAAGAAAGAAATAGGTCATGTTTAAATCATCTAATGACATCCATATACTTACTACAGAAAAACTTATCATATTTCATTTTTAGACACCTTTCACACTCTTAACACAACCTCTGCTTGTCGGACATGGATAAGAGAGAAAAAAAGAAGACGCCACAGAAGGCCCAGGAATAAGACAGATGGGGGCTCGCTTTAAATGTATGCGTAATCTGAGCAGCCTCTTACGGTAGCACCCTGTATGAGCACCTGTCTACTGGTATGGACATAGGGAGGGGATGGCTGTAAACATGGTGCAGTTTACTCGACTGAGGCACCTTGGTGCATCGACCTGTGAAGGTTTCCCATCACATATACACAATTAGGAATGTTCTGGACTCTTTTGATCTTGTAAGATTACAGTGGGTTTGCAGGTTTTATGTAAAAACTTTGGTCTGTTTAAGAGGATAGAGGCCTCAAAGTTAGTTTTTTTTATTTAAAGAACAAAAGATCTCTTCGTGTGCCACAGAGTATATCACTGGGCTTAAAAGCGTAAGAGAGAAGTTTCAAACATCAAATAAAATAGCCGCGTTTGTTAGCCGTTTAACGTAACATGAATACAATAACCGCAGTACTATCTTTCGTTTCACACCAAACGAAGGAAAAGAAGTTTTTTTTAAAAAAATTATGGAGAAAAGGGATATAATATTAGTAAAATTATTATTGTATTTCAAAGCTATATTAGATTACATGCTACCGTGGGCAGATGAACTGCAGGAACCACAACAATGAATTGCATCATTTTGTCCCTAAAATAATCAGTCTTTTAGTAGGCTTCCTAGCTAGTCTAGATACTTCAGTTAACCTGCCCACGACAGTATAATAATTAATAGTAAAAATAAAAAGGCATTTTACTGGTAGACCTAGTAATTCATAAACCATGCTTTGGTCAGAATTTCAGCTTTACACAGAATTTTAATACATGTACATTCAAAGAAACATAAAAAAATATCTGCTGCAAGAATTAATTATAGAAATTTTAATGCAAATTTCACAGTTTTTTTTTTTAATTTACATTACTTACATTAATTTCCAATAATGTATCAATACAAATACAAAAATTGTTGACCAACAACAGGCCAGAGGCCCAGCAAGGTTGGTCCAAAATAAATCTAATACATTACCAGTTTCCAATGACCGTCAAGTTTCTTAAAATCTTCTACTCTCTTCGAATGCACAACATAATCTGGTAAAGCATTCCACTCATTGACAGCTCTATTGTAAAAATAATGTTTTCTTACCTCCCTACTAAAGCTCGATTTATACAATTTCTGATCATGACCTCTGGTCCGGCTATTTAAGGTAAAACCTAAGCCCTCCATGTCTCCCTGTTTAATGAACTTGAATAACTGAATTAAATCACCCCTTTCTCTCCTGTTTTCCAGGGAATACATGTTTAAAGATCTTAATCTGTTATCATAATCAATACTAGATAGACCCTTACACATCCACTAAATCGCCCTGACTGTCATCTCAACCCCATAGAGTTAAGATATACCCTACAAGTTATGCCTCCCCTTTCTTAACTCTATGCCCAACCCCTTTTCCTGAATACCACTTGCTGGCAATTGCCCCCTTTTACCAGGTAGGTCACTCCTGAAAGCGAAACTTCAAGGAAGTGCCACCCTTAACCCACTGAACTTGGTCCAATACCCTTTTTCTTCAAACCCCCTTTACCCCCCTTGGTGTCAGGACGGAGGCCCTTTCATGCTTCATAAACGGTAAACTTTCACTTTGGACTTATTCTTTTTTTTTATTTCTTTGGGGAAGTTCCTTTGCACCTTGCGTGGGGGGAAGGGTTAAGAACCAGATTTGGTACATGGATCTTAGTGACCTCTTTTTTTGGTACTGGGTTGGAGGTCGCGGTACCTAAGTCGTTGCCTTATGTGGCTTTAACCCCTTCCAAGTCAGGACGTACATTGAATGGGTTTTTGGTGTCGAAGGGGTTAAACAGATGTCGGGGGAGATGTACTGAAGATTTTTGGTACAAGAAAGATATTCTTTATGAGGCGTTTTTCTTTTATGTTTGGTAACTGTCGTCACTTTTTAGGGAAGCGAATATTTAGAATTAGATTGAAAAATTTCCCACTTTTTGGCTGTCAGTAATAAGTATCCTTATAGTAGCTGTTTTAATAATTCACTAAGCTTTTACCTTTGAAAAAAATTAAGCTCAGAACAACAGTAGGTAAAAAATTAAATTGCTTTGGAGTTTTCACCATATAGGATATTGTCTTCAAGATATTTCGCAATGATGATTTATGTTGTCATTAGCTTAGTAAATTGTTCATAAGCAGACGTAAATAAGACATCATTATACAGATTTTACACAAAATTTACAAAGTAAAGAGTGGGGGCTTTTACGTAAGTTCTGCCACAAGTTGGCTGCGACGTAGCAAAAAACAGCATACAAATTTAAATGAGTTGCTGTTTAGTCTCCGACGGTGCGACCGCGCTCCAGCATAAGCGATGTTTTCCTTTGTACTTATGTCTAGACAGGGCCTTAATTAAATGTCAGCAAAGATATTGTTAGGGTAATATTTACCTTAAAAATCACACTATATTATTATTCTCTTATAGCAATAGCTGTCATCATAATTCTAAATTGTTACAAAAAGAAAAGGCAGCAAAGAAATCAAAGAAAAGGCACAACTAACAAGTTTAATGAAACGCCTTATTATGTGATGGTCGCCTAAGAAAAGGGGCCTACTACACAACACCCTATACATAGAAGTCACGGCACATCTTCCTTTTCTTGCAGACGACTTTTCAAGGGGGTCGTGGGAAGGCAAAGGTCGTTGAGCCCCTAAGAGGGGGTTCGTCGTCTGCCAGACAAGGTGGTGTTCGAAATGTGTTCGACTCGTAATTACTCGTAACGAGTTTCGAACCTTTTCACCAGCGACAGCTTGTGGCTGCAGAAAGTAGGGCAAGATCGCTTGGGAGGATCCTTTCTAGTAGAAGATTGTCTTGAGATGAAAAGGTTTTTGTGGATGGAGGGGGGTTGTGGGATTCGTGCTGTTTCACGCTTTTCTTTGGCTGAGTAATGGTAGTTCTTCGGCTATTTACTATTTTGCCTTATGAAAAAAAGAATTTTTATATGGTTATTAGCATTGAGAGATCTATAAAATAAAACTGAAGCTTTTGGTGTTAGTGTGTGTTTGCTTGTTTGTACCTTATAGATTTTTGAACTTGACATAAATGTGTAATTCATACTTAAGGTCCGATTTTTGAACTTTTAGAGTTTATATAATGTTCCATTCTATTTTTAGAGAATTTGAATTATCTGAAAAGAGAGACAAGAGATTTTGGGTTGAAGAATTGGTGATCTCCTCCACTTTCTCATTAACATGCTATCAAGCTCCCCAAAGTGTAGTAAATTTGTTGTTGTTGTTTAATATATACTTTTTGGTTGTTCGGAAATCATCGCGCTATACTGCTGTAAAATGGAATATTTGTTGCGATCTGAATTTCTTTGAAAGATATAACGCGAAAATTTCTTCAAGTATGCCATATGTGAATTTTTGGCTTCATAATTGAGATTTTGTACTGATTTTTTTTACTATCTCTTTTTTTCACCAAATATGTCGCCAAGTTCACAAAAATAACCAAATGAACTGTTCATTTTAGGATTTTAATGCTGGTTGTTTATAAGACATTGCACAATAGAGCTGTATAAGGAGCCGTTCGTAGAAATTATCTTTTTTCGTCAAACATGTGAAAATATTCATTATTACTCATTATTCATTCCTAAATTATCACCAAAAAACAGCAAAAATGAGCGAAATGTTTTTTTTACGATATATATACTGGTCGGTTGTTCGAAAGTCATTGTGACACTTGTAGTCGTATGTGACGCTTATTTATCACAAATTAGGTCGTCAATCTCACTTAATCAAAACCTGATTATGACGTCCGACAGGTACTAGAAACTCGTGTGCCGAATGTGGAGTTCGCAACTCTTTAAGTTCGGGCTGCAGAGTGGTACAGACTGATACAGACTGAACAATCTCGGAAAACCACCTTTTTTTTAGAATAAGCACCCTCCGAAAGGTGTCGAAAACGTAACCTCCTTTTCGGATTTTCGACCCCATCGCAATACTCTCATTACCATATATTTCATATTAATTGAAAGTAATACTGTTTCCTTACCTTCCTCTTTGAAACACATATTTTTTAATTTCAGACCATGACCTCTGGTTCGACGATTTCAGGTCAAACTTAAACACTCCACGTTTCCCTGCTTGATTAATTTTAATAAGTTAAATTAAATCTCCTCTTGTTCTCCTATTTCCCAGGGTATACATGTTTAAAGATCCTAATTTGTTCTCATAATAAATACTTGATAAACCTTCAATCATTTTTGTAGCCCGTTGACGAATTTTTTTAAAAAGTAAATCGATATATTTTATAAGGAAGGGTGACGAAAACTGAACAGCATATTTCAGATGTGGTTTAATCAATCCCCTGTACAACGGCAAAATAATTTCCTAAAATTTAGAAGATTCTTTTTCGAATGTATCCAAGCATTCTATTGTTTTAGTACTGAACGACATGCCATCTTGCAGCACATTCAGTAATTGTAGTAAGATCATTCTGTAATTTCTCCCTTTGTTCAGCAGAGAAAGCTATACTAAACACTTTTTAGTCATCTGCAAAATTTCTTAACTTACTATTTATCTCCAAGCTATCATCAATGCATATAATAAATAAAATCGGCTCCAAGACCGAGCCCTGAGTAGCACCGCTTTCTTTTTCAGTCCAATCTGAGTACTTAAAATTTATATGAAGCATATATTTTCTTCTGGCTAACCAATTTTTAATCCAACGGTTCACTGTATTTCATTTTTATATATATTTTTATTGCAAGAGCACTTGATTATACATCATTGGCCCCCATGCCAAAGCATGATATTGGAGCAAAAACATAAACTAAAAACTGAACAATGAAAAACAAATGCAAACATACAAAACTAATGGAACTAAATTCAAAACTAATATGAAACTGAATGCAAACATACAAAACTAATGGAACTAAATACAAAACTAATATGAAACTGAATGCAAACATACAAAACTAATGCAACTAAATACAAAACTACTACAAAACTGAATGCAAACAATAACAGAAAATCAGTCTTGGGATGCCAATTGCATCCTCTCCCTAGCCTGCCAATATCGATTGTACAAGTTTTTTCATTCAGTAAAGAACAATTCAGTAGATGATCTTTGTCCATTTCACTGTTCTAATTGCACAAAGTACACAAGGGACTGTTATACACACCGATGCTGAATAAATGTTTAGCAAGGTAATCATGACTGTATTTCGTAACCTAAATCTTTTCATCTTGAATAATAAAGCAAAGCTTCATTTGAAAATTTTTCAAAAGCCTTTTAGAAATCGATGAAAATAACATTAACCATATTGCCTTTAGCGATGTCCCCTGCAACAATATAATAAATTGTTTGAAAATTAGTTGTACAAGACTTCCCCTTTATAAAACCATATTGTTAAACTGAAAGCAAATTATTAGTTTCCCTGAATGTCATCTAAATGATGACCTATATATAATCAAAACTACATCCTCCAATTCTTTTGCGCATTCAACTAGAATTTCAGGATAAATATCATCAGGCCCAGGGACTTTGTTAGGTCTCATGGTTTGATGAATAATCTCCTCCTTAGAATATAAACACGAAATACCATCCTGTCCCTCACTTACCTTTCCCATAACATGTACTTTTCATAATATTTATTGAAGAAACTAATATAAAAGCTATCCAAAATGTTTGCTATTTTCATGGATTAAGTGCCTTTGACTATCTCTAAATGATCTTAAAGATTTACTATGTTTATTGATACCTCTAGCATAAGCAAAAAATCGTTAGGATTATATTATAACATCCTTCGAGAGTTTTTTTTTTCCAATTCCGATTTCTGTTTTCAATTAATATTTTTAAAAAAGCTCTCTGAACATCTTTGTATGCTTCCTGATCAACATCTCTACCAGTTTCTTTGGAAATTTTATAAACTTTCTGATGTAACTTAAGGGGCTTTCTCTTTTTAAAACCACATACAACCATCTTTTTAAAACCACATACAATACAACTTCCTATTTGAGTTTTAAGTTTGAATTTAACATGTTTTTTGACAACACCGTTTATTTTCTCCTTAAACTCACCCCACAGTTTAAAAGTATGTGTACTTACCGATTCTTTATCAAAAACTAATGCCACATTACATTTCGGGTCGTCAAACTAACATCCCTAAAAAATGGCACAACTTTTACACTGTAGATCTCTACTACCTAAAAAATATCAAATTTAATGCAATTATGATCAATCACTTCTACAAAAAAGTGGCATTGGATACTTGGTCTTGATCTTAAAACTATTGATTATTTTAGAATGCTTAAAATTAATACATAATTCTTGTGAATATAGCTCTAGCTCTAATCGAAAATACCGTTCGAAAAATACTTTTGACTTAAAAGTAAATGAACAATATGAATAGCTGTTCTGGAGTTTTTATAATACTAGTACGATGTGTAAAATGAAATCGTAAATGGTAAAGTATTAAATTTATTTTGGACCAACCTTGCTGGGCCTCTGGCCTGTTGTTGGTTGACAATTTTTGTATTTGTAAACAATATAGTTCTAGTTTCTTAGATTTAAGAGATAATTTGTTGAAAAACACAGACAACGATAAAAATTATTTGTAATTTAAAAATAAGAACGGCGCATTGCGATAGAAGGCATAAAAAAGCACACTTAAATAATTCCACAACAAACTATTGTTGAATTTCATATTGGCACAATTAACGCTTCAATATAATTTTACAAGGTTTTGCAAAACCAATTCATAGAACTTCAGTTTCCAAAAGTTTCCATTTGATACATTAAAACTGTGTAACGTGTTAAGAGTACCTTAAATGATACGTATATCAAAATATAAAGGAACTGTGGATAAAATAGAAATTGACCTATAAAATATGTTTGTTTTTTCAAGTAAAGGCGAGACTTATTGAAATGTTTTATGGTAATATCTTTAAATACAAAATAGATATGAAATTGTCAAATTTAATATTTCCTTAATAATTACAAAACTTTATATATCTATATTTTAAAAGTAAAATGTTCATGTCTTATCGTGTTGATTCTTGATGATTTTTTAGTATTAACTTCAATGCTCAATTTCTGACAATTTTAAATTCCTTTTACAATTTTAAATTTATTATGATTAAAACAAGTTTCATTTAATGGTTACGTTTAATTGATTTCAAAACAATTTCTGTATATTTTGCTTCTTTTAAAACAATTATTAAAAGAGGAGTTTAACAAGAACAGGAAACAATGCAATTACAGAGCAGAAAACATTTTAACAATGAATGAATTAACAATGACATAAAACAGCACAATAACAGATTCCAAAAATTAAAAATGAGGTATTGTATCAACAATAAAACAAACTAACATATCAGCCAGCATTCAACAATGAATGAATTAACAATAAAAGTGGTAACACAACAGAAAACATTTAACAATGAATGAATTAACAATGACTTAAAACGGTAAGTAACGGATAAAAATCATTAAATATGAGGTTGCATCAACAATAAAACAAGCTAACAGCCAGCATTCAACAATCATATCATATCAAGCATATCAGCCAGCATTCAACAATGAATGAATTAACAATAAAAGGTAACACATCAGAAAACATTTAACAATGAATGAGTGGATTTACACTGACAGAGAAAACTAATTCTCTGTTATGTCTTGCAGAAACAGTTTTTTTTAAAAAAGGGAGTTTAACCGAAGCAAAAACTATCATAATAACAGAACACAAAAAAATGCTTAACACTGAATGAATTAACAATAATAGAACACAAAACAATTATAGCTAAGAAATTTCTTACCAATGAATGAATTATTAATGACATAAAACAGTAAAATAACGAATCAGAAAACATTAAAAATGAGAGATTACATCAACATTAAAACAAGCTAACACATCAGCCAGCATTCAACAATGAATGAAATAACAATAAACGGTAACACAACAAAAACATTTAACAATCGATTTTTAATGGATTTACAATAACAGAAAACAATTTGTCTATGTTTTGTCTTGCTGAAACAGTTTTTTAAAGGGAGTTTAACCAAAGCAAAAATCATCACACAGTAACAGAACAAAAAAAAACTTAGCAATGAAGGAATTAACAATATTTGAAACAAAGCAATAGCCAATAAATTTCTTAACGATGAATGAATTCATAATAACAGAAAACACTTTTGTATGTTTTGCTTTGTTTAAACAGTTCTTTGCATGAGAGTTATACAGTTTATTGACAGTTAAAAAATTTAGATAAATATTAAAGTTTTGTGATGTAACTTAGTTAAAAAAAATTTCTTAGGTAAATATTTTATTAATATTGGATAAATTAATATTTTGAGTTTTCATCTAAATAAACATTAAACTTGAAATGAGATAAATTTAAAGAGAGACCCAACAAATGTATTTCGTTTTGTATTTGAACAAATTGCTCTCAATTTATGAACACAACTTAGAAATTAAACGCATAATTTTTGTAAAGAAATTAAAAAAAAAAACAGATTAAATCATATTTTTGATATCATTTTAAGCTTTCAAACTCCCCAAAGCTCTTTAAGAAAGATTTAATTGATTTGTAAGGCTTTCATTGATGTAACTTTAAAACATTTGTCAGGCATAAAAATGTTAATATAATTAGTGCAGCTCTTTTCAAGTATTTGAAGTTAGAAGTGTATGGTGTGTGTGGGGGACTTCGATGTTTTAATGAAGAACCACGTAATCTAGATAAGAAGAAAGCTAAAGAATGATAAAATGCATAAAAAGCATAACAAGTGATATCACGACTTAACAAGTGTTTAGAAATTAATGAATTTTTTTAAAAAATTAATAATGTGTTCATATTTTTCCTTTCAAAGTTACGTTCATGAATAGAGTATTTTTTGTTCTGTGTTAAAAATTTAAACTTATTCTCTGGATATATTTTATGTATTAGTAAGAAAGAAACGCAATTTAGCTGACATAAATACACTAAAAATATATGAATACATTTTGTAAAAGAGAATTTCGTAATTTCTAGTTAATTAAAAAGATGAAAAACCACTACCTCATTAATGAACTTAAATGAACTTGTTTGATGTGGGAAAAACATTTATAATGGGCAAATTATTGCCTGTTATGCGGTGCCTAAATCTAGCCCCGGATTGCAGATAATTAACACAGTCAATTCACTGTTGTTTAATATGTAGGGGAGACCTGGGCTAGTTTTCTACGTTTTTTACTATTTGATTGTTTGATTCCAACAGATTAAAACACACCAAAAAAACCTATTCTTATGTACACTATTATCAGGGATTCCACCCAGATTATTAAAATAATCCTTTCCAACTCTAATATTAAGCCAATAGATAATTGTTGGGTTAAACTGGATATTGCGTTGTTAGACATACAGTCCCTGGACAAATTATTAGACGCGCTGCAACATTTCATGTAAAATATTAATTACCGGGTGATATTGTACCGTTTTATTATTTTAAATTGATTTGTTTTTTATTTTTATGTTATCCAATCAATTTACCGATTTATTTGACATATAGAAAAAAGCATTAATTTAAAAAAGCATAAGTTTATTAAGTTTTAAAGAAAAGTGAAATTTATGTTAGTAAAAGTCAATATTTAGTTCGGCCACCTTTAGCCGCTATCAAAGCTTTAATTCTGCGTGGCATGTTATCAATGCAAGACTGTACTGTCTCCTGCATTTGATGATGATGATTCCACACATAAATAATCTTATAATAAATAATTAATATAAATTAATCTTAATCATAATTATCTTAAAATAAATACAAATATGTAGTCTACAACATTTCTTTTAAATAAAATCAATAATATTGTAGTTTAAATATACCATTATTGCATAAAATCTCTTACGAAACATAAAATTACTAAAAAAATTACAGTGCATCTAATAATTTGTCCAGGGACTGTACATAATTGATTATTATTTGAATACGGAAACATATAAATTTTTTCGTAAAATAGTCGTGCTTATTAAAAAAAGGTTGATTAGATTTGATTTATATATTTATTGTTTTTGAATTTCGTCCATCAAAAAGTTTTATGAAAGAGTTTACAAACTATTCCGGTAAGAAATTTCATACTTACACTCTCATTTTCATTAAGTATTCGGAAGTATAATGCAAAATGCTGAAATAAGTATAGTTTTACCATACTCTCTTTTACAAACTTGAATGCCTCATTCATTCATTGAGGATTCAATCTTAATCTTAATTCAGACATTTTCTACTTTTCATAGAAACAGAAATTTCCTTTTACGGATGTAATATATTTCCATTCCATCCAATTTAAATAAACAAATAAAAAAAGACCAAAAACTCATTTTCAATTGCTTTTTGACATTGAAAATGTGGGGCCTAGGGCCTCTTGCGACCTTGCAGTTATCAGGCTCCACTTTTCAAGGGCGCAACATGGCAAAAAGCTGTTGGATTTATTGTAAAATCCATTGAAAAAGATAGTGTGTCGGCCATGGAGTTTTAAATGTAGTATTTTACATTTTGTAAATGTCGGAAATTTCGACAAGGACTTTATTTGGTTGTCGGGTACATCACAAGCTACAAATGTCTAATTTGTATTGGAAATAATAAACCATACATTTTCAACCACATTTTGCACTTTTAAACATCGTTACAAACTTACATATTTGTTAAAAAAACTGTTAAATAAAATCAAGTTATAGATATTGAATCACTCTCTAAATCATTCAATGATCCACTGGTTATCGACATTTTTTCGCATATAAAAATACATATACTTATTTTAATCTTATTATTGACCTCTTCACTCCCAAATCTTATTATTCATAAGCAAAAACAAAAAGTGAAACCTTTAAAATAAGTTCCTTTATGGTTAAGATAAAATATTGAAAAGGAAATAATTGAATATTTAAATATTAAAAATCTAACATTAAATAACATTTGAAAATTAAATAAAATGAAAAATAATTCTACGTTTTACTTTTTAATTTTTATAAGGAGACTTAATACCGAAAAATATTTTCAATATTTTAAATTATAAATATTAAAGAAAATATTTTGGTATTTTTTTATCACATCAAACGTATATCACAAGAAAAATAATTAAACAAGAAATATATTTTATAAATGAAAATTTTAATTTTTAGTTATTTTTCAAAACTTATTGTTTTAAGAATATTTTTAGGATTTTTAAAAATATATTCTTAGTCTCTAAGTGCTCGTACCTATTCTAAATGTGAATTTAGTCTTTAAAAACATATTAGTGCATAATTAATATGTGTTTAAATAAAGTAAAATTAAAACAAATTGTTTAACATTTATACTGTAAGACAATAAATAGTTAAGGTTTTTCTCCATGGACTTAGCAATTTTCTATTTTCTTTTTGAAAAGAATTACAAATTAGCTGTTGAATATTCGATGCGTGGAAAGTCGACTTCGCTGTAAATATAATTTAGACTATGCATTTATTTCAATTATAATATTCATTTTTTATTATATTTATTTATTCTCTCACACTAGTAGAGTGAATTTCTGAATTATTTAAAAAGCGAAATTTTATTAATAAAAAAGTTCAGATGAATATGTATATTTTACGTAATATAAAGTTGTGTCAATACAAAATCGCTTAGCAGTATTCAAATGATCACAAAGCAATGAATTTTGCTTTCTTAAACTATATTTGCTTAAAATATTATGTATAAAGTCGATTTCTGTTTCTTACAGCTGTAGAATTGCCTACACTTTACACATGTATGGCCATGTCTATTTATGTGGGAACAGACTAGATAGCATCTTCATGTGAATATTTATTGTTTTTAACACACTGAAAAATAAGTTACTAACCCAAAGTGAGTCTGCACTGTTAAAAATTTTGTGCTTGGTTTCACCATGATATTAGTTCCTAGTAGCTGCAACGGCTGAATGGTGAAAAGTTCCACCATATTATTGGTATTCGGTTGAACCATTTCTCAGGTTTTTGTTTTCAAATCCAGAAAAATGGTTCAACCAAACACCGAAAAATAATGAAACATTTCACCATTCATCCGTTGCAGCTACTAGGAACCAATATCATGGTGAAACCATCCAATATCATGGTGAAACCTAGCACCAAATTTTTAACAGTGTGTTGTGTTGACTACTCACCAGTGACTAACTTACTTGAGTCAAGACTGACTAGCCAACTAGTGACACTAGTGAGGCTACTCGTTAATAGATGAGCCAATTTGGACCAAGGATATAAATTACATGTTTCCAGATTACATGTTCATGATCACATGGTGGAAGAAAATAGAAAGGACAACAACTCACTCGCTAGATGAGTAAATTTGCATGAGAGCAAAAAAAAAAATCACAATTTCCAAGGGCCTGTCCACGAGGACGTGTTACTTTGAGTTGGGGAATTGGTAACGCATCAAGTTACTCGTCAGATGAAATTTAGGTAGTTAAATCCGTAAATCAAACTTCCTCCTGAGGCTAGATTCTAACATGCCATATCTTTTTTTTTTACGAGATTAGTCGCTTTAAGGGGATACGGTACCCAAAAATTGGTCAAAATATCGATTTTTCAGTTTTTACTTCTTATTATTCACAATATCTTTCTGAACATTTACTGAAAGTTTCATAATGATATCTTTTGTAGAACAAAAAGTTATTAAATACTTTCTAAAGTCATTCCTATAAGTTTGAATATGTATTTCGTCTGCTTTGCAACCTTTTTACTCTGTTTCGCGTTTTTCAATTCTTGTGTTTAATAAATCCCTAAGGCTTTTTTGCTAATTAAGTTAGAATTTTGAAATTTTTAACCTGTGTTCTTATATATATGGTGCACAAAATTGTGCATGAAATAATTTCTACTATGTATAGTTTTTAAAAAAAATGTTGAATTCAATAATTTATAACTTTTTTTTTTGTGATTTTCAGTATAAATGCATGTTCCTTTTGTAACTGTAGCTCGCATTTTAAAATCCACGCGCAACTCTTGAACAAATAATACTAAAAACAAACTATAAAAGTTTGGAGTTATTCTCAAAATTGAAAGAGGAGTAGCGTTTTAAAAAAGCTCAAAATTTTGACTTTTTTTTAAATAAATGAAAAACTACTTGTAAATATTTGTTTTTATTCCTAGCAAATGTTTATTTAGAGTGAATATTATATAAAACCACTATAATTTACAAGTTTATGTTATTTCTAGAAATAATGTTTTGGGTGCCGTATCCCCTTAACCACCACTCAACGCCAGTTTGCTAGAATCTGCAAACCAGCTACAACATTTGCAAGCGTTCCAAAGCCTATCTTTATAAAACGGAATGCGCGTTCATGTTATTTGACTCATCTAACTAGTCAATTTTCTAAACGCTGCATATATATATTTTAATCTGAGTCATTTGACAATCTAACCGATATTTTATAAATACATTAGTCGTTTCAAAGTATCTGGTAACTGATCACATTTCTGTCATTTGACTCACAACTGTCAGATACAGTTCAAGTGACCGTTTCTGAGTATAGGTTAAGGTATCTATATACCTTAGAAAACGGAAAAATTGATCAAAATATGTGTTGTGATACTTTTGCATTAAAATATTTTCTGATTCTTTATCTTTCAAATGGTACAAGTAGATTTCTTGTACTGTAAATAGTTTTTAATTTACAGGCAGTCTTTTAAAGGCAATTCTATTGTCATCAACCTTACAATAAAAACATTGAACTCATTTTCTGAACAACGAATTTTTTCATAATATGCTTGTACTCCGAGCAAGATATTTCAAATTAATATCATTCGATTTAAAAAATTTAAAGTGTATTTTAAAGAGTATGAATTAGGACATGTGACCATACTTTTTATAACAATTGTAAAAAAGAATAAATTTTTTGCAGACTTTTAAAAAATTTAATTATTTTTTTAAAAAATCATATTTTAAAGCTATCCATTTCAGACTATCATAATTAAATAACTACTTTGCTTAGAGCTTAGATTTTATATGATCACATGCCTGTATATTTACTGTTTTCTTTTCTGCAACAATTATGTAAAACAACTAATTTGAAATGTCGTTATGTTGTTCACAGTTTGTCACACTTAAATTAATTAATTGCTAATTGATTTGTTAATTAATATATTTTTTTATTGCGGTAAAGTATTTTTATGTGCCTGACCTTCTCACAAAGTTTTAAAAGTATATCTAAAAATTAAAGAAAAAGTTGTCTAAGGTATATGGATACCTTAAAGTGACCATGACCAATATTTGCTGTTTGTTTGGTAAACAAGTTAAATGGCTAAGTTGGTAAGCCCGATAACTTAGTTGATGCATCAGCTGGTACTTTTATTGAGTCAAAAGTTTTGGATTTTTCTCTGTAAAGATGATTGAACAAGACTTGGAAAATTTTAGCAACTTACACAAGGCTACAAAAAAATTTGATGGTTAGGATTTTAGTTTACTATAAAGTACTTAGCTTCATCTTCTGCCAATAATTGAGAAGATACGTAATTGTAGCTTTAAAACTGTAAAAATTTTCTTACAAAATTACTGCAGTTTTTATATTTGTTTATTATTTACAATTCCAGAAGTTTCAAACTAAAAGGTATTAAAATTTAGTCATTTATTAAGAGCTTAAATTTATTTTTGATTCAAATATAAGTACTAAAAAAATCTGGATCATATTCATATAAAATAAGAATTTTACAGGGATTTTAAGGAATACACTTGTTGAGTTCCAAACGCCGTTTCTTGTTTATCAGGGCAGCAACTCGCCTAGCATTTATCAAAATCAAATACCATGCCCCTTGTTTGATAGCCAGGACGCATAGCGTGTAATACCAGCTCTCGAGACATCAAAATAGATTCTTTCAAATATCTCGATAGCCCCACTCGAACCATAAATTACCTCACTAGTACCCGGAACCGATTTTTCGAGTCCTTTCCTCCAGGAATAAAACTCTAAATTTCACGCAAAACCTCACCAGGGAAGCAGCCTATTTGAAAAATGGCCAAAAGAACAGCCGGAACCGTTCGTTGTTCTATGCAAATTGGCCGCCTCAGCACGCGTTTGACTGTGGGAAGAATGGTACGTTCTTCACAGAGCCAAGAAGATGGAGATGGTTGGCGAGAAACAAAGTGAGGCCGTCAAAAAGTCAACAAGCAACCCTAGTAAGCCCAAACAAAACCCCTCAATCAATGTTGTTCATGCTGAAATGCATCCTTTTATTCCTAAAAAAGCTTTACTTAAATATCAAAAATGACTATTTGCGCTGTTGTAGGCTGTAGCACGAGATCTGAATAGACACAAGATGGCAGTAATTCCTTTCACAGTTACAAAAAATGCGTTGTAATTAATGTTTATAAAAAAGAGTCAAAAATCGCCAAGTCGATGTAGTAAGCCTATACAAAACTTCACTGTAGAATAGCGCCAAATAGTTCGCCGAGAGCGTTTGTTTGGGCTTACTACAAAGCGATCGATGGTTTCACCTGGCAAACAGATTTTGGTATTGGTTTTTGCCCGGCAGCATCTCCACCTTCTTCTAAACTCTATGACGTTCTTGGTTGGAAATGGCGACTCTCGGAAGTGTGGTGTGAAAGCCGGGGTGGCGGCAAAAAAGCCAATGCCGGATCGGTGATTTATGTGATCCATCAACTCGCTGACATGTTCCAAAAAAGAAGCCTTGTGCCAGGGCACAATGGATCCAGTGGCAAAGGTTTCCTCGGGTCCATGGGTGCCAAAAGTTGGCCTGATGGGACAAAAATATCGGAAAAAAGCTTCCAGGTGTCGACCAAGAGTTCGAAATCTGTCCTCAGAGTTCAGTCACCGACCTGAAATTGCCCAGAGGAATGATCATTAATCGTTGTTGACAATGTGAAAAAATTGGCTTGTGTGTACAGATATAGACGATGTCTACAAGTTGTACCACACACAGTTCTGTGTACCAGCCTCCATGTTAGACAAACAGATGGTAAGTGTTGGTATTTGCATCTGGTACATTGTTAAAAGTATACAGCTTGCTCTCATCCTATTTTGTTAAGTTTTCTGCCTGAATAGTGTATCTTAGGGACAATATTTTGCTTTAATGTTTTGCTTTTCTTTCAGGTCACATCAAGTAGCATCAGCATTTTGTGGTCCAATTCTTCTATGTTGCCTGAATTTCTTTAAGATGTAAGTGCCTCTTTATTTCATTTACATAAAAAACTTATAAATACCGTCAATGGAGTAACTTTGATTATTAAGGACAAATTTAGTCTAGATAAGAAACCCAACAAATTTCTATTTGCCAAATTTTTTTATTTATAAGTCAAAACAGGGTTACCGCCAGTTAAAAAGAACAATAAAAACTTAAATGAGAGTATTTAATGAAGAATCAGCATCAAGGAAAGTTCGGACTGTTATCCACAAAGGTAATAGAAAAGTTAGTATTAAGAAATATTGTAAAATGAAGTTGTGAAGTGAATTTTACAAAGGTCCACGTGTGTGTACCTCTGGAGCGAAGAGGTTATGGAACAAAATTGCACCAATTAACGGTACTGGTAGTTTGAAAGATTGTTTTAGTGGCATTTTTATAATACTGAACGCAAATATGGTAATAGATTGCTTCTGTAGGGGCTGCTTTTCCAAAAAGAGGTTTCGTATGCGGGTCATGGGTTCACTTTTTTATTTACCTAGCTTTACAGGAAATATTTGTTCGGTACAAATATTTTCTAAACACTATAAAATATATCCATCACAATTACCTGCCACACTTTTAAAACAAAAGAGTGAAATCCACTCCTATAGGGGAAGTGCATTTTCGGCACCGGAAAGGAGTGGAAATAAACTCAGACTGAGTTAAAACCGCTCGTTTGTTTTAAGAGTGCAAGTGTTGTATTCTGATGCTACAACTTTCAAGCACATGTGCTTCAGCCACGATTACAATAAGAAAGAGAGAGAGAGAGAATGCGCAAATTAGTAACCCTTATTCATTAGAATAAAAGTGCACTATTTCTACACGCAGCTTTTCTTTCTCTATTTATAATAATTCTATATTAGTATTGCTCGAAGTAAGTTCTTAATTCATAATTAGCATTGCTGGAAGCAACTTTCTTTCCTGAGGAAGTTACAAACCGCTATACACCCTTATCAGAACTTATTTATGGACGATTGTGATACTAAAAACACACTGAAGACTCTATGCTATATGTAAAAGGTAAAAATACGTGAATCAACACATAGCTACGTCAGAGGTTCATGTAATAAGTACTAAAACGATGCATTTGTTATTAACTCAAGGTTAATAAGAAGAAATGATATAATCAAATATATTAGGATATTCTGCAAATGATGCTAAATGCAGCGTATAGTGGAGTTAAATATGGAATTCTTTGACCTTTATAAATGTAATACCGAAGTTTTCCTAGAATTGCACAGCCATATTTCTCAAGGTTTACTTTGTAACTTTTTTGTGTTTATACACAATTAGCAGATTAATACCCGTTCTTCGCATGGGTCTAAAAATAAAGCTACAAATAAACTAATTATTTACCATTTAGTCTGCTATTAAACGATTTCGTTACTTTCCCACTTAATCTAAGTTATAATTTAATTTATAATTGTAATATAATGTTATTTCAAGTCAAAATCACAATTAGGATGCGAAAAACACACTTCACCCATTTGAAGCATTTTTCATTTTTTGGTGACTTTGGTAAAATAGTCGGTGAGAAATCGCTACAATTACTCATTAGATCTCAAAAGAGCTTTGTACCCCAAACAACGAACCAGATAATAAAACAGATAAAATCTTCGTTACAAACCAACGGTAGCTCAAAATTGTACAATCTAACTCCAGAAATCACACTCCTTAAAAAAAAATAAATGTCGTTGTCAAAAACTACTTATTATTGAAGACAACGAATACAATTTAGGGGGCTGGGAAGCCCAGTCTATTAGGTATTTTCCTAGCATGCGAAAGGTCCCAGGTTCGGGTCGTCCGGACATCGCCAAAATAACTGCCGACCTATAAACGGCCCGTGCAGCCAAAAATGTCCGACGAATAATACCCCATAAAAGGAGTGCACGTTAAATATCCTTCAAAGTCCTAACGCTGCGTACAATGTCGCCCTTAACGGTTGCGTTGGGTGCCTACTCAAGTTTCGGCTCGTCACTTGGCTGTGGTTCTAAAATATGACGCCTGTCGCCAATAGCTCTCGTGTAGCTCTAGTGCGACGTTAATTCAAACTAAACTAAACTAAACATATACAATTTAAATGGTTGTTTCCAAAAAATATTTTAGAGTTAAGAACTTTAAAAGACTATGTTTTGATGTTTTTTTTAAAAGAATGAAAATTTCTAAAAACTGTTCAAATGTGACCGTAACCTATCTTTGTGCAATTTTTAAAAAAATGAAGATCGCGTGGTTTATAAGCTTATTCTTAACAACAACAAAAAAAACCTTCCGCTTTATATGTATATCGATTTCACATCCCTTTGTAAATCTTCTAAACCATGCCTTTTAGAAATTTTATGATTTTTTCCAAGTCCATGTGTATTGTATATTGGCCAACAGAAAAAGGAAAAGAACAGAAAAAGGCCAACAGAAAAGGTAACAGGAAAATAATAGCATAGCATAAAATAAGGAAGATGAACATAATTCCTAACTTTATAAAACTATAGAAGATACAAGCCAATTTTATTGTCTACACCGTAATTTTCTTTAAAATTGGGTCATAATATCGAGTATAATACGTTCTATCAATTTTGTCTGCTATAATTTTCAAAAACTCAATTGTTGTTAGAAGCTAAACTCAAAATATCATGACATGTAAGATTTTATAATTGAAAAATATTACATTTGAAATTTTTCTCGTATTTTACTGCTCAAAAGCTATAAATAATTCATATTTTAAAATAATCTTTAGCATTTTGTTTCTAGATTTTAAATGAAAGATTTATCTAGCAGAGTAATATTATTCCCATTTTGGCTGGTTCCGTAGTGCTAGAGCAACAGTACAGTCCCTGGACAAATTATTAGACGCACTGCAAGATTTCATGTATCAATCAATGATGAACAAAATACCTTTAGAAGGACATTTGTGTTCCTAAACTTAAGCTATTCAATAGAAAATACTATCTGCTATACTTAATACATATATCGATATCTTTTGTAATGATATGGCATTCTTTGGTATGTTTTCATCATTACTAAAAAAATACAGTGCGTCTAATAATTTGTCCAGGGACTGTATATATGAGTATTGATGACGGGTCTCGTGCTATAGAACCGCGTTCAAGTAACGAAAAGGTATGAGATGAGAGTATGCAAATAAAGAGTGATTAACTCCTTCTTGTTAATATATAGGGTAAGGCATGTTTCTAATTTTAGGATAAAATGTGACTGCTATTTGTAAATGCCCTTCAAGGGCCAAAAGATATACAATGAGTCAAAGCTATCAATGACTTGGGTGACCAGACGTACTGAGTTTTGCATATAGATATCATAGTTAAAGTATTAGATTGGCAGATCACGTGACCCCCCAATGCTAACGACGGTACTCGCATGGAGGATAAATAAGAGGGCAAAATGGCCAGTGTTGCTGCCACTTTAAGGAGAAAAATAGTACGAAAAAATACCATTTAATTCTAAAATTACAAAAAAATATCGTAAAAATACTAGCTGCATTTTGGAATCTTTTTAGTGACTTTAAATCCTTTTCTAGTATTTTTTTTGTAATTTTAGAATTAAATGGTATTTTTTCGTAGTACTCTTCTCCTTAAAGTGGCAGCAACACTGGCCATTTTGCCCTCTTATTTGGCCTCCATGCGCGTCCCGTCGTTAGCATTGGAGGTCACGTGATCTGCCAATCTAATAACTTAACTATGATATCTATGGTTTTGCAGTACAGTTTAGATTTTTTATTCCACTGTCTTAGGCTATGTCCTCACTACGACATCAAACGCCACAAATGCCACAAACGCAACAAAATTTGGCGACCGCCAAGCAATGCAATAGCATGGTGGTTGACTCTGCCAAGTCGCCAAGTTTTGTGGCATTTGTTGCCTTTGTGGCGTAGTCAGGACATAGCCTTAGATATAGAAGTAGGACAAATAGTCTCCGTTTAATTTGATCATAGTTTTCCAAACAAAAGAGGCGTAGATAATTTCAGATTTATAAAAATTTAATAAGGAGTTCATTAGTCGAAAAGTTACATTGAAACATAACTAGCCAGCCTACCAATGATGCGAAAATTGTTTTAAAATCTAATTTATGTAAATATTAGGGGATGTGTTATAAATGCTCAACTTTTAGAATAAAATAATACAAAAGTTGTTATTGTTTAACTGAAATTATGTAACAAGAAATTAATCGCAGGTGATACAAATTGGGAACAATATGAACAAGTGCTTTGTTTTTCCTACCATTAATTTATATAGCTGAAACATATGGCCTTATCAACAGATTTGACAATTCTGTTTAAAAATCTTTTAACTTCAAAACATGTGGTTGTGAACAAAAAAATTTCTTGAATTACGTGTTTCAATAGCACTAAATTTGACGTCGCTATTTGGCCTTTCAAATGACGCCGGACGTCAAAGAATGGTT
Source organism: Oedothorax gibbosus (assembly GCA_019343175.1). Classification (NCBI taxonomy): domain Eukaryota; kingdom Metazoa; phylum Arthropoda; class Arachnida; order Araneae; family Linyphiidae; genus Oedothorax; species Oedothorax gibbosus. The sequence continues at coordinate 12,156,076 of CM033277.1, read as the reverse complement.
TTAAAAGTCAAAATTTTGTCAAGATCGAAAAAATGTGTCAAAATGGTTTATTTATACGAAATAAAGTCGATATCTTAAAAAAAATGGTGTGCTCTAATAATGTGTTTTAATGAGTTTTATTTTTTCGTCGTTTCTTAGAATCGACGCCATAAATGCGTTAATGGAATGTTTTTGCGTCTTATGTTTTTTTTTTTTAAGTTGCGGACAATTTGATGTATTTTTATATTGTTTAGTATATGAAAAATGCAGCTTGAAGACGTATTTTTGACTAAAATTTACTACGTAGGAAAATTAAAAATAAGCGTCTGGTTTTCTTTAAAAATCCGTTTCTTTTTTTAGTATATTAAATTTAATTTTTTTACGTTTCTGATCTTCCCCGCTAGAACTCTTCGAAAAGCGAGGCCCTGTAAAAGGTCACCTTTGACATGCTTCTTAAGGATGAACGTGATGAAACACACACTTCCCCAAAAAATTTTAATAATCAAAACTTTAAAATGTAGGCGTTAATTTCGTAGCGTTATATATATTTTGTTCGTGAGTTTTCAAACTAAACATGACTTTATGAAAGCTAAAAGGGATTAATTTTTAATGCTTCTGACTTTTAAAATCTGTTAGTCATTGCTCATTTTTAAAATACGTGATTTCAACAAGATATCGGATTTAAATCTCTACTAACTAATATTATTAATGTTTATAGCTCCTTGTTATTTAAGGTGAAAGTTTAAAGAAAAAAGTTTAATCGAGAAAAACACACAGTTCAAAATAGTTTTTTTCATTAACGTTCTGTTGCAGATCAGAATGTCAAATTTTATTTTACAATGATTTTTGTGAAATGCATACTAAATATATATTCTTGTTATCATTGGAAATTTTAACAAAATATCTTTTGTTTGTATGAACTAAATAATTCTGTATCATAAATTATTAAGAAAGAAGGGAATATTCGGACAAGTTTTCAGTCTCTGATGAATAATTTAGTAATATCTCTAAATTTTGAAAAAGTCAATTTCATGTGAAGAAGGAAGATAAAAGAATTGCTGTTTAAAATAGGTGGAAGTTTTGTTAGACTGTTCCTTCTAAGCAAAATCTTACACATATTCTTTGCATAAACAGATATTTAAAAAAAAAAATTGTTTCAAAGTATGTTTCGCAAGTAATTTAAAAATGTTTAATATTTGCTGAGAGGAACGACAATTTGTAGAATTTGAATTTTTTAGCTTTAAAGATACTCATTTTTCCTTTGCTATAAACTTAAAAAAAAGTTTTTTTGAAATTAATATTCCATTCTAGCATTTCTTAATGCAAAGTCTTATAAATTTACCTTCGAAAAAAAGAATCTTCATTACCAGACCTCCGAAACCCTTGTGTTACGTATTTTTTTTAATATGCAAATAGTTCTTTTTTCATAAACTGAAGTATATTTTTACCTTTTGTAGGTGCCGTTTTTAACAGATCTAAGCGCAAGCGAAAAAATTTAAAGCTAATTTTCTAGTTTTCACCATTTTGTCATTTAGCACACGTTCTTCCACTTATCTCTTCAATTGTTATTTAGAACTAATTGCTACTTTGTTAGTTTGCTACTCTGTTAGTTATTAGTTATGTTTAATTGTTCTTATAACGAAGCAATAAAAATGCCTTAATTTAATAGTTATTTAAGCAACTAGTGCCGAAAATAATACTTTATTAAGAGAGTGGCTTTTATTTCACGAGACCGTAGGTCGAGTGAAATAATGACAAGAGCTTAATAAAGTATTATTTGGCACGTGCTTGCTTACAATATTTTTTTTTTATAATAACTTGCAAAAAAATAGTTCTACCAATGAGTGATTTTCATGACATCTTTTATTTCCATGGCGATATTCGGAGTTTTATACTATTGATGGTGTTTGGCGTGAAATTTGTGTTCTTACTTTTGTCTTATTTAATTTCCTTTAATAATTTTTGTAGTTTCCATGGAGATATTAGAAAATGCAAAAGTAATGAACCAATAGAAATAAGTGAGTTTCATGACATCATTTAGTTTCCATGGAGATATTCATGACATCATTTAGTTTCCATGGAGATATTCATGACATCGTTTTGTTTTTCTACCAATCAGATACTCTTATTTACTTTACCGCACTAGTGCCGAAAGTACTACTTTCGGCACTGTCTGTGACGTAAGCACAAAAAGTGTCATTTTCGCAACGATTTATGAATGAATATGACATAAAAAAAAGTGAACTTTTTTGCACGTTTTTATAAAAAATAGATTTTGTGAATTCAGCTATCGCAAAACAAACTTTGATTCTCGAATAAACAAGTAAAATTATTCTTTTTAATGCACTTGGTTGCTTGGTTTATTGCATGGATATGCATTATACTACGCCCAATAATTTTTGAAAGATTAATTATCTATCATTTCTCTTAATGTTGAGTCAAAGTTTTCATAATTGATTTACATTTTCTAAAGCGCCAGCATGCGTATTTTAATAAATAGTGCTTGTTTAGAATTATTAATTTCGGTATCGGCTTCTGTTGCAAATTTAAATGTGCAACTGTGTTTTTTTCCCTACTTGCTTAATAATTTGCTTCTAGCACTGCAACCCTCGGAGGGATATGCAAATTGGCTGAAGTGTAAACTAGTTTTCCCTGCAAGAAATTGAAACTTTGATAAAATTAACTGATAATTTAAATTTTTAGCTTCCAAACTACGTTTATAACGTAAAAAGTTAAAAAAAAAGTCATGATATTAGGACTTATAATTGTTCAGTCCGTCTGTCTGTCTGTCTGTCCGTCTGTCCGCCTGTCTGTCCCCCACTTTCATAGCCCAAACTACAAATGCTACAGGCAAGTGTGATACGTCAAAAAATTCAGCGCATCAAAATGAGAAGACATTAAAAATCTCAGAAAAAAATTCAAATTAGAAGTACTTTAATTATTTAAAAAACTGCAAAATTTAATGCTCATTTAAAAAGCATAAGAAGCCATTTTTATTGGAATTAAATCACCATTGCCATTCGCAACAATCACTCGAAAAACTTTAATTCTTTCAAATAATAAATTAAAAGAAATTTTATTTTTGCGACATCAATCAGTTTGAAATGACGTCAAATATATTTCGCTAAGAGATTCTTTGTATGTTGATATGAAATGTTTTGGTTCTATTTAAAAGAAGGGAATATTACATATTTATTCTTTGAAATATAAATTAATTTTTGCAAACGATAAAAATTATTGAATAATAATTAAAGAAATTATTATTGAATTATTAAAGAAATAATTATTGAATTTTCAAAATAAAATAAATGGAACTAGTTAAATTTAGCGTGTAAATGTTTAATATAGAATTAATACTGTGTTTGGCGCGTTTTTCAATGTGTTCATCACTTAAATGTTGTGTGGAAGCGGGTTAAGTGACAGATTCTGTTACAAGCCTACTTATTTAACTTAAAATATATATTTTTCTCTAGTAGATGGTTATAAATGTCTCCTCTTAGCATTAAATAGTAATATTTAATAAAACAATTAACTTTATAAATTTTTCTAATTATTTTTGTTGTTGGAAAACCTAATAGTCAGGTGATAGATGTATATTTATTGTATGAATATAAATTAGACTACACCCAAAAATTTGTGAATGGTTTTTAGTTTTTCCTTTTGAATAATTTCTGTTATTGTGGAATGAAGGTATTGACTATCAATTTATATTTCCTAAAGGGCCAACATGTATATTTTATTCATTCATTTCAATAAATAGTGTTTGTTTAGAATTATTAATTTAGGTATCGGTTTCTGAAACAGATCTAAATGTGCAATTATGTTTTTTCTTCTTGCTTGATAATTTGCTTTTAGTAACCCTCGGAAGATAAGCGAATTGTTTGAAGTGCAAACTTGTTTCAAAATAAAATTAACTGATCATTTGAATTCTTTAATTTAAAAATTAAATTATATTTCTGTAGTAGATGGTTATAAATGTCACCTCCATGCATTAACTAGTAACATTTAATAAAACTATTACATTTATAAAAAAATTGAAAATTATTTGTGTTGCTGGAAAACCTGACATTCAGGTGATGGATGTACACTCTTAAAAAACGAGTCTGAGTTTGTACTAGTTCTGAGTATAATTCACTCCTTTCGTAGAAAAAAATATCTATAGGATGAATTTTTTTTGTTAAGAGTGTATATGTCTGTGCACCTCATAGGGATAAGAACCTTGAGTTCCTCGATATCCTTTGCTAAATATAGGAAGAAAAACTATATTTCTGTAGTAGATGGTTATAAATGTCTCAGCTATGCATTAAATAGTAAAATTTAGAAAACCCGATTACATTTATAAACTTTTAAAAATTATTTGTGTTACTGGAAAACCTGGCAGTCAGGTGATGGATGTATACCTCAGAGAACCTTGAGTTTCTTGATATCTTTTGTTAAATCTAGGAAGTTTGCTTATTTTAGAAATATCCACTGCTCGATTTGCAAGGTTACCAACTGTCGGCAACTTGTTTGTGTTCCATTTCCCGAAATAAAAGGAAACAACAACCAAACCAGCCACCCCTGGCCCCCTTTTCGAAGACAAAATCCACCAAACAAGGACCTTGAAACATCTCTGGGGCAGTTTCCCAAGAAACCCCTTAAAAACAGTGAGAAAAACCCAGACGATATCCCTAAAAACCGCTATTCTTAGCACCGGGGCCACCTGAAATTTTTACCCTGAAAAAAGGGAAGTCCCGTTACAATCCTCCCCAAAACCGTCTGCTCTTCGGTACCGTGAGAACCACATAGCTACGCATCCCCCCCCCCCCCCTGTTCGATATCATCCAAAATTCAAAATATCCCCCCCCCCCCCCATCTTGATATACCAGGGAAGTGTAGGGGGAGCCTAGGTGTTCTAGTACCACCTACTTTTGCTGATTCCTAGGTTTTCATTGGTGGGTTTGTCCTCCCCTTCCCCCCTTTTCGGGATTGTAGCCCCCCCGTGAGTTTTGGTCTCTGCATCCTCAAACTGTGACAACAAGTCCTCTGGAGGTTCAGTCTTGGTTCTGGTCTTGCCGCGAGAGGTTGGGTGCTGTTTTTTTGTTGTTGGGACTTTGTGTATTTTTCGAACTTTTTTATTTCTGAAGATGTAGCGTGGTGTTTCTGATGTTGGAGACATATTCCGGTGATATAAACAAGGTAGGTGATCGATGTTTTCATATCAATTTCACTGGGAAAAATAATTCGGATTTTAACTATTTTTATTTTATACATTATTGAATTTATAAGAAATTTATTACAATACTTTCGGTTAAATATAAATACAGCTTTGAAATCGCAGCCGGATTCAATTTATTTCCTTAAAAATAATGCATTAGTTATTGGTATTAAAAATAGTTTAATTCAACAAATAATTATTTACCAACATTTACATTAAACTAAAATATAATAGTTCACCAAATGAATCTTTAACTATTATCGTATTTATGCAGTTGTAGGAATTATTTGACACAACAACTGTTTTATTCCATACTTTTTAATCGATTAAACCTTTTATGGATATCGTTTATGAGTACCTTTCTTTAATTTCAATCTATTAACTAAATGAAAATAAGATTTCCTTTTCAATGACTTGGCAAATATTTTTATAATTATTTATTCAATAGGATTCTTACGTTTTGATCTACCGCTACAAAAATTACCCTTAGAATTGACCAACATTTTCCAGTACAACATGAAACTAACACTTATGCAATTTTTTTATATGCTATCATCATTTGCGTGGGATTATTTAATAAAATCCCTCTTTTTGATATTACCACACGTATGATTAAATCACCAATTTATATCGAAAGTCTTTTAAATAAACTTTCATAACCCACCTAACCCATAATCTATAATAATAAAAGAAAGAGTCTGTTTGTCTGTGGATCGTAAAAGACCTACTTATACTGCCCTCAGAAATTCGAATTTTTTAAGATAGATTCCCTTTAATACCAACGTGTGCAACTGAGGCAGTTTTTTTATATTTGTTCCATTTTTAGAGAAAATACGAATTTTCTGAAAAAAATACACCACTTTCGTTCAAATCCGATCATTTTTTTCCGTTTCGTGTTGCCATTCGAGAGAAGAAACTAAAATGAACACAAAAAATAATTGAAATTGCTTTTATTTTCTTGCCATTACCTTCAGAAACTAAATTAATGATTTGAAAAATAATTGAACGTGCCAATGAGCTAATTTATTTTTAAAAAAAACCCAGAATGGAGGTTTTGACGTGAAATAACATTGTTATACAATATTATGGTTAATTTTGAATTTATCAGGAAAATCGCGATGACAGTAAGTTCATATTGAGGAAGATTTTTGTGATATGAGGATGTGCATTTTATAGTGATGTATTTTTATTTTGGAATTTAAAGCAATATAAGTAACGGGATTTTATTCTTTATAATGAACGGGAACAAAGGCAAAGTTTATTATCCTATAGCAAATCAAATGACACATATACTTGGATCGATTTGGTATTTTATTTAATCCGTGTGAAGAACGGGTATTTATTTGCTAGTTTTTCTATATATTAGTATTTAAAATTTTATGTTTTCATCGTGGAAAGATTTGGGAACTTCAAGTTAATAGACAATATGCATATTTTACTTTTAGAATAACAACATAAATGCGATGAATTTTTTCGTTAAATAATATGAGGCATGGAATAATCTTTGTGTAATCAAATCGGCGCAATTTTGTTTTTAAAACTTAAAATACTACTAAGAATGATTATTTTAGTATTTCACGTAGTTTTAAATTACAGTTTTCTATGATAACTTTATTTAGATATTTTATCAGATATAGAAATTTCAAAACTAAACTTTATTTTTTTAGAATATGGATACTTTTATTGTATAACTTCAAAAGTTAGTCTTAAAATATATTATATAATTACAGTTTTAATAATATAACTTAATAATTGAAATACAGCAGTTAATAGTTTAGACTGAAACTAGTAAAGTTGCACTACCATTTGTACCCTAGCTAAACGTAGTTTAAAATAAATATTAGTAATTAAAAAGTCTTTTAATAGTATCAATTGCCCTAAATAGTCATCTTGTAATAATAATTTAAAGTAACTACAGCTTATTGGCGAAATTTCTCTTAATGCGTTGACCGAATCTTAAAGAAACATAATTTTTAATTAAGTAAGGTTATACAATACTGTTCTTAACATAAGTATGTCACTTTATTGAAGGTATATTTTTTATATAATTAATGACGTTTTTGTTTTCGCAAGTGAAATTAATAGAAACAATTGTACTATTTAGTATAATTCAGTATGTATTGTTTTTATTATAGACAACTAAAAACACGAAATATTAAAGGCCCAATGCAATGCAATATATATTTCAATCCCTAAAAAGTCTAAAAAACATAATGAAATAGAAAAACAATTATCCCAATTTAAATAAACAATCAAGGACTATTTAATAAAACAACAAGCAACACATTACCAACAAACGCTGTAAACAACTCATCTAAATTCCGATTTCCTCTATCTAAAATCAAAATACTCTTATCGTATACAGATCTACATTTTCATTTAGTAAGATAAGCCGAATGTATGAAGACTAACGGTTTTGGACAGCTGGTTGGCTGTTTCAGATCATACGTAGTGATAATTGTTTTAAAATGATATACAGGTTATCGGGGTCATCTATATACATAAAAGAAAAAAAACAGTTAGGTGTGTGTCAGTATGATACAAATAAACATGTGTCAAAGCGTTTATCATAAGGAGTTTTATTCATCTAAATGGAAAATCATAAATAAATTTAAAATTGAATAACTTAGTTTTGAGTGTACTTCAAGTCATGGGTAATTAGTTATAAGTTGATTTAAGTTAATGCTTTTTATAAAATAAGTTGAAATTAAGTATTGAAATTTATATGTTACTTTTATAGCATTTGATGTGAACGCAAATCGTGAAACCCTAAATGAGACAAAAACACCAATTACAAATGGAAAAACACAATATAAATCAAAAGTTGTCGAATACGCTAAAAATAATAACCGATAATTTAAATAATAATTTGTAACGGAAATTATGCAAAATGTACATGTATCCTCAAAGGGATAGACAAATTCGAAATTCTTCTGCCACAAATAACCGGTAGTTTACTGCATTAATTTTGCAAATTTGCTGTAAAATTCAAAATTCCACGATTATTGTTTAAGAGTACCTAATCGACTTTTAACTCATTAATATCCTAATTATATAAATTAATATTTTTAGCAAATATTTCGTTATAATAGTTAAATGAATATTTGCTACTTTCGACATTTGTTTTAATGGGGGCATCATTGCTAAAAGAAATCGTTGGTTAGAATAATTTTATTTTAAATTCGAATAAGAAAAAGCTTTAATACATGTGCCATTTTTATATTTTTTGTCCATATATATATAAGAAATAAAAAGTTCAAGAATACTCCTTACACTTGAGATATAGTAGGAAATAGGAATGTATAGACGTCAGCAAATGTAATGTTAAGTAAATAGTAGTAAAACGTTTTATGTGAATAAGAAATACCAAAAGATCTTTGGATCAAAAACATCTTATAGCGTAAAACATGCAAAAATAATTAAACTATAGGAACACTACAGTAGAACCAAAATTATACGAATCAATAAATACAAATACAAAAATTGTCGACCAACAACAGGCCAGAGGCGCAGCAAGGTTGGTCCAAAATAAATCTAATACATTACCAGTTTCCAATGTCCGTCAAGTTTCTTATTAAAATCTTCTACTCTCTTCGAATGCACAACATAATCTGGTAAAATATTACACTCATTGACAACTCTATTGTAAAAATAATGTTTTCTTACCTCCCTTCTAAAGCTCGATTTATTCAATTTCTGATCATGACCTCTCGTCCGGCTATTTAAAGTAAAATCTAAGTACTCCATGTCTCCCTGTTTTATGAACTTGAATAACTGTCTTAAATCGCCCCTAGCTCTCCTGTTTTCCAGGGAATACATGTTTAAAGATCTCCCTAAATGAGAAATAAGGCCCCTATTCGGGAAATCAAATATTCGGATCGTCGTATTTGTACCGAAAAAAATGTTTATTTTAATTAACGATTTTATGTTGAAAATGGGATAAATAAAACTATTTTAAAAGAAAAAGAGCTTTTAAAACATAAGGCAACACTTCAACACATTAAGCTTACTAATTGATAAATGGTTGGAGTTCAATAATAGCATTGTATTTCGTTTAGTTTAAAGTTCAGATTATTGAAGTTATACTGTAATATAAATTAACTGCACGATGGATTTATTACAACATATAAAATTTAGATTTCCAGTTAACTGTGAAATGTTTCTATTTTTTTCAGCAATCTTAAATATAAAATATTTAATAACATTTATTTTATACGAAATAATCGAAATAAAAGTATTTGTTATAATGAAACTGATCTTAAAATTGCTTTCTTAAATATAAAATATTTAATAACATTTATTTTATACGAAATAATCGAAATAAAAGTATTTGTTATAATGAAACTGATCTTAAAATTGCTTTTCCACATTTCAGAGATACTCTCAGATATTGAATTGTTTTCCTTCTATATACTTGAATACAGTGAATTTATTACCAAGACGTTTTGATTAATAATTTTGGTCACTTGTTCCTCTTTAAGTAATATTGATACCCAGTAAAAGCAGACCAAGTAATCGGATGTGTTTCTATAAAATCTACTCCCACTTTTGATTTTTGAGTTTATATTGAGCTCATGATTCATTTCTATTTTTTTCTTTTGAGTTCGCTCGAGTTCTTTTGTATTTTTCTCGTTTCTGGGAATTTTGAGACAGTTGAGGTTTTTGATCTTATGATTAACCGCAAACAGAAACGCCCCTTCTCTTCGTTCTCTATCTCTCTGACAAAGTAGCATGAATATAGTGATTTATTTTTGTTATCGTTATCATTTCATTTTTTAAAGTTCATCATAACGTTCATCATATAATTTTCACCACACTTACATTACCCAACAAATACAACGCCTTTTAAAGTCATCAAATACATCATTTTTAAGTGGTCGTCGTGATCGGAAACGTCATGCCCGTGACTTATTATGTGAATTCCAATCATTAATGATGTCGTGACGTGGAAGTGGGCGTGTCTCGATCCCTTTGTCTTATTGCTTGGATGCGAGGGAGGGGGCGGGGCCGTTTCGTGACGTCACACAGGATGCGCATCTGTGGATGGTGAGGTCGTGGGAAGATGCTCCCGTGACGTCATATCACCATCCCATTTAGGGAGTGGGATATTTAGGTTATGGTTGAGGAAGCAGTTGATATTTGTTAATGAATTTTTTTCTCCTGATTTTATCTAGTTTTTTTTGTTGCTTGCGACAAGTCTGTTTAGATCCATGAAATATTGAAAACTGTTTTAAATAGGATTATTGGTTGATTGGAATGAAATTTTTAGCTTCTTCAATAATATAATATACTGACACTGTTTCTCATGTTTATAAGAAGTAACCATAATGCGTATTTTTTTAGCTATTTTAAATTTGTTAAGCTTATGATAATTCATATAAGTTTGAAGTTGACTTATTTTTAACGTTGTGGTCATTTCTTCGAAAATTAGCTTCCAATGTTTCCAAGTAAGTCCTCTTTCAGTGAATATTATCAAAGATATATTGGGAGTTGCATACATTCCAAAACATTTTACAGTTCACAAAGAACGCTATCTTTTTTTAAAGAGATATAATATGAAAATTCAGCACATATTCGAATTTAAAATTTAAGTAACTGAAACACACTGACACATTAACAACGGCTAGCAACAAATTCCACGGTTCATTATCGATGAAACAATAGCCCACTACAGCTCTAGTGCGCCGCACCAACCAAATAAACTCAAGAACGACGCGTTCTTGTTGCCAAAAATAACAAGTCAAAAACACCAAATCCATAAATCTTGCCCATCTCATCCCCATCTTCTCGAGAACGAAGATTCTCCAAACGGGATCGACCGAAATTTTACTGCGCCAAAAGCGCGCGAAACGAAGTAAACAAACTCAAGACGTTCGGCATTTCTTTGGATTCCGTTGCTCTTAAGCAATATTATTTTGCTGTGACATCATCGAAGGATTTGTGTGACTGTTGTGGAGTGTGTGACATCATTTTAGGACATCATTTTAGGACATCATTTGTGTGATGTACAGGTGTCTCGGATGTCTTGTGTAGGCATATGTTGCTGATTGGCTGATTGTGGAAACGTAGGTGGTGGTTTGTATTCCAGTTTGGACTTCAAATGGGTCGGGATTCTACAGGTATTGGTTACATGGATTTCAAATGACACTTTTATGAATTTTTTGGCAGGGGTGTTGTTGCCAATTAGAAAACAAAATACAGCATAGAAATGCTTTTATCGATATTTTTTTGCAAATAATAATTCTAGTAACATTCAATTTTGTAAAAAATATTTAATTTTATTATAAACACATATTTTGATTTTTAAATGTTTCAATTAAAAAAATTTAAGTTTCTAAATATGTAACTTGCAAAATTGGCAATCAAAGAATGTAATACAAATTGCGTATTTTTCCTTTTAAATTTATAGACAAAATTATAAATAGTATTTATAACTAATAGTAAAGTTATTCAATACTCTAAAAAATATACTCTTAAGTTTTATTAATTTTAAACTGAGTCATTCAGGATAAATTCATAATTCCATAATTATGAAAAACCTATGTTTTATCAATTAAATTCTTTTTAAAAGAGTTTTCTTTTCACAACACTCTTTCAAAACTAAAATTGCTCCCCTTCAAATTTAAGTTATGCCAGAAATCTTGAATAAAAATTTTAAATAATAAAAACGGTTACTCCAAATAAAACCATAATGATTCTTCATTTAAGTAGCTAAGCAGGGTGATTTTGCTTTTAAAAATATTGTAATTATATAGCTGAAATTTTTTAATATTTATATGATTTTAAAATATATTTCTACTAAAATAAACCAAAAGAATTCACCAAAATTCAATTTATATTTTAAATAATTATTAATAACTACTTGTAACAACCTAAAAAAATATCAATAATGTTTTGGATTATATTCAATGTTTTTTTTGTAACCTTTGAATCAATAGACGTCTTATTTCAATGTATTCGAAAAAGATAACTTTTTCAAAAGCTAATCGGAGTAAATCACAAGTCATAAATGGGATACATAATTTCCTTTTGATTTCACTTTGCATTCAATTGCTCCTGTTTCTTTCCAGCCACCAGCTGCAACTAAGATTTCACACATTCCCCAATGCGATTTTAAACTCTAAAACGAACCAAATCACAAAAACTCTCACAGAAACGAACAAATGACTCCAACACCCCCAAAAATAGCTCTGTAACGCGACACCCAATTTTTAATGGCCGCCGATATTCGAACCTATAAAAATGACTTACTTTTTTATATTCAGCACCCTGGGTGGGGGTTACATTCGACCCCTCCTAAACATGCACATCCTAAAAGGGAAACTTCTTAACAAAAAAAGTCGCGTAAATCAACCTTAAATGCTTTTTAGCCCGCACAATGGATTCTACCGTGTACTGAAACTACACGCTAGTGCGTTCTAAAAAAAGCCAAGAACTCTCGGTATATTCCGAGAATTATTGCGGTTGAGTACATATAGTTTCCAAAAGTTTTTTTTTGTGTACTTTATTGTAAGTAAGCCTCCCTTTTTTATGGAGGTTGTTATAAATCTGTATGGGCTATTGTCGAAAGTGGATGTTTTGCATTTAGTGTGGAGGTATTTTAGTATACTTCCTAGTTTTCCTGTGGGAAGTTCCATGTCCGGGGAAAAAATTATTTAATGTCCTAAAAAAATTATTTAAAAATAGCAATATGAGTAAAATATTTTATTATTCGAAACATTTTGATGCCATAATAGAGAATATTCAATTTAGTAATAAATTATATTTGGAAAAATTACCTTACTTGGTGGATTTGCAGTTGTTGTGAAAATATTCTGTGTAGCTTTACTTTCGTACTACAACAACTGTCTTTATAATTTAAACAATTGTTTTTAAATATTCCGCCCGTTCATTTTAGCTTCCACACTACGTTTATAACGTAAAAAGTGGAAGGTATGATAATCGTTCAGTCCGTCCGTATGTCCGCCACCCACTTTCATAGCCTAAACTACAAATGCTACGGACAAGTGTGATACGTCAAAAAATTCAGCGCATCGAAATTATAATACATTGAAAATTTCAGAAAGAATTCGAAGTACTTCAATTATTTTAAAAACTGCAAAATTGAATGCTCATTTAAAAAGCATAGGAAGCCATTTTTATTAGAATTAAATCACCATTGCCATTCGCAACAATCGCTCGAGAAACTTTAATCCTTTTAGACAATAAATTAAAATAAATTTATTTTTGCGACATCGATCAGTTTGAAATGACGTCAAATAGATTTCACTACGAGATTCTTCGTATGTTAATATGAAATATTTTCAGTCCATTTAAAAGCGAGGAATATTACATATTTATTCTTTGAAATATAAATTAATTTTTGCAAACGATAAGTAATAATTATTGAATTTTCGAAATAAAATAAATGAAACTAGCCAAATTTAGCTTGTAAATGTTTTATATAGAATATCAATGCTGTGTTTGTCGTCTTTTTACCTGTTAAACACAACTGTTGTGTGGAAGCGGGTGACAGATTCTGTTACAAACCTACTTGTTTGACTAACAAAATTAAAACAGTTACTGAGATTCTTTTAATGGAAATTTAAAGCTTAACATGGTTAATGTTTGCCTCATAAGCTATTTAACCTCCCAGAGTATTAACAAAACTTAATTTGAAATTGACACTAAATTAATTAGAAAAATTATTTGTAAATGTATATTTTTGTTACTTTTTAATATGTTAATATGTGTTAAAAACATTCCAAACACTCATCATAAATCCTAAATGTATAAACTAAACTATTTACAATTATAATTGAAACGTAATATCAAATTTAACAATAAGTTGGAAAACACCACATTATATTTTGCATTTTTGATACACAATTCCAATAAAATGATCTAGACAAAATAAATTTAGTACAGTTTTCCTCTTCTTTGAGGTACAACACCAAATCTTCCCTTAAAATCCCAGTTACATAAATTCATGCTGTAGATTGCCAAACATTTTTTCAGTATCTTTGTTTCTTTTTACAAACGTAGTAACGTATCACAAGAATAGAATAGAGAATTCATACGATACAAAAAAAAAACCTAAACACTTGCTAGAGATGCCACCCAATTTCACCAACGCAGTTTTATATTTAGACGCTGCGTATATTTATACCCTCTTTACAAACGAGGAGGTGGTTAGGTACGAAGACTTTTTTAAAAAAAGTTATATTTTCGGTATTCGGTTGAACCATTTATAAGGTTTTAGAAACAAACAAGTAGGTTTGTAACAGAATCTGTCACTTAACCCGCTTCCACACAACAGTTGTGTTAAACAGGTTAAAAGGCGACAAATACAGCATTAATATTCTATATTAAACATTTACATGCTAAATTTGGCTAAATTCATTTATTTTATTTCGAAAATTTAATAATTATTACTTATCGTTTGCAAAAATTAATTTATATTTCAAAGAATAAATATGTAATATTCCTCGCTTTTAAATAGAATTAAAATATTTCATATAAACGTACAAAGAACCTCGTAGTGAAATATATTTGACGTCATTTCAAACTGATTGATGTCGCAAAAATAAATTTCTTTTAATTTATTGTCTAAAAGAATTAAAGTTTCTCGAGCGATTGTTGCGAATGGCAATGGGGATTTAATTCTAATAAAAATGGCTTCCAATGCTTTTTAAATGAGCATTAAATATTACATTTTTTAAAAATAATTGAAGTACTTCGAATTCGATTTTTTTTTCTGAAATTTTCAATGCATTCTAATTTCGATGCACTGAATTTGTTGACGTATCACACTTGTCCGTAACATTTGTAGTTCGGGCTATGAAAGTGGGTGACAGACAGACAGACGGACTGAACGATTATAATACCTTCCGCTTTTTACGTTATAAACGTAGTGTGGAAGCTAAAACTAGAGAAATGGTTTATTCGACTACCGAAAATATTTAAACATTTCACCACACAGCCGTTGCAACAACTAAGGGCACTTATTATAGTGAAATCAAGCACAAATTTTTAACAGTCTTGCAATTCACGATAATTGATAAAAAATGGTCCATTGTTAAAATTTATTAGAATTCGCAGTTTCTATCTATTAAATTTTCATTTTATTTAACTAGGATCTGACGGATGGATGTACATCTACAAATTTTATTGCTTATAGTCAATATTGAACTATAGGAGCTACGCAAAATAATTTCAGTTCATTTATATGAATTAAAATAATCACCAACAAAAAATAATGTCAATTTAATTTCATAACATACCTTGTAATTTCATAACATACCTTGTAATTTCATAACATACCTTGTAACATGAAATTGTCTTACTTTATATGAAGGGCTAAGTTTTAAAACTGACAAGTATCCAAGGTATAGCTAAGATATAGGGTACAGTTTGTTCATTGGCAAGTTCGTTCAATTGAATTTAAGATCGTCAAAGACAACAATGAAATGACCGGACCCTATATCCTACTTATACTATGAAGAACGTGAGTTTTGATACTTCATTCTTCAAATATCCAGGAGAGACTAATTTGAGATTTTTATTAATAACTTTCTTACAAAAAAAAAACTAAGTTACATAAAAAACCAAATTTTAGCAAATAATTTGTCCAACATAAAATTGTTCAGTACTCTAAACTTCGGTTGTCAGTAAATTTGTTTGTATAGTGTTGCGATGCAGTGAACATTCCGTTAAAAACATAAAAAGGAAGAAAGGATGCTCTCCAAACCGCAACAACAATTCGAGTTCTGACACATTGGCGTAAACAACATTTCTTTTTTTTTTTTTCCGAAAAGGTTTTTAAAAAAATCTTTACCCGATCCTATTTTTAAACTCGGATGACGTCGCATTACCACTTCCGTGACATCACACTTGTTGCTGGAAATGACGTCTTGCAAGGGGGGGGGGGGGGTATTACAAAATTACCCAAGGGGTGGGGGGGATCGGGATAGGTGGGAATCCCTCCTACCTTTGTGATGTATTCTTCTTTGCAATAACATCTGCCTTAACTTCCTCCTTCATTCTGGAAGTTACCTACATGGAGGAAGTCGAATATGCGTTGGAATCTCGGGTAGCTTTTTCGCGTTCATCAACCGGAGTCGTTCACCCCCAGGTAGCGGGATAATAGTTAAATAAAAAAAAGGATATCGGAAGTTGGGATGTAAATTGTTGAAGAACGGTATGTATGCCCTGGTTTTTGTGTTGTTAAAAAGAAACATCTTGATTGGAAGGGTGTCGGAGTATGAATCGGGTAGTTGAACTGTCTTAGTGCTGTCAATCGAAAGGTTAAGGGCCCTTTGGGGGATCAGTCAGTTCGGTGACGAATGGGACATGCAGTAGGTACTATTTATATCCCTTGTTGAAGTCTCTTAGGATTGATCTTTGTTAGGATGTCTTGTTAACTGCGTTAGTTGAACTGATTTAGTGATATCCTTCAAAATCTTTACAGGTTCTGATCACTTTGGTGCTGATCGATAGATTACCTGCAAAAGTTCTCATTTGATTCTTTAATTGTATTGTATAAACTAACTTGGCTGTCATCTGAAAGGTTAAAGGTTAAAAACTCACTCTTTATATGAGTTTATATTTGATATCTTTGTAATTCGAGATATAATCTTTATTAAGAAGTCTTGTTAACTGTCTTGTTTGAACCGATTTAGTAATACCAATGATAACCTTCATAGGTATTACCTGCAAAAGTTTTTATTTGATCTTCAATTTGTACTGATCCGTGTTGAGATGCTTTGTCAACTTTCTTATTTGAACTGCCTGTGCTGTCCGTTGAGAGGTTAGGTCCTTTATGGAGAGGTGCAGAAGTTACTATTTTCTCTTTGTTGAAGTTTATACTTTATTTATTTGTAATTCAAGATAGAATCTTTATTGATATTTTTTTTATGTGTCTCAGTTAAGTAATTTAGTTGAATTGATTTAGTGCTGACATTATAAACCTTTGTAGGTTCGGATAGAGTGACGATAAGAAGCGATTACTTGCAAAAGTTTTTATGCCTCATTTGATTCTCAAAATGCATTTATCCTCGTTGAGATGTTTTGTCAATTGTTGTATTTGAATTGCCTGTTCTGTCTTTTGATAAGTAAAAATAAGTTAAGTTGTTTTTTGTGGGGTTCGGTCAGTTTGATGATAGATAAGACGTGCAGAAGTAAATAATTATACTCTTTGTTGAAGTTAAAATTATTTTTTTAAATTCTAATTTTGTAAACTAAAATTCTAATTCGTAATATAAATTTTGTAATTTTTTATAATGACCTATATAGGTTCAGTCAGTTTGTTGCCAAATCAAATACGCCATAGTTAATCTACACCTTGTAAAAGTTCATCTGTAATCATTGAAATTATGTATTTTTTATTGTTTAGATGCTGTGTTCAATATCTTACTTGAACTATTTCATTTTTTATACGAGGTCTGTCAAAACGTTACAACGTGCATTTGTTCAGTCAGTTAATGTGACTTGCAGTATGTACGATAAATAATCCTCGTTGAAGTTTATATTTAAATGCTTAATTACTGTAATTTCGTTATCAAGCGGTTGTGTTATATTTTGTAAAATATATGTAAAAATAGTTATAGAGAGCAAAAGCTTAAACTATTTAAAAGAAAAATCCTTATGTTCTTTATTTCCTTATTATGCCTCATTAAATGTTAATATTTATAGCGATATCAGTGTCAAAAGTAGTCATGTCCGTGGACTGCCAAATTAAAAATTTAAATTGTATTGCAAATTTTATTGCATAATGTAGAGATGTTATATTTTGAATTTAATTAAGCAAGTGCAATTGAAATCCAGTTTCAAAGTTCAAAAATTTATTTTTTCTGAAAATGTTGGCATAATTTTAAGATTTCTGAGGAATGACTCATAGCTACCTTTAAAATGATTTTCACTTTGCATTATTAAAGCGTTTTGTGTCTCTGGGAGAAGATAAACAATATGATGTAGTTTAACTAGTTTAAAGTCACTTTAATTTCATCCGTTTATTTAATAGTCGTTACGAAAGAATACGATTAAAATTTAAATGTTATTTCCAAAATGTTTTTGGAATTAAGAACTTTGAAAAACGATGTTTTAAATTTTTTTAAACTTTAGACTGAAGAATTCTAAAAACTGTTCTATAATGACCGTGAAATGCATGTATCTATTTTAGTGCAAATATTTATGAACTTCGGTCTTATAGTTTCTGAGTGTAGTGTGTTATATTGTTTCTAAACATATCAAAAATAAAATTTTACACTTTTAAAAATTAAAACAGTTTGCTAATTCCTATAGTAGTTGCAATGATTGTGTGGTGAAATGTTTCACTAACTTTTGGTTTTATGTTGAACCATTTCTCAAGTTTTTGTTTCCAAAATATTAAATTTTTTTCAACTTTATATCAAAAATGAAGTGAAACATTTCACCACACAGTCGTTGCAGCTATTAGGAACCGTTATTATGGGTGAACGAAGCAAAAAAAAAGTGTTAACAGCGTAATTAACTTATCACTGAATCAAGCATTATAATAAAATTATAAGGCAATATCAAGTGTTAACAGTGTAATTAACTTATCACTGAATCAAGCATTATAATAAAATTATAAGGCAATATCAAGTGTTAACAGTGTAATTAACTTATCACTGAATCAAGCATTATAATAAAATTATAAGGCAATATCTAATTCTTAGTAGACATTTCTGTTAATACATGTATCCGAACAACATTATTAAAATATTTACAGAAACTTTTAAGTATACATTATAAATTTAGACGTCTTAAAACCAAAATAATAAAATTTAAAAAAGATTACTGTTATTAAGTTAATTCGGGGATGACTTAAATAAAATTGATAAAACACTTATAAGTAAAACGATTCATTCGAAAATTCCTAAAGAAATCTGTAACATTGAAACTTTATCCGCATTTTTCCGCATTTTAGTTTTATCATGTACTTGTAGTTATTTCTTTTCAATTATTTCTTTACCATGCATCTAAAACTTAACATTTTAATAGAAATTTATAGTGTATGTTTTTGTTGTCTTGTAAATATTTACAACTATAAAATGAATTAATTTTACAACTTTTTGCAAAGCACTGATGATTAATAATTTTTAAATTTTCATGCATGTAATTCATTTAAAGTAACATTGGATTTCACCTAGTTTTTAATCAATGTAAAATCTTTGAAATATGATTCTAATCTAAATTTTTTTTCCATAAAAAATTAAACATCACACTATTATTTAATTATATTGTATATGCTACTATATGTAAAGTGGCATCTCTAGGCCAAAGCCTGTTGTGTCCATTTCAAATATGTTACTTATGTATCGTGTTTATATTACAGGTGGTTTTCAAGTTCGTATTATATCGTCGTCATCTTATGCCTCCTCGCCTTTTGATTGTTGCTCAGAAGGCGTGCAGTTGCCAGGCTTTCGAGTAATGATCAAACGCTGAGGAAGGCCAAAACCAACATTTAAATTACAAGGCGTTCCCTGGCTGTGGTAAAGCCTTGCACAGGAACTAGAAATAGACAGGCAGAAGCGTGAAACTCAAACTTAAGCCCAGAATTGAAGTTTCAGCAGTTGTGTTTGAAGAAAACGTTCTGTAAACGCAAGGTAATAATATCTTGTTACAGCTATAGAATCAATCCAATTTTGTGAGTATTTTAAAAGTTTAAATTTTTTTGTGTTTTGATTTTACAGTTTAAATAACGTTAACAAAGATATGTTAGTACAAAATAAATTCGTTTTAAATGTAAGCAAAACAAGTACGAGAAAATTATTACTTTTCTAAGTTAAATATATAGTAGGTAAAATTTAAAATAATATAAATTAATCGTTAATTAAATTAAAAATAATTTTGTTTCATTCGGGCTCCTGCTAAAGCAATAAATTATACCAGTTTATTTAGTTACAAATAAATTGTTAATAGTTTTTATTTTATTGTAAATATTCAGCGAATTAAGCTGCAATAAAATATAAATCCCATCGGAACAAACAATGAAGAACAAATCTATTTATTTCAAATCTTTTAAACATGAAAAACAATGTTTGGCACTTAAAAACTTAAAACGAAACAATAAAAAGACCATTATCAACAACTTAGAGTATGTTTTTTCTTATATTGTTTTAATTTTTTGGCCAAAAATAATTTTAGTTCTTATTATATTTTTTTCTTCAGAACACAACTTAATATACACTATTTATAATTTATTCGCAAATTAAATATTTATTTTATTTATAAATAATACTATTATTAAATTATTCTTTCCAGTTTCTTCGAAGTATTTTTTAGGCTTTATAATGATGTGTTTGAGCTATATATATTTTAAATGAATTTCTCAAATATTTTATAAATAAAATTTAATGTATATTATAGTATTGTGCATGAATTTACATTTATACTTATATTTTATTTAATTTTAGAATGACATTATTTTAGCATAGTAATTAAGTTAAAATTAAATAAAAACGATATATGTACATGTATTTAGATTAATTAAACATTAAATAAACGAAATAAATTAAAAAATTTTTTTCATTTAAAAATAAAGTCCCGTAATGAAACAATTTTATAATTTTATACGCTGTAGATTCTATGGCGCGCCACTCGCTATGAGCGATGTCGATTAATGTTAAATTACTTAATATTAAATGCAATACTTTGTTATTTATACTTTATCTAATTTAATATTGCTAATATTTACAATTATTGTTTAATAAATGTGACTTTCTTAAGTTAGAATAGAAATTAAATATATTTTGGAAAACAATAAAAAAAAGCTGCTAGAGAAAATAAAAATAAACTAACAAACGTAACAAATATGAAACTGGATTAAAACGATTAGATTAACACTCTGTTGTGAACATAAAACTCTGTTAAATAAAATCAAAAAAGGACTCAAAACTACGGATAAAGTAAGTTTTGCTACTGATTGATCCGAATAACGTTTATTATGACCAAGGCCTGATCTTCTTAAATTTTAGTGATTTTCATGCTAAATTGTGTTGCCCCCTAAAACTCCAGTAAATTGTGTCATTTTGCAGCTCTGTATTATCTTAAAAGGAAATAAAGCTTTAAAATGCACAAATTCAGCAAAATGAGTTAATTTTATGATTATTCATTTTTTAAAGCTGTAGCTTTTGATTTTGTTTCAGACATTGTCTATTATACGAGTACAAGTCTATTATACACAAGTACCATTTGGGGGCTCCCAAAATTTTCTGTGCCTATAGTCCGTGTTATACTAGATCAGGTCCTGATTTTGACACAAATCATTGCAGCAATTTCACTTAAAAATAACTTAATCACCAATTAAAAATGTCACGTTAGTAAATATAGTTATTCTATTTGTTATTGAATTTTATGAATGCGAATTCTGGAAACAAAACATTAAAAGTGAATGAGATCATATTATTTTTTCTCTATACCTTCAGTACCATCATGTGTACAGAAATGTAGAGGATGTCATATACTTTTGACACTGCCTACCAATTTTTCCCCTTTTGGCCGTCATCGTATAGTGGTCAGTAACTGCGCTGTGGTAACAGTGTAATGGTTGTTTTATTATTGTGTGGCCTTGTTGCGGCTTTTATCCTCAACTCCGCTCTAAAAAATAGGGAGGCGGTTTTTGGTGTTGAGGTTGACAGTCAGAGCTGGTGGCTGGCCGAATAGGTCCGCCAGTGGTAGTTGAAGGGTTTTTAACTTGGAAGTGGTTTTTAACGTTAGCTTTGCTAGGGAAAGCCTTTTAATGTTCTTTTTATATAGTTAAATCTTAAGGCTGGCTCAATCAGTCTTTTAACGGATTGAGAGAAGTGTATCGGCTCCCCAAACATAGCCGGTTTTCGGTAGTGTACTGTCATCTTCGTATTGTTAGCGTCGATGTTGCAAAATGGATCGAAGTGTACGTGTGTTCTGAACTCATGAATAAAAGTGTTTTTGTAAATGGAAAACTCGTCCTTGCTGATTCCTGATCAATGTCTTAATCCCACGAGCGTGACTCCGTCAACCATCCTTGATTTTGGTGACGCCACAACAGAGAGATTGTACTCCACTAACAGGAACGAGTCTACTACGCCACAGAGGACCATGTTACTTTTTAGTTGGAGACATCAAATGTGAGAAACATAAAAAAACATAATAATTGAATTCAGTTACTTTGATAATAGGATAACAGATTAAGATCTTTAAACATGTATTCCCTGGAAAACAGGAGAGCTAGGATAGGGAGTGATTTAATACAGTTATTCAAGTTCATAAAACAGGGAGACATGGAGGGCTTAGGTTTTACCTTAAATAGCCGGACCAGAGGACATGATCAGAAATTGAATAAATCGAGCTTTAGAAAAGAGGTAAGAAAACATTATTTTTACAATAGAGTTGTCAATGAGTGGAATGCTTTACCAGATTAAGTTGTGTATTCGAAGAGAGTAGAAGATTTTAAGAAGAAACTTGCCGGTCATTGGAAACTGGTAATGTATTAGATTTATTTTAGACCAACCTTGCTGGGCCTCTGGCCTGTTGTTGGTCGACAATTTTTGTATGTGTATATAAGTATGATTAGTTCCCTGTTTAATAAATTGCATTGGAATCGTATTTTGAGGTGGTGATTTGTTTTTGTATATAGTCTCTCTAGATTTTAGCTTCCACGATGTTTCTAATGTAAAGCGTGGAAACTATGTCCATGAACTCCAAAAAAATTGAGCAAACGGTAAAGTATATTAAGTATGCCAAAGAAACTTTATGAAAATATTTAACTTTGGCTTTTAAAAGTTTAAATTAGAACAAGCTATATAAAGGCCGTGTTTGGCAATTTTCTTTCTAAGGTGTATAAATAGTGAGTAAAAGCGGTTTATAAGCAACAGTTACTGTTACTAA
The DNA here is from genome assembly GCA_019343175.1 of Oedothorax gibbosus. Taxonomy (NCBI): domain Eukaryota; kingdom Metazoa; phylum Arthropoda; class Arachnida; order Araneae; family Linyphiidae; genus Oedothorax; species Oedothorax gibbosus. Next base: position 12,133,032 of record CM033277.1, on the reverse strand, counting down.
AATTTTTGTTTTTATAGTTACTAACACATTATAGTATTAAATATTAAGTATAATTTAGTTAAGATAAATTACTTTTCAAAATGTTAAAAGAAACTAGAAAAATCCATTTTTACTTCGACTAAAGATATGTTAGTTATAAAAATTTTTGAGTTGAAGAAATTATTTGGGAGCATTTATTACTTTGTCCATTTGATGAATTTTAATTACTTTGTCCATTTGCTGCTAACTTTACAAACATAACCCCAAAGCTATAGACATGCAGGGGGAAATGGGGTAGAATGGCGAAAGTAAGCTTTACATTATTCTCCTCGGTTAAATAAAAGGCACCCAAATATGTTTTCTTTTGTTCCTACACTTCTTTGATCCTTAATGGAAAATTTAAAAAAATATTTCAAATGCCGTAATTTCACCCCGAATTATGAAATATATCAAATTAAAAATAAGGAGCAAATTTATTCGTCGTCTTACTCTGTAAAGCAATTTTTGGTTTTAAACCCATTTATCATTTGCAAATTTAAACGCCAACAACCTAAAAACACAATTTTTAATGATTACTAGATGTATTTTAAAAATGTTAAATAAATTAAAACAAAATTAATCCAGTAGCACATCTTTACGCCGTGAAATCATTTGCAATGAGCCTTGTCATTAGTAATCCGGGTCTTAAAATGTACCTGTTACTTTTCTAGTATCTCCTACTAATTAGGAAAAATTCAATTTTTGTCATCTTCCCCTATCTCTTCCCTACGAATTAAAATTTGAGGCATGTAGGCTTCTATCAGTTTTATTGAGTAATTTTACACGGAACATTTTTCAGTGTAGTAACTAGCCATGGTTTGAAGACAATCTAAGCAAATGATTTATTATAATTTAAATTTCAAAATTTTATCAAAATTATTTACAACACCAGATTGATAAACATTGTAACGTGACAAATAGAGGCAAGAGTGATTGTTTACGGCAGTCAGTACTATGTTTCTATACTAACCGCATGTCTCCATCTTTCCACCACCCTCCCTTGCAATATTAACTCTATTTAACGTTTTTCATAAAATAATTTTTGCTGAACTTCTATACAAGACTAAGTTAAATACACTTAATTGCTGTAAAAATATCTTCGTTTTATAAAAAAAAAAACAGGAAGAAAAATAGCTGACACGAAATGACACTAAAAATTTGTCACCGTAAGTATTATAGATAAGTATAATTTTTATTTTTCCATGAACATGGAGCTGCATGAGCTTACTTAACATTTATAAGAACATTAATAAGCCTTTGTTTATTTATATTTTATATCATCTAGTCATAAACCCATATTTACTTATAAGTAAAGGGAGGTAAATATCTGATTAAATATATTCTAATACAGCAACCCCTCGTTATATCGCGCTTTCCGGGAGACAAGCAAAAAACCGCGATATAACCGAATGCGCGATATAACGAGCGCTTTGATAAATACATTGTACTTTTGACGTATTTATGCTCTCAATAGAGTTTTTAACCAAAGCAGAGTATGTATTTGAAAGATAAAACAAAATCAACTTAAATAGTATAACTACTCTAAAAAAAGAAACAAATTTAGAAAGGACATTATTAATTACTATAAACATTACACATTATTGTACAGGTAATACTACATACATATTTTACTCATTTTCTAGTTTAAAAAAAGCCATTTTTCTTTCACTGTTCATGCACCTACTCCTAACTCATTAGCAACTGAAATTTCGGTAGAACCCTTTTTAATATTTTCTATTGCGTTCAGTTTAACTTTAACTGATACATAAACCTACTTTCTTAGCAGCCGTTTTAAAGTAAGAACTATTTGAAGCTTCCAAATTGAATAAAGTCTAGAATTTTACTGCGTACTACAGAAAATAGCCTCGCCTATATTGACCGTGTGTCTCATGTCGATTTTAAGGAAGGTACGCATTGAAAAAAAAAAAAACGGTTGAAAAATTGGGAGACATATGATGCAAGGCGCGATATATCCGAATGCGCGATGAAACGGGACGGAATATAGCGAGGGATTAATGTATTTTAAAATTAAATTATCCACAGTCTAAGCCATTTAAGTGAAACACGTACTGTTTACATAATTTATATTGCACAAAATGTTTATCTTGTTATACGTTATATTCTTGTACATTATACCTCTTGTTATTATTATTAAACTTTCTGGGAATGTTTTTAAAACTTATTTAATCAAATCGCATATAAAGGTAGTGTTAAAACAGGGAGAATATATTTTAAATAAAACGCATTTATTATTTTAAATCTTAAGCAATGCATTTTTTTCCACCGGTTAACTAAAACAAGTATTTTTAAGAATCTAAAATTTATACAATGAATGTGTGGCAAAAACATTCAAAAACGAATTACCCCTCGAAGGTTTTTAAATTTTTATTTTATGTAATGTGTTTTGATAAATCCTAAAGTCACAAAGCGTTTGAAACATAATTAAAATAGCATGCTAAATTGTAATGAAAATAAGCATGCTAAATTGTAATGAAAATAAGCATGCTAAATTGTAATGAAAATAAGCATGCTAAATTGTAATGAAAATAAGTACAAAAAGAAAGTTTTCAAATGTCTCTTATGCCATTAAAGTTGGTTTCGCTTTCGTTTTAAATCACAATTCTTCCTTTAAGATGACTCGGGTGTCTGCTAGCCACTTGACTGTGGTTTTAAATTGCGACGCCGTCTCCGATAACCCTCGTATAGCTCTAGTGCGACGATAACCAACCTATCCAGTTCCTAGAGATTGGTATCAGTTTAATTAAGGATATGAAATCGTCTTAGATCATAGTAATAATGGAAAATAAAGTAAATTATTCTCTATCGACATTGAAATGATTCAATAACATTTCACAATTCATCATAGGAAAACAATATTTACTTATACAAATGTTTAATTTGTTAGTAGTTCTGAAACAATTTTTTTGGATATTGTAAACTGCTCCCAATAGAATAAAGTTGAAATTTCTTGTACACATCTCATCGTATACGTGTTAAGTAAAGTAAATAATGTTTCTTCTATATATTGAATTAACTTCTTGAAAATGACACTTTTTTACTTGTTTAATTGCAGTGGAAGTTTTGATTTTGAAATCTAAAAGTCTATTTGTCAAATGCTGCATTTTCTTTAAGCTAATATATGCATTTGTACATACTATTTGTGCGAGTGCATAACCTGGTAATATTTAATTTTATTATATCTCATATAGTACAGCTAAGGGGAAAGGCAATCCACCTTTTTGGTTTTTGGCTGATATTCAACATAAGTTTGTGAGATATAATTTTTCTGAGCAAGAAATTTGGAATTGATTTTCGGCATTAAAGTTTACATACGCACGAACTTTTAAAAATACAACGGCAGACTCCCATTATTTTTCATAAAAAGGTTAAACACCGTCAAAGCACCGCAAATATCAATTTTCGTTAACTTTCATGTAATATTTGCTAGTTTAAAAGCATTCAAAGTTGAATATCTGAAAAAAAAAACCCGGGGAAAGCTATTTCCTCTTTTCAGTATAATCTTTAATTTTTTTTTGTGCGGAACCTTACAATGAGAAATATATTAATCGAATTTAAAATTATACAGGTTTTCTTGCTATACCTAACAGCATCACAAATATGTACAAATGCTTGTACTTCTTACTGTTCCAAATGTAATTCCGTAAATTTTGTTGCAGTCAAAATAATTTTTTTAAAGAAAATAACTTGGTTTTTTTTTTCAAAGTTTGAGTCGAAACACTAGTTTTTTTTACATGGATATATAATTGGTGTATCAAACTAACCTTAAATCCAAAATACTGCAACTGTCAAATTATTTTGAGTCTTTGTAAAAAAATTAGTTTTTGGAACCATGTTTTAGCTGCCATTTTCCGAGTGTCAACCATTTTATGCCGCCTATCAGGGCATCATTAGCAGGGTGCGCGTTTGTCAAGTTGAAAACAAAAGATAGAATTTTTTCTTATATTTTCCCCAATTACTTAATACAGTAAAAACTAAAGTTCTTAGATAAATGACAGATCAGGAACCAATTGATTGGTTAAAGTAGATCTCTACCTTGGAGAGCTTAATTTTTTTTATTTTCTTAATATTTTCACTTAAAATTTGAAATATATAAATATTAGAACAACTACGTTAAAAAATTATTATTATTATTATTTAGTTTATGGACAAAAAGGTTGACATTTCGCCACGATTTTTTCAAATATTTAAAGCCCTACTCCTAACTTAATTTTATAGATTCAAGTCTAATTTGTTTTTTTACATCATTATACAAGTGTGTAGAACAAAGCTATGTTGAGACATTTTGAAAATAATAAAAAATATTTTTTGGCAAAATTAATTGTCAAGGACACTCAACTTTTTGAGAAAAATAACGCATTTTCAATGTAAAATTTATTTCTTTAAAACTTAGACAATCATATTTCATAAAATCTCAGCATAGGTTTGTCTACTACATCATATGGAATAACAAAAACGAAAAATTAACTTAATAGGAGGATTTTCCTTTGAGCCTTAGCGGTTCGAGGTGAACATCTCAGAAATATTTGTTTCCAAGAAAAACACGGTTAAAGATTTTAGTTGTTATTAAAAGTACTTATATAGTCTTCCCACCACTTTTTGGCATCTATGACGTGTGTTTTAGACGAGTCCAAACTATCACTCGTAAAACTAAAAGGGGTCAGGAAGATTTGATTTCAGCCAGAGTTACTACATTTGGCGATTCATTGCTTTTGCAGGTGCATATTTCTTTAAGGTTTAGAAACAGTTTCTCAACTGAAGGACAGTTCGAACTTGCATGGGTCCACTGTTATTGCATAGCTATTTTTTTTTAACTTACACTCTTAAAACAAATGAGTGGTTTTAACTCATTCTGAGTTAATTTCCACTCCTTTCCGGTGCCGAAAATGCACTTCTCCTATAGGAGTGAATTTCACTCTTTTGTTTTAAGAGTGTATAGCGTTCCCCGAAGTGATACTGAATATAGTAAATATATGTTAACATTTAAATATTTTTATTTTTCAGATTTCTTTAATGAATTTCTCTTGATCTGCAAGAATCAATTGTTTTTTCATCTATGGTATTTCATAGTCAAATCAAGGAAATGATTTCAAAACAATTATACAAAAGGGAATTAAACATTAATATGCTTTTAAAGAGTAAAAGTATTTTTGTCCTTATTAGTTTGTCAAAAAAATACCAATGTTTTATTTAAAAAGTTTTCTTTCATATTACGTTTGTAACGTAAAATTTTTTTATCGATAAGGGAAGAAATTCTGACTTACTCACTGACCCACTTATGAACTGCCAGCCAAATCTATTGAAGTTTGAGATAGAATTTTAAGAGGCTATTCCTTTAGGACCGAAATCGTAATTTAAGAGGGACTGTCAGTCCCATAGAGCTAATGTATTAGTTTTGAAATCACAACTTTTGCAAAAGAATTGATTTGCCATGTTATCCCATTTTCACCAGGTATGAGAATCATCAGAACATCAATTTAAAGCAAAATTGAAAAGAAAATAACATCCGGTTAATTAATTGATAAAGTTTTAAAATAGTATCGCCATCTGCTTTGTATTTTTGGCATTTTAAAACTTCAAAAAAATATAATTGAACAACTAGATAACATTTTCCTTTCAAATTTGTTTCATTTCAATGTCATGTTGATTCCCGTACCTGGGGAAGAAAAAAGGCTAACATGGCAAAGCAATACTTCTGGTGAAGTTGTGATTCCAAAACTAATGCATTAGCTCTATGGGACTGACAATCCCTCTTAAGAAGCTATTTTCCACATATTCCTTCATATCTCGGAAACAGATAGTTGGGTATCGACTTTCGTCATTTGACTGAGGGTCTTAATTTTGTTCGACGCCTATCACCAATTGCCCTCATGCAACTCAAAGAATGAGATAGGTATTCTTACATTTCTTGCTTTGAGGTAAGGTAATCGTTTTCGGCTGCCTAATTCTAGCCTCCTTCAGGAGCTTTAACACAGCCAATAACGCCTCGTAATTTAGAACCCTGGTCAAGTGACGAAGTCGACACCTGAGCGGGCACCCAACGGAACTTCGAGCGACATCGTACGCTAACGCCGTCGGGACTTTGGACTCCACAGATTTAACGAGCACGTCTGTCCCTGTGTACTCGGGCCCATCCGTGATGAGGATTTTTCTACTATTTCCAGCACGGATCCGATTTATAGGATGACTGGCAGTAGGTGGGATTCGAACCCCCGCACTACTGAGAAGGTTGAATCTCTGGGCTGATGCCCTAACCACTCGGCCACGGACGGGCCGCTCTTGCTTTGAAGTGTAAGGAACACAAATAACTAAAAATTAATATCCAGGATTTTGCAAAATACGCAATCTTAAGGGGTAAAACGTATATGTAGCAGATTTTTCAAAAGAAATAGCATTGTGCATTGTTCAAATCATAAAAGATTTATGGTAATTTTTCCGGTTTCAATTTGATGGAAATTTCAATGCGAACAAAGATTATTAAGTATATGATCGTGGGTTTAATTTGTAAGATTGTAATTCGAATAATATTATTAAATGTTTATTTTATTTAAAATACAGTTTGGATTTTTAGTGCTTGGTCAGGATTAACAAACTCGATTCTAATTGTATTTCTGGATACTATTTAATTTTTTTATTTACAATAATAAGGGAAAAAATAAATTATGGACGATTATTTAGCCATAAATAGGGAGTTTGTATTTCATAAAATTTATCCAACCATAGGAGTGATACATGATCATGTCTGTTTCGTTCACGGTCTTTTTGTCATGCATGGTGCAGACTACAAAATTCCTGTAATTGTGAGACATGCTTTACATAATTGGAAGAGATTTGCTGCAATGTCTCACGACAGTAATGGTTATAACTATTCTGGATCTGCGGAATATTTATCCGAAATTTCAGTTCTCTCCGCATGTGGCAGTTATTGCGAATTAGCAGCAGTAGGTGAACTGTTCAACCGTGTTTTTGATCCTTAATTGTATCCTGAGCCAGGTAATTATCTGTTTACGAAACTGGCAATTTTTACAGGTGTCTACGGGAAAGCTGTCAAATTGCTCAGTCTGTATGAAAAACCGTTTTTATAATAATTATGGCAAATGAAACAATTTACCAGAATATTAAAAATTATATCAACTAAATTATTTTAATATTAATTTTAAAAATTTAGTGTTTATTTTTTTTCTTTTTTCCAACCTTAAGAATCTAAATTAGTGTATTTTATGAGGCTTTTTTTGTAACATATTTTTATGGCATCTATCAATTCATCTTATATTTTGAATAAATTAAATATTTGTAATTATTTGACGAAGCTATTTTGTACAAAGAAACATATTCAATTGAAATTACTTTGTAAACAACTATTTTTTTATCTTGCATAATTTTTGTATTGATTTTGGTGGAAATTATAACTGTCTTTTTAGGGCTTAGGGAAGATTAAGAAATGTCAATCTTCACTTTCTTTTTAAATTTTCTTCAAACTGAAAACAATTCTTTTCCACAAGGGTTTGCATTAAGCTTCACATTTTAGTGCTTTTACACAATTTTTTAAATACAGTTGTCAAACTGCCGGTAGCCGATAGTCCTCGTGTAGCTCTACTGCGATGATAATTCAACCTAACTGACTAACTAACAGTTGTAAAAATGCATTGTAATCAGGGTTCGAAATTCACAGTCACTAATCGCAAAATGCGACCAGTTTTTTCGATGTTGCGACAGCAAATTAAATTTAGTCGCAGTTATCGCGGCTATAGTTTTTAAAAATCTTCCACACTAACTTTTTTATATCGTGGTTTCCATGAATTTAGCCAAAAATAATTGTCTTAAGATCAGAAATCTTCACCGATCCTAAATTGTAGAACCATTGCTGTGATCATATAATCACAAAAACTCGGCAGTCCTAAACTTGCTCTACATCTATCTACAAATTTCGAAACTTCGGCGAACTTCATAAAATCTCCAAATTGGAGCTATTGTAAAATCCTCAAACTGTGGTAAATGTCAAATATATAGAAACTCTGACAAAAACTTAAAAAACTAAGACGACCGTAATATCCACAAACTTAGCAAAAGAGCTGTAGTAAATTGTGATTTCTTAAATTTTGGAACTTCAGCTATCCCAAAATGGCGAAACTCTTGTGATTCCATTAAATCGCGAAACTCCGGTGACTATGAACCATAGAGATAGTAACACCGTGCTCTATCTAAACCGTGCGCTATCGCCCACTATAGTGGGCGATACGCACGGTTTTACTATCTCTATGCAATAAACACGCAAGTCCGGCGAATTAAAAATCGTCCATTTGGGCACTGTAGACCCCGAAAATGGTAGAGAAATTTTTTCAAAACGTTTCTTTTCTTTATTAATTTTAAAAACTGCGCCTAGGTAATGTGCATTTGCGTCTAGTTTTTTAAGTTAGTCGCACAGATTGCTCCTAAATTTATTTATCCGAACACTGATTGTAATGAATTCTATGTGCGTACACCCTGCTTAGCACTAGCAAGACGTGACTAAAGATCAAATTTTAAAAACTGTTCTAAACTTGGTGCTTGCTAATAAACAGTATACTTCACAAGAAAAAGAATGTGACTAGTAGGTGACTTATTGTTCTGAATTTTATACCCTCCGCTCCGCCCTTGCCGCTGCTTTAGTTTAAAGAAACATCTTTAGTTAACTCAATGAGAATGAAAAAAAAAATAAAATTAAAATTTTAACTTTAAAAATATAGTATCCTTCTGAACCTACTTTGTTTTAAACTTATTTACTTCAAACTGAAGTTTCTGAAACCAATATACAGGCAAGGTGCAAAATTTTATATTTTTTTAACTAATCAATTCCCACCAATAGATTGAAATTTCATGGCTTGTCTAAAAACCCACGGAAATACAACACTCGCTTAGCATCTGCTTTCAAAACCGTTGAAGGTCACCTTCAAAAAAACCTTTTTTAACAAAAAAAAATTCGAATTCGCCCCCTTTTTTTAATTCTAAAAGGGGGCCCTCACTTCACACCCTGTGGGGTTTTAAAAGATTAAAAAAAAAGAATGTTTTTTAATTCACCACCATCAGACAAACTCTTCACTTTCACCTGTCCTTACTTTTTTTCGGAACCACTAGTTCTCTTTTGTCGCCATTTTGTATTCGAATCTTCTATTGACAAAAAAAAAATGTAAGCCAGGTGGCGGGGGACTTGGGAAAAATGGACAGTTCACCTGTTGGGATAGGAAAGAAACTGTATTTTCAGTGACGGGAGCTTGGGTGTTTTTAGCCTTGTGAGACAGCAGGTTTTAGCTAAGTCACATTTTCTTTTAAACTAATACAGTAGAACTCCAATTATCCGAAGTAATTGGGTGCTAACCACATTAGGATAATTAGAGTAATTCGGAATAAAAGGTATAATTAATTGCCTTTTTATGTGACAAATGAGTACTTAATATAAAAGCAGTTAGTTAATACAAAAATTATATGCTAATTATAAACTTTTATTCTCAGCTTGTCTGTTGTTGTTTGTCTCTGATGTTGGATGTCATAAAATTACTAAGCATGGCATCCAACAAACACGAACCGTAACAGATAGGCCGGGTGGAATTATTCCTGAAATTTGGATAATCAGCAATGTTACGGATAATTGGAGTTCTACTGTAAAGACTACTTGACTACTTTTGATATAGTGTGATCAGATTTGTTTCAGTGATTAACTTTTCATCAATGAAATGATCATTAACTTTTCATAGATCATATTTTGTTTACGTTGTTTCGGTTCGAAAAAAACTATAAAAAATCTAACCTATACTACTCGCCCAGTTCTTATAGTTACATAACTGAATAACAAATGAAATATATTGCAGTACGTCTGGTCACCCTAGCTAAGTCACATGTATTTTTAGCTTCCACACTACGTTTATAACGTAAAAAGTGGAAGGTTTTATAATCGTTCAGTCCGTCTGTCTGTCTGTCCGTCCGTCTGTCACCCACTTTCACAGAAAGAACCACAAGTCCCACAGACAAGTGGGATACGTCATTTTAAAGCAAAAAATCAGATTAGGCTACATTCCAAATTTTATTAAAAATTTAAATTAAAAGTTTATTTAAAATTTAAATAACTAAATTTTTTTATCTACATTGAAATAACATGCAAATTCTATTTTTATTCATATTTTCACTGTTGTCATCCACAAGTCCCACAGACAAGTGGGATACGTCATTTTGAAGCAAAAAATTAGATTAGGCTACATGCCAAATTTCATTAAAAAATTTAAACTAGAAGCTTATTTAAAATCTAAATAACTAAAAATTTAATCTACATTGAAATAACATGCAAATTCCATTTTTATTCAATATTTTCACTGTTGCCATTTCGTTAAACGTACGAGAAACTTTTGTTAAAATAAAAATACACTTTTGAAAAAATATTTATTTATGTGATATAATTCGGTTTGGATTGTTGTATTATCACAATAGAGTTCTTTTAATGGTTCTATATATATGTATGAAGAAAGATGCATAGAGAATTCTAACTTGGTATAAAAAAAAATATGCTAAGTTTCGCTTTTATTTTTAAAGCATCAATTGTACAAATGATATATTTTTTTAACTGTAAATTAATTTAACAAACTATAAATAAGTGAATTTTCGAAAGAAATGTAAATGGGAAATTGTGGCGACAAAAATATTTATTAAAGAAGATTACATCATTATTCTTCGAACTTCAAACAAATTTAGCAAACGATAAAGTCTAATTATTAATTCTGAGAAAGGAGATTAATGAAAATAGTTAATTTTGGCGTTTAAAACTTTGAATTACAAATAGCTAAAGGCCCTGTTTTTATTAGAATTAAATCACATTTGCCATTCGCAACAATCGCTCGAGAAACTTTAATTCTTTTAGACAATAATTAAAATAAATTTATTTTTGCGACATCGATCAGTTTGAAATGACGTCAAATATATTTCACTACGGAATCCTTGTATGTAGATATGAAATGTTTTCATTCTATTTAAAAGCGAGGAATATGACACATTTATTCTTTAAAATATAAATTAATTTTTGCAAACGATAAGTAATAATTATTGAATTTTCGAAATAAAATAAATGAAACTAGCCAAATTTAGCTTGTAAATGTTAAATATAGAATTAATGTTGTGTTTGGCGATTTTTTTTTCTTTTAAACACAAATATGTGGAAGCGAGTTAAGTGACAGATTCTGTTACAAACCTACTTGTTTTAAACAAATGAAGACTACATTTGAAGGCTCTAAGCCACATTCTTAACTTTTTAAAAATTTAGAGAAAAATAACAAAGCTCATATAAATATAAACTTGTATTCAAATTGTAAAGATTAACACCTGGTCTTCAATATAATAAAGATGGGTTAGATAAAAACGATTTTAAACTTTAGAGAATGTTGATTTTGGCAGTTGACACAAAGTTATTCGTTGCAAAGCAACCTAATCAGTCGGAAGTAAATTGTGTTACTTTGACTGAATGACATGTGACGGACTTGCCAGCATTAGCTTAGCTATAGCTATTGAACAGTCAACCCTTTTTCACCATGCTTATTAGAACTTATTACCAGAAGTAGACAATAGTTGACGTTGAATAAATTAACTGAATTGACGTTTCATCTCTTGAGTGGCAATGGAAATTCTAAATGAAAGTAGATTCTTTCTAGATCCTCGGTTTGAATCAATGTCACGTCAGAACAGAACACCAATCGAGCAACACCGATTGAAGGAAATACAGGAATGAAATCAGTAGATAAATACTTCACCTGAAACTAAACCAATTCTATAATAAATACTGGCAGAATCCATTGCATCTATTCTTTATGATTTTTCTTATTGTTTGCTTATGCTTGTGTGTTGATTCGTCGGTAATGCCTCGTCCTTTTACACTGAAAATGTATCTGAAGTGCTTTACCGTGCCCTTATTCCATGTTCTATTTGGAACATTCCAAATGGGTGCGTGTGCCCCTTTTAATGGTCTGTACTTTTTATCTTAACCCTTTCAGTCCCAGTGATGCCATTTGGCACCATCATGTTTCTGATCATAATTAAACAAAAATAATAGGGCTGACATCTATTGGGTTTATTAAAAAATATTTTCTAATCGAAAAAAGTTTGAAGAATCGAATGATGTGCTTTTTGATATCATAAATGGCTATAGACGATCCGAAAAAAATTTCTAAAAGGATGCCAAATTGTCATTGGGACTGAAAGGGTTAAATGAAATGTGCTCCGGGTCTTATCGTCCGTCAAATGACAAAACCACGAATGTGCTCACGGAATTTGGAAAACTAGATATTGGTTAAGCATATACCGTTTTAAAAAACAGCCAATCCCTAGAATTTGCACATTCGTGGTTTTGTCATTTGACCGACGTTATATTATTCACATGTGATATATGATATTCATTTATATAGTGTATCCACATGTACTTGTTCAATAATAAATTATTTGTTGAAGCCTCAACTGCTTTGTACATTCCATTTGTGATTTGCAACATTTCGGGTCTATGGTATCGGTTTCCGACGAATTAGTGTCACTATGTGTATCAGTGTACATTTAAATGGAAGGTTCCACTGCTTGTTCTAATTAAAGTTGAGCCTCTATGACTATTTTCTATTCCATTTGTGTTGCAACATTTCGGTCTATCGCACATTGGCTAGGAAGCAGGTATTAAAGTGCCTTGACTTTTCAGCAACGTCAAAAAAGATTTCATATTGGTTAAAAAGGATATTTTCCATCTAAAAATAAACGGAATGCTATTTTTTTTTTATAATGCAGTTGTAGAACTAACATTTGAACAGAAAAGTGGAGGATCAGAATCTATTCCCAAGTCAAATAAAAAGTCGAGAGATTGTTCTTCTCATTGTATTTTTAACTAGTTGGAAAGTACACAATCGTGCGTATTAATCAACTTCAATATCCTATAAGTTTAACTTAAAAACCCTTCAATGCTAATTAAGTTACAGAAAAAACGTAACCCTCAAAATCAGTATCCTCCTTGAAAGGCTTTATTTGCTCGATTTGATTAAAAAGCTGCCAGATAGAAAATAGCTATATTGAACTTGAACTTCAAGACTCTGTTAAAAATATAGGACTTATCAAAATTGGATTCGCCAATAGCCCTCGTGTAGCTCTACTGCAACAATAATTCAAAACCTAACCAAAGCTAACCTAACAAAAATTGGATGGTTTATACTATTTTAGAACAAGATATTTCTTGAAAAAATGTAATATTTTAAGTTTTATAAAGCAATTTTTTTAATTTGTAATGTTTCCCGAAATTCTTTTTATTAAAACATGATTTTTAAAAAGTTCAAAATATAACTTCAAACCCTTTTTGCAGCATATTCATTAAACTTTTTTATAACTTGTGCTCCAGGATCTAAGGGTTCCAATAGTAAATTTATTATTTCTAGCTACTTTTGGTGTCAATTTTTAAAAAATGCCATTTCTTATAAAAATTCTGAGTACTGAGCTTAGACTATCAATATTTGTTTCCCTTTTCAACATATTTCATAAATTTTGGGTCACAGGGGTTAACAGAATGAGCACACTGTACTATGTAAAAATGAAATTTTTGTAAAAAATTTAGTTTTTTGAAATGAGGTTTTGAAAAAAGGGCATTTTTCGTCCCCATTTATCGACAAAATAGCTCAAAAATTTATTTTAAAAATATATATACTATTTTTTTTTTACTTTTTCTGTGTAGATTATTTATAAATGTCTACCATTTATGATTTTAATGTCAAATAAAATGGATGCGCCTTCTTGCAAAAATTACAATTGATTTTTTTTAATTCTTCAAAATCCATTTGTGTTAAAATAATTAAAGAATACGTGAGTCAGATTTGCTGGAATATTAGGAGGATAATACGGAAGGATAAGACTCGTAATGAATCAACTCGGAACGTTTGGTGTGGGGAACTCCCTCATACATATTTTCCGAGTTGATTCTTCATGAGTCTTCATAGGATAGTAACTTCAACAACAGCCCCTTGTGTGCCACTTTAATCCTCCCACTTTAGCATTACGTTGATTTTTTTCATCAGAAAATAAGAAAGTATATGGTAGCGCCATCTATTGAAAATAAGTGTAACGAAATCCTACAGCGTTTTTAATTAATGAAAATAAAATACTTGCTAATGGCTAAAAATTACAAACTAGATTTTAAGAAAAGTTTTCTAGAAAAAAAAACACTCTCTCTAAAATAAAAAGAAAATCTAAATGAACCAAAATAGCTCACTTGTTACTGCAATATTAAAAAAATTTGGTACTAATGCGAATAGACATTAAAAAGTATAAAAGGTAAAGTAGGGTTATAGTGCACAAAAATGTTAAGTGCATAGGTGATAAAAATATTTGGTGATATGCTTGGCAGTAGCTTTGGCGATAATAGTCTTGAACATACAAAGATTGCAACGTTGACGACAAACGTAAATTTTTCCCCTCTACCCTTTCGCTGCGGTTTGGTATTATTAGAGAAGGCTTATAGTCTGCTTTTGGAAACCTAGTAAGCTTTCTACAGTTGAAAGTAATTTCCCAATTTTCAATTTTTATTAAAATACATTTTATACGCTTGACATGTTCTGGCGCTAAAACTTTGATGTCCTAATATTTAGAAATGAGGTGCAAGGGGGTTACTGACGGACAGACAGATGGATGGAAAACACTTCGATAGCCTACTATTAGTTTAATAGCTGAAAAAAGGCTAAAATGAATTCATGTACTATTTTGAAGGCATATGTATTGTAAAAGGTATTTAGAAAAATTGCTTCTTTAACTTTTTCAAAATTTCGGATGAAGATGGCAGCACCAACAAATAAATACTATTTGCCTGCATTTTAACCCTGATTTGATTATAAACAATTGATTTTCATAATCTTGAATACAGATGGCAGCACCAACTAATGTATTTTATATTATGAGTTGTAGTAGTCAAAGACATAACTTTTTGCTACTGCGCAGGCATGTGCCATTTTGCGGGAGACAAATTTGATCGCGCCTTCGGAGATTCGTTGGCACTGGGAGAAGTTTATCCAGTGTGTATCATAGATCGTTGATAGTAGTAGTCATAGATATAGGAAAAGGAGCAGATATGCCCTTAGGGGAAAAGGTGAAGCCACTTTTCCACCAGTATCCCATATGGGCCATATGGCAGTTCGCAAGCCAAAACATCCCGCTCGCCCATCCATGGCGTGCCATAAGCCACCAGATGGCACTATGAGATAAATTCGACTAATACAAAAATATATATATTAAATACTAACTAGTTAAAACTTTTTGCCAGTTTTGCTAGCATAAATTTATCACTGGATATGTTTTGATAATTTCTGGTAGATATGAGGTATTTATCCATAAACGAAGCATTTTAAAAATGCAATTTTTATTGCATGTAACTCAGTGGCGGCCCGTGGTCAAAAATGTTGGTGCATCCAAAACTAAACCAATCCTTACTTGTCCATTGACTATCAATATTTGTCTCCCTTTTCAACCTTTCCTTTATCTCATATAATTGGGGCTACCAGGGGTTAACAGAATGAGCACACTGTACTATGTTAAAATGAAATTTTTGTAACAAATTTACTTTTTTGAAATGAGGTCTTGAAAAAGGGCATTTTTCGTCCCTATTTATCGACAAAATAGCTCAATTTTTTTTAAAAATATATACTATTTTTTTAAAACTTTTTCTGTGCAGAATATTTATAATTTCAATGTCAAATAAAATGGATGCGCCTTCTTGACAATTGATTTTTTTTTATTCTTCAAAATCCATTTGTGATAAAAAATAATTGAAGAATATGTGAGTCAGATTTGCTGGGGTATCAGGAGGATAATACGGAAGGATAAGACTCATGAGGAATCAACTCGGAACGTTTGGTGTGGAGAACTCGCTCATACATATTTTCCGAGTTGATTCTTCATGAGTCTTCATATGATAGCAACTTCGACAACAGCCCCTTGTGTGCCACTTTAATCCTCCCACTTTAGCATTACGTTGATTTTTTTCATCAGAAAATAAGAAAGTATATGGTAGCGCCATCTATTGAAAGTAAGTGTAACGAAATCTTACAGCGTTTTTAATTAATGAAAATAAAGTACTTGCTAATGGCTAAAAATTACAAACTAGATTTTAAGAAAAGCTTCCTAGAAAAAAAACACTCACTCTAAAATAACAGGAAGTTCTAAATGAACCAAAATAGCTCACTTGTTACTGCAATAATATTAAAAAATTTGGTAATAATGCGGATAGACATTAAAAAGTATAAAAGGTAAAGTAGGGTTATAATGCACAAAAATGTTAAGTGCATAGGTGATAAAAAATATTTGGTGATATGCTTGGCAGTAGCTTTGGCGATAATAGTCTTGAACATACAAAGAAGGAAACGTTGACGACAAACGTAAATTTTTCCCCTCTACCCTTTCGCTGCGGTTTGGTATTATTAGAGAAGGCTTATAGTCTGTTTTTGGAAACCTAGTAAGCTTTCTACATTTGAAAGTAATTTCCCTATTTTCAATTTTTATTAAAATACATTTTATACGCTTGACATGTTCTGGCGCTAAAACTTTGATGTCCTAATATTTAGAAATGAGGTGCAAGGGGGTTACTGACGGACAGACAGATGGACGGAAAACACTTCAATAGCCTACTATTAGTTTAATAGCTGAAAAAGGCTAAAATGAATTCAGGTACTATTTTGAAGGCATATGTATTGTAAAAGGTATTTAAAAAAAATTGCTTCTTTAACTTTTTCAAAATTTCGAATGAAGATGGCAGCACCAACAAATAAATACTATTTGCCTGCATTTTAACCCTGATTTGTTTATAAACAATTGTTTTTCATAATCTTGAATACAGATGGCAGCACCACTAATGTATTTTACATTATGAGTTGTAGTAGTCAGACATAACTTTTTGCTACTGCGCAAGCATGTGCCATTTTGATTTTGCGGGAGAGAAAATTGATCGCGCTTTCGGAGATTCGTTGGCACTGGGAGAAGTTTATCCAGTGTGTATCATAGATCGTTGATAGTAGTAGTCATAGATATAGGAAGAGGAGCAGATATGCCCCTAGGGGAAAAGGAGAAGCCACTTTTCCACCAGTATCCCATATGGCAGTTCGCAAGCCAAAACATCCCGCTCGCCCATGGCGTGCCATAAGCCACCAGATGGCACCATTAGATAAATTCGACTAATAAAAAAATATATATATTAAATACTAACTAGTTAAAACTTTTTGCCAGTTTTGCTAGCATAAATTTATCACTGGATATGTTTTGATAATTTCTGGTAGATATGAGGTATTTATTCATAAACGAAGCATTTTAAAAATGCAATTTTTATTGCATGTAACTCAGTGGCGGCCCGTGGTCAAAAATGTTGGTGCAGCCAAAACTAAACCAATGTCCCCCCCCCCCCCCCCCCCCCAACTTGTCTTAGCTAAACATATTAAAAAAGTATATAAAAATATTTTTAAAAAACTTATCATTTTACTTTAAGCATTTAAGCATACTTTATTATAGCGGAGCTCCATTTTATAAAAAAAAACATTAAATGAGATATTGAAATTAAGAATCAAAAGGTATTCCGTTAACAGTTTAACACAGAAAAAGTATAATCGTTATACGATAAAGAGTTCAAATTCTTGAAACCCAAACCCATCACCACACGCACACGCACACATGGCCTAACACGTGTTTGGCAGCAGCCAATCACATCTACGAATTCCAAATTCCGCTGAAATAGTGGGGGTGATGTTGGATACCATTTGCGTATCCAATGAGTTTTTGGCTTATAATCCAATCCTACTCTGACTACAGCCAGAAAAGAAAATCGACAGACGCGCTGCGACGCGAGCATGGTTGCCATGACAACGGGGACAAAGCATTGATACGCAAATGGTATCCAGCACAAATCCCACTATTTGAGCGGGATTTTTTTTTCTGTCTGGCGTGAAACTGAAGGCGTTGAATTAAAAATTGCGCTTCTATGGCAAAATACAGAAATGAATAAAAAATTTATGATCGGATTTGGGATTTTGCTTTTTCTGAATATTTAGGTACAGCCCGGATGTACTTGCTGTATGCCACGAGCCGCCACTGGTTCACAATAACCTCCAAGCTTGCGCAGTTGGATCACCCCAGGTAGCACAGCATTATTGGCCGACGTCGGAAACAGGAGCTCAGGAATATCGGCCAATCTCAGCTCATACCCATCGCCCAATGGACTACATTTTACCGACGCTGGGCAATATCGGGGTGCAATATTGGGCGATCTCGGCAACAAGAGCTCAGGAATATTGGCCGACGTCGGTTCATATACCCATCGGCCAATGCATAATGGACTACATTTTATACCGACGCTAGGCAATATCGGGGTGCAATATTGAGCGATGTGGAGCGGATAACCCTTTATCGATATTGGGTAAGATTTTATTGCTGATTTGACCGGTATTAAAGGGGAAAGGGCTCGCTACCACGGGTCTCCAAAGCAAGTGCATCAGTGTTAATCCAATGGAAAAAAATTCTCTGCCACATTTCCCCGGCTGTATTGAATATTTTTACTAACGGTTTTTTTTTGCGATAAATGTAGCTGACTTACAGGTGTTTCGACAATCCCACTTTTTAAAATTTGTTCGAATATTTTTTTTTTAATTTTCAATAAATTTTACACAAAATATTCGAAGCAATTTCAAAAAGTGGGAAGATAGACTTGTAAGTTATCTACGTTTATCATTAAAAAAAAACTGTTCGTAAAAATATTCAATACAGCCGGAGAAATGTGGCAGAAAAATTAGTTTTTTCCCCATTGGTTTAACACTAAGGCACTTGAATTTGGAGACCCGAGATCCAGCGCTCCCATTTCCCCCTTAACGTGCTTTTTTTGATCAATTATATCGCAATATAAAGTTTTAATTTTTACCCACTTTCTTTGCAGCATTCCCCCCCACCCCACCCCCCAAAAAAACCTTGCTATTTCGACGTGTATAATTATGGTGATTAAGAATAAAATAGAACGAAATATCTACTTTAAACCTATAGCAATATATTGCATTTCTAGTGTATATTTAAATATTAAAAACTCAAATTACATGAAGCAAGGTTCTGTTAGAGAAAGAAAAAATATAGAAAAGTTAAAATTAGAAACTATTATGTATGTAATTAAATTGCTCAAAACAGCATGACAATACTGGCAAAAATTGCACGACAAAATGGAAAATTACTAATACATGTATTAAATAAAACAATGTAGTTATATTTCATACTTACCAATCACCACATTGTGAAATTCTGTTTCAATGTTAATTCATAAAAAGATAATACAATAGAATAACAAGCTTTATTGTACAAAAATAGCTAGATAATAAATTTTATAGTACTGGGCCTTGACCCGTTTACAATGGTTAGCAAAGTATACATAACTCATACAATTATACATTATAAAAACAATAAATCAAATACATACAAATACTTACATACATAGAACGAAACACAAGAAAGTAAACTAATTAACAAATCCAACGATGCTGAATATATGTCTAAATTTTAAAAATTAATTTCTCTGAAGTCGTTTGTCATCCCAATCCGCTCACCCAGCCAGGACCTTTCCAATTCTCTTGGCAATAGATGTTGTGTCGGCACCTTCGTGCTTCATTTTAACACTTGCTAAAAAAAATAAGAGTGAAATGTGTGAATTCACAGAAAAAAAGTAGATTAAGCTGGATTCATCTATTGAAATATATGCTGCTTTCGGGTTCCGGACACAATCCCGAAAGCCGAAATCCCGACAAGCAAGAATCCCAAAAGCCGAAATCCCTAAAGGCCATAATCCTGACAAGGACGAAATCCCGAAAATAGATTTTTGTCCATTTCTCGATTTAAAAAAATATATACATATTAGAGATTATTTAGTTAATTAGTCAGTCAGTTATTTAGTCAGTCGGCCGCCCAGCCAGTCAGTTAGTTGATCAGTTAGTCAGTTAGTTACTGACTAACTAGTTAGTCACTCAGTTTACTAACTAATTAACTGGCTTATGACATACTGACTAATTTACTGACTGACTGACTGACTAATTAATCGACTAACTAACTGACTAAATAACTAACTGAATAAATAACTGACTGACTAAATAACTAACTAAATAAATAATCTCATATATATTTTTAAAAAAAACCGAGAAATGGAAAAAATCCATTTTCGAATTTTCGACCCATTCGGGATTTTGACCCTGTCGGGATTTTAACCCATCCGGGATTTTGGCTTGTCGGGTTTTCGGTTGTCGGCATTATGTCCCAGACCCGCTGCTTTCCGAAATGACAAACAAAAGAAATTTCTTGGAAGTAATAGTTATGAGCTTTAACGATATCTACGATATCGTTAAATCTACGATAATCGTTAATCTACGATTCTACGATATAGTTGTGATAGGGGTCGATTTGGGGAAAGTAAAACATTTTTTAACTTAACAAGAAAGTTTTCAAATTGAAAACAGTTAAATCCATCCAAAGATCCAAAATTACGCACATCTGCCAAATGTAAACAAAGCAAAGGATTGCCAATCCAAGTTAATCGTACAGGGGTAAAAAATATAACAACTGAACGGGGTTTTATTCGATATTTTGATACTACAATCTAAAATATTAACATTATATTAGTTTATTCACACATTACAGTACTCACCAATTTTTAGACGAAGAACGAAATGCACTGCTGATTGCTGATTCGAAATGGTTATGGCGGAGGCAGCAAGATTGCGCACTAAAAGCTCTGCGTGGCAGATCTGGAAATTATACTTTCAATATTGACCGATTTCAATTCAACCGAGTCTTGGGGAATATCGATTCACAACCTTTCCCTATTTTGAAAGTAAATATTATTTGAAAAAAAAAATACAATCCGAAATTCTTGATTGAAAAATATTGCGAAACATAATATTTGCCTTTTACACTTGCAAAATATTATAATATTGCAGTAAAATTAAATATTGCATTTTTTGTAATTTCCTGAAGGAAACCTCAAAGAACGGGGAAATCTGGTTAAAATCGGAAGAAAATGATCGCTTTTATCCGATACGCTCCAAGTTTGGCCGATACTTATGCAACATTGGCCAAAATTGTTGTGCTACCTGGGACGTACCGCATTAAACATCAAATACTGTATCCGCAACATAAAATTTGCATGCGCAATCGAAAAATTTTTATGTCATGAAAATTATTCATGCCGTTCGTCTTGCTACAAGTTCAGACAGATGCTGGAAAAGATGCTATTTGAAAATAAAAAAACTTCGGTTTTGGCGAAGAAACCTGCCGCTGTTATCATGCGTTTAGTGAAAAAGGTAAACATTATAAACTGAACGATGCTTTGTCGACGCATTTTTTTTAAAGTTTAGATATATCGTCTAGAAAAAAAACATTATAGAAATATTTATGCGACATCCTTTATCCGGAATCACCAAACTGAATTGTAAGTCCGATTGGTTTCAGAACGAATGCTCAAGTTTTGTTTTCTTAATCTGACAATGGTATAATATTTCAAGAAAACTTTACAGGGTTTACGATTTGAAATTTAGCCACTAAAACACAAATATTTTAAATTTTTTGTAGTTATTTGTTTTTCAAAATTAGCTTCTAGTTCAACAGATTAAAAAAAAAGTAGTAATGTGTGACTTATGCTACAACCTTCTCACAAATCATGACCGTGGTATTGCAAAATAGGCGATCATGATGTGGCAACATATGGAATTTTGTTTTAGCGGGAAGTTGCCGAAATCTTGTTTGGGAAGGTGAGTGGTCCACACATCTATTACTCCTTCCATGTTAACATTTTCTTAACTGTTTATTTCATAATTATATGTTCAGCTATCAATTTATTTCAAAATGAAGTGTCAGGTACCTCAAATATCGTGGCATAGTCGAGATCCAGTATTGAGCGTTGATTTTCAACCCGGTAAACAAAACATTCAGAGGTTGGCTACGGGAGGTACCGATTCCCACGTCTTGATTTGGTACATCACATACCTGGATAATAAATCGATTAAGCTCGAATGCGCGTCGGATTTGTATCGTCACAACAAATCCGTGAATGCAGTTCGCTTTTCGTCGAACGGGGAATTACTTGCATCCGGAGACGATGAAGGGGCGATGTTCATTTGGCAACTGAAAGACCGCGACAGTTCCGAAGCTCCCAAAGACGAAGAGAACGTCAACCAGGAAGACTGGTACCCTCTGAAGCTACTCAGAGGTCACTTGCAGGACATTTACGATGTAAGTTGGTCGGCCGACAGCAACTTCTTGGTGTCTGCCTCCTTGGACAACACGGCCATCGTCTGGGACATGCAGAAATTCCAGAAGCTCCACATCTATTCTGATTCCAAAGGTTACGTCCAGGGAGTGGCTTGGGATCCACTAAATGTCTTCATAGCCTCTGTGGGTTCAGACCGGGCTCTCCGGTTCCTCAATGTTGCCACCAAGAAGACCACTCGTGTACAGAGGGCGCCATGGTCAGTCACCACCGAGAAAGGCTCAGTACGAGCTCACCTGTTTTACGACAACACCCTTCAGTCTTACTACCGGAGGCTCTGCTTCACTCCAGACGGAGAACTGTTGCTTGTCCCCTCCGGAATCCTGGAAAGGGACGAAGAAAAATCCCAGAACACAACATACGTATTCTCCAGGCATTCGCTCACCAAACCGGTTGCCCAGTTGCCGACCGGAGATAAGTATACAGTGGCCGCACGCTGCAACCCACTCTTGTTCAAGTTGCGTCGTAGTCCTGATGAAACTGACAAAGAAAACCAGACAAAAAGCATGATCGACTTGCCTTATAGAATGGTATTTGCTGTCGCCGCCAATGAATCAGTTTTGTTGTATGACACTGAACAACTTCTGCCCTTTGCCTATGTTTCGAACATCCATTACACACATCTGACTGATTTAAGCTGGTCGTCTGATGGCCGTATACTTTGTGCATCTTCCACCGATGGTTACTGTTCGTTTCTGATTTTCACTGAAGATGAGCTTGGGGAGGTGTATGTCCCCCCTCCTACTCCTGTGAAAGAAGTTATTCCGTCATCTGACAAAAAGCCTGAAGCAAGTCCTCTTGCAGAAAAAGTTCCAGGGAAAACGAGTACTGCCTCGGAAAGTGATGCGAAAGTTGAGGATTCGCCTAAAATTGCCCCAAGTCCAATTGAGTCTTCAAAGCCGGACAAAAAGCCTAATAAGTTTTCCATAAAGAATTTCTTTGCTTCACCAAAAGGAACCTCTCCAAAACCGACATCACTTGTTGCTAAAGCTGATGCCCTCGAGAAGTCTCCTGAACCAGGTTCATCTACTAATTCATCAGAAACTAAAGTTCAAACATTTTCCAAGGGCGCAGAAACCATGGAAGATGACTGTATAGAAGTGGTGTTTGAGGGAAAATCAGTTGAAAAACCACCTAAATGCAAGACTGAACTTAAGTTCTCCAACGGCAAGACGACTAAAAACGTTTCAAATGAAGAGGTAAAATCAAGTAGTGAAAATGCATCTGAAATTCCAATTGCCCATAACCCAAAACCAGCTAAAGTGCCTAACAGAGGAACTATAACAAATTTCTTTGTTTCTCCAAAAGCTCAGTTAAGCGCTAAATCTTCCAAAGTTGCTAGTAAAGATAAATGCAAGACCCCAGATAAAGCATCTCCAATCATCACCTTGTCCTCTCCAGAAGAAGTTGCCAAGTCATCTGCGGCTTCTGGTGACGGAACTTCTATGGAAGTCGACGATTCTACTTCGACAACGAAACCTGAAGCGACCGTTTGCGAATCAGAAGACAAAGCAACTCCAATCAAATCTAAAATAATCAATCCTGATTTGATTGATTGCAGTGCTGTCCTGTCATTTGATGACTCCAAGTCCACAGACGGAATTGCCGAAAATGTCGAAGCTGATTGGAAGTTGGAATTGTCTCAAGATGACGAGGTTCCCATGGAAACTGCCCCACCAGAGCCTGTTGCCAAAATTCCTAAGGCGAAACCTAGTGCCTCGGTCGATCAAAAACCCAAAAGACGTATACCTCTGATAACTCTGTCCAAAACACTTTCATCGTCATCATCAAAGTTGTGAATGATTCTCGGTAAAAATGCAGTTTAGGAGGTCTTTTGGTGAAATCGTAATTAGTAGATAAGTCACATAAATAAGCAACCCGGTTAATTTTCCCAGAAGCCTGTGTGTTTCAAGTATCTTATCTCTCATGATTTAAGTTTTTTTTTGTAAAATTCTGGGTGACCGCAATCCTAGACCAATTGAATAAAAAATTGCGACTTTTGTTGGCATTATCTTGCAAATTTCGCCTTGGAGCCCTCTCTCAAACTGCATTTTAACGTGATTCGCTATTACCTTTATTTTTAGCTTGATTAGTTTTAATTCTCTTAAAGAGCTATATTTGTCGTCAAATTTGTGATTTTATATTATTACTTTTCTGCTGTTCCAGCTTTACTTTGGTCAGTCCTATAAAATTCATATTTCAAGAGATCATGAAGAGGGTAGGAGGTACATTTCATTTTTATTGGATTTGTCTTATGCCAATTCTAGTATTCAAGTTTTAAGATTGTTATATAAAGTTCCAATAATAATGTGGGTCAATTTCCTATTTCAAGGTGACATAGTTCCATTCAGCTTTTATTTGTACACTTCCTTCGATTGGTACTTAGTTCACAGGCGACATTCATTCACCAATCAATGCTCAAGAAGGAATTTATTATCATTAACGTTTCTGTTATCACACAAGACCTGAAACATGCCCATACCAAAACAAATGTTAATTAAAAAAAACTATATATAAATAATTGCAAAAGGATATTTAAAAAATGAAATTAAGTTCGGTGGTACATTATTCAGTAAACTGCAGGGTTGCCACGGTCCTTGAAAAGCGCTTGAATAAAACCCATTAAATTTCAAGGTCTTGAAAGACATTATTAACCTTGAAAAGTCCTTAATTTTTTGGGCTGGCGAATTTATTTTGAAGTGACCGTTTTTTCCTTAAGCTTAATTTTGGTTTCATTTAACTTTTTCAATGTAACTCAGTTCCTAATTTACTTTTTGATTTATTGTTTATGTATAAATCCAAGAAGGCAGACCAAGTGATTTTAGATGGATATTGTTATAACTAAATGTTTATTTTATAACGCATATTTAAGTTCAATTGAAAGTTAGAGAGCTCTTATTCGTTTTCCAAATGAATTTTTAAAAACTTGTGAAATTTAGGTGTTGCATATGTTCGAATATACAGTCCTTGAAAATGGAGAAATATATATCCTTGAAAAGTCCTTAAATAGTCCTAGATTTTTTTTTTTACCAAAGAGTGTGGCAACCCTAAAACTGGTTTCTTTTTAACATCGTACCTGCATGTGGCAATTAAAGTAGTAACTGCAAAGTGGTTAGTGTAGTGGTAAAGTAAAGGGTAGTGGTAACTGCAAAACTTGCATTCTTCAAAGCAAAGTAAAACTGAGGTTCCGTTCATTGGAGACTTTGTCCTATTGAATTTAAAATTAACAAAAGTTCCTAATGGACGTGCTGAACCCTATATCTTAGTTAAATTTTGAAGTTTTGCAAATACACCTAATTATTATTAAAAAAAATCTCTACAGGAACCTTTTTTTAATAACAGAAATGTAATATATTCCATATATTCTGGATTAATGTTTCCTTTAATTTTGGATTATTTTTGAAAACAAGTATACTATTTTGTATTATTGCTTGAAGTTTATCAACAACTTACTAAATGTAACTGAAGTATTTTTTTTGATAGTTTGATAATTGCAACAAATAATGAGCTTATTATAAATTCTATCGTACTGTTTCGCATTAAAATGCATGATAATAACTATCAAAAACTGTTACTATTATTCTCAGCCTTCAGATTTTTTGCAACAAACATTGTTATTGCGTATTCATATTTCCAGAGAATGGAAAAGATGTATGTATTTACAAAAAATTTGATAAAATAAAATAAATTTTCTGTAATTTTTAGTTTTTCTGTTTTTACATAACATTTAGTTATAATTAAGAAATGATATGCTTAAGCAATAATTGCAGGATAAATAGCAAAAGTTGATAATTAAATTCTTATTTCTACTACTAAGGATAACTTTTAAAAAGATATAGACCAATATAATTTTTACATGACTGTAGAATAAGAATTTTATTAAAAAAAAAAGGTAAAAAGAATAGTAAAAGAACTGTTAAATAAAAAGGTAAAAGAACTGTTACATCACAAAAAGTGTTCCTTATGTCCAATCACATGTGATGTTTATAAAAATTTCATTCGGAACTCTGTTCTAGTTAAAATCAGTGGTGCAATAGCCCACCAATTCCCTGTACTCTTGCTTACCCATCAAAACCTTTTTTTTTAGTTCCGAAGCTAACTTGGTTCACATTTCATAGACCCATTGAAGGGATGACAAACTTAATGAAATTTTCCCAATCCAGTGCTTAAACGCCTTTGATGTCACTCTTAAAAAGTTGGGTTGGGCACTTATTCAGGTGTTGGCTCGTCACTTAACTGGTGCATGGCAAATAGTCCTAGTGTGGCGATAATTCAATCTAACTTTATACTGGTTGATTGAAGCAATGCCTCGGAGCATGTCATACTTAGACTAAGTTGTGAGACATTTGTATGAAACTCATCAGAATACAATAGCCCATTGCCTTGTTGAGAATTGAATGATTTATAGAAAACTTCTGACAATGATAGTCTTGTAGGCAAATTACTTGACATTCACAAAGGTAGAGTAGTAATTGTATGGTTTCTTTCTTCAGAGGGCCTTCTTAAAGTTGCGTTGGGTGCCCCTACTCGGGTGTTGGCCGTCACTTGACTGTGGTTCTTACGACGACTGCTGCGAATAGTCCTCCTGTAGCTCTAGTGCTACGATAATTCAACCTAACCCTAGCCCTCAACGGTTCATTTGCAGACCATTTATTTTTAGTCATTTGAGTGTCTTGCAGATGACTTTCTTGGGCAATTTCAAACATATATGATAAAACCCTGCAAAGGTATAGTTTCTTTGTAAGTTTTATTTCTAATGTAAAATAACTTATTTTTCTCTTGACAGATTACCTTTTATTTGCCAAAAGAACATACACCAACACTCATGCAATACAAAGCAAGAACAATCTGAATATTTATGAACTAGATTCCAAAATAGGCAGAACTATGTATATCCCTATATGTGGATATAATATAGCTTATAGAACACTTTAGGCAGAAAACTAATTAAATAATTAATACAGTATTTAGCTTTATATATAATGGAAATAGAAGACCAATCAACGCCTGGGGACCAAGCCCTAGCTGGTGCTTTAACCGGACTAGTCGAGTACTCAATCATGTATCCAATAGACCTCATGAAAACCCGCATGCAGACCTTAAAGCCAACATCCACTGCCAACTACCGAAGTGTGTTTGGAGGCCTGCTCAAGATCAAGCTTGAAGAAGGCTTGCCGAGATTATTCCGCGGAATGCCTTTACCGCTTGTGGCATCGGTCCCTGCCCATGCTGTTTACTATTCCTCTTATGAAATGTCGAAAAGGTTCCTGAGTGGTACAGAGTTTGGAACACAGAACCCAATTGCCCAAGCTGCAGGGGGAGTTGTGGCCATTACGAACCACAACATTGTGATGAATCCTGCTGATGTCATTAAACAGAGGATGCAGGTTTGTAACTCATTCATATACATAGTTTAATTTTAATTTGAACATGGATAATATGAATTACTGTTAATTTATTTTAAACCATATTAGGATGCAGGTTCGTAACACTTTCAATTCATAGTTGAATGTATTAAGCTCAATATGTATAATAGGATTTCTGTTAATTTAAACCTTATAAAAAAGCAGGTTTGTTACACTTTCATATTCGTGGTTGAATGTACTAACCAGAATAGGGATAATGCAAATTACTGTTTATTTAATCTGTATTGCGTTTCCTGTCCTGCCGTATTTATTCATTGTGTGTTTGGATTAAATTAAATTACATTACACTATCACAAACTATATTTCTGTAGGTCCCTTCGGTTTCAAATAAACAAGGTTTCATTGTCGGGACGAGGATTAGTGATTAAATGGTTCGTATATGTGTAAAAAAAGATAATTTCTGCAGTGTAAATAATTTCTGCATTCTGGCTGAAAAAAAATGCTTTCAGTTAACCTTAAGCAAAATTTCTTGTTAATGAGTTTACAATAAAGATGATTGACTGTAATGTATCTTTGTTAATATTTTTTTACCATAACAGGCCTACATTGCAAATTGTTTATTCAGTAGAATGTTTATTATAGATTTATAGAATATAATAAAAGTAATGGAATATAATTAGTACCATGTTTCGATGGGAACTCAAGACGCACAACTCGGACTGGTTTCAGTCTGAGTTGTGTACTATTCTGAAGAAGGTAGGTCTCTTGAGTTTCCCACTGGAACATGTACATTTCAACTGAATAAATTATTTGCGCCAATAATCTTTGTTGCTTTCTTCATGAATCTTGTTATGTATCATGCACAAAGTTGAAGATAATTTCTGAATAGGTCTACGGCAGTCCATACCGTTCTAGTATGCACTGCTTAAAGTCCGTCCTAAGACTTGAAGGTGTCTCAGCACTGTATCGCAGCCTACCTACACAAATGGCCATTGATGCCCCCTATGGTGCCCTGCATTTTGTCCTATACGAGGCCTGCCAGAACATCCTCAATCCAACAAGGGCTTTTGATGCTGTGAGCCATATTGCCTGTGGTGCCTTTGCAGGTTGGTAACTGAGAGTGTTTTATGCGTGAAACGTAAAAACGTTTTATAGAGAACCTAATTATTTAATTTCTAAAAATAATAGAGGGCCAAAGTATTTTTATTTTATTATCCAAAGTATTATCATTTTAAACCTAATAAAATAAGTTTAATGGCTAAAAGCTTGTAGTAAGTAAACCTAGTTAAGCAAACCTTTTTATGTGTGGTAAGTAAACCTAGTAGAGTAAACCAATTGCTTTATAGGTCAAAATATAAAATAATAGCACCCTGTGCCATATATGCAGCCTGTGTCGCATATGGCACAGGATCGGGGTATTGACAGGATGCAGTGCTGGGTTAAGTAGTAACACAAGGATTCCTAGAAAACTTCTGATTTCTTTATGCAAGATAAAGCTAGGTAGTTAATAAACTTAAAAGCCAAGACAGTCTGTCTAAAAAACTTAACATAGTAAGTAAAAAAAATACAGTAGGTGTTTGACTTATTCATAATTTTTTTTATGATTGTGTTCATTGGCGACTTACTCCAATTAAATTTACTATAGTCAAATTCGAACCGACTGGACACCATGCTTTAGCTATAATTTGGAGAATGCTAGTTTCACAATCAGACTCTTCATATATTATCTTCCACCACCTGTGATTCTCTAATGCTTAACTAAGATATAGGGTCCGATGCGTTCATTGGCAACTTTTCGCAATTGAATTTACAATCTACAAAAGTCTCCAGCGAATGAACCAGACCCTATACCTTAGTTATACCTTCGAAAATGCTAGTTTTACAACTAGATCCTTAAT
This sequence comes from Oedothorax gibbosus, assembly GCA_019343175.1. Lineage (NCBI taxonomy): Eukaryota > Metazoa > Arthropoda > Arachnida > Araneae > Linyphiidae > Oedothorax > Oedothorax gibbosus. Next base: position 12,103,429 of record CM033277.1, on the reverse strand, counting down.
ATATCTATTCTCTCACCTAGGTGGCTGTGCAGCGGCCGCAACAACTCCACTAGATGTTTGCCGTACTCTGCTAAATACTCAGGAAGGTGCAGCCCTGGTAGGAGTCAAAGAGTCCAAAATAAAAGGCTTACAGCATGCAATGGTTACCATCTACAAAATGCATGGCCTATGGGGCTTTACAAGGGGCATGAAAGCTCGGGTGATGCATCATGTACCCTCCACTGCAATCTGTTGGTGTGTGTATGAGTTCTTTAAACACTATTTTTCAGATCAGAACATCAAAAATAGAGATAAATAGTATGGAAATTATCAAAACATGTACCATCCATTGCAATCTGTCGGTGTGTGAATGAGTTCTTTAAGCATTATTTTTCGGATCGGAACATCTAAAACAGAGATAACCTCTCCAAGGATGATGGATATTTCCTTGATGGCAGCATTCATGGTGTGGGTTTATCTTAGATTCACTAGATTTGGGCTAATGTAGACGGAGTCATGGTAACCTTGGCGATCTTCGCAACCAATATTGCATTTTCCTGGCGAATGCATTGTGGATTGATATTGCTGTAGAATACACTTAAAGAGGAATGGTATCCAGGTTCCCAAACTGAAGTCTTCTCTCTGTGTTAATCCACTGAAAACAAATTATTTTCTTAGCCTGCTGTATTGAATTTTTTTACGAACTGTTTTTATATAATAAATGTCGCTGGCTTACAGGGCTCTATAATTCCACTCTTTTGAAATTGGTTTGAATATTTTGTAAATTTATGTATTGACAATTTAAAAAATATTCAATCTAATTTGAAAATGTAGTATTTTAGTCATAGAGCTCTGTAACGAGCTCTATTTATTTTTATCATCTAAAAACTAAAAATATTCAATGATGCCGAAGATGCCTTAGAACTTTTTGTTTTTCACTGAATTAATACAGAGAGAAGACTTCTATTTGGAGACCTGGCTACCATTTCCATTCTCCTTAATTGTGTAAAGGAAGCGTTGCTAACACTTCAAGTTGTCGCAACTCTTCTGTACATATAAGTTCAAGTTATATAGTGATTCTACTAGTACACCATGGTTATGAAGACTCGTTTCCATATTGCATGTACATGAAAGAGTGCGTTTCGGGCAAAGATGAGTTTTTCCAATTACGATGACTAAAATCATCTAAATTTTAGCATTTATTTTTTTATGCTATTCTTAAGGGGGCGATACATGTAACCACCTGAATTTTGATCGTTTTTCAGAGACGTTATTTAAAGGAAAGAAATTCATGAATCGTTTTAAAATTCAGTATGTTTATACATAAAACATTAAAATACAAAAATTAGATTTTTTGTTTTATTTTTTTTCAAAATGGCCGCCGTAGGACCTAATCTCCTGAGAGCCTCGCGGATAAAAGTATCAATCGGCGGGAATTCTAGCTACTCCAAAATTGATTTGAAATCAAGAATTTTTATTTGAAAATGTTCATAAAACTTACATCTTCTAGTTAAACCAACAAAAAATTAAAAAATTGTAAATTGGCAAGCCTCAGAATAAAAGAGTTCATTTTTAAAAAACTTTTTTCAAAGGTTTTTGAGCAAAAAAACTAATTTTTAAAAAAAATTTAGCATTTTTGAGGTTCAACTAGAAGATAGTTCTATAGAGAAGACTTATACCAAATTTTATAAGGATCGATTGAGAACTTTTTAAGTTATGTATCTTGCCCGCCAATTAAAAAAAAATGGTTTTGAGATAAACACGCTTAAAGTTTTGACAAAGCCCTCAAGCACCGAGTTGAGCCCTCAAGCACCGAGCAAATTTTATTCTAAAAATTTGCAGGCATATTTTTGAGATGTTATTTTAACTATTTGTGAAATAAAAAAAAATTCGATTTTTATATGTATCGCCCCCCTTAATCAAGTTTATAAAATTGCCAGGATGCAACCAGCATTTTAATTTTTTTATTTTTCACCTCAAGTTTAAATGTGATGGAACCCCAATTGCATCCACAAAATTTCAGGCGATTCTCCTAAAAAATTTTCTTTTTGCGGTTATGGCACTTTTTTGTGAATTGTGCGATATATAGAAGTGTTTTTAATAATTTTCAAATTTGAAAGTTTTCAAGTTTGGAAGAGTGATTATTATCCTCTTTAATAAAGATGTGGAGAGGATTAGTATGTTAAATGATGTGATGGCTAAAGGTTTATCCCCAGTGCAATGCCTTTTGTGATCCATAGATAGAGAAATCTGTTGGTGTGTCGTGTGTGTGTCAGTTGTTCAAATGCAATTTTTAAGTCAGATTAGTAGAAAGAGTGATACCATGCTGAAAAAAAAGGTGATGTTCTAAGTGTCAGAGATTATATATTTTATGTTGAGTGTGATTCCAGCATGGAAAAACTTTGATACAATTGTTCTAAATAGTAATGTTGTTTTCGTGCGTAACTAGTGTTAGAGACATTATAATTTCAATTGCTTTTCAGGTTTAAGTTTGTACTGGAAACATGTGATTTTATAAATTTTAATTTTATTAGCAATTTGATTGTATAGTGTAGAATTTCATTGTGGATGTCTCTTTTGAAATCTTAATTCTTTCATTAGTTTTGTTGGAAATTATTTCACATGGTTTTAAGCATAACACTGTTGCAGCTACCCTACCTTTTACAAAGAAGTTATAAAACCTTTTTTGTGATTAAGAGTAATTTATCAATATGTTACCCCTTTGAAGTAAAGTTTTTTGTTTAAATTTCATGCCCCAAATTAATATTTTCTTCTTTTTAAAAAAACATTTTCATTGTTAGTCTATTCAGATAAAAATTAAGTAGAAGTTAGATAAAGTAAATACATGAAAGGCCCATTATATTCTGACTATCTCCTTTTCGTTTAATTATAGTGTAAAATAATAAAAAATGTTTCGATACAAATTTACTTTGCCTTTTATAGTTTCAATGTGTTGAAACAAGTATCACCCAAAGAGCATTCTTCTCTCAATCAACAAGCAAATACCGCTATGGTTTAGTTAGGTATTTGGGGCATATAAATTTTAATTTTTCACCAGGGCCATATTGTTTGAAAAAAAATAAAACAAACCAGGGTTCGTAAATATCATGATATTTTCCAAAATACCAAAAAATCTGATATTTTTTTTATATGTATCCAATGTTTTTGATCTATATCTGATATTTGCAAAATTGCCAATTTACTGCTGATGATAAATATTTTCCGATTTAACGTGTTGATTGATATATATCAACAAACCCTGAATGGAAACTTACTATTATTGCATCATTATTTATAAATCCAATATATATTTTTTTTATATTTTAGTTTGGGCACCCTTGTTTCTTAGTTAAAAAGTAAGTTAAATACTATTTCAAAAGTCGCAATTGTGTTTTCTAAAGTGAAATAATGTTTTCCTTTAGTTACATGCAAATTTTGTATCTTTCATCGTTATTTCTGTATGCTTGCAAAATATTTTTATTTTGTTACCAATTCAAATATAACATGATTTAACTAGAGTTATAATTTTGTGTTTGTAGTTTTCTTAGGCTTACTAGATTTTTCTTTTTGTTGTATTCAAAGTATTTTTCCATATACTCAATACATTGTTGTTTTTGTTAAACTTATTTTGTTTAAGGTAGTGCTTTTTAAGAGTGTGATATTTAATTTGTTATTATGATAAATAGTTACCAGAAACTAGAACTTATTTCATTATTGTTTTGGAAATAATATTTAAAATTAAAAAAAAAACTTTATGTGGTTGTGAAAGATATAATACCAATTTTTCTTATTTAGTAATATATTGTTTTGATTTAAATTTTTGAGTTAAATGTAGGAAAGAAAGTGTCAATCAAAAGGAAATATCTTCTATTGATTTCTTATGCGGTGAAGTCCCTGTTTTAATGAGTACATTAGAACTCCAATTATCGGAACTCTTTGTCTTTCATGGATATAAGTTGAATAGAAAAACTATTACAAAAAACTATAACTCAAACTGCCAAATGACATATTAAAATTTGGATTTGGTTGGGTTTTTAACGACTAAAACTATCTCGCAGCCCAACTATACATTGTGTAATTGATTAAAATATACCTTTTCTCCAATTATACAAATGTGGTTGGGTCCCAATTGCTTTGGAATAGCCCTCTTGTAGCTCTAGTGCGACGATAATTCAAACTAAACCAAGCCAATTGCTTCGGATAATTGGAGTTCTACCGTAATTCAATTATTTTTATAACTTAAATTTTAAAGAAGTTTATTGTTCCTTACAATTTTATTTTATAAAGTCGCAAAGATATAATCAAGGATATCAAAAAGCACTTAAGGTATATGTACTGGTTGCACATTAAATACTTTAAAAGTAAATAACAATTACACAATAAAAACTTGTTTTTGCCTTTCTCTTGGTTTAGTAGGGAAGCAATTGTCGTTTAGACATCGTAAAGTATCAATAATTTTTTTAGCTCTTATTTTAGTTTTGTAAGTTTTCTTTTGATAATTAAATAATTGAATTCATATTTATATATGATTTCATTTCAATTTATGGTGATATGCTGCTGCCCTTTTTCGAGGCTCATGGAAATTATTCAAAAGATATTACACTAATTCCTCAAAATAGCTAATGAATAATTTAACAAGAAAACATTGTTTATGATAAAAAAAACATCTATCATATAATATTCTAGCATTGTTTAGTTGTCTCTGATGTCAAAACACCTACTAATACCCTAAAATAACTGTAAACTATGATTAATTTTTTTTTCAAAACGAACTACACCTTATTGCATTTTAACTGTTTTCATAGTAAGCAGTACTTTTAACTTCATTTTAATACTCAATACAAATTTGTATATTGTTTTGTATTTCAGTACTCTCACTCTCTTTCATTACAAAAACGATCCTTGTCTACTATTATAAAATAGTACACACATCAGCCCTTTATTAATATGATAGTTACATCAAACAAAACTTTGTACAAATGGTCATTTTCTATAAAATGGCTTAGTACTCAGTAGAAAAGCTATCAAAGGAATAAAAAAAATAATTACTTGTTTTAGTTTTATAAAATAAAAGAACAATATTTTTTAAATTGAGTTTCTATCTTTAATATACTGTATTATTCACTTAATAAAAGGTGTCATAGTTGGTGCTGTAAGTATGTGGTCACTTTTCTAATTATTATAGTATGCAATTTAGTATAAATTTTATAAAAAGTTTAAGTACTATTCCTACTACCAAAATAATATTCTATGAGTCTTCATACTGAATAAAATAGACCTATCAGTGTATAATAATTGTTTTTATACATAAAATATTTCTTTTTAAAAGCATGTTCGATATTTAGTTATATTTTATACATGCTTGTGTAGTGTGCATTTTTGAAAATGTACTGTGATCAACAAATATGAGCTGTAGAGAAAAATAATTTTTGATTAACGTCAATTAAAATTGAAGGCACCACTGTCTTGTTGATGCTATTTACATAATAATTGTGGTAATATATTCCGTACTTAAAATTTGTAGTTTCTCAGAGGGTATTTTGCTTTTGAAAAGTCTGAATGTTTAACTATTTAAATGTTGCAATTTGATGTGTGTCTGAGTATAATAAAAATTATTTAATGTTTGTTAAAAATTGTTCTTTTTGTTAATTGGTTATTATTCCTTTATCTACTGATAGTACTTATAAATATCACTTATAAGGCCACTATTTTATTTTTCATTGTCTATTTGGAGAAAATGGGGGCAAGGTGATTTTTTTATTATTTAATTGTAAGGTTTTAACACAGTTAAGTCTGTAGAGGGTAACGTAAATTCTTCAGAAAAATTTAAGTTTAGTTACCTGCACCAATTCTTTATGTCCTGACGGTACTCATAAGTCCATTTAAGGAACCGTTGTTTAACTTTTCATTGTTCGTTTAAGGTAAAATAGATGGTAGTAGGGATTTTATTAAAGCAGTATTCAGTTTCAAAACATTAAAGACTAAAATGGTATCTATTTAAAAGGCAAAGTCCTGACTGACTCTCACGTATCAACGCCTAGCCAAAACTACTGGAGGTAGAGCTATCAAATTTTAGGAAAATATTCTTTTTATATCATAGGCGTCATTTAAGAAGCGATTTTTCGAAATTCGAACCCGAACGGGTGTAGGAAGGCAAAACGTGAGCCGATTTCTCCATAGGAATTGCATTGTTATGAACTTTTAATTTATAAATTTCGTTTTCTAATTTGAAAGAAATTTCAGCGCGTTCAGCGTGAGCGAAAATTAAGTATAATTACTTAAGCACGTGAGTAGTTTCTAGGATTGTTATTTGAATATCATTATAATTATTTTATTTATTGAATTTAAATGCTTTTTTTTGTTACCGAATTCAATTTAATAGATGTCTACAAATGGTAAGAAATAAAGATATTTTTACAATGTCTCATGACAGTAAAGGCAATAACTGAAGAGCTCAAGTGCAAAACAAGTTAAATCACTTTTTGGAAAAAATTGAGTTGGTTAGCTTTTCATACAGATATTGTAGGAAGGGATCCACCAGCAATTTGATTTGCGCAAAAAAAGTGACCTGATAAAAAGTGAAAACTTTTTTTGTGCAAATCAAAATGTTGGTGGATCCCTTCCTACAATACCTGTATAAAAAGCTAACCAACTCAATTTTTTCCAAAAAGTGATTTATTTAACTTGTTTTGCACTTGAGCTCTTCAACTATTCTAGATCTGCTGAATACTTCTAAGAAATGTCAATTCTCTCTACGTATAGCGTATGTACTTGATGTTTATGAAACTGGCAATTTGGTTGATACAATGGCCAATTGAATTTTGGCATTGGCGTCTTTTGGCAAAGTTGAAAATTTAACGTAGGGTAGCTATTCGCATCCAGTTGTATGGGTTAGGGTTACTTTGAATTATCGTCGTACTAGAGCTATACACGAGGACTATTGGCCATGGGTGTCTTATTTAGAACCATAGTCAAGTGACGAGCCGAAACATGAGTAGGCACCCAATGCAACTTTTAAGGGCGACATCGTACGCAGCATCGGGACTTCCAAGAAAAATATTTAACGTGCACTCCAACCACACGGGGTATTATTCAGGACACAGGGCATTTTTGGCTGCATGGGCCGTTTATAGGTCGGCTGTTATTTTGACGATGCCCGGACCCGAATCTGGGACCTATCGCATGCAAGGCGAACACCTTTACCGATTGGGCTCCCCAGCCCTGTCGAGTGGTCGAATATGGAGTGGAATAGTTGCCACATTTTGGGCATTTTCGGGTGTAAGAGGCAAATAGAAACTGGCCATTATATCATAGCTATTCTGGCAATTTTAACAGGGCCTATGGGAAAGCCTAACTCCTAGAAATTCCTGGATACAATCGGACTTCTGTATTTTTAAATTAATGCTGATATTAGAATGGGAGGAACGTATAATATACTGATGGAGTGCTGACCAGTGGAGAGGGGATCAATTGGTATAAAATAAAAGTTTATATTAAAAAAAAACAATCACCGTAAGAGTACACCCGTGCAACGCCGGGTTTATAAAGCTAGTAAATCCTATTTATTCAACAAAATGTAATTTAGTTATTATAAATAGAAAGGAGAAAACGTAAAATAAAAATTCATCATAGAGTGAATTTTATATTCCAACTATTTGTTTACCATTTATTAATTGCACGGATAGCTTTAAAATAGGCAACAGTAAATAATTAAAATTAAATCTTAATTTATAATAGTCAACTGCTACAAATATATCCAGGAAATTATGTTTTTCACATATGCTTCCCTTATAATTTGGATGCATTAAAAATTAGTTATTAAAACGGATATTTTAAGCGCATTTTTACCTTATGACAACTTGAATCAAAAGGCTATGCTTTACTGGGCTGCAAGAAGGGAAATGTCCAACAGGGCCAGCTCCCCGACGTAATAATATATATATTGTAAGTGCAGAGGCATATTTTAAAGGATGTCCTGTATTATTACTTTGGAACTAACTCTTATGAAGAAAGTAAAAATAATTTTGAAATAGACAATTTCTAGATTTTTTTAAAGAAAGTTTTTTAGTGCAAATATACCTCAAATATTTATATCTTTTCTACAGGAATTTTAATAGCAAATTACTGAATGATTTAGTAAGAAAAAAAATCATTGCATATAACAAATATTTATTCCAGTTTTAAAATAACAAGCAAGAAATGGAGTGGTCTTACGAACAAACATATTAGGGTCATTCCTGAGAAAACGTACAAAAGCATGTCCCCGCAAGTTATCTTTCACATGAAGAAAAGTTATACTTCCAATTGAATTAATTTAAGATGATGAATATTTTATCTACTTACTAACGTTGAATAAATACAAAAAATTAGATATTTTGTGTAAAAATTTGTGTCCACAGACTATGACAAATCATGTCCGTGAGCTGTCTCACCGTCATGTCCGGGAACTGTTTTAGTTAGTATATTCTAATTAAATCCCAATTTTTTATAACTGAAGTTGATTTTTAATTCAACTGACATTACTAGAACATACAAAACATAAAATATAATCATTATAAAGAATATAAATATATAAATTCCGTGAAAAAAAAATGTCCCACAGATTTTCGTCATGTCCGTGTACAACGTATTATTTCGCTTGCATAACTATGTAGAAATGATAACAGTACTCTGGTTCAGTCTTATTAGTATTCAATAATACACGTTATACGTTGTATCACGTCGATAGCTTGAATACCGCAGTAGATAAACATTAATTAGAAGTTTAAAGTTAAAAATAGGCCATTGACAAGATCATAGCGTCATTTCTGTGATCAAGATATAAGAAGGTAAGCTAATGATTTTTACTTATTTATTTCTATAAATAACAAATTTTAAGTTATATAATATCAGTTTGCATGTTTCGTTCCCTAAAGCCTAAACCTTTTGCGTTTGGAAGCCCTTATTTACGATTTCATCATGTCCATGTATTTGGGCTCACGGACATGATTTATGTGTCCACGGACATGACGTTTTAATTATATAAGAATAAATTGATTAAATACAAGTGAAATACATCATATTTTATTATATTTTGCCATGAGCTAATATAATAAAGTAAAGCTGAAATTTTATTCAAGTGTAACATATCAATAAAATATTTTTATGTTAATTTTGGAGGTTAAAACTTTTCTAAATTAAACATTATTAAATTAAGACTTACCATCAGAATAATTAATATTAATTTTATGATCTGGACCGATGTTATTTTTCTAATGTAGTATGTAAGTGTAACTCAAATCCAAAATTTCAAAATGTTTCATCAATATTTTTTTCTCGAGATTTTTTGCCTCAAATTGTACGTTTTCTGAGGAATGACCCATTAGATGAGGTATAGATTTCGCAATTAATTCCAGAACTCTTTAAAAGCTCATTATTAAGTTCTAGGTACACAAAAACACATGCAAGCTATCCGAATAAATAACAAGAGGAAGACACGTTTCATACAAATATATACTAAAAGTATAAGAAAGATTAAGTAAATCTATGAGGTAAAAAAACATTCGCTATTTAGAAAATAAGCTTAGAATAATAAAATATTACCAGAAAATTTATGAGAATAAAAAATATTGTAATTCGTTAAACAGATTTAAAGCAATGCTTAATTTATAAAAAATGGTTACTGACATTTTAAGCTCTTATGTTTTTCATACATAAGTTTACAGTTATTTTTAATACTAGTTAGGAAATTTCAAACATAAAATAATACAAGGTGGCTGACTAGTTCAAACTATTTCCACATTTCAAATTCTGAATGTTCAAATGCAAAAGAATGTTGTATTCCGTTATAAATTTGCTTCAAGCTATCCAGTCTGGGAAATGTGTGCTGCAAAAAAGAAATAAATTTTTAGAAAGGAAATAATAATTGTGCACATAATTTATCAACATATTTGTATAACATGATTACATTACTTACAATGCAGGTATAATAAAATATTTATTTATGCAACAAGTGTAAATAACACTTATTAAAACAAGTGGATTTTAATGACATGCATTAAAAAAAATTCACATGCATAATGTTTTTATGTGAAGCAGATTGATAAATCTCTGGAACTTTACAAAAAGCAAACTAATTTTGTAGTTTCAAGTCACATTTGAACATGGATTCCAATGTAACTAGAGTGCCAAACATAAACCTTAATAACAACAGCGGTTCTAATGTTATTAACATGAACAATTGTGAAATAGAAATTTTATTGAAATGTTGGCATCTTATGAAAATAGTGAAAAAAAGTACTTTTTTTCCCCACTGTTCCAAAAAGTCTAACTTTTTGAATGTGGATGATATTAAAATTATAATGTAAAAGTCTGATTTTTTCACCCAATTATAAAAATAAAATTTTAACCTCTTCGCTCCAGAAGCACACATATGTGGACCTTTATAGAATCAACTTCACAACCTCATTTTATAATATTTTTAAAACTAACTTTTCTACTCTAAATTAGAATATTAGTATTGGTATTTTTGGACAGATTGAACAAAGCTGATTTATTAATTGCAAAATAAAAAATGATATAGCAAGAGTGTCAGGCAGATTTTGGTCATTTAATTTCTTTAACGGTAAGATGAATTAAAAAAAGTTCAAACAAAATATTAATTATAAGAAACTGACAGAGCATGTTTCTTTATAGCACACAAAAAAAATATTTTTACTGCCCAAAACATCAAAATCCAATAAACTAATGTTCCTCTAGCAAATGTCAAACATTATTTTCAAAATTACTTAAAAACATAACTTTTAAATATATAATTGTTTAAAAAAATTATTTATATCTATAATAATAAAAGAAAGAGTCTGTGTGTGTGTCTGTTTTCGGATCGTAAAAGACCTACTTATACTGCCCTCAGAAATTCGAAATTTTTAAGATAGATTCCCTTTAATACCAACGTGTGCACCTGAGGCTTAGTTTTTTCATATTTGTTCCATTTTTAGAGAAAATTCGAATTTTCTGAAAAAAATACACCACTTTCGCTCAAATCCGATCATTTTTTCTCTTTCCTGATGCCATCAGCTGAAAAAATTAAATAAAACTTTTAACGAAAACATTTAAAATTCAAAATGTTTATTTTATTCTTTTGCCATTACTTTCAGAAACTAAATTCATTATTTGAAAAATAATTGACATGTTTCAAGTGATGTAATTCCGCTAGTCTTCATTCCTGGATTTTATTGTGGGTTTATTTGATGATTTTTTCATTGATTTTTCTGTTGACTGCATGTATGCATATTTAAGCAATAAATGTATAGTTAAGCTATTACTGAACTATGATGGTTAATAAAGGCCATCGCACTAGAGCTATTAATGTTTTATGTCTTTATTTTTTCGCCAAAGACGTTGCCAAACTCGCCAAATTATTAACTAAAATTCGCCAAATAGGCGATTTCTTTTATAAATAATTTATAAGCTGGTCGGTTGTTCGAAGGTCATTGTGTTAGAGCTGTATGATGGGTGTGGGTAGCTATATCTATTTTCTCGCCAAATTATTTCCCAAAACGCGCCAAATGAGCTAAAAGGTTTTATTATGTATTTATGAGGGAATTGTGATGACATTTATGAGTGCATTTTATAGCGTATTTTTCATTTTGGAATTTTAAGGCAATGAAACGGGATTTTATAATTTATAACGAGTGGAAACAATAAGTTTATGATCCTATAACAGGGTATATGGTACACATATTTGGAATCTATTTGATATTTTTTTTTATTCCGTTCGAAGAACGGGTATAAATTTGCTAGTTAAGAATAAATGAGGACTTTTTTCCAGGAGTGAAGGGGTTATACACAGCTAATTTTAGATGGCTATAATATCACAAAAGCTTGAATATTTAAATATTGGTAACTAGCAAATAAATACCCGTACTTCGCACGGACTAAAAAAAAAGTTTTAATTCATCCAAGTATATGTACAATTTAATCCATTATAGGATAATAAACATGTTTTTATTCCCGCTCGTTATAAAGTATAAAATAATGTTACTTATATTACCTTAAAAATCCAAATTAAAAAAATGCGCAATAAATGCACTCATAATAGTTATCGTAATTTCCCTCATAAACATATAAAAGCTTTTAGCTCATTTGGCGCGGTTTTGGAAAGAATTTAGCGAGAAAAGCGATATAGCTACAAACACTCTTATTATACAGCTCTACCACAATGGCCTTCGAACAACAAACCAGCTTATAAATTAAAAAAATATATATTATTTGGCGCGTTTAGGTAAGAATTTGGCGAGTTTGGCAAAATATTTGGCGAAAAAGTGAAAACAAAACCCTAATATGTAGCTCTAGTACGATGGTCTTGAACAACCATCATAGTTATAATTCACGGAATCAGCTAAAAATGCACATTTTCGCAATCAACTGAACCATCAATGAAGAAATCCATCACCTAAACCCACAATAAAATCCTAGAATGGAGACTGGACGGAATTATGTCACTTGAAACATGTCAATTATTTTTCAAATAATGAATTTAGTTTCTGAAGGTAATGGCAACAGAATAAAATAAACATTTTCAATTTTAAATATTTTCGTTAAAAGTTCTATTTAATTTTTTCAGCAGATGGCATCAGGAAAGTAAAAAAATGATCGGATTTGAGCGAAAGTGTGTATTTTTTTAGAATATTCGAATTTTCTCTAAAATAGAACATTTTTGAGCTCTGAAAGTTCAAAATCTGTAACTTAAGTATGAACTACACATTTGTGCCAAGTTTCGAGTCAAACAAATGTCTAGTTTATGAATCTATAAGAGACATGCCCACAAACACACACAAAACTTCATTTTTATTATTATAGATAAGAATTTTTTTACTAGGTACTACTACTATATACTACAGGACTGCATAAGAGTAGATCTTCTATTTTAGCTCTCACACTATGTTTATAATGTAAAAAGTATTATGGTTCAGTCTGTCTCTGTCACCCACTTTCATAGCCCAAACTACAAATGCTACAGACAAGTGTGATATGTCAAAAAATTCAGCGCATCGAAATTAGAAGACATAATCACAGAAAAAAATTCACATTAGAAATACTTCAATTATTAAAAAAAACCCTGCAAAATTTAATGCTTATTTTAAACGCATAAGAAGCCATTTTTATTGGATTTAAATCAGCATTGCCATTCACAAAAATCGCTCGAGAAACTATTTCTTTAAAATAAAAAATTAAAAGAAATTTATTTTTTCGACAAATCAGTTTGAAATGAAGTCAAATATATTTCACAAAGAGATTCTTTGATTGTATGTTGATATAAAATGTTTGCTTCTATTTCAAAGCGAGGAAAATTACATATTTATTCTTTGAAATATAAACAAACAATAAGAAATAATTATTGAATTTTGGAAATAAAATAAATTAAACTAGCCAAATGTAGCATGTAAACGTTTAATATAGAATTAATACTGTGTTTGGTTCCTTTTTTGCTGTTGAACACGATTATTGTGTGGAAGCAGGTTAAGTGACAGATTCTGTTACAAACCTATTTGTTTTTTATTAATGGTATTAATTAAATTCTTACATTCAAAATTGTAATTTTATGAATTTACATGTCAGGTTATTAAGCAATTAAGAAATACAGATATATGTACAGTAGGAGCCAGATCGATTAGGTTTATTTTTAATTATAGATAAGAAATAGTTGCTCTACATAAGATTACAACCATAAATAAGACATTCTATTTTAATATATAAAGCCCATATTTCTTGATACTATTTCATATTTTTTGAAAGGAATAGAAATGTAACTTTTATAATGATATGAAATAAAATGTGTACCGTATATACTCGTGTATAAGCCGAGAAATTTTGGACAATTTCAGTGCCGTAAAAATCGGGGTCGACTTAAACACGAGACATCAAATTTCCAAAAAAAAAAAAAATCCCATATCCTTAAAATAAAACTAAATTTCAATCAAACTTAAGGTTTAGATACTATCTATTAAAAATAAGGACCCAAAAGCGGTTAAATCTTGAAGATGAAATAAGATTGGTATCTATTCACGGTATCCACCATAATGAAACTAACAACTATCCACCATAATCGATGTTTAATTGTTAGTTCTCGACGTGATGCGTATTTTGCACGTGTAGCTCTGGCACAGGGCAGTTCAGTCAACCAGTCTTTAAGGTGTAAAGAAAACAACATCGGTCCGTGACCTTGGCAGCATAGTCTTCACGCTTCACTGAACTTAGTTTCAACTAAGATTCTCCATTCAGGGTCGGCAATGTCAAGGACACTCGGAGATGAAACCCGTTTTATTTTCATTGGGGTTGAAATTTAGCTTGCAAAATAAATAAAAATTACGATCCCGTTATGAACCGGTTTCTTCTTATTTTCTTCAGAAGGCTGGCCTTATTTCCTACCTCGACTTATACACGGGTTACCGATTTTGGAAGGATATTTGGTTTAAAAATGGGGGGTCGAGTTATACACGGAGTCGGGTTATACACGAGTATATACGGTAACTTAAAAAAAATATTCGTTAATTTGTATTTTATCCTCTCCATAATAACACAGCAGTGACATTTGACAAATTTATACTACTCTAGCACTAAACTAGAAAACCCATTGATAGACTTATGAAATAATTTTTTTTGACAATGTTCCTATTGTTCTTAGAATGATAAAACCCATTCTAAGATGGCCATTTTTCTTCATTTAATTTTCTAAAAGTAATGGAAATAAATCAAATATAAAATTAAAACCTGTGACATCCTAGTTAAAGTAATAAACACCTAATTCCGAATTTACTGAAATATTTTCCCATAAAAACAACTTACCTGAAATAAAGGTATAATACTGCCAATTTTCGGTGGGTCTTTCATGTCTTTTATAAGAACAGCAAGGTAAAATATTATTCGTTGCTGCAAAATATTTTAACTATTAACAATTTATTTGTAATGTACACTGCTATCTTAATATCTCCTGAATATTTCAGTTTAAGCCTTCAACAAGGTCCTTTAAAATATTTTTAACTATTTAAGGTTTTACTTTGGCTCCAAATTTTCTGGTATCTTGGAAAGTTTACTTTGATAAAGCATACTTTATTATTTTTGTTTTAAATACAATCAGGCATGAAAGTGCAAACTAATCAAAAAGGCTGAACACTGAATTCAATTTTTTTGCACTATCAGCGTAACGACGTAAAACCAATTAGAAATTTAGTCATATTAGTTCCTATAAAATACACATATAAAATAATGCTTAAATAATGTAATTTAGTTTTACTTTAAAACTGTATATCGATGCCATATTAAATCATATTTAATAAAAAAACCTGATAACTAATGAATTACTCTTACTAGATAAATGTAAAATCATAACACAATTACCATTTAAGAGTTTAGATCATCCCATTACGTTGCAAGCATGGTTCTATTTATATAAAAAAATTCAAAACTTTCAAAAAAATTCTTGACTACCTCTTTGGGATTGAAATCCCCAACTTTTGGTCTTTCAATACATATCCTTATTAACATGGTTCATACAAAGTTAAAAAAAATTCAAACACTTTTCCAAAAAAAAAAATTCAAGGACTCGAAATTCACTAACAACCTGAATATATAAAGTTTCTATAAGTGGACACTCCATTTCTTTTAAAAATAAAAATTGTCTAAAATCAGAAACCACAGTATAGGCCGAAGTAGAAAAAAGTTCAAACGTAAACAAAAAGTATTTTTTAATTCGAGCCGTTCCTGTGATCACGACTCACGGACACTGAGTCAGACACTTGATCAGAAGAAAATATTCTGGTTGCTCGACTTGGCCTAAACTGGAGCTACAAAAGTAACGAGACACTCTTCCGATCAAACAGAGCCAGAGAACTGTCAATCATTCTGATGCAATGTGACGCCATCGGTAGGTGAAAATTACTAGGCAGCAAAATAAGTAAATCCGGAAGCTTTATCTGACTCCTCTTCTAATGGGAGATTGCAATGGCTGGTCGAGATTTAAAGAAAACTTAGTATAATCTAATCTTAATTCATCTTCACATTTTAATTAAAATTTGTATCTTCATTATAAGAATCTGTTATTTGAACTTATTGTTTATTAAAATTTAAGTTTAGTTTCACCTAATTACGGCGCAAAGAAAAAAATTAACAATCGCTATAAAAAATGCATCGCAATTCTAGCGAATCGGTGGACTATTTGTATCGCTGTTTCAGTGAATTTGCATCGCAAATTGTGATGCAATACCGCTTTAATCGGACCCTGGTTTCAAAAATGCACCACTTGTTCAAAAAATTAGCCATCGGACTCCGAAGTTAACTTAGTGAGAAATCGGTTTATCGGCTTTTAAAAATATCGGTATACCGATGGAAGCCGATGTTTTTTTATAAGAAAAAATAATAATATTTCGAACTCAAATTAAATGAGATCGTAACTGAGTTTATTCAGAGACGTGTTACGATGATCGCATTTGAAATATTTTCCAATTCTTAGCATAATTGCAGTTACGTCTAGTTATTTTTACAATATAGTTTTGGTTCAAAACGGATCATTGAACCAAAAAAACTTATACGAATCATAATATTTACTAGTTCGCAGCGAAATCGCACTAGTAGTGACTCTTTATTTTTATAGTTTTAAGTTCAAACAGACCTACCAATCAAACTTCAACACCTCGTAATTTGTGCTTATTTTGAGGTAAAATCGTAGTCTTATTTTTATAGTTCAAGGATCAGTGAACCAAACCAGACCTCGATGCCTCGTAATTTTTGCTCGATTATTTGCGGCGAAATGGCAATAGATATAGATTCCGTTATTTTTATAGTTTAAGACGGATCGGTCAACCAAACATTGACGTCTCGTAGTGTGTTGTTTTGTCTCGCCTTGTTTGATATTAGACCCCCCCCCCCATATATACGGGTCACAATTTCTCAACGGTTTTGCATCGTTCTCAGGATCAGCCAAAATGAGATTAAAAAAGGCGGATTTCCGCCGAAAGGCGGAAAACTTTCATGCCTGTACAATGTTTTAACTTTTTATTTTAGGTACCATTTTTTTATCCAACATTTCATTAATAAAGATAATGTAAAGTCTTAAGTCAGTTTGTTTTATTTTTTTAAACTAAGTCAGATAATATACATAACACTACCACAAATGGAAGAAGGGGTGTGTAATAATAGCAAATACTAAACGACTTTTAATTATAGTCCACCTGTCACTTCTTAGCATTTCAAATATTTTGATTGTGTACGAATCCACTTTGAAAACAAGTAGAGAACCTAAAGGAGCATAGGGGATTGTTGGGTTAGTTCGGTAGGAAATAATGTGTAACACTGAAACTACACATGGGTTATTGGTGAAAGGAGGATTACAGTAAATTGCTGATATCTGCATTTCACATGTTTTTCATGCATGGAATTCACATGCTTTTCTTTTCTATCTCTACTCGATTGTCAATAGATTTGCATCTGTAGTATGTATTATTTAACACATTCAGTATTACAGGGGGGGACGGCTATAAGTTAAAATATAGCTATGCAATAATGGTGAACCCGATGCAGTAGAGAAACTTAAAGAAATATGCTCCTGCAAAAGCAATGAATCACCAAATATAGTAAATCTGGCTAAAACCCAAAATATTCCTTACCCCTTTTTTGTTTTACAAGTGATTGTTTGGTCTCGTCTAAAACACACCTCGTAGATGCTAAGAAGTGATAGGAGGACTATACTACTCATTTAATCAATACAAACATTTAAAGGTAATTACACTGGTAAACAGTGAAAATGCGACTGAGATGAAAGTACCCAATTCTGAATGATTTCAACGTGAAAAACACGAATAACACCTTAAAAATATGTTTGTTACCTATAGTTTTTGAGTTATGTTTTTTTATTACATAGGATACAACAAAATGAATGAGAGCACCAAATGCAAAATTAATTAAAGTAAATTTTGTTTACAGAAACCCTCCGAAATGTGTCTCATAATGTTTTATTTGATATTATCAACATGGGGGTGGAAGGAGACGAAAACTTTCAAAGTTTTTTCATCCATATTAGCAGCTTAATACCTCTTAAAGCAACATAATTATTTTCATGTCAAGAGGTGCAGAAAAAAAAGAGCAATAAATTCCTTGTACACTGCGATGCAAAAGTTTAGACAATGACGTTTTTTAGCTGTAAAATTTAGAATTGTGATAGTAGAATTACAAAACACCCCTAAACATATCAAATAAATATTTTGAAATGCTATAATTGAAACATAATTGTTTGATTTGCTATAACAATTTTTTTTCATAAAATAAAAATTTGTACGATGCAAAAGTTTAGACACAAATGCGAGAATATGCAAATTTAAAGTAGATATTCGCCTAATTTCGCATATTTATTGATGAATTGAATTTGATAAATTGAAAAAACACGATATCCGGTGAACTAAACAGATTTAATAAAGATATTGGTTCAATTTTACACCAAAAAGACAATATAGCCACTTTAAATATTTATTTAAATCATATTTGCTTCAAATGTACAATTAACATCTCTAAATACGAACAGAATACCTACCAGTCCATCACCTTAAAGTTTTGGCACGAATTCGTGGATTTAGAGACATACATTGACCGATTTTCATGATGAAAAGTGCAATCTTTCCCGTATAAAATCACAAAATAGCGGCATATTATTCTTTTTTGCACTTTAGTACAATGCAGAGATAGTCACCACTTCAAAAACGACAAAAAAAGTCGTTCATTTTAACGTAAATTCACTCCACACTATTACGAAAGTGCCTTCTTTATGCTAGGGTTCTTTCGTAATGAATTTCGTATAAAGGAACTTTCGTAATGGTGTGGAGTGAATTTACGTTAAAATGAACAACTTTTTTTGTCGTTTTTGAAGAGGTGACTATCTCTGCATTGTACTAAAGTGCAAAAAAGAATAATATGCCGCTATTTTGTGATTTTATACGGGAAAGACTGCACTTTTCATCATGAAAATCGGTTAATGTATGTCTCTAAATCCACGAATTCATGCCAAAACTTTAAGGTGATGGACTGGTAGGTATTCTGTTCGTATTTAGAGATGTTAATTGTACATTTGAAGCAAATATGATTTGAATAAATATTTAAAGTGTCTATATTGTCTTTTTGGTGTAAAATTGAACCAATATCGTTATTAAATCTGTTTAGTTCACCGGATATCGTGTTTTTTCAATTTATCAAATTCAATTCATCAATAAATATGCCAAATTAGGCGAATATCTACTTTAAATTTGCATATTTTCGCATTTGTGTCTAAACTTTTGCATCGTACAAATATTTATTTTATGAAAAAAAAATTGTTATAGCAAATCAAACAATTATGTTTCAATTATAGCATTTCAAAATATTTATTTAATATGTTTAGGGGTGTTTTGTAATTCTACTATCACAATTCTAAATTTTACAGCTAAAAAACGTCATTGTCTAAACTTTTGCATCGAAGTGTATTATGTACTTGGTTGTTTTAGAAGCTGTAGGATATCAAAAAGTAGTGTTAGTGATAAATCTATAACTGTAATGCCCTGAAAATGCATTAATAGAGCTAATAACTTCTGTTATCTTAGCGATAAAGTGCAATTTTTTGCACAAAAAAGAAGCATCACTGCAAAAGTTAAAAAAGCAGATCATTTGTATTTGTTAAGACCAGAAAAAAAAAAATTCTGGGCTTCTCACATATGTTGTTAAATTGTGTAGCAAATGTGTCACTTTGACTTCCTCTGAGAAAAAAAGGTAATGCCGTATGCTGGGAAGAAAAACGAATATTGTTTTATGGAAGGAGAGGTAATGCCATTTTATGATTAGGAGGGAACAACAAATCATGTTAATGACAATTATTTTTGCATCAGCTCATCTGTTAAAGGAGGTGTTATTTAGAAAAAGATAAAAGTTAAATAGCCCATCTTTCCTCCTACTCTGCGATCGGTCCCACACGACAAAGGAATCCTCTCCGAAGTCTCCAATATTTTTTTTAGTTTTAATGAGGATAATACCCATGCGTCTGCTAAATGTGCTACAGCTTCTAAACATAGTCATGGACAAAATGCAAGGAATTGATCGCTCTTTTTTACTGCACCTCTTGACGCGAGAACAATTATGTTGCATAATGGGGTATTAAGCTGCGAATGTGGGAGCAAAAGCCTTGGAAGTTATCAGCTTCTCCCACCCCCATGGGGATTATATCAAATAAAACCAGTATGAGCAAAAATTCGGAGAGTTTCTGTAAACAAAATTGACTTTAAATAATTTTGCCTTTTGTGCGTCCATTCATTTCGCTGAATCCTATGCAATAAAAAACGACTGTCCATAGATATCATAATTAAAGTATTAGATTGGCTGATCACGTGACCTCCAATGCTAACGACGGGACGCGCATGGAGGCTTTTTTGGAGGTCCTTATGGCCAGTGTTGCTGCCACTTTAAGGAGAAAAATACTACGAAAAATATTCTATTTAATTCTAAAATTACAAAAAAAAATACTAGAAAAGGATTTAAAGTCACTATAAATATTCCAAAATGCAGCTAGTAGTTTTACGATATTTTTTTGTAATTTTAGAATAATTCTAAAATAAATTCTAAAATTAAGTTAAAAGTTTAGTTATAAAGTTTAAAGAGCATATTAGTATTTTAGAATTATTCTAAAATTACAAAAAAATATCGTAAAAATACTAGCTGCATTTTGGAATATTTATAGTGACTTTAAATCCTTTTCTAGTATTTTTTTGTAATTTTAGAATTAAATAGAATTTTTTTCGTAGTATTTTTCTCCTTAAAGTGGCAGCAACACTGGCCATAAGGACCTCCAAAAAAGCCTCCATGCGCGTCCCGTCGTTAGCATTGGAGGTCACGTGATCAGCCAATCTAAAACTTTAATTATGATATCTATGCGACTGTCTAAAAACTAGTGCTAACTTACATTTTTTAAGGTGATATTCGTGTTTAGCATGTTGAAATCATTCAGAATTGGGTACTTTCATCTCAGTCGCAGAAATTTTGTTGTCCAGTGTTATGTACCTTATAAGGTTGTCACCAAATGTGTCTGTCTGAGGAGAAAGTTTTCCCTGGGTCTTAAATTTGGAACTAACAAGCAAGTTTAAATTTCAGTACATCCGGGTATTGACAAAAATATTTTAACATAAATTTAGAAAATACTTAAAATTTAAGCAGAAAATACTGAGATTATGTAAAAAGTTGAGAAAGATGGTTTTTCGGGATGGACAAGTTTGACAGTATTAAGATAAAAATAAAACAATTATTACACATTTAAATCTAGATTTCACCAACTTTTTTTAAAACTAAATTCGCCTGATCTTTGGAATTATGAATAGTTTATGTTTTTTTGGGATGCACAAGTTTGACAGTATTAAGATTATTATGTATATTGAGTTTAAAAAATTAAAAATCTACATAGATTTCAGCAATAAAATTAAAAAATAGCATATTTCAATCTGAATTTCAAATTTTTTAAACCAAATTCCCTTAATCTTTGGACTTGTAAATATAAATAATAATTTTATTTAATGACTGGAAAACGGTTATGTATACAAACTACTTAGGATGTAGGCGAAAGATAGCAAGTTAAATTCGGCAGTCATGACCAACAAAATGTCACACTTCTCACAAAAGTTTGCGTTGCTTACCATAAATATTCCTTCATTGATGACAACATCGTACATGTCACCATGAAATATGAAGTAAGATGCTTTTCGTCCGGTCACAAAGGTAGTGGTGAGTTGGAGTCCAAGAGATGCCATCACCAGCAGCGACTCTGAAGCAAATCAGAATTATATAAACCCTTGATTCAATTAACAATATGCTTTAGAATGCAAAACTTAAATAACATTTGTTAAGACATAATTTTACGGTACTAATATAAAGGTACTTCGAGTTGATTAAATATCTATAATAATAAAAATGAAGTTTTGTGTGTGTGTTTGTTTGTGGGTATGTCTCTTATAGACTCATAAACTAGACATTTGTTTGACTCGTAACTTGGCACAAATGTGTAGTTCATACTTAGATTATGATTTTTGAACTTTCAGAGCTCAAAATGTTCTATTTTTAGAGAAAATTCAAATATTCTGAAAAAAATACACCACTTTCGCTCAAATCCGATCATTTTTTTACTTTCCTGACGCCATCTGCTGAAAAAATTAAATAAACTTGTAACGAAAATATTTAAAACTGAAAATGTTTATTTTATTCTGTTGCCATTACCTTCAGAAACTAAATTCATTATTTGAAAAATAGTTGATATGTTTCAAGTGACGTAATTCCGTCCAGTCTCCATTCTAGGATTTTATTGTAGGTTTAAGTGATGGATTTCTTCATTGATGGTTCTGTTGATTGCAAAAATGTGCATATTTAAGCTACTTCCGTATTATAACAATGATGGTTGTTCAAGGCCATCGTACTAGAGCTACATTTTAGGGTTTTGTTTTCATTTTTTCGCCAAATAGTTGCCAAACTCGTCAAATTCTTACCTAAACGCGCCAAATAACATATATATATTTAAATTTATAAGCTGGTTTGTTTTTCGAAGGCCATTGTGGTAGAGCTGTATAATAAGAGTGTTTGTAGCTATATCTCTTTTCTCGCCAAATTCTTTCCAAAAATGCGCCAAATGAGCTAAAAGGTTTTATATGTTTATGAGGAAAATTACGATGACTTTTATGAGTGCATTTATAGCATATTTTTATATTTTGGATTTTTAGGTAATATAAGTAACAGTATTTTATACTTTATAACGAGCGGGAATAATAACAAGTTTATTATCCTATAATGGATTAAATTATACATAGACTTGGATCAATAAAACTTTTTTTTACTCTGTGCAAAGTACGGGTACTTATTTGCTAGTTAATAAATAAAATTAAAAGTATAACTGAGGATGTAAATAACAAATGTAATATTTTTTACAAGCACACTGATGTATTGTCCAAGCAAAACCGTCATTACACAGGTAGTTTAGCTTCGTTACTTAAGCAAATATTAGTATTGGTATATCAAATTATTATCAGATTTTTTTAAAATCGACACTAGGTTTATATACTTGGCGTTGGACAAGTATACCTTTATTAATGCTCCAAACAGCTATAATGTCGCAATCAGTCTTAATTTGAGGGTTTGCTCTACGTATTGAAACTTGATGAATTGGATAAACATTCTACCTTAACAAAACTTGATAGATATAGCATAGCAGCTTTTGGATCTACACAAATCACCAATAACAAATCCAATCCTCACCACACATTATTATTAAAGCTAATTCCAAAAAGAGAAATAACTGTAAACTATCAACTCACACCACATGGAAATAGGATGGTAATAATATATCTTTATAGAACTTGAAATTTTATAAAACTGGCCTATTTAAAAAAAAAAAACATTCATTAAGTAAGTTATATAGCTGTATAGTTTTGCCAATGCTCCGAAACCTTAAAGTGAAATAATTATTTGTGAAGAAATTAAATATAAGTAAGAATAATAAGTAGTTTTCTCGGAAATCAGTTCTTAACCTTCCCCACCCCAACTTCCAACCAAATTCAACTTAGAGTAATAGCATTATACATAAAATAGACGCCAGATTTAGTTTAGTTTGAATTATCGTCGCACTAGAGCTGCACGAGAGCTATTGTTGATAGACGTCGTAATTTAGAAACATAGTCAGGCTACGAGCCAACGCCTGAGTAGGCCCCCAACGCAACTGTTAAAGGCGGTGCCGTACGCAGCGTTGGGACTTTGGAGCATATTTAGCGTGCACTCCCTCTACACAGGGTATTATTCGTCGGACATTTTTGGCTGCACAGGCCATTTATAGGTCGGCGGTTGTTTTAGCGATGCCCAGACCCGAACCTGGGACCTTCTGCATGCAAGGCGAAACGCCTTAACCGACTGGCCCCAGCTCAATTCAACTTAGAGTAATGCAACATACATAAAATAGACACCAGAAAATCGTTCAAGTAGTGGAATAACTTTCATTCCATTCTGCGACACCTTTTCCATATCTCTATGTTCAGACCGAGAGAGTTTTCAAGACAGACAAACAGACACAATAATAGTATAGATATTGGTATTTCTTATGTGTAAGTTATACAGTGCAGTTTTTTCAGAAGCGAATATTGTTATATTGTATAAATAAGTTGTTAACAGAGGTACCAGGAATTAACCACATGGGATTAAGTGCTTAGAAGGTTAAATAAAAAAATTTACAACCTTTTTAAATTGAATTGTACATAATTAAAATATTTTTATATAATTGAAAAGTAAAATTTTGGTAACAAATGTTTTTTTGTTAAAGATTTTGTTGTTGTTGTTTAAATATCAAAGTAAGCATATACAACTCTTAGTGTTAAAGAAACTTTTGTAAAAGAGTTGTCAAAACATTGTGGGGTCTTTTAAATGAAATTGAGAAATAATAAAGTCACAACTGTTAGGTAAGAAAAGTTTATTGCTAAAAGAAGTTTTAATTTAAAAATTCAATTTGGAAAACTATAAGGTTTGCTCTTTCTGTTGATAATTCATATTAAAATACCAACTTGGCAATTTTAGAATAACATAAATTAAGAAAAGTTGGGCTACACTATCAACTAAATTTAATCCTTAAAAGCTTGAAAATTCAAAGCTAATAACAAATATAAATTCGAATATCAAACTTGGTTATTTCAAGAGCTTTAAAAGCATTTTGATATATTTTAAAATTGTTCTTCATAATTTTTTAGTTTCCACACTACGTTTATAACGTAAAAAGTGGAAGGTATTATAATTGTTCAGTCCGTCTGTCTGTCCGTCACCCACTTTCATATCCCAAACTACAAATGCTACGGACAAGTGTGATACATCAAGAATTCAGCGCATCGAAATTAGAATACATTGAAAATTTCAGAGAAGAATTTGAATTACTTCAAATACTAAAAAAAACCTGCAAAATTTAATGCTCATTTAAAAAGCATAGGAAGCCATTTTTATTAGAATTAAATCAACATTGCCATTTGCAACAATCGCTCGAGAAACTTTAATTCTTTTAGACAATAAATTAAAATAAATTTATTTCGTAACATCGATCAGTTTGAAATGACGTCAAATATATTTCACTACGAGATTCTTTGTATGTTGATATGAAATGTTTTCATTCTATTTAAAAGCGAGGAATATTACATATTATTCTTTGAAATTTAATTATCTTTGAATATTTTCGAAATAAAAAAAGAAACTAGCCAAATTTAGCATGTAAATGTTTAATATAGAATTAATGCTGTGTTTTGCGCCTTTTTACCTGTTAAATACAACTGTTGTGTGGAAGAGAGTTAAGTGACAGTTCTGTTACAAACCTACTTGTTTTAATTTAGTAAAAAACAGTAGCTGGTAACATTGTAAGAAATACAGATTTTTTAAAAGACTTTTGCTAAGCCTATCTTGTAATGACTAAAATAAAGTGGTAGAAGTTTAAATTAATTTTTTAAAGTTTGTAATTTGAATTAAAAAAAAATATTGCAACAAAATGAAAGAATAAATAATGTGAATTGATAAAACAAACCAGTGAAACAAAAATGAAAATAAAATACCTTGCTTGACTTTCAAATGCAATTTAAAGACAAGAACTATACACAAGATGATCAAAAATATTCCTAGAAAATTGGCATTCTGAAATAGAAAAACTTAAGATTAGGCAAATAAAAAAAAATAAGTAACAAAAGACAATTCAAAACAAAATTGGCAAGTTGTTGCGATTTTTAATATTAGTTTAAAATTCCTCAAAATGTTTTATTTCACCAGCATTTAAAAATGCACTGAAAATCATGTAACTAAAAATAGCATCTGATTTTATGTAATTAAGAAGCTATTCCAGAACTTGTCAACTGTTAGGCACATTCACAATAATCGTACAAAATTGACAAACTTTTAATGAAAATGAGTGAACTTTAAAATGTTTTATTGTTGAACAGTATACTTCTCTAGAGTTATACAAGAAGATCCTGCTTCAAAAAATTTGCTGTGCAAACTTGATTAGTATATGACAAAATAATTGGACAAATAAACAAGTACTGAATGCTCCAAAAGTTTTATAGAAAATGCTTTGGAATTGAGACTTTCTGGATATCTAAATAAGGACTTACATTTTTAAAATTTGTTTTCATGTAGTTTCGTTTGTTCTAGATTAATTGTTTAGGACCATGGTCTTCATTTGTCTTAAAATGTGTTTATTTAGATAACAAATAGATAAACTTTAAAAAAAGCTTATTTTTGTATTGCAATTTATTTTCCAATCATTGTTAATGGTTCAATTAGATTGCTGATTCTCTAATAAATTTTAATAAAAGATTTTGAATTACTATTTTGTGAAAAGAACTATTGGTACATGTCAATTTAAAATAACTTTTACAAGAAACTGACTTAATTTTATCATAAATAAATAGATTGGGCACAAAATTGTGTTTTTGCTGGGAAAATTACTTATTTGGCACCAAAATTCAAGTTCGGGACTGTAATACAACCAGAAGGTTAAAGGTTTTTTAATAAACTTACTGCATTATAAAACTCGCAATAAAATGCAAGGGTACAAAATATGGTCATTAAAATGGCCCATTTCTTAAAGTTGAATGTTTCTTTGGATATCACATATTCTTTACAGTTGTCTAAATGGCCATGCGTTATAGTGGAGAATGTGAGAGGGTTTCCGTAGATGTCTTGAGTCTTTCTTTCCACAATATTAACTTTTGTTCTTTGGCACATATTTGTCTCATTGCAGAGAGGATCCCCATAAGGCATCAGTTCATTGTGAAAAAGAGAGCTGAAATGAAATCGCATGAACATTAAACTAAATATTGGCATTAAACATTGAATTGGAACGTTAAATTAAAGATTGACGAATGAAAATAATACAGGGAGTTCCAAAAATGAAGGTCTTTGAAAAAAGCCATGGAGATATTTCTAGCTGAACCTCCCCCCCCCTAAAAAAGGAAGTTGCCAACCCATTGGATGCACTTGCAGAGGCGGATTTAGGCTTAGGCCCGGGCCTAGGACGGCAAATTCTGAGGGGCGGCAAAATTTTTAATATAATACAAATTGCAGTATATATATTGTTACAAAAGAAAAAGGGTGCCATATCGTCTCGGGCCAAGGGCGTCCTCAAACCTAAATCCGCCACTGTGCACTTGTGGTTATGGTTCGATTACTAGAACTAGGGCGACGCACATATTGACAGAGGAATGCATATTTTTTTAGCTTTGGTTGGTTGAATTCGACTTTTTTTCAATATTAGAAATGCACTAAAACCAAGCACAAAAACTCTAATATTTTCAGAAACAGCAGTTTGAAGTTATGTTAGTTCAACCAAACTAAAAAAAATAATAGATAACTTTGTCAATACATCACTATTAGTACGGTGCAATTAGACCCGAACCCGGACATCCAAAGTAAAAGTTTCATTCCAGGTCCAAATTGTTCTATACAGTCTACATATTGTTTGGTAAAAAGTCTCACCATTTTGAGCGTCGGGTTAGGGGGGAGGGGGAAGAAGTTTGAAAATTGTTTTTTTTTTCAGTTTTTCTTAAATATTCAAAAAATATGTGTTTAGAGCAAAAATTTCAATACAAAAATATTCTACATTAAATTACAAACAAAATGACTATTTACATTATTATTGTAAAGTGAACGGTTCTAGAGTTACAACAGGTGTAAAAGTAGCATTTTGGCAAACTTTTTCAGATTTTTGAAAAAAAAGACATTTTAACTACGATGTAAACAAAAACTTTATTAAAAAGAATATTGTTCGATTTTTTTGTAGTATAATCGAGGATAAAAGCACCACAGAGTATTACAATTTTGAAACTGTGAACGAGAACAAATTTATTAGCAATAAGCCACCTACGCCATTTTACACTTGCCGTTTGCCCCCTTCCCTCTGTACCGTTGTGTAAAGATATGATGGTCGAATGAAGAGTGATTTCAATGAGCTGTCATCAGATGCTGCTGCAACTATTTAACGCGCTTTAGCGTACAATGGCTGATCAAAAGTAACCATTGTCATGCTTTGTCCATTGCTTGTCCCTTTGATGGCAGCTTGAAGAGCCGTGTAAATTGATGACAAATTTGAAGGAGCCAAATTGATGAATGGAAGAGGGACTACTGCTGAAGTTTGGAACTCTTTCGTCGCATACAGCATTTCCATGCAGCCACTCCAACTAAGTTTACATTCTTCTGGGCCTTCCAACCAAGTTCCACTTAACCAAAACAAATTGAGTATTCCACCATGTTTATATGACAGTGGTTTTTTTCCCAAGGAAGCCATGCTTATAGCAACTATTTTGGAATACCCAGACTCATTTGGGCTATGTAAGTTTGCAAGTCAAACAGGCCTCGTTTTTCTACAGCATGAGCAGAAACTTCCTTTCTAGGTACATTGTCCTCTACCTGAAGAGCGGTTTTAGGAGTTATGCAAGCAATTCCACCCATAACATGAAACGTGTTATGGCCATCCAAAGTGTGGACATTGTAGTCTGCATTATCAAAAACAAATTGCACGTACCCGTTCTCAGTTCTTGTGCTCTCTTGTGAAGTGACCGATCTCTCATATTTTAAAACTTCCATGTAAGGTACAGAAACACCCAAATTGCACAAGATATCAATCAATACTTTTGAACCAAATTTTCTGTGCAATAAAACGCCTGTTCCAAGTTGGACAGGGGACAAAAATGATCTTGGGCGTGCAGCGTCGTGTATTATACTGGTAGCATATTGCGGTTTTTTTCCTTTCAGTTATTTGTTTCGTACTTTGAATTTTCTCGGTTGTTTGTCTTTTAGAAGTAGGATGTATTATTTCAGTTATCAAGATATTTTGAGTACTTCAGGTATCAGTTCAGCTCCTCCTTTAGATATTTCTTCAATTTTTGAAAAATGAAAATAATCATAGCTTTTAGACTTGATTTCACGGCGAATAATAGCTGCTGCAGTTTTGATCACTCTCACTTCCTCTTGAGATTCATTGTCACAGTTCCGATTTCTATACCAGTTATCTGATAAAATATTACTATTTGCTCCAGAAAAACAAATAAAATTTCTTTTCCCTGGTAAAACTGCAAAATTCAAGCTATTACCATAGCGCTGGATAAGTTTTCTTTTCAAATGCTTGTCGGTATACGGCTCAACTTCAGGACTTAGTTGAAGGAACATACTTTGCAATTCTTCAAAATCGTACTGACATTGATCATTTTCCTCCAAATAATCACACAGCTTTTCAAAAGCGCGTCTTCTCTTTTGGCACCATCACGTAACCCACCTTTCGTTGTTTCTGCTGCTTTTCCTGGCCTCAATGATCCTGGCTTTTGAAATGTCTGGTAACAATGCCAGTGGTATCGCCCATCAGAACTGACAAGGTCTATGACTTGAGAGAGCCTCATACTTACCTCGTCTCCCCAATTATCGTGCCGTTATTTGCTTCTGTTGGATATTTTCAACCAGTTCAAGTTTTTGAACTAAGCTCCATTTTTCTTGTGTTGGATTCCTACATTTAGATACATCTACACACTTGCGACCACAAAGAAAACATGAGGTTTTAAATTAAAAATTTCTCGGAATTTTTTGGGAGGTTTCTTTTCCTGTTGAAGTGGCTTTGGACGCAATATATAAGTTTTTCGACACTTATTATGTACTTGAAGAGAGGTATTCTGCAGGAACTTTTCCTTAACATCATCTTTACGAATTTCACTACACTGAATTATTTTGTCCACTGCATTTCTAGTGAGAGTAATTACTTCACCACCCTTGTCTTTACAAGGTTTCAACACACACTCCGCCATTATTCACACACTTTTGAATGATTATTGACAAACTCGTGACTTGTGAGTGGTGTATCGAGTCTGCTCCCTAACTCTTTGTACAAAAATGTAACAGTCTGTAAATATTGGCTGTAGCATTAAGTTGAATAAATAATGAAAACGCTACCACTCGACCGTCATATCTTTACACAACGGTACAGAGGGAAGGGGGCAAACGGCAGGTGTAAGATGGCGTAGGTGGCTTACTGCTAATAAATTTGTTCTTGTTCGCAGTTTCAGTATTTTTAAAATTGTAATACTCTGTGGTGCTTCCTTTCCTCTAATATACTACAAAAAAATGAACAACATTCTTTTTAAATAAAGTTTTTGTTTACATCGTAGTTAAAATGTCTTTTTTTCCAAAAATCTGAAAAAGTTCGCCAAAATGCTACTTTTACACCCGTTGTAACTCTAGAACCGTTAACTTTACTTCAATAATGTAACTAGTCATTTTGTTTGTAATTTAATGTAGAATATTTTTGTAATTAAACTTTTTGCTCTAAACCACATATTTTTTTAAATTTAAGAAAAACTGAAAAAACACCAATTTTCGAACTTCTACCCCCCTCCCCCCAAACCCGACGCTCAAAATGGTGAGACTTTTTACCAAACAATATGTAGGCTGTATAGAACAATTTGGACCTGGAATGAAACTTTTACTTTGGATGTCCGGGTTAGGCCTTTTTTGGACTAATTGCACCGTACTATATGTGTTGCCGCCCTATTACAAGAAATCCAACAACAGCTAAAAGTACAGATTATTAGTTGGCTACTCTTCGGGGAGGGCACTTGGTAAAAATTTTGCAATGGGAATGTTTCTTATGATGTCACGCTCTCTGTACTGTTTTCATTGGTTGTTTCGTTTTCTTTCTGTACCTACGAAGATTTCATTGATTTTTTCGGTTTCAATTCACGATTAGAATGCAGAAATAGATTAATAGAAACTTTTCTTTCTATGCAAGTTTTCTTTAATAAATGATTAAAACCACCAACAGCACAAAGTTGGCATTTAAAAAAATAAACTAAAATATTCTTAGAAAACTCACTTTCGAAAACCAAAACAAAAGTAATTCGAGAAAAATGAAAACAAGACCGAGGAGCTGTTGCCAGATCAAACTTGAAACAACACCATTGTATCTCTTCAAGGATCGGCGATTTGCATCACATTGCCACTCAACGAAATATTTCATACAACTCGGTAGGTATAGCAACAATACATTAAATTTTCAAGTTCACCTATGAACATACCAGAAATTATAATATAGATATTTAAGTTTTTCCCGACGTGAACTATTAGATTTACACATAAAAAAAAATTCTGCTGAAATGTACTTTAGAACAGGCACATATCAACAAATATATACTTCAAAATAGTCAACTATATAGAAGAAAGTGTACATTTTTATAGACTATTATTTATTATTGTCTGGGAAAATATGGCCACGTCCAAAATATGTCCTTCCAATCATCACATTTCAAGAGAGGAGATAAATTAAAAATTATATAACTTTAGTACTTTTGAATAGGATATTGTTTTTGCAATCAAAAGCAACTTTTGTTTACATTGCAGTAAAAGACCGAACGTGAAAAAAGACACACAGCAAACAACAACAAACCCAGCTTATACTATATTAATAATTGATAAATGTTAGATCAAACCGACACTTTGATTGATTTTAGTAGATATTTTTTTTTGTTTTCCATGCACATTTTAATAGAAATTCACAAAAATGCGAGTAAGACTACGCCTACTCACCGGTTAACGGAAAACACTTAAAAATCGTAAATATCAATTCCCCGCTAAAAATATATCGAAACTAGATAAAGAAAATAAAGATAAAAAAGGGTAAGCAAAAATAACGAGTCGGCTAAGTAGTTTTCAAACAAAAATAAACGATTTAAGCTTTTTCTTGTTTCGTTGTTTTGTTCCCTTGGAAACAAGGTAACGGTTGTGTTGTGTTCTGCTTCATCAAATCATCTAAAAACTTTAGGATCCAGTGGGTCAGATTACTGCGGCTCTTCAAATAGCGCAATGGCTGACGAACATCTGGAATGGGTTTTTGATTCTTTGGTTGAATTTTTAAGAGGGCCGATTTGGAATATTCCTGTGTTAACATTTATAGAGCAAAAGTCCGTTGGTAAGTTTTAAGTATAGAGAACATTTGATTTTTCACTTTGCAATGCTTCAATTTTTTTTAAGATACAAATATAGTAAGTGGAATGCTAAGTGAATTATGTTTCAGATAGTGATGAATTATCTGATGACAGTTTTTCAAGATATTCTCTTACAATGACATGGAGTTTTTTTTATTTTCACAAGCTTCAAGTAAATATCTGATCTGCTGTACAGTAAACAAATGCAAAAGGATGTATCAATAAGAGTTTATTTTAAAGTAAAGTTCTATCAGCACGGGTGATCCTCGCTGTAATTAAAGTTATGAAAAGAGATGTTGTGTCCTTTTGATTGTCATTGGGAATTAAAATGTGTTTCAGCACAAGCAATAATGTTCCTAAATACGAAAAGATTGTAATAGTAAAGATTTCTAGTTTAAGGCTAATTTTAAACTAGTTAAAAAAAATCGAATAGCTGTAAAAATCATTGTCGCCTTAAAGAAATTTTATGATTATATTTTAGCTATTGAATTTAACGTTAGACGGTTTAGGAGGGATGGGCATTCTATAAATTGATGATCCACAATTTTTTTTGATTGGACGGTTGAAAAAAAATTTGGAGGTGGAGGGACCGGCAGACGAAAATTTCCACGATGTCAATACCTACTTACTATTTTTAAAACTATTCTTCCAAAAAAAAAGTAGGCTAACAATGGAAAGTATAGAGATTGATATCATGGAGATTTACATTCATTTGCTGTTACACCCCTCTCAACTGATTTAAAAAAAAAACTTTTTTTTTTGTTAGAAAGGTATGTTATTAGTGACTATAGGAATTTCTATGAGTACTGGTGTTACAGAGATGTTGTCGATTTTAGTTCTTTATAAACTGTTATTATCTATATAGTGACTAAACAACTTCATCTTTTGAAGGAATATAGTAAAAAATAACTTCATTTTGTGTTGGGCTATTTTATTACAGTAGAGTCTCGGTTATCCAGATCCCGGTTATCCGAAATTCGGCTTAACCGAAAGACTCCGGATTATTTTGTGCTAAAATATCAAGCGTCCGCATAAACGCATAAATAAAGAAATACACAAAAAAATAAATACGTACTTACAAAGTTGGATTTATTTCTCAAAATATAATATTATCTATATAGTGACCAAACACCTTCATCTTTTGAAGTAATATAGTAAAAAATAACTTCATTTTGTGTTGGGTTATTTTAGTATTCGAACCAGGAGCCGAAAATGATGAGGAGTTCAAGAAAATACACGAAGCATATAAAAATTTAGTAAGTGATTTTCTTATTTCTTAAAAAGACAGTCACTTCATAAGCTAATTTATTGTATTTTTTTCTTCCAAAATCACAATATCTGACGAAGTAATGCTTTTATATTTAAGAATTTTTTCACCGGGTATGAAGTTGGTGATAACATTAAAACTTAACAAATGTGAATGAAAAATAACTTCTGGTTTTATAATTATTATCAATGGATTTCTCAGTTTATCGGCATATATATATATCCGTAGTAGATTGACAGATATACAGGGTGCCCCAAAAGTAGGCTTACAGTTAGTTTTAGGTATACAGTTGTTTATACAGCAACAGTTATTTTTCGAAAGAGTGTCGTTGTTCAGTCAGTTAATTGCGCACTATCTCACAGAACTGTAATTAGGATCGTCCTCAAGAAGGCCTCGTAACTAAACGGTACTGTCTAAGGTTCAGCTGGTCCATCAGGCGTTGTAGCGTTGCTCTAGGGATAATCAGCTCCCGAGACGCTAGTCGAGTGGACTTTTTATGTTTATGAATGTTATGCTACGCACTGTCACCGCATTTTTCATACTTTCAGTTGTCTTAAGGATCCACCGTCGGTGCTCCTCACTCAGATTCCCAGCAGTGGTTTGCACTTACAAACAAAAGCACAAATTTTTCCACCAGCAAAAATCATTTTATAGGATAGCTGGCAGATGTCGAGATTCGAAGTTTCATATTCTGGAAACATTATTTGCCTATTCCTCACAAGCATCAAATAAATATTCCAAAGCCATCTTGAAACTAAACTAAACGAAGTCCACGAATCGGTACTCTGGATAAGATACGCTGTAGTATATAAGATACGCTTTATTATAGCCAACCAACAAAACTAAGCACGACTATGTCAAATACCTGTTATAAATAACCCAAAGTTCTTACCAATGGTGCAGCATTAACTGTTAGCCTACTTTTGAGCCACCCTGTATAATAGCAAAAAAATAATTAAAAAAAAATCTATAATTAAATACACAGAGATGCTATTTCCTCTACAAACGGGTTTTGCTGGTGTTACTTTTCAGACCTGGTGAAAAAATGCTTATATTTTAATTACTTCGACAGGTATTGTGATCTCATTATGTCTATAGGAAGAACCATCCTCCTAAATCTGTAAATTTCCTGTTTAAAAATACAATTTTAGTTTCAAAACTATCTTTTAATAGGTCGATTTCATGCTCGGAAGCTACATGGAAGATCTTCGAATATCCCCAGAAGAATTCGAAAAATCGTGTTCAGTGGCCACAAAGAAAGCGCTTAATCAGTTTCACCAAGTAAGAATGTGATACTTCAGTCTATTTAATGCTACAAAACGAAATAAGTCATATAGAGCTAATGCATTACTTGTAAAATCACAACTTTTGCAAAATAATTGCTTTGCCATGTTATCCTAGTTTCACCTGGTATAGGAATCATCATAACATCTATTTAAAACAAAATTAAAAAGAAAATAACATCCTGTTATTTAGTTATTAATTGATAAAGTTTAAAAATAGTGTCGCCATCTGCAGTATATTTTTGGCATTTTAAAACTTCAAATATATATATTTAAATAACAAGATAACATTTTCGTTTCAAATTTGTTTCCTTTCGATGTTATGTTGATTCCCATACCTGGGGGAAAAGGGCTAACATGGCAAAGCAATTCTTTTGCAAAAGTTGTGATTTCAAATCTAATGCATTAGCTCTAGGGGACTGACAGTCCCTCTTGACGACGGACTTCGTTAGTTTAATCTTGGTCAAGTGACGAGGCCAAAACCCGAATGACCCACAACGTAACATTGTACGCGGCATCAGGACTTTTGATTTATGGTAGAATAATTATACACAAGTCCGTATACAAGACATTTATTGGCGGGATTTTTCTCTTTAGAGCATGATCAGTATATATATAGTATGACTAAGACGGGAACTGAACCTGCGAAGGTATCCGTGGCTTGTACTTATTGTAATGAAACATCGAATTGTTACTACCGTTTCAGAAAAGTACTTCAGATTAAAAGTAATCAGATTTTTAAAAAAATTCTTTAACCTTTTATTAATAACACTGTAAAAGTCAGATTCTAGATATTTTCCTCTGAATGACATATTTTTTAATTTTCTCCAAAAATAGATAAAAAACTTTCTTCTCAAGCCTGGCAATTATATTATTAAATGTAATTCATTACCATTAAGTGAATTTTTTTACAAGTTTTTTTTTAATATCAATATTCAGTAGTAGGATTTTATGTAGAATGGGCAGGTTTCAGGTCTTGAGTTGCAACAGTAATGCCGAACAAAAATAATGTTTTTCTCGAGTCTCGCTTGAGGAATCCATGGCACGTAGGAAAACAGGGCACCAATCGGAGCACGGATTGCAGGAAATACAGGAATGAGAGCAGGGAGGAATTACGTCACCTGAAAGCTAATTAAAGTTTTAAGAAGTATTGTCAGTGCATGTAATCGATATTAATGTTTTTCAGAGCCTTTTTCAGCAAGTATGGGCAGCCGACGATTTCGAAATATTTAAAAGAATGATGACGCAAAAGAATCTGCAGCTACAGTTGCAGGCACTTGAGTTTCTAACGCAAAAACGGGGCTCTGTTCCTAACTGCATGGAGCCCAACAGCGTCTTGAAAGATGACGAAAAAACAATGGAAGACATAATTAAGTATGGAATTTGGTGGCCAGTCTTTTCCCCCACCTATCGATTTTTTAAAAAAAACTTTTTGTATTAATATAAAATTCTGATTACTTTGATAAGAAACGTCGAATAGGGTTACTTTGAAACAAGAATAAAACTACCGTCGAATGGGGTAACCTTAGCCCTAGAGGGAAATTTTGACCGAAGCATAAAATCCTAGTACTAACTTTCTTCTAGAATATTTTATTTTACTCATAGGTCAAGGTAGAGTTGCCACTAATTGAAAAAGGCAAGCATATTTTTAAAGAGTGCATATAATTCCAAGTTATTAGCTCGAAAAGCTTGGTTCAAAGTTACCCTCCAGGTCCGCAGTTACCCCATTCGACTCTACTTAAAAATATTAAGAAAATACATGCTTATAATTCATTTGGATTAAGCATAAAATTCTAGTACCGATTTTCTTCTTGAATATTTTTTTTCTCATAGGTTAAACCAGAGTTAGTCACTAATTGAAAAAAGCAAGCGCATTTTTAAAGAGGGTATTCTATGAGAAGTTATTTGCTATAACAGCTTGGGCAAAAGTTACCCCTTTCGATGGTACTTAAATAATTAAAGAAATACATACAATTCATTTGTCGCTTATTACATTTTGAATTGCGCAGTTGTTCTTGCAAAGTAAAACAATTCTGCTAAAATAAATAAAAGAATCAGCACATCAAGTAACTGAAAATAATTCTTACGGTTCATGCCTGACCCAAAGATACTAAAGACTCAAATTTCATTAACCAATGAATGTAATGTTCATTTTTATCTATAGGAGAGCAATGGGAGATATTTATGAAGAAGAATCTACTGACAATGCATCGAATCAATCAGTTCCTGCTGATGTTGCATTACATGAGAAAATACAGCAAGAGGCGGAAAAGGAACAAGAATTGCTGCAACAGGTCTTTATAATTGATTTTTCAGAAGAGTCTTGTATGGTAACAGATCTATATACAATTCCAATGGGGAAACTTTGGCCCCAGTTTTTAAATAAAGTATACGACATGTACTCACAAAAAAATACCAAAAAATACAAAAGATAATTTTTTTGCCATTAAAATAATTAATAAGTATAATTTTAAAGATATTAGTTATAATTAAAACAAATTTTTTATTTAGATATGTACATGCCTTTAGTGCTGCCATCTGTAGTTTGTGAATAATTACTAAAATTTTGTTTTAGTAATAACTAATTAATGTCTTTAAAATTATGCTTATTAATTATTTTAACGGAAAATAACTTTCTTCTATATTTTTCGTAAGTTTTCGTGAGTACATGTCGTGATGTCGTATACTTTAAGTAAAAACATTGGCCATAGTTTCCCCATTGGAATTGTATAGTGATCTGTTACCATACAAGACCCTTAGAGTACTAATAAAGAAATAACTTAAGGTAGATCTGCAAGACAAACTCGTTTTTTCTATTTCTTGTTTTACGTTGTTTAAATCAATTATACAATTTGGAGAGCATTTAGAAAAAAATTACAATATTTTGAAAAGCCTAAAACTTTTCTGCATTTTAATTTATTTTCAATTTTGACACTTTTTATGTATTAACAATATAATGTATATAAAACACAATGATGTTTTGTTTTTAAAACTATATTTAAATTATTCTTTAAAAATAATATAGTTGACGTTAGCAAAACTAAAAAATTTGAATTTTGAACTTAAAGTATTTTTCTCAAAAATAATATTCATTTCAGGCAAAAAATTTCATTTTATATTCATCAGTTCATCATTCATATATTTCATCAGTAGAATATTGAAAATTTATTACAAACATTTATAACCATGTAGAATAGAAAAAAAAGGCTTACCCTTTTTTTTTGGGGGGGGGGGGGCGAAATGAAAAATAAAGTTTTTGAGATTAAGCATTTAAACAATAAATATGACAAAACATGGTAAAAAATATTAAATATTTAAAGTATATTAAGTATTAGTAATTTAAATATACTATTTTGAATCGAAATTCAGGGTTCGAGCTTATATGAAATTGAGGGTACAAGTTCAATTTAAAGAGTTTTTGTTTTAGAACTATTTATAAAGCCCTTGTTTGTTAAAAAATTAAAACAATTATAACATAAGTTTTTTTAAAAATATAGT
Source organism: Oedothorax gibbosus (assembly GCA_019343175.1). Taxonomy (NCBI): domain Eukaryota; kingdom Metazoa; phylum Arthropoda; class Arachnida; order Araneae; family Linyphiidae; genus Oedothorax; species Oedothorax gibbosus. The sequence continues at coordinate 12,065,399 of CM033277.1, read as the reverse complement.
TTGCTAATGGGATAAGTGTCTGTCGTGACAGACGTAATAAAAAAAACTTGCACCACCTTATATGCTAGTGAGATCGTGCAGTCTTTAACTAAACAAAGTATAATGTGCTGCGCATTGTAAAAAACACAAATCAAACATAATGTTTCGACACATTAATAAAATAATGATCATTGCATTAATAATTTACAGGCAATGAAACAATCGGTAAAAGAAAAAGATCCAGACGTGGACATTGCCGAAGAACCTTGCAATCCAGAAGAAACAACAGATGAAAATATCGCCAAACAAGAAGAAATCCCGAACGACACCGTTCAAGAAGAACATCAGAACGAAACCGAACACGAAGAACATCGGAACAACACCGATGATGAAAAGAAAGAAATTCTAAATGGAACCGAAAATAATGACGAAAAAGAGCTCAATGTAGAAGACCCGCCTCAAATCGAAAAGGAAGTAATTGAAGTCCACCAGGAATCAAATTCAACTCATGATGTTGATGCAGTAGTTGAAGAAGATCAGCAGGATGTTAACTCAACAGCTGATGTTGATGCAGAAGTAGATTCTATTGTTGTTCCTGAGTTACCTAAACTAAGTCTTCACAGCAGTCTTCCTCCAATCGAACAGCCGAAGACAGCTACTAAAGTGTCGCCGACGTTTTTGATGTCGGAAGAACAGAATTGGTCAGAAGGCGAGTCAACTCCTTACGAAGAAAAGGCACAAGTGAGTCAATTTCTGAGGGTTAATACATTTAGAAAAGTTATTTTATAATATAGCTTTAATATAAAATAATAGCGAAATTAAATTCGTTCGTATTTTATAGCTATGTGTGTGAGTGTGTGTTTAAAAAAAATCTTATTTCCATAATTGTAAATGAAGGAATTTAGTTTAACTATTGCAAAACGAATTCGGCAATGGGATTAAAGGTCGAGTGCACTAAGGAAATGAAGATATTTCAATCATAAATTCACACATTTTGACTTTCTCCACATTTTAAATCTTTTTAACATTAATAAATTTTAAATAATTATGTACACTTTAAAAAATTTAGTTCTTGGTTGCACCAGAACAATGGTTCCTAGTAGCTGAAATTGCTGTGTGGTAAAATATTTCATCATATTATCGGTATTTGGTTGAACCCCTTCTCAGTTTAAGCTCCAAAACCTCAAAAAGGTTCAACAGAATACCAAAAAAGATATTTTGAAACATTTTTACCACAGGACCATTGTTGCTACTATATTTGGCAAAACCAAGCCCCAAATTTTTAATAGTGTATTCTGTTAGATGGATGAATAAGCATCTGCTTTAATTTGTTCTTCCTAGTTACCAATCACCAACAATTTTCTCTCACAGTTCAGATTTAATGTCTAAAAATGTCTTGCTTATGCATTTAAAACTATTTTTTTAAAAAGGTTCAAGGGGTTAAAACTTTACATTAGAAGTTTAAAGATTTTATATGTGTAGCGAAGCATTGAATGAAATGACCTATATATTATTTTCAAGGTTGAAGTTACAGTTATGGACATGGAAAAGCGACAGAACTACTTAAGACAGCAAAGAGATCGAATCTTAGCCATGAAGAAACAGGAGCGATCGAGGAGGCTGTCAGACGCTGACGACTCTGTGATCCAGGCCCGTCCTAGATCATCTAGGGCGGCTAGGAAGGTACTAAGGGAAGATGCTACTGAGGCGGTGGATCCACAAACACTGGCCTTCAGAAAAACGCTGGCGGCTAAACTTAGGAGTGAAGTCATTGGTAAGGGATAGAGTCACTTAATATAGACTTGTACTAATATTTACAGAGTAGTAGTTTTTGAGAATTGGTGAACGCTCCCTTTTACCGTCGAAGCAATTTAGTACCAATTCTTTTCTGTCTCGGGTATTTTAATAATGCTTACATAGTTACGATACCTAGTATTTTTTTATAGTTGGCAAAAGCTTCCGTTTACCATCCAAGGCAATTTAGTGCCAATTAATTTCTCGCTAGGCTAATAACGATCAAACGTGAATAATCTAGAATAATTTTCAAAGAATTGAAATCGCCTCTTTTGACGTAGTTTGACGAGTGATAGGTCTCTGATGTCCTACCTTTTAAAAAAAGAATTTAGAAATTATGATAGTTAAAGCGGAAACTTAAAGAAGCGTATGGAAATTTCCGCGATGTCAACTCCTTACTTTACATTAAAAAAAAATTCCGAATTAAAAAAGGGAAGTTGGATAAAATTGTTATTTTTTTTTCAAATAGGGAATAGTTTATGAGCCAGGTATTTTGCCATGAGGGAAATAATTTCTCCTGCGGTCGAAATTTTTTGAAGCAATTGAATGCACTATTTTTCAACTATTTTTATAAAGCTTTTTATATATTATTGTTCAACATACTTCGATAAAAATGCTTTTAAAATTCATGAATTATTTTTTATCTATTGATCGTAGTCGATCTTGTTATTTTAGTATTTGGTAAATGGTCGTAGACCTTCTGTGATGAAAACTAATCAGGCACGTTCTACCAATTTCATTAAATATTTCGTAAACGTTTGAGCTAATCAATTGATAAAAATTATTTGCATACTAGCTTATAAAATTAAAGGACCCTCTACAACGTCTCGCTGTATACAGCTCTGTAGGACGTTTTCCCAACTAAACGTTTAAAACGCGCAGATTGCCCTTGTAGAACTTGCTTCATTATGGTAAGACTTTTATCAAGGAAAAAAACAACACGAAGGAGTCAAAGGTGAAGTATTAACAAAATAGCACTTTTCGTTTGTAATAAAATTTACATATTATAATTACTTTTATTTAATGCTATGTTTACCAGCTATATTAGATGTGCACCAATTTTAATAATTGAAGTACACAGATTAATAGAGAATTGAAGAGAACAGATTTATAGAGACAGAGAGTTTTTAAATATTGAAGTGCACAGATCTATCATTATCTGTCTGCGAGTTGTCCATTGGGTATAACGCATTAAAAGTAGTAATATTTCCTTTTACAGTTTATAAGATCATGAATGTTTTGCAAACATATAAGCTTTAAATCAATTCTAAAAGTTTTTTATTTGAAATACATGTAATACAGATAGAATATATGGCAAAATAAACTTGTAATACTATACGAGGTGATTTATATTGGTGCAATAAATCGTAAAGGATTTTGACGTTTAGTTGTGTTTCTAACATTCGATTATAATTAATATGTTATTGTATAAGACAGTTTGAAAAAGCCGGTAGCAAAACTGGACGCGTATAAATTTGTGGAAACAGCTTTCACACTAAAATGCTAACACGCAAGTAGTATATTTTTATTAGCTTTGAGACCAAAAATTGTTAATTCAAATTAAAAAAATGTTATTTTTTTTCTCTAGCACCCCAATTAAAAAAATGAACCGTAATGATTTGTGCTACTTTGTAAAAAATTCTGTCAGAATACAGCACCCGTGCCCGTAATGCCTATACATGTGTTGTAAGTTTCATACTATCGCGTTTCATACACGGTCGAGATTGATTTTCCGATTTATTAAAAAGAATAACGATTAAGGTCACGAATCGCTCGCAGGCTCAGACTGAGAAACTACAGAACAGTACACTCTTAAAACAACAGATGCGGTTTAACTCAGTCTGAGTTAATTTCCACTCCTTTCCGTGCCGAAAATGCACTTCTCCTATAGGAGTGAATTTCACTCTTTTTCGGAGTGGGTAAAAGAAATAAAAGAAAACAATCTGCGTCCTACACTCTTAAAACGAGCGGTTTTAACTCAGTCTGAGTTAATTTCCACTCCTTTCCGGTGCCGAAAATGCACTTCATGAGTGAATTTCATTCTTTTGTTTTAAGAGTGTACTGCAGAATTGTGTTTACAGCACCAAGTGCAATCAAATACAACAGAATGCGCTGTAAATGTGTGGAAAATGTGCTATTTAATTATTTTACAGAATATTGTTTTTACAGCGTAGCTGATTGAGCAATATAACTCTGTACTTGATTACTATAACTCTGATTGTGCAATTTGGCAGAAAACCAGTCTTTGTATATTTCCAGTATTGTATATACATTTTACTACTTAAGTATAAAACTGATATACGTTGTCTTTTTCAGATAGGAATGACTGAAAAGAACAAGTCTTAATTGAAGTCTTCGAAATAGTTTCCGATATTTTTGAAATATTTCACTAAAGGGTTTGATATAGCAATTTGCTTTTCAATATCTATTCTCTCCACAAATTTTTTGAAAATAGCAAAGATTTTAATTTGATGAACGTGAAAACTATCTAGAAAAGTGTTTTGTTTATTGATATTATGAAACATAGTTATTCTTTAATCTTTTTTTTTGGGTATGAAATATTTTGTCTCTAACTACATAAACACTTATTTTTGAAAAGAAAAATTGCAAAATTTATCTTCCTAAAAAGGATGCGTACACAATTGTAAGATTAATATGTTTTATCCTTGTGCCTAAATGAAAGAATTCTAAATATATCTTCATGCACTACTGATAGCTTAGTTAAAAAAAATAAGTGTACTTGTTCAATATTTTTGTTTTTATGTAATATTAAAATGATTTGTTATTTCTTTTTGAATCAATAAAGCGTTTTTAATAATCGAGGTTATTTTTTATTTGACATTGTTACATGAGTATCACACTATTACAAACAGTCTTTACAGAGAAAATTTAAATATGGATGATGTACAATGTTTCATTTGTTTATGCTATTTAACATCTAAGTCAAATGTTAATAAATATATCCTTCTGAATATTAATAATTGAAGCAATTATATTAGATTAGGTTTAAAATAAACTATAATCTATATATATTTAGTACATAAAGACTCTTGTTTTAACAATAACTTTAAATCTAAAATTATTGAACAATGTAGAAGTAATAAGATTAAGTTTTAACACATTGTTTAGTAAACACTATATTTCTTTATACGTCCAAGTTTTTGTTATAAATTTATTTGGTATTCACAATAGACAAACAAAATAGCACAAACTCTTTCGAACTCATAGCTCAAACAAGAATTTTATCTCTTAATTTTAACTAAATTTTTACATATTCGCTCATGAAGATGTTTTGATAACAATACTTCGGTATCCGAAATTTACATTAAAGAACTAAAAAACTTAATCAAGATGCCTAAGAGATCGCAAAAACAGTCAACTGCCAGAGTCTACGTCAAAAGCAGTCCAAACGAACCATTAGAAATCGGACCAACGGAATACAGAAACAAAATCATCAACTCAGCTAAGGAAATAGTATCAGGTATAGAATCCAACATTCAACCAAGTGGATCGGGTTCCAAAAACAACACAGAATCGAGACCCCAGACACAAAAATACACAAAGATTGGCCATGGATTAAAAGAAAAAGAACTTCAAACTGGTTACACCATCAGAAGAACAGCACAAGAATTGGTGTCGAATATCAAAGACACCATCACACCAACAGCTAAACCTTGGAATCCTGAAGAAATCACCGGATTTCGGGAATATGACAGCTCAAGAAGATCCGGTAAGCAGCTGTACGTCAAGTTGTCGGATCGAATGGAACTCTTGGCCAGACCTAAAAAAGGTGTGCTGTACCAGGAAGGATTTGAGTGTCCTCTAGGGGCGATACCGGAAAAGCATCTGCCTTCCTGGAGGCTTTTGCCGCTGCATAATAAAATACCGGCTGATAGGTATCCGTATGAGATTAACATGGCTCAAGTGCCGGAAGAAGTAAGTTACTGGTTTTTGTTTGGGTTTCTTTCTTTATATCGTATCGTGCGAGTGCAGAAAAATGGCATATCGTCGATACAATTTATTTTAGGAGAATCGCCTCAAGTTTAGCTTTTTAATTGCATTTAATTATCAAAAAAATATAACATCTCCTAACTGTGTCCCAACTGTTATAAATTATCAGTTTAAGGCAGTGTCCTGACTACGACATCAAATGCCACAAATGCAACAAAACTTGGCGACCGCGCTAAGCGATGGAATAGCATGTGGCTGACTCTGCCAAGTCGCCAATTTTTGTTGCATTTGTGGCATTTGATGTCGTAGTTAGGACACAGCCTAAGAACTACTTCAATAGCTAGAACTACAGATTTAGAATATTTTAGCATTTTTAGCTTAAAAGTCAGGTTTTTTTCTTCCAATACGCCACTATTGATCCAACTGATATGTTGGTGAGGCACGATAAATAACCTTTCATTTGCATGTAATTTAAAAACCACGAAATAATAATAGTAAAATAGTTTGAAATAGAGAGACAAAATGTTCAAAAATAAAACTGGAGTCTGATCTTTGAAGGTTTCACCGCATTTCGATGCAAATTATTTAAATAAGTTTTTTAAGCAGTAAGTAAAATGCTTTCGTTTTAAAATAAGAACTACCAATTTCTTTGTAAGACGTTTTTGATGGATGTCAGTCCAATTACTTTAATACAGAATAATTTAGGACTTTTGTAAGCTTTTAAGTAACAATGCCTCTTCCAAATAGTTTTAAAATATATGCATTCTAAGTATAATAAAATGTACATTTTAGATTTACTCTCATACTTTAAAATGTATGACAGTCATCATAAGAACAAGCCATTCACAAAAACGTTAATTATCAATTGCATTTTAAAGTTACAACTGATTAGTAATTAGTTACAATATCAACAAGTCAAAATATTTATAACATTATTCCTTATTTAAACAATAAAAAAAATGTTTCAACATATAAATACTAACAACATTATTTTTGAAGCTTTTCACAGCACCATCGGTGAATAAAACTATGAACCTGGACGATCTTTCCAACCCAGACAGCGAATACAACAGCCTTCTTGACCCTGGTCTCCAGACATATTTTAATAAACCAGCGGTACGGGAGAACTTGATTAAAAGTGGACTCATGACAAAGAACGGTCGGATAGTCTGCACTCTCAAAGAACTCAACGACTACAGGAGACACTTAGCTAGGAAGCAAGCCAGGGCTGTTCAGATGACACTGAAGGCAGAGGTAATAGTTTTTGATAAAGCCTGGAATTCGATCCTGCACGATCGACACACTTTGGAAAATTGCTATTAAGGGTTAATTCCATGTAACTGTAGATAAGTCACAATTTAAAAAGCTTTTTAAATTTGAAAATGAATCAAATTAAATAAATCATGTTACATTATTTAGTTGCAATAAGTGTAGATCAGCTATTCCGCTATTTTTTTCATTTAATGTTAAAAGTTTCAGTATTAATCACTATGTATACAAACGTGACTTACACTACATAAAGGTCAATTTTGCATGGAATTAGCCTTAATACGCTATCGCTTTGCGTTAATATTTCTGTAATGTAATGTGAGTGTGATGAATTTTTTAAAAGAGCCTATCTCCTCCATAGATATTATAGTTAAAGTATTAGATTGGCAGATCACGTGACCTCCAATGCTAACGACGGGACGCGCATGGAGACCAGAATAAGAGGGCAATGGGGCCAGTTTGCCACCAGTTTTAGGAGAAAAACACTACGAAAAAATACCATTTAATTCTAAAATTACAAAAACATACCATAAAAATACTAGCAAAGCGTATTATGTTTTTTTAAAGTCACTAAAAAGATTCCAAAATGCAGCTAAAATATTTATGGTCTTGTTTTGTAATTTTAGAAATAAATGATATTTTTTCGTAGCGTTTTTCTTTTAAAACTGGTGGCAACCCTGGCTCCATTGCCCTCTTATTCTGGTCTCCATGCGCGTCCCGTCGTTAGAATTGGACGTCACGTGATCTGTCAATCTAATACCTTAACTATGATTTCCTCAGAAGTGTTTTTATATCCATTAGTATTCCAGTAAAGGTTATTGAAACATCCCTCTAACAAATAGCTCGTTTTGAGATTATCTATATCTTTTAATAGCAATTTGGGTAAGTTTTATTTAGACAACAACATAACCAGAGAGTAATTTGTTTCTAGTTCGCAAAATATAGGAATAGGGGCATCTACTGTTAATTTAACTTTTAGCCAGTAGCAAATTCTTTAGCATTCCATTTTTGAATTTCCAAAATTTGTGTTTTACGAGACGCACAAAAGGGCATTAACTTGCATCAATTAGTTTTTGTATTATAAATTACAAATCACAATGCCTATCAAACATTTCATTTCGAGATACGGACATTTAAAGAAACTACTTGGGGATATAAAAACCCGTCACTTGACTGTCAGATTTTTCAGCAACTCACATAACTTCATAATCCATAGATAAGTTTTCATCTTCATTTCGAATTACAAAAAACTAAACTAAACTCCTCCGTTAGTGGGCCAAGACCAGCCGTGCCCATTTCAGCTCACGTGACCAAGGGCTCTGGGATGCTAGGCATATGTCTCGGTTAGGTGGTCAACCTCACGCGGAACCCCCAGTGTTTAGTTCCCAAGCATGCTTGTACCTCATTTTATCGACCCACCTATGGGATGAAAGGATGCCATTTCGAATTAAAAATAGAAATAAGTAAAACTTTATCTTCTATCTAATCGCACATAAAAAATAAAGTGATTAAAAAGCAAGAAAAAATATACAATATACAAGTATAGTTTTAGTTAAGTTTTTCTAAATAAAATTTGACTGCTACCAAACAGGCAATTACTTTAAGACAATAAATAATTAATTTAATAATTTTTTTCTGCTTTTTCATGTAACAGTACGAAGAGGAAAAACGTGTAAAAGAGGAAAAGAAAAAAGAAGAGGCAGCTAAGAGGGAAGAAGAAAGGGAGAAAAGAAAAACATTGGCTGAACTTAAGAAGCAAGTCAAAGAAACAGTAAAAGAAGCTGAGGAAAAGTAAGTTGTTACATTTGACTAAAGTAGATTTTCTTGCTAACTTAAGCTTTTGATTTACTTTTTTAATCCAAGGCACTTTGAATTATTTATGATGTAGCGAACTCATTTTGAATACTACCGGGTGGCCCAGAGGGTAGTGTTTGAAACAAATGAAAAAATAAAAACAAATAAGAGACATGAGAAGAATTTAATGACGTTTATTGAATGGACATATTGGGCAATTAATGATAAAGAGGTTCGAAGTGCCCGCTCCATACTCCTTACCCATACCTTCCTCCATACTCCTGCCATACTCCTTTGTTTGGCCAATTCTTTTGGTGGAACTTCTCACAAAAGCTAAAAAAAGCTTCCCACAAAAAGAATTGGTCAAACAAAAGGAGTATGGAATAAGGAGGAAGGTATTTGTAAGGAGTATGGAGTATGGTTGTATTCGAGAACCGCCTAACTGCTGTCCTTGTTAAATATGGCGGGCACTTCGAACCTCTTTATCATTAATTGCCCAATATGTCCATTCAATAAACGTCATTAAATTCTTCTCATGTCTTATTTGTTTTTATTTTTTCATTTGTTTCAAACACTACCCGCTGGGCCACCCGGTATCTGCTCTTAACGATTAATAATTCATGTGTAATGCATTACTCTCTGAAACGCACATGCATTATTAATCGTTAAAAATGTGTTAATTTTAATTAATCTCCTGAAGGATACATACGTATAAACTACTCACCCAACTGTCATCAGGTTCTTAAAAATTAAGTTTTCAGTTTACATTTTAAACTCATACAGCGAAAACAAGATTACGCTTCAACCAAATTGCGTATCCCTCAGAGAGGGTTAAAATTTCAAATTAGCATTTTTTAATGATTTCCTATCGGCTTACAATCTATATACATAAAAGGCAACTTCCGTTTGTCTGTATAAGACACGAGCACCTCGGCTTCTTTTACTGTTTCTTTGACTTGCTTCTTCAGTTCAGCCAATGTTTTTCCTTTCTCCCTTTCTTCTTCCCTCCTTAGCTGCCTCTTCTTTTTCCTTTTCCTCTTTTACACGTTTTTCCTCTTCGTACTGTTACATGAAAAAGCAGAAAAAATAATGAAACCACGCAACAGATCGTCACGAAATTTGGCACAAAAATTCACCTCATCTCCGGAACAAACATAGGCTAAGAAATTTTCGAATCAGACAATTTCTTCTATCGTTTTCGAACGTTTTTATTCGAATTTTTTGAAAAAACTACACCACTTTGGCTCAAATCCGATCTTTTTTTACTTTCCTGATGCCATCGGCTGAAAAAATTATATAAAACTTTTAACGAAAACATTTAAAATTGAAAATGTTTATTTTATTCTGTTGCCATTACCTTCAGAAAATCCAAGTTGGGTAATTAAATGAAAAATTACTGGGTAATCTTCATATCTTATGTAACTAAAATGAAAGAAGAAAAAAATAGTTATATTGACTGTTAAATTATTTTTCCACCTCTACCCGTGCAACGTAGGGTATAACAACTAGTTATCTATATAAGGCAAAAAAAAACCTGAAATATAACTAATACCAAACTACATATAATTAAAAACCGATCTTGCTAAGAAAATAAAAATACATTGTTACCTTCTGATGGGACGATATAATTTCTTCCTTTCAGTTCTGTTTTACAAATAGATTGGTGTACAACTCATACATATATTATGTAGGACTAACGTATATTATGTAGTTAGCGGATGTAGTTACATGTACAACATTCTCGTGACAAGAAACAATAGAACACGATAAACCGAGTAGTGTTGTAACATAGGTTCTAATAATAAACTTTTGTAATGGCTTGCAAGATGATTGACGGTTGACCTTTGTAAAGTTTTAAAACCTTCAAAAATTACGTGTTTTAATATATTATTCTAATAAACAACGAAATAAGTATTTTTTGAATAATTTCTTTGTTAAATTATCACACCGTATATGTCTGATTGAGGCCCCGTGGCGCAGTGGTAGTGCTTTGCATTGCTGTGCTACAGGTCCGGGTTAGAATCCCGGATTGGGCGAGGTTGACCCACCCTTTCATCCCTTTAATGGGTCGATAAAATGGGTACCAAGCATGCTTGGGAACTAAACACTGGGGGTTCCGCGTGAGGCTGACCACCTTACCGGGATATATGCCTAGCACCCCAGAGCCCTAGGTCACGAAAGCTGAAATGGGCACGGCAGGCCTTGGCCCTCTAATGGGCTGTTGCGCCGAGGAGTTTAGTTTAGTTATATGTCTGATTGAGTCTACAGACGAAAAGTTACTTTCTCATTTAATATGCTACACTCTTAAAACAAACGAGCGGTTTTAACTCAGTCTGAGTTAATTTCCACTCCTTTCCGGTGCCGAAAATTCATTTCCCTTGTAGGAGTGGGTTTCACTCTTTTTGCGGAGTGGGTAAAAGAAAACAATCTACGTCCTACACTCTTAAAACAAACGAGCGGTTTTAACTCAGTCTGAGTTAATTTCCACTCCTTTCCGGTGCCAAAAATGCACTTCCCCTATAGGAGTGGATTTCACTCTTTTGTTTTAAGAGTGTATATAGGTTTACTATTAACAACGACCATGTGAATGACGAGCACCTTTCTTATCGAATAAAAGCATTCATTTTTTTTTAAAGTTTTTAAAAATTCGTTTTTGTGTTACTTATTTCGTCTTGCATAAGTTGTTTAGAACTTTGTATTTATTTTTCTTAAATTTTGTTTCATTAGATAAAATAAATTTAAGATGCATAAGAAGTTAGTATAAGAAGTTATACAAAATTGATTTTAACTTTTTTTTTTAACAAATTAGGTTTTGAAAAAATTATTGTTATAATTTATTCAAAAGTTATGATTCCAATCCCCCCCCTTAAATTTTCGTTAAAAAAATTAGATTTTTCCCCCTGTTTTTTACCCATTTCATTCTGGATCCATAATGAATCTATTTCACAAATTTTAGATTTTTAGAAAAAAAAATAAAACGTTGGAACCGAAAGTGTTAACAAAAGTACGCAACGTTCTCCCTTAATTGTTTTGAGCAGTGTAATAAGGTTATTTAATTTAAACATATTGTATTAAGACTTATGTTTTTTACTTACACAATTTATTTTGTTAGGACAGCCGAGGAAATATTTACTCTTGAGGAGGCCAAAAGAGGTGAGGAAATAGTTGAAAAACTGGACAAAAAGAGAGAAGAGGAAAAGCTAAAGAAAAGAAGAAAGGTACATAATTTATATCTTTTCTATGAATGTCTTGCTTAATCTGATATTATTTTGTGTGTTTAAATTCTTTAAATTCTTGTTATTTATTTGGAGATTATTAGCTATTACGTGTACTATGATTATTCCAATGCTGTCATAAAGTTGTTTTACAAATATAGAGATGCATCATCTATTTCAAAAAGTAATTCATTATAAAACATTTAATATATTAAATAAGATTAATAATGTGAATTCCATAAAATAACATTAATAATTTTAATTCCATAAATAACATTAGTAATTTTAATACACTGTTAAAAATTTGGTGCTAGGTTTCACCATGATATTGGTTGGTTTCACCATGATATTGGTTCATAGTAGCTGCAACGGCTGAATGGTGAAATGTTTCACCTTTTTTTCGGTGTTTGGTGGAACCATTTTTCTGGATTTGGAAACAAAAACCTGAGAAATGGTTCAACCGAATACCAAAAATATGGTGAAACGTTTCACCATTCAGCCGTTGCAGCTACAAGGAACCAATATCATGGTGAAACCAACCAATATCATGGTGAAACCAAGCACAAAATTTTTAACAGTGTATCATAAGTAACATAAAACTGAAATTATTGAAGGATTGTAGAATTTCCAGTCTTGTATTTTACCGGTCCTTTTCATATCCTTTATTACCGATCCCGCAATTTATTTTTAAAATAATGCAAATACAATATTTTACTACATTCAGTTACATTAAATTGTCTTTTATCGTATGCTATTTTTTTAAAAATATATTTGGACCATTTAAAAAAAACTATTTTCCCACAGACTTAAGGGGAGTAGGGGTTTGGGTCAAAAATGTCAATTTCTGTATTTCTTTTATTTTTAATCTGCATATCTATAGCTTTAATTTAAGACCAAGATTATCGATTTCTGTTTAGTAGTTTTCTTTTTATAAGCATTTTTCAGAAACTCTGTATATCAGTTCTTACCAATACATTAATTTTCTATTTAAACTGAGGAATTTTAAATATCTCTGCTCAAAAAAGAAATAACTTTAAATCGGATTTTTTTGGGTTTTATAATACATATTTAAAAAAAATCACTGTAAAAGTATTTTTTTATACTGTGAAATATCTTCAGTTTAAATCAAAGAGCTATAAGTAAGAAACAAACTATAAAAAAATCATAATGATATCTCATATAGTTCCTGAGAAAAATGTTCCAAAAGTTAGTAAAATTAACATGGTCGAGATAGAACCATCCGACTTCCCTTAATTTTGTGTAGAGGCCTTAAAGTTTTTTGAAAATTTAATTTTTCTCTTACAGTTAGTGGAATTTTGGGATAGGAAAGCACAGTGTCAATCGGATTGGTTGGAGAAGGGATTCGAACTCGAGAGAAAATGGCTCCAAGAACGAGACGAAAATATCAAAGCTCGCCAGGCTAGAATCTCTGATTCGCCATCTACCGTTTACGACGAAGAAACAGACTCCTTTATAACACCAACAAACAAGACTCCGGCATCTTCGAGAAAGGAAAAAACGTTGGACATCGTATTGCGCAAGAAATTCCAGACCACTCAATCCCATGAATCATTGCGAGGCAACCCATCGCGGGAAGAAATACTGAGTCCAGTCTCGTCTGAAGAGATCACGTTGGAAGACATCTTGAAAAAATAACATCCTGCAGCTAAACGGGGAAATATTGACGAAGATACTCAGGCGAAGAAAATGTAGGTCTTGGTTTTGGGAGATTGATGATTGTGGTTTAGTCAGGATTGAAATTCAAGTTAAATTAAGTACCACAATAGTTTGTAAAGACTGTCAGCTTGAATTAAAAAAAATATCAGATTGCATTGTTGGCTGTAATGAATAAAAATTCATCTTTCACAGACTAAGTTACGTTTAATTTTATTATTCGTTTAAATAGTTACATTGTATTGAATAAAATACTATTTATTGCAATAAAATTGCATTTTAATGTAATAATTAGTTTTATATCAATTAAACATGATATTGTAAATTTTTATACAATAGAGGAGATTATAAACACTTTAAAAATTTGTTTTCAAAAGGTAGGCACACATGTATCCCATTAGTAACAAATTAGTTTCTTTGCACAAGAATAGTTAATATAACTAAGAAAAATTAAAAGAAAACTCAATAAACTTTTAAGGGGGATGCATGAGACTGACAGTAGGCTTAGCTCTAGGTTACTCCAATGGGAGAAAATATATTTCGGAGCTTAATTACATATATCATGTGCATTAAGTATTTTTACAAATATTTTTATTCGATAAATGTAGATGGCTTAATATCTCTAAAATTCATTAAAAAAAATTGGAATATTTTTTTGATTGTCACTATAAAATTTTACAATAAATTATTCGAATCAATATAACATTCCAGTGAATTTTAAGCAAGCTATAAGCCAGCTATAATATGTAAAAAAAATTGCAAAAATATTCAATACAGCTGGTTTAATTAGACACACAAAAATATTTTCCCCATTTGATTAACAAAGGGAGAAACCTTTAGTTAAGGCTATCGACTGTACGGCTGCATTTCTCTTACAATTTCCATTGATAAACTACCAGATGTAAGAAACAAAACATCTATCGCCTGTCGCCATCTATGGAAGAAAAGTTGAAATTGTAATTCATTTGTTTTAGGGTTCGTTGGTGCACATATTTTTAATAGCATAATATATCATAATATTATTTCCTGACATCCATTTCAGATCGCAATGTCAGAATTACATCGGAAAGAGGTAGAATTTGATAACATTTAATAATGTTAGCTGCTTTAGAGGTTTGATCAGTTCAAGAGGTTTGATCAATTTGAAAGAAAGTCACACAATAATTTAAATATGATGCTAAGTTCAATACATTTAACTTTGAATTTTACACAGTGCCTACATGCATAAAGGTAATAAAAACATTTTATCTTCGTTCAGGCTTCTGTAAAATATATTTTAATGCCAGTAATAGGCGACCAAAGGGGACATAATTGAAAAGTAAATTAAATAGGTACTTTGAAAGCTAATAAACTCAAATACGTTTTGAATTTTAATTGGAACTGTTTCAGGTGACGTAATTCCTTGAAGATTTCATTCATTCATTTCCTTCGATCAGTAATTTGTTCTCTTATGTTCCCACGTGCTATTAATTCACTGATAAGAAATAATTAAGAGAACTGATTAAGAGAACTGATTAATAATTAAGAGAATAATAAGAAGAACTGAGAAATAATTTATTTCTATTTTCAGCATTTCTGTTGGATGCAATCAAGACCAGAAACATGCCCATTATTCGATCCGCCGTAGACATTTTTATTATACTCTTTGCAATATATAGCAATTAATTCATACTGTTACAAAGCTTTATTCATACAGACTTAATAGTTTTGTAAAGGTTTGATCATTAATGTTAATTGCATCAATTTAAAAGTGGTATAGAGAATAAACAGGCAACATCAAATCAAGCAAGCTCAAGTTGTAAAGTCTATGGTTTGCAAAATCTACCTGTTGAGACTATGGTCTTGAATATAAATCATTGTTAAATTCAGAATATTTTGCTAGAATAAATAAATATTATTGAAAATCCTACTTAAAAATTGTGTTATGCTGCTTCTTAGATTCTTTGGTCAATTTAATTGAATAAAAAAAACATATTAACTGCAATTCAATTCATTCATTTTCTGACATATATATATTAATAACATGATACAGCATTACCGTTCTGTGACATCAGAACTAACCTTCTCGATGTTTGACTTCGACGCACACCAATGCTCTCAGAGCAGCTTCTCCACCCATCTGAGTGCCTTGCTCACCATCAGATATACTCGAAATCCTTTTGTCTGACTTCCTCAGGTTTACTTCATGATTAGTTAGCCGCTGACTTGGATTGCAAAACAACAACAAATAATCATACTTACTCAAATACTTATTAATATATAATCAATAAATCAAAGTTATAAAGGTGCAGGTAAGCAGCGTAAGGGAAAAATTCAATTGAGAAATTTCTACTAAAAATCTCTTTCAGAAAATGAATTCTTCAAAAATAAATTTCAAAACGTTAAATTAATTTACAGTTTCAAAAGCTAGCTTTTAGTTCGAAGTCCATCTAAAGTGGGACATTTTACGAGCTGTATTTTATTTAGGGCACTTTTAGTTTCGATCAGAAAATATCTAAGTAAACCTCTAAGTGAATTAATTTATGTGTAATAAGATTTAAAGCATTCTTTGAATAACAAAAGCCAACCTGATGATTGGAAAGTTAACGGAAGCTGTTAGCAAAATAGAGAATAGAATTTTTTCATTATGCCTCCAATCTGTTAGCGGCTGATTAAGACGAAATTGTTTTGTTGGCTTTTTTCCGTCGTAAAGGGAAATTACTGCGTTAGAATAATCAAACTTTGCTTAACCATTTACTTAAGCAAAGAGTGGGGCCCTCTTGTTTGGTATTAATAACTTAATTAAGGTGTTAATTAATAAACTTACGTAAGAAATAAAAGTAAATTTTTATGTTTACTTTCTTTTTATTGCTCGTCCTGTTTACTTAGGTTTAATGAGTAAAGTCGTTGGCTCTGGATAATGATTTAAGGTAAAAAAAAAGTTTATGTAGTTCAAGAGAAAGTGAAGTTAGGTGAGTTAGCATGTATAGATGAATTGAATAAAGTAATTTTTTACTTTCAATTACATGATCTATAATAATAAAAGAAAGAGTCTGTCTGTGTGTCTGTTTGTCTGTGGATCGTAAAAGACCTACTTATACTGCCCTCAGAAATTCGAAATTTTTAAGATAGATTCCCTTTCATACCAACGTGTGCACCTGAGGCTTTGTTTTTTCATATTTGTTTCATTTTCAGAAAAAATTCGAATTTTCTGAAAAAATACACCGTTTTCGCTCAAATCCGATCAATTTTTCCCTTTCGGAAACAAAGGCAAAGTTTATTATCCTATAGCAAATCAAATTACACATACTTGGATCGATTTGATATTCTTTTAGTCCGTGCGAAGAACGGGTATTATTCTATAATTTTAATTTTAAATATAAATTAGATTTGAAAATAATGGTGATGGTAAAGTTTGTGATTGACTGGAATCAAAAATCCAATTGAAATGCAATATTTTTGTGTTGGTTTTTCATACTTTTTGTGGATGAGTGGGGACGTGTATTCCTGAAAAATATAGTATTTTTTTTTAAACATTGGTTCTGTCAGACTGCCTGTCTGAAATCACTTTACAGCTCAAACTAAAAGAACTACGGACTTCAAATTGGGTACATGAGATTCTAGTATCTGTCGGACGTCATAATAAGGTATTCGATAAAATCGTGCATGCGCAAGGATTTTTCACGAGTTTCCTTATTATAAACGATTTAATTCCGTATTTTAAACAAAATTATAATTAAAAAAATTGTGTTTAAAAGCACTTAATGCTCGTTTCATACAAGATAATTTAACTCCACATACATTTATTTAACAGAAGAAAGAACGTTATGGAAAGCATCAAATATATAAATCCACTTTCTACACTTTTTTTAAAAAATTAAACTAAGTCAAATCTGTATCTGTTGGATACCTACATATTCAAAAATTATCTTAAATCCTTATATTTTAAAATCTGGGTCTATACATGATATACATATATTTTGCAGCAAATACAAAATAATATTTTTTAAAAGTCAGTTGATCTACATGATATAGGCATAAACTTATCAACAAACATATAACAATTTTAAAAAAGTCAGTTGAAAAAGTCATTAAACAAAACTGGAAATTGTGAAAACGAAACAAAATTAATGAAGACTTAAAATAACATCAAATAATGCATAATATGATTAAAAGTAAGTTTGCAGAAATTATTCTGAAATACTTGTTGAAATAGTTACGTAAATGTCGGATAAAATAAGTTCTACTAAAATGAGCTACGAAATTCTATTTTATTATTTAGTGTTCTTTATTGATTTAATTACATTAATTAGTCTGGAGTCCTATTAAAATCTTTTCCCCACTTCCACTACAGAAAACAGAGTTAAGCAAAACAAAGAGGGTAAATTAATTATCCTCCAGTTTAAGACGAAAAGGAATAATCAGAGCAGATTATTTCTTTTACATTCTATAAAAAAATGGCGGGAAGTTTTCGCGCCAATTGGATTGTTGATTCCTCATTCGAAAAGTGTTCTACGATCGAGAAAAATTCCTAATTGTACGTGATGGGGATAACGAAATTTTTCTAGAATACAAAATATTCGAAAAAAAAACCTGCGGAAGATTTACAAATTTAGTTCTCTTTCAAATAGCCACTTATAAGGGAAGAATAATTATTTAAAGTGAAGTGAAGTGGGGAGTTTGTATTCCGTGCAAATTAACGCTTGTTAAAGTGAAGGACTTTTGTTTGTAATTGGGGGATATATCGCTGTTATGATGACAAAATTGTAACTATATCATTTTTAACTGAAATTGTATTGAACCTTTGAATTTGCTAATTATCACCTAGAATCACCAAATATTGGCTCTTGTAATGTAGAGAGTTGTGATCAAATTGCTGTTATGGTAACACACGTTAACCATGATAATCAGGGTGGTAACAGAACCTGGAAAACCTGGAAATCAGGTAATTCTCAGGGAATTTTTCCATTTCGGATTATTTAAACAGTAGGTTTAGGTTGTTCTTGCAATCACTATACTAGGGGACATTTCTTGATCAAAAGAAAATATTCTGGTTGGTCCGATTGGCCTGAACCAGAGCTCGAATGCGTAATTGCTATCTTTGAAGAACACAACACTCTCATTTTCCCCAAGCCCCAACGAATATTCCAATCCCTTACGGCTGTGTACGATAGTGGCACTAAACGGATTGCGTTGGGTGCTGACTCAGTTCGGCGAGCTTGTTCTTGGCGACGCCCGTCGCCAATTACCTCATATCCTGTAAGAAACAAGTCTGAACTAGTATATCTCAGAGATTTATGGAAAGAAGAAATCATAAGAAATATTTGAAAACTTTCAAAAGAATTGGAACCCCCGAAATCATCTAGTGAACGCACTGATCAAATTGCTTAGAAGGCACCTGAAGAAAAAATGCATTTTGCGACACAAACGGAACTACCGTCAAATTCATCAAAAACAACTAGCAAATACAATTTGCTATCGCACAACGTTTACGAGCAACTCGATGACAATTTTACCCTGAAATCTCTTAATGTTTAAAATTTCCCGACGTACATCTAGCATAAAGAAATGTGAGCTTGTGAAGCTTATTCTGGGCGGTTGACTCCAGCTGACGTTGTTTCAGCATTTTAAAGAGGGGAGAAACGCATGGAGTGCAAACCAACTTTAATTTAAAAAAATTCTAACTACAAATGTGTTTAATAGCTACGCATTTAAAACCATAATTTAACTGGAAGAATATTGATAATTATTTTAAAAGTCATACTTAATTGCCTCCAAAACAGCGTTTTTTTTTTTAATTATCGCAATGTTAAATATTGATAAAATTATCTTTCATGAAAGTTGCCTTTTCTTTGAGTACACCTAGAGTCTATTTATAGTTATTTTTAGGGAAGGAATTATAGAATCTGGATGGTTTACGGTCGCAATAAACCGAGTTAACAATTATGCTTTTCATTATAAAACACAACCTTTTAATGTACTACCACTACTTTATTTTAGTTCATAATAAATAATATCGCGTTGCGACACAGAGCTACGAAAGTAAACTCTCTTCCTATCATGCAGAAGCAAAACACTGTCAATTATTATCCCCCCCCCCCCCAACGCCAAATATGCTCCAAAGTCCCAACGCTGTGTACGATGTCGCCCTTAACGGTTGCGTTGGGTGCTACTCAGGTGTCGGCTCGTCACTTGACTGTGGTTCTAAATTACGACGCCCGTCGCCAATTACCCTCATGTAGCTCTAGTATGACGATAATTCAAACTAAACTAATTGTATAATCAGAGAATTTTTTTATGAAAGTATCAGGGAAATCATGGAAATATCAGAGAACTTTTTTTTAAGAATTTTGTTACCACCCTGATAATCATTCTAGTGAACGCACTGTGGATCAAAATTGCCTTAGAAGGCACTGAACTGACACTAAATTGCATCTGGCGGCGAAAGGAAACTACCGTCAACTTTCCAAAAACACTAGCAGTACAATTTGATATCGAATGAGTTTACGAGCACCTGAATGTACATTTTCCTTTGATATTTCTTATGTTTAGATTTCCACGATACGTTAATAATATGCATAAAGAGAATGTGGTTTGGAAGTTATGTCTGTCTGTCTGACATCAGTCTAGACGTTGGTTTCGACTGTTAAAGAGGGGGAAAACGAGTGTGAGTGCAAAACTAACATTTAAAAAAAAATTCTAACTACAAATGTGTTTAGCCTACGCATTTATAAACCATAAATTTAACTTGGAAATATATTGGCATAAATTATTTTAAAAGTATACTTAATTAAACACTGTTTTTGTATTTTTTATTCTAGAGATGTTCAAATATTGCGTAAAATTATCTCTCAGTGAAAGTTATTTTAAATCCGACGTTGGTTTTTTAATTGTACTAATGTTTAGTTTAAACTACAAAAAAGTAGTAATTCAGTAAAATAGGAAGGAATATAATCGTTTAGTCCGTCTGTCCGTCAACTACTTTCACTAAACGAACCACAAGTTTCACTGACAAGTGGGAATTGTCTTATTGAATCCAAAAATTCTGGCAAGGCTAGATCCCAAATTTAAATTATAAGTATATTTAAAATAAAAAAAATACAATTTTAATCTCCATTAACAAAGAAAATCCAATTTTTAAATATATTCAATATTTTTCGTCAAACGCACGAGATACTTTATTTAAAATAAAAATAAAATTTGAAGGATTATTTATTTTAGTGATACAAATCAGTGTAGAATGACGTCATAGTATATATCCCAATAGAGTTCTTTCGATGGTGCATTGTAAGTGGATTCAGAAAGTGGCAGAGAATTTTTTTTTTTGCATAAATATTTTGGTTATTTTTAATTTACACTTCAGCGAACATAAATAACGAAGTTATGATAAGTTTCGTTTCTACATTTAAGGCAAGCAATTGAACTATATTTTTATGTTTTTAAACTGCAAATTAAATTTTGTAAACGATAAAGAATAGTAATTAAGTTTGCGAAAGGATCTAAATGAAAATAGGAAATTATGGCGACTAAAATTTCAAATTAGAAACAAATGCAGTGGTCGGCGATTTTGTTTCTAAGGTTTACATATCGTGTGGGGAAGCGTTTCTAAGTGACAATTACTGTTACAAATCTACTTGTTTATTCTAAAAAAAACACGTTTCAAAACTCTGTACATTTATCCTAGAGTCACTCAATAAGGATCTGTAATGATACGTACAGAGTCTTGAGAACTAGCAGTTTCGTCGAGTTATCGTACGTTTCCTTTCGTAGCCTGAGGTTAGGTTGGGTTAGTTTGAATTATCATCGCACTAGAGCTACACGAGGGCTATTGGCGACGGGCGGCATAATTTAGAACCACAGTCAGGTGACGAGCCGAGACCCGAGTAGGCACCCAATTCAACCGTTAAGGGCGACATCGTACGCAGCATTGGGACTTTGGAGCATATTTAACGTGCACTCCCTCTTACACGGGGTATTATTCGTCGGACATTTTTGGCTGCACGGGCCGTTTATAGGTCGGCAGTTATTTTGGCGATGCCCGAACCTGGGACCTTCCGCAACCGCATGCAAGGCGAATGCCTAACCGACTGGGCTCCCCAGCTTCGTAGCCTGAGGAGGTATAGTGCAATTTTAATGAATTCTACTCCAACAAAGATCTCACGTGTATTCCGCAGAATAACTACCTGGGTGAACGTGAATTGCCTAATCACCAAGGCTGTCAAGACTATGTTAGTAGGGACGATATCTAAAGACTAATTTATCCACTTTTAATAAAAGTGACATTAAAACTTTGTGAAACCAACCTATATATACTTGTGTTAGGACTCATCTTGATATAATGGGATAACAATACAAAAAATGATATTCGAGTGTTTTACTAATTTGCTGTGGATCTTTATATGTTTCGCAAATACATTTTTTTTAATGAAGTGGCACGTTATTGTTTTAGTTTTGTTTTGAAATAAAATTTTTAAACAAATCCGTGCATTAGCAGTTTATTTTAAATGATAAGGTTAAACGAAAAATTCGGTTATGTTAAATGAAAATAAAAGTATTTTACAAAAGGTGGCGTGTTTCATGAAATGAAGGATAAAGTTGAAAACCTCACATTATTTAAAGTGTATAGTTCCCGCCACCCTTATTTGTTACACTTTAGGGATGGAACCGGTATTTGAAAAACCGGTTTTTCTGAAAAACTGCCATCCCTAACGTGTTCTAATTTGGTTGGCGGCGAGTATAGTAAGATAGAGTCCGGACCATTCAGTGACAACTTCGTCAATTGAATTTACCATTATCAAAACACACCAATGCAGAACCGGATTCCTATAAATTAGTTATGCTTTGGAGAATGCGAGTTTGGTCCAACTACACTGCTCACATTAATTAGGGGAACGCATGGTTTAAACTCTTTCACCCCAAATGATTCCATTTGGTATCATCAGCTTCCGATTTTTTTTCTTACTAAGTTGAGCTCGCACTTATTTATCGTTAGATGGAAGAATCTTGTCTTTCGAAGAATTAAATAATGTTTGTTTTAATTAAATGAAAATATGAAAAACATGGTAAAATACAATTCACTCCCAAAAAATTTTATGCAATAAATTGACCCTAAATTCTTCACGATTGCATTCTTAGATGTTTAAAAATTGATTTTACCTTTTTTTTTTACAAGTATTGAAAAAATTATAGTTATAATTTATTCAAAAGTTATGATTCCATTATTTTCCCCCTTAAATTTTAGTTAAAAAATTAAGATTTTTTCCCTGTTTTTTTACCATTTCATTCTGGATGCATAATGAATCTATTTCACAAATTTTAGATTTTTATAAAAAAAAAAAGTTGGAACCGAAAGGGTAAACAAAAGTACTCAAGGTGCTCGCCTAATTGTTTTGAGCAGTGTTCATCCTTCAAATCGAAAAATAATCTACAAATGTATA
The DNA here is from genome assembly GCA_019343175.1 of Oedothorax gibbosus. Lineage (NCBI taxonomy): Eukaryota > Metazoa > Arthropoda > Arachnida > Araneae > Linyphiidae > Oedothorax > Oedothorax gibbosus. The sequence goes on along the minus strand of CM033277.1, from coordinate 12,042,307 downwards.
TTTAAGACATTTATTATAATATATATTACTTCGTAAACACATGAGTAATCAGACCAGATTTGCTTCAGTGATTAACTCTTCGAGTATGAAATAATCATTAAATAATCATAAACTATTTCGATTAAGATATAACAAGTTACTTCGCAATTTTTATAGATTAAAAGAAAACTAAATGTATGCAAAATTAATATTATATTACTTCGTAACACATGAGTATCAGACAGATTTGCTCAGTGATTACTCTTCGAGTATGAAATAATCATTAAATAATCATAAATCAATTTATTTACGTTGTGTCTATTTAAAAAAAACTATACAAAATTTAACGAAGACTATTTCCACAATTTTTATAGCTAGATAGTTAAATAACAAACTAAACTGGTACTGCTAAAGGCATTACGTCTTGTCACCCTACGTATGTGAGAAACCTATTTTATTTATATTGGCGGATATTTTAATGCATATATTTTGAGTTTTTATTTAAGTACGATTGAAGTATAATTAGCAGGGTTAAGTTATAAATATTCTCAGGCTGGTTGAACATTCATTGATTTTTTTTCAAACACTTTCTTTAAACATCAGAGTCTTGTGTGCAAGTTCTCATTGATTTATGCAGCCACTGTGGATCATGAGGAGTGAAAAATGCCGTATAAGCGGGAAAAAAATCACTACATGTGTAACAATTCTTATAGTATTAATAAAACTAACATTAGAAAATTAGTAATAACACTTACCTTTAAACACTGAAACTTGATTTAGGCTGAAAAATATCTAAAACGGAAGCACCTAAACCTATTTCCAAGCATGTTGTTGTTGTTGGTAGACATATATATTCAGGTTTGTGTGCTTGGTCAGCGACCCGCTTATAAACCTTCGTCAAGTAAGACAGACACAACAGACAACACACACACATAAGTGGATCCATCTAATTTTTAGAGACAGAGGCCAACTAGAGGATCCCCAGAATTGGCTTGTCACCCCCAGAGGTATTGATTTGGTATGGGAACTTAGAGGACTTTCGGACCCAACAGATTTAACGAGCACGTACTCCGCATATACTCGGTAGGTCTTCAGTGGTACCGGACTCGATCGCAGGACCTTCCGATCCCGAGACCGGACGGACCCTGCCACTAGGCTCCACTACTGCGGACTTCCAAGCATGTAAACATTGCGTTATTATCAGTATTAAAATAATGGGAGGTTTTTCGCAGCTATTTTTTTTTATTTAGTTGATGATTCAATTTGGTTGTATATAACGTTGTACTACAGCTGCAAATAAGCTATTGCGCGATAGGCTAGCACTTAAAAAATTTCTGTCAAAGTACGAGGCGATCCCCTGACGGGCAGATAATGCAATTTCTTAGATAAGTTCCACATTCAGCAATTTGGTTTGGTTAAATTAATGTTGTACTAGAGCTAGACGAGAGCTAATTGTGACTTGAAGGACTTGGTAATTTTGAACAGCTGTTGGGTTCTGTCAGCACAGCATTGGAACCAAATGGACTAAACTTGCATGTATTCTTTACGAATTGTTTTTTTTGTTTTCTGTGGGGGTCTTAACCCTTTACTACACGATTTTTTTCTGCGTAAAAACTAGGATTTACTATCTTCAGCTAACCAAATTACTTGGAAAATTACCAAAAAAATTCTTGTTTATTCTTTGCCGCCTTTTGAATTACTGATTTATCTAAAAAAAATTAACTAAAAATGCTCCAATGTATGAAAAAAATTAAGTATTTAAGGATTTAAAAAAAAGAGATTCATTGGTTAAAAGTGATTATTGATTTTATTGATTTAGATCAGACATATTGATTTTTTTAAACAAAAATCACTCAATGTAGGTAAAACAGTGTAATTAGAACTCTAAGGCTGTGTCCTGACTGCGACATCAAATGCCACAAATGCAAAAAAAGCTTGGCGACCGACAAGGGTGCCAAGCGATGCAATAGCATGTGGCTGACTCTGCCAAGTCACCAAGTTTTGTTGCATTTGTGGCATTTGATGTCGTAGTCAGGACACAGCCTAACAAACCCAGTTGATCACATATAAAAAAAGGTTAAAGGTTAATTATAGCCCATTTTCTAGGTAGGTTCATAGTCCTCGTATAGCTCTAGTGCGACGATAATTCAAACTAACCTAACCCGGGTAGGTTTCAGTTATAGAAGTTTTTAATTATTCATTATTTGAAGCACCAATTGACATTTCTAAATAGTATAAACAATTACATAAAAAGCATATCTATTGCTTTATAGGTCTCAAACTGATTAAACATGCATCATGTATGGAATAGCAATACACGTAAGTCTGACTGTATACATCATTGTTATTTGACCTAGTGGTCGTCGAATAGCTCTCGTGTATCTCTAGTGAGACGATAATAGGGTATTTGACTAAATTTTTTTATAAGCTTAAAAATTTTTTATGCCAAAAATATGAGACCCGTATTTTTTCTTCTTTTCAAATACCCCATAAAAAGGGAGAAAAAGGAATTTTAAAATTAGGACGAAAAATTATGCCCGAAAACGCTTTGTGGCTGTCACGTGGTATCTATGACGTCACTAGTAACTATAAGCAAACTTTGAAACACCTGTGGCTGCCCTACGTCACTGCATAATCTTTGCTCTGCATCGAAATGTAGAGCTCGCGCAAGGTCGCGTGAACGACCAAGTGTTGGTTCCGATCGTTTCCGCGCCAAGCGTGCAAGCAGAAGATATGCAAATGAGCCAGCCAATATATAGTCGCTACAATGACCTCTGCAAGGAGATGCTCGGATGCTGCTAGGCTGGTGATAATCTCTCGGCACTCTGCATCACCCAAGATTTAGTTGTTGGCTTTGTAAATAATGTAAATAGGTTTAATTAAAACTAAGTAATTTTAAATAGGGTTTTTCTCAATCTCATTCTCAATAAGTGATCACATTCTGCCTGGTACCCACGGAGTGATTACAAAGTGGTGACCCGGACGTGATAGAACTAAGCTGACCTTCTGCACACCTGAACCGTTCGAGTCCTTCCAACCGAAATGGCCAGTGATGACGAGCAGGAGAGAGGTACACAAACCGAAGATGACGCAACAAAATCTCTTCCGGGAGTTGAAGGTGCTACCCCTACGGCTCTCCAACCAACAATATCCCGTGTAGCTTTCAAGGCTCCGCCGTTCTGGAAGCAGAATCCGACGCTGTACTTCGCCCAGATAGAAAGCCATTTTGTCATCGCCGGTATCACTCAAGACGAGACTAAGTACCATCACGTACCATCACGTCACGATCGACCTTTTCCGTGCCTACCATCAAATTCCTGTGAGAGAAGAGGATATACAGAAAACCGCTGTCATCACACCCTTCGGTCTTTTCGAGTTCCCGTTCATGAGTTTTGGATTGTGCAACGCAGCTCAAACGTTCCAAAGGTTTATACACTCCATTTTACAAGACCTTGACTTCTGTACAGCTTACATTGACGACGTTTTAGTGTCGTCTAAAGATGAAAAGGAGCACATGCACCATCTTCGACTGATCTTCCAGAGATTCCAAGAATATGGAATTCGAATCAACCCTTCGAAGTGTAATTTTGGTCAGCCAGAAGTCAATTTTCTGGGATACAGGATTACCGCCCAAGGAACCCAACCAATGGAAGATAAAGTTTCCGCAATCGTCAATTTCCCCAAACCCTCAACTGTTCAAGAGATGAGAAGATTTTTAGCCATGAATAACTTTTACCGTCGTTTCATCAGCAGAGCTTCAGAAACCCAAGCCCCGTTGTTCCAGTTCTTGAAAGGCGCCAAGAAAAATGATAAGCGACAAATTATCTGGACTGAGGAAGCAGAAAAAGCTTTTCAGCAGTGCAAGAATGACCTGGCTACCCAACCAATTTTAGCCCACCCTTCATCTTCCGCAACTATCTCTCTAGCTGTCGACGCTTCAGACTCAGCCATCGGAGGAGTCTTGGAACAAATCGGTACAAACGGTAAACAACCTCTTGCATATTTTTCAAGAAAGTTGTCAACAGCAGAGAAAAAATATAGTGCCTATGACAGGGAATTGCTTGCAGTGTACGCAGCCATCAAGCATTTTCGTCACATGCTGGAAGCCCGCCAATTCGTTGTCCTCACAGATCACAAACCTCTAACGTTTGCATTTCAACAAAAATCAGAAAAAGCTAGTCCTCGACAACTCCGACATCTGGATTTCATCAGCCAATTTACAACCAACATTCAACATGTCAAAGGAGAAGCCAACGTTGTTGCCGACACCCTTAGTAGAATCTCGACTATTGACACCCCATCTCCAATCGACTACCAGAAAATGGCGGAAGTCCAGAAAGAAGACAAAGAGTTGCAGGACTTGCTAAACAGACCTGAAGGTACAAGCCTAAAGCTTCAACCCATGCAGTTCCAGAACTCCAACCTCTACTGCGATACATCTACAGGTGTGCTTCGACCATTCGTGCCAGCCAGTTTCAGAAAAATTGTGTTCAACCAGTTTCATCGGATATCTCATCCTGGAATACGAGCGACGCAGAAATTACTAGGAGCACGATTCGTCTGGTCCTCCATGAGGACGGACGTTGCAACCTGGGCAAGATCATGCATCGAATGCCAGCGCAATAAAATTTCCAGGCATACAACATCACCTGTCGGATCGTTCCAGCTGCCCTCAGAAAGATTCGAGCACATCCATGTAGATATCGTAGGAAGACTTCCCCCATCAAGAGGATACTCTTACTGTCTGACTGTCATAGATCGGTTTACAAGATGGCCCGAAGCATTTCCCATCCAAGACATCACTGCTGAAACAGTGGCCCGTACGCTGTACGAAAATTGGATCTGCCGCTTCGGGGTCCCATCACGAATAACCACGGATCAAGGACGACAGTTCGAGTCAAGCCTTTTCAAGTCATTAGCTGCATTACTAGGCGTTGAGACAATCCGCACCACACCGTACCACCCATCCGCGAACGGGGCCATAGAAAGAATTCACAGATATCTCAAATCTTCTATCAAATGCCATGCAAACCAGGGATGGGCAGACGCGTTACCGACGGTTTTGATGGGTTGGCGTGCAACTTACAGGGAAGACTTGACAGCTACGCCTGCACAGTTGACTTACGGCACCAACATCAAATTGCCTGGTGAGTTTTTCACAGAAAGCAAGGTGAAAACAGACCAGTCAACATATGTCGGTAAGCTACAAAAAATCATGAACGATCTACAACCAGTACCAACTTCAGCTCATACGCGACGGAAAGTGTTCATCCACAAAGATCTACAAAAGTGCACCCATGTTTTCGTTCGCGTAGATGGAGTTCGCCGAGGATTGCAATCTCCCTACAAAGGACCTTATGAAGTTTTGTCAAGGACTGACAAGGTTTTTAAGTTGAAAAATAATAACAAGATAACCTTTATTTCTATAGACAGGCTCAAGCCAGCCTTTCTTTTGTGTGAATCTCAGCTAGAGCCAGAAGCACCAATTTCAGCAGAACCAGCAATGACAACTCCGGTGACTACCAGGTACGGTAGGAAGGTACGCTTCCGCGTAACTTCGTTGACACTGGAGGGGGAGTAGATGTGGCTGCCCTACGTCACTGCATAATCTTTGCTCTGCATCGAAATGTAGAGCTCGCGCAAGGTCGCGTGAACGACCAAGTGTTGGTTCCGATCGTTTCCGCGCCAAGCGTGCAAGCAGAAGATATGCAAATGAGCCAGCCAATATATAGTCGCTACAATGACCTCTGCAAGGAGATGCTCGGATGCTGCTAGGCTGGTGATAATCTCTCGGCACTCTGCATCACCCAAGATTTAGTTGTTGGCTTTGTAAATAATGTAAATAGGTTTAATTAAAACTAAGTAATTTTAAATAGGGTTTTTCTCAATCTCATTCTCAATAAGTGATCACATTCTGCCTGGTACCCACGGAGTGATTACACACCATTTTGGAACCTACTTTAAGCAAATTTGAACTATCCGCTTCTGTAAAACCTCCACCCATTATCTATATAATTCTTATTTTAATAGTAAATTAGATTAAATCAAGTTTAATTAACAAGCAAAAAAACATCACACCGGTTTGTTTATATAGACTAGTGACGTCAGCCAAATCGACGTGTTTGTGATCACGTGACGTACCGATGAAAAATAAGCCATTTTAAAATGATTTTTATGAATTATTTAAAGATTTATTTTGCAAAAAAATATATACGTTTGTTCTTTTTGGGTTCAAACTATAATTAATTTAATATTGGAAGACATTTTAGCTATACAGTCAAGTACCCTATTGAAAAATAAACTAAATTTGTTCCTCGTGTAGTCGTGTCTTCTGATTTGGAAGCTCATTCTCCGATGCCCCTTTTCTCTTCACCCCTATATAGTTCCAAATTTAAGGACGTTTTCCGTAGGAGGCGCTTTGGCCACTTCTACAAGTACGGTTAGTGATACCTTTAACATTTAAGCTATGTACTAGAACTAGACAAGTGGGTCGCGACCCACCAGTTTAGAAACGCTAGCCTAGAGCGACACAAGGACTGTTGGCAACGAGTTTAGTAATTCTTAACAACGGTCAAGTTTTGTAAACTGAGCTGATGAATTAATCAGAAATATTTCGAAAGTATATCCGCTCTAAAAGTCGAAAAAACATACCTTTATTTTTAAAATTAGTATTTCTAATTATATTTCAGAGCAATCGATGAAGTAAATCTACCTAATGTCCCGATAATTGTTTCTGAAGATACTATTACTATTTTTGTTAATTTTTTAATCAATTTAAGTAATTACTTAAATTTAAAACTTTTATTTCAATTAAAAATCAAATAATCTTTAATTCCTTTTCATTTGAAGTGGATATGCTTATTTCATTAATTAGTCACGACATACCTTAATTTACTTTTTTCTACTTGAATTAATTTTCCTAATGACTTAAAATGCAAAGGTTATTTCATTGAGTTTTTTTATTAATATAAAGGCGAATAATCTTAATTTAGAATAATATCTAGTATTTTTTTTTTATTTGCGTGCAAAGGGAAAATAATTTTAGATTAATGAAAAAAAAGTCTAAATTTCGTGACTGTTCAAGTAATCAAAGGATTTATTATTTTTCAATATTTTTTTTTCATTTGTTTGTTATTTGGTCTGTTGTTTAGAAAATTCATTCCTTTGCTGGAAAATTTTGTTTGATGTGGATTTAATAAGTTTTTGTGTGTATGGTTCGTATAAGAGAAAAAGTAAAAACAACAACCTGAAGACTGAACATTAATCATTGTGATTTTCAAAACTCATTACGCAAAAGCTCCTGTCGCATTGTTAATAAATATTATGAGTAAATTTTAAGAATAATGAATTTTTGAAAATATATGGGTAGGGTAGGTATATATATTCCTCCTTGTGTGCTTCATCAGAGATCCGCTTATAAGCCTTCGTCAAGTAAGGCGACACAGAAAGAATTTTTACTGTCACAAAGAAAGGAAAGTACACCCAGGGCGAAGTCGGGAATCGAACCCGCACCCGTTACAGCGCGCTGACTGCTAGCGTAATGGAATGGTCTGCGATCCTCGGGATAATCAGTTCCTGGGACGCTTTTCACCTCGAACAAATTTTTCGCATGCACATTAATCCTTTTATAGGATAACTGGCAGATGGCGGTATTTGAAGTTACGTAATCGGGAGACTTTATTTTCTTATTTCTTGGGCATCAAATAAATAAACCAAAGCCATCTCGAAACTAAACCAAACAAAGTCCACAAATCGCTTCTCTTTGAACCCGATATGCTGTTGTACGGTTTAATTTTAGTCAAGTCAACTGACAAAACTAAACGAAACCTTGTCAAATACCTGTTCTAAATAACCCAAAGTTCTTACCAGTGGTACATTTAAGCCGACATTAACTGTAAGCCTACTTTTGGGCCACCACTTAAATTTCTATTAAGTTTCTGGTTATTAATTTCATGTGTTACAAATTTGTGAAAAAATTTATCATTAACAGACAAAAGACTTATCCAATAAAACATTTTATTATATTCTTATATAATTTGTTTACAAAGCAATGATTTTTATTTATGCGACAGAACAATTTTTTTATACAAAATTCACATCTTTACTCACTCAATCTTACATGTTAAATCAATTTGTTTTATTATTAAACATTCAATCATTAAGTATGTATACTTAAAACGAGAAAAAAAAACAGGGTAAAAAAAATCCCGTCTTTTTTACGGAACTGTAGGCTTAGAACTGTTTTGCTTACTTTACGGACTTGAACCCGTTTCATGGATACGCTTACATTTTACAATTGTTTTTCCCAACTCTTGCTCTCAATGATGTCACTTTTGGGAGGAGTTAATGTCAGCAAGATTGTTTTGGCTTCAATTCGTTTAGCATGTTGGTATAATGCTTCACTTGTTACTTAAAGGTCGCTGGTGCGAGATGCGATGAGGGCAAAATTATTTCTCAATTTTAAAGTTTTATGCGACAAAACAGTATTTCAAATAGTTTCGTATTTTATACAGATAGTTTCCTTATCTTTACGTTTTTACCCAGACAATCCAATTTTCGGTTTAAAACCGTAAATTTGAAGGGATTTTTTGCTGTGTAAAATATGCTGAAATAATTCGTCTTTCAAGGTTTGCAGTTTTCGAAATATTTAAGATTTTTTTAAAGCAAGGATTGTTTCTCCTAATGCTAATTAAGTTAAAAACCCTTTTTTATATCCTTAGGTTTTAAAAAGCATAGTTTATCAACTAGAAATGGTTTGGAACACGATATTATATTTAGGTTTCATTCATTCCTAACATTTGACTTGTAACAATAAAACAAACTAATGACTTATAAGTAAAATGAATAAAATATAATAAAAAATAAACTAATTGCAAAGCACTATTAATATGCATCATTAGGTCCCTCCCTCTTTTTAATGTTTAATTTGACAAAGATATGAAACTACAAACATTTTATAGCTAAACATTTTTTATATAATTTTTAAAAACACATTTTCATGAAAATGTAACATAAAAAAACTTGTTTTCACAAACAATCATAGAATTCACAACACACCAAACAATAATGGTGCAGAATTTAAACAAATACTAATAAAAAACACAAAAATCTAACAGAAAGGTATACAATTTTTTTCACACAAAATAAACAATGAATAAGTTTTGTATGCGAAATTTCGGAAATGAATCGATTCTAGGTTTCATTTTAACGTTTATACAATAAAAATAACAGTGACGCACTTCCTACATTTCTTGTATATTCTTGCCGATTATTACACACCTTATTTACATTTTAAGCACCAGGGTGGAGGACTCAAGTCCCAATTTGCATGTCTTGTCCGTTCAACCCATTGAATGCCGTTTTGTATATTTGACACTGTCATTCCTTTAGTGTTATGAGAAACAGAAGATTGGCTAGTTTTTGAAAGGAAACAGGAACCAACTGTTTTCATTTTTAATAATAATAATAATTAAAAAAATGGAGTTATGTTTTAGGTATGGTTGAAACTGAATAAGCTTTACGAATTTTTTTTGCTTTAAGTATGTTTAACCCCTTGACGATCGGATAATTTTCTCGAAACCGGTAATAAAAGTGCCTATATCCCTGAAAATTATATAAAAATAGGTGGATGAACAATGTAGATATTTATTTTTAATTTGTTTTTAGCTTGGGAAATTTTAAAAAGTTAGTTTATCTTATTGGCGTTAAAACTGATGGATTTTCAGTTTTAATCATATTGACGAATTACTACTAAACTCTCCAGCCATTGGGCTTTTAATTGATGGATTCAAGTTACTTTAATCATATTTTCCCTTATTACTATTGAACACTCTAGCTCGGAAATATAACGGGAGAGAGAAATAGAGGGCAAAACCTCACCGTCTCTTAAACGGAGCGAGAAGGAAGGGGTTTAAAAAAATACACTACTGTTACATTTCTATTTTTGAATAAAGAAAATTTTCAGGTCAATTCTAAAAATCATTTCTCTTGCGTCATTTGGGACGTCATAAAAGTTCATAAGTTTATTTTTTTTTGTAATTTTGATGCGAAATATTCTCAAGACATTATTAAGGGGACGCGGTACTCAAATTAAATCCAGTATTTTTATTGCTGGAATGCAAATCGAACTGTTTTTACAAAGAACTAACATCCAATAAACATACGTTTCAATATTTATAATTTTTTTTGTATAAGTTTTAAAAAAAATTAAAAATTTTAACGGTTTTTCAAAATGCTACCCTTCCTACAATTTAAATAATTTTTTAAGTTTTTTTTTGCAAAATGTTCCCACAACATATATTAATAAAAGTTGGTATGGATATTGCGCAATCAGTAAAACAAGAACAGCTATGTAGCTTTATGTTTAAAAATGGCCAAAAAATAAGATTTTTTAACTTTTCAACTTCGTAATTTAAAAAAAAACTATTCCCACTAGACCTTATCCCATACCAATTTTTGTTAATCATATATGTCTTAACACAGGAAAAAAATGGAGCTCTACATTAATTTACCTAAAAGCCTTAGACTTTTAACCATTCACAAGCTGAAAAAATTGAAATTGAGAAAATCAACATGAAATTTACAAGACCATTTTACCAAACCACTATATCATTTTCCATAAGCCTCCACCATTATAAAGGATTCCTTCTTTTTTTGCAATTTCCATAGCTCACAGCATGCGAGCATGTTTACTTATTTTCTGGGCGGCCCTAAAATTTGGGTACCACGTCCCCTTAACCCCTTCACTACTAAGACGTACGCAGCGTTCGGCCGCTCAATTCAATCATCAACGACCAGGACGTACAATGCGTACGTCCACACTACAGTAAACAGCTGCAACAACAGCTTTGCTAGCCTGGTCTACAGGCTTTTACTCAAGATATTAAGCCTGGGAGTGAAGGGATTAAAGATTTTTTGCTTGTGAATCATCTGTATTATAAATGACTCAGACGGATGGGTATTTTAAGCTTTTCAACCACCAACAACTATTACAATTGTACAACTATAATTTTTACAATCGATGTTTTTCAACAGCTTATAATTTTTAAACCTGCGTCGGGTTTTAAGTCCACAAATATATCAAAATGCAATAATTTTTCAGATTGTTTTATAAAACTAAAGCGTGATATTTTTATTATATTTTGCTCATCTGTTCTATACTTTTCATGTTTTTAAAGCATTTGGCAAATAACTCAATTTGTAAGCATTTACAAAATTTAGTACAAAATTAAATAATCTTTTTGGCATTGGTAGCACAAGTTTTTTTTCCAAATAAAGTAAATAAACTGTATTTATATTTTGACTCAACATACAAGCTAAAATTCAAATCCTGCTCAACCAGTGTTTGGGACATTTAACGATGTATGAAGTTTAAATGCTATTTTAGAATGAATTAAGTTGTTAAGGTTGTTTCAAATTCTTTTTTAAAGTGTTGTAGTGTATCGAGAAATCAATTTTGATTAACAAAATCTAATTGAGCAGGAATTAAAACTAGGTACTTCATTATTTCAAAAAATTTAAGAACCAGTTTAGATAGCCTTAAAATTAAAACTTAAAAAAATTCTACAATGTTCTCATAATTTACAGTTCGTTCAAATTAAAATCTACACTACATTACATTATTAACACTTTTTTTCGTGAAATCAAGGATTTTGATAAAAAATATAGTTTTTCTTTTCGGCGATGTATCACCTTTAAGAAGTATGTACATGAAAAACAGATTTTTCTTTCAATATTTAATCAAAACATCTTTCATCAATACTTCATCTTTATTGTTTTCCATGGCATCCATTGAATTCTTTTTATATTCAAATATCATTTAAGCATCTTTAGAAGTTCCATTTGCTCAACGGATATTTTCCTTTAATTTCAAAATCACAATCAATTGACCTCATACCGAACAAAAAGAAGAAAGACCGATGGAACAGTTAGAGAAATTGTAGTTTAGATGAGATTGCGTTATTTTCATGAATTTATATTTTGAATTAGGCCAAGAAAACACAAAGGATACAACTTCTTGTTTCTTTTTGTTTTCTTCGCACACTTATTGTAGAGAAGACATTTCCATAAAATTTCATGCATCGTTGAAATAGTTTCAGTGTATGGCAGCAGATGGCAGCACCATATATATTTTTCGAAATGCGGAGAAAATTCAAGTATCAAAACTTTATCGCATCTTTTTCAATGTGAAATTGAAATTCATTGAAAATTTCTTTTAGTGTTCAGAATACTTTTCAGGAATTTTGAAAACCATGAACTCACTTTCATGTCCACGCATGCGCGCAATTGGAACGAATATCATTTCTTATTCTTCAACGTTTATAGGAGCGAACACTCACACTTCGTATGTATGCGAGTGTGAAGTAGAAATTCAGAGATCTAAAACCTGTTTCTTAACAGTCTTCCCGATTTATATCAACATATCTATGACGTGTGGCACAAGCATCAGGAGAATGGAGTACGGTCTGAACAGAGTATCGCCTGGAAAAGAAAGAACTTATTAGTTATCTTCATAAAATAACAAGGCACGTTTCACAAGCAGTCTCTGGGGTATAGGGTGGCGCATAATCACACTGGCATTTCTAAGTCCATTGGAGCTTTCACACACGAAGCATAGAAAGCGTACTTACGATTTTATGAATAATATTAGTTCAAGTATGGTTGGTAATCTGCATATCTGCCTACTGAGGCTCTAGTGCGGCGTTAATTCAACCAACCTGCCAAATAGTCGAATATAACTCAGTAATAACTATTTACCGGACTTTTGGTACCAAGAGAAAAGTTTAATGTTTTTCCTTTCGAAAATTCGGTAATTGGTACACATGACAATGAAATTCAGAAAGTATACTGCTCAAAACAATTAGGGGAGCACTTTCTGTAATTTTGTTAACCCTTTCGGTTTCAATTTTTTAACTAAAATTTAAAGGGAAAAAATGGTATCATAACTTTTGAATAAATTATAACAATAATTTTTCAAAACTTTATTTATTAAAAAAAGTTAAAATCAATTTTTAAACAACAAAAAATATTCAAGCGTGAAGAATTTAGGGGCAATTTATTTCATAAAATTATTTGGGAGTGAATTTTATTTTACCATGTTTTTCATATTTTCATCTAATTAAAATAAACATTTAATTCTTCAAAAGACATGATTCTACCATCTAATGATAAATAAGTGCGAGCTCAACTTAGTAAGAAAAAAATTGCATGCTGATGATTCCAAATGGAATCATTGGTGGTGAAAGGGTTTAAACCATGCATTCCCCTAATTCTTTTGAGCAGTGTATTAAAAAATAAGGGTATTGCCGAGAAAACATCCGGAGAGTTGGCAGGTATGCATCTGTTGTGGAATGTACGGCAACATTTTTTACCGTTCATGCTTAAAATTTATCGCACTTGTAGTGTGAAAGCTTTAATTCATCCATCATTGTCACTATTTGATGAAATACAATTGATAAACTCGTAAGTAAGATATTTTCTACCGTGATGTGTGAAAGCTACTTTGACTTAGTATTGATACTGTGAATCGTACAGCACCGTGAGTGCGACAAAAATTACCGGAATCGTTATGTGTGAAAAGGACTAAACTGTTAATCCTAGGTTTTCAATAGTTATTTGATCAACTAGTGCCGAAAATACTTTATTAAGCGAGTGGCTTTTATTTCACGAGACCGTAGCTTTTTTGCACGTTGTTATAAAAATATTATTTCAAAGCTTTTAAATTTTGTTGACTAGAATTATAGTAGGAGGATTTAATTATAGTTATTAATACGCAAAGTTTTGTAGGTTTGTAAATATAAAAGTTTTGTTTAGTACAATTTAAACTAAATTACAATTTTTATTGTAGGAGGTGGTTTAAAAATTTAAATAATAAAAATGGTTCAGTTATCGCCATTTTGTGTTTCGTAAAGGGTTCGAAAACTGACTCAATTTTTTTTCAAATAGATTTATGGTGTTGGGCTAAAAATTTGGAAAAATAGCAAAAATTTAAAAAATAAGAAAAGGGGAAAATATGTCTGCGCTCCCTGCATTTTGTAAAGCTGGAATATTTTAAATACTGTTTTGAAAGGTACTAATTTACTCTTAAATAAATAATCATTATAAACACAAAGATTGTTTTAATTTCTTTTTTTTTAAACCTAATGAACTGCAAAGCTGCTAGTGAGATATGTACTCTAATTTAGCAAATAAAAGCAATGAACATGTTTGGAAATATTAGCTAATTATATTACAAAATAGAAGGAAATTTCGTTTCGTCAGTAATAACACATCATATTTATTATTAAATACCACTAATATTTTCATAAAAAGAAACTTAATTTGAAACAAACGGCCATTTTTTTGCAATATCATTGTTAAATTACACATTTTCATAATTACTTTTACGTTCTTAATTAGTTTTTTCCTTACTCTAAGTAAAATTGGACGGAAATATACTCTTTTCAAGAATATTTTTCAATTTGTTTTTCCCTCGAATCTTCCTTTTTGACTTAAATACCTTTTTTTTTTATGTAACAGTTAATTTGTTTTTAGACATCCGGGCCCAGAAAGTTTATGAACAAATTGTGTTTCGAGTTCTGTTGTATTCAAATGGAAGTAGCACTCGGTAGAAGAAAAATGGGAAAAAAAGGAAAGTTAATTATTCGTAATATTTTTTTTTTCACCAAACAAAAAGTGCTAGGAAATAACATAGACGAGGAAGAAAATGATTTCATCTTCATTTAGCAAAGACCATCAATAAAAATTAAATACTAATAACTACGAAGCTTTTTCGGAAGAAGTGAAAAGAAAAAGTCGTCTGATAAAAAAATTAATTAGCTGCAAAAATGGCAGGTACGCGAACAAACGAAAAAGAAAAGAAACTACTTTTTTTAATGCGATAAAGAGAACAAAAATAGGAATCATAAAGAAAATATGATCAGTCTTTGTTTTATCATTAATGAAAAGAAATTATGATATTAATGGTGGAATTGTTGGTAAAATGAATTTTTGAGACAGATGGAAAAATTGTTCTTTAAAAAAAAACAATTAGATTCATAAGTCAGGAAACGAAATAATTACGGAATGCGAAGTTAAAATAGAAAAACGATTTTTTTTGGAGAATTAATAATGTATTTCAAAAGATATCTAAATAACAAATATTTAAATAAGATGGGGTGCAATATTTACATATTTTATTAGTATTGTATGATTATATTTGTCTTATTTTTTGCACTAAGCAATTATAACACAATATTGTTTTTTTGTTATCTAGGGGAATATTAACTGTTGTTTTATTTAAATACTTTTTGTATAGCGAATTAAAATATGTTAACATTCATTGTAAAAGTATATTAAAATGAGTTTTTAAATGTAGTTTTTTTTTCTGTTAGAGAGTCCGTAGTGATTATAACTGCATTACGACTGAAAAAAGGTTATATATCCGAGTCCTTTATCGACAAATAATACTTTAAATATAACGAACATTTTCTGTGTAACTTTTTAAAGTAATCTTTATTAGCACGGGTGTTGCATAAAAAGCACATAAACCCTTTAATTCTAACCCTTTAAAATTTAATGTAATATTTCAAGCACATGTGCCTCAGCCACGAAAAGTCTGACTTCCCGTTTGTTATAAACGAAAAACACTAACCAAGGTATCAGAATTTCACGTCAAAGTCTT
Source organism: Oedothorax gibbosus (assembly GCA_019343175.1). Lineage (NCBI taxonomy): Eukaryota > Metazoa > Arthropoda > Arachnida > Araneae > Linyphiidae > Oedothorax > Oedothorax gibbosus. Next base: position 12,026,667 of record CM033277.1, on the reverse strand, counting down.
CATCATTCATATTAATATTTTAATTATTCTCATTCTCAATTTTTTAAAAAAATTTGCTCATTTTTGTTCAAAATGGACACTAAAACTATCTAACCAAGCATTCAATATCGACTGGTACTAATACGTATAGTCACGTCAACCAATAGTTTTAGCGAGTTAGTTACTTTTTTTCTCCGTATGGGGCAATTTAGTGCAAATTCCGGTTAGTGCCTGTTACCCCGAAACCGTTACGCCGTGGTGAACACGTATTTGCATATCGCCAAGGTTGTCATGTTATGGCTCTATCGGAGAGTATAGTAGAGTATCAAAATCTAGTGACTTAAAAATTGTCAAAAAGGACAATTTCAGAAAAACTACTACACCAAGACCAAAAACCGAAATATATATATAATCCGAAGAAACCTTAAACTCGACTTTCGAAGTATAGTAGAGTATTAAAATCTAGTGACTTAAAAATTGTCAAAAAGGACAATTTCAGAAAAACTACTACACGAAGACCAAAAAACCGAAATATATATAATCCGAAGAAACCTTAAACTCGACTTTCGAAGTATAGTAGAGTATTAAAATCTAGTGACTTAAAAATTGTCAAAAAGGACAATTTCAGAAAAACTACTACACGAAGACCAAAAACCGAAATATATATAACCGAAGAAACCTTAAACTCGACTTTCGAAGTATAGTAGAGTATTAAAATCTAGTGACTTAAAAATTGTCAAAAAGGACATATTCAGAAAACTACTACACGAAGACCAAAAACCGAAATATATATAATCCGAAGAAACCTTATAACTCGACTTTCGAAGTATATAGAGTATTAAAAATCTAGTGACTTAAAAATTGTCAAAAAGGACAATTTCAGAAAAACTACTACACGAAGACCAAAAACCGAAATATATATATAATCCGAAGAAACCTTAAACTCGACTTTCGAAGTAGTATTAGTAAGATAAATGACTGAAGTTCAAAATGGCGTCTTTTCCTGCATTCATTTTGAGCGGAACTTTTGCTTGAGAGGTCATTTTGCTAGAGATTTAAGACGGAACGGACTGAGCATTTGGCAAACCTAAAAATGGGGACTGTCATCAGTCACATGGCTTGGTACCAAGTCACGTGGTTTTGCCAAGAAAAAATTCCTTAATGTTTTTTTGCTTTGAAATATTCAAAAATTGACGTAGCCAGTTAATCCAACAACACAACATATGCATCAAACATTTACGAGCCTAACATACAACAATATAATGATACTTATGTATTATCCCATCGACCATTTTCGCCAAACATAATATTATCAACTATCAGAATGTATAAGTATAATTTATCATAAATATAATTATTAATATAAAACCCCCATAATAACGTAAATGAAAACGAAAACATCGTATAATAATTACATAAAAAATTAATGTAAAAACTTTTTTAAAAAAATTAATACTATTAAAAATATTATAATATAATCTGAGATATGATTTAAAAAATCATAGAAAAGCGAAAGCCAAACCTAAAAACTTGCTCTAAAGAATTTGGCGAGAGCTGGCAAGTCGACGGAGTAATACACAAGTACGTACCAAAATTATTTTAGTTTTACTTTTGTGGGCATTTACTCAAAAGGGCAGCGTTAAAGCGCCAAACCTTGCAACCTTCCATGCTAAATAAGTTATTTGACGATATACATCTGGGCCCCCTTCCCAAAGGCTTTTTTACTATTACAGTACCGGTTTATTCTATTTATGTAATGGGTTCTGCCTTCTAACAATGCGGGAGGACCCGTATGCCATTGGAAATATTTGAATATCAAAGACATTCCGTCGAGATTTGAATATTTCAATCGAAAAGTCATTTGAATATTGTAATGACGAAAACGAATCCTGGAAAGCAAAAACCTCCTCCAGAATAGAAAGCTACAATTGATTTGCATAAATTTAAAAATTTTAATTGTTTGAACTGTTATAGAGAATGTGAATTTTGAATTTCCGCCGAATGTAGGTAATCCATAGATATCATAACTAAAGTATTAGATTGGCTGATCACGTGACCTACAATGCTAACGACGGGACGCGCATGGAGGCTTTTTTCATGGGCATAATGGCCAGTGTTGCTGCACTTTAAGGAGAAAAATACTACGAAAAAATACTATTTAATTCTAAAATTACAAAAATTACTAGAAAATGATTTAAAGTCACTATAAATATTCCAAAATGCAGCTAGTAGTTTTACAATATTTTTTTTTTGTAATTTTAGAATAATTCTAAATCAAATTCTAAAATTAAGTTAAAAGTTTAGTTATAAAGTTTAAAGAGCATATTAGTATTTTAGAATAATTCTAAAATTACAAGAAAAATATCGTAAAAATACTAGCTGCATTTTGGAATATTTATAGTGACTTTAAATCCTTTTCTAGTATTTTTTGCGTAGTATTTTTCTCCTTAAAGTGGCAGCAACACTGGCCATTATGCCCACCAAAAAAGCCTCCATGCGCGTCCCGTCGTTAGCATTGGAGGTCACGTGATCAGCCAATCTAATACTTTAATTATGATATCTATGAGGTAATAAGTAATTTTAGAATTCGGTGTTGCCATAATCTGAACAACAGTTTTGAAATTGATGATAGATAACTACTTTTTCGTTTCATAACGAATTTTCTCGTTTGTTTGGGACATTATCGGAGTCAATGTAATGTACTTTAACGAAAAACGGATTTTTTAAAAAATTAAATAAACTAAATATAACATTCTTTGAAATAATGTTTTATTTGAATTGCAATGCCAATATAAACATTGAGGTGACTAACAGCTATACTACACTGTTTTTGGCCCTTGGTTTCACTAAAAGTATGGTCCCTAGTAAGCTGCAACGGCTGTGTGGTAAAATGTTTCACCATAATTTTAGTATTTGGTGAAGCAAATTATCAGAATCTTGTTTCCGAATTCGGAAAAATGGTTCAATCTAATACCGAATAAATGTTGAAGCATTTCACCACACAGCCGTTGCGGCTACTAGGAACCCTAATTTTGGTGGAATCAAGCACAAAATTCTTAACAATGTATATTTATCTGATATAAGAATCAGCATGTAAAAAAAACCCCCACAAAGTACAAATTAACGCGACGTATAGACTCTTAAGAGGATACGGTACCCAAAACATTATTTCTAGAAATAATAATATAAACTTGTAAATTATAGTGGTTTTATATAATGGTCACTGTAAATAAACATTTTCTAGCAATAAAAACAAATATTTACAAGTAGTTTTTCATTTATTTAAAAAAAAAGTCAAAATTTTGTTGTTTTTCAAAACGCTACTCCTCTTTCATTTTTGAGAATAACTCCACCAAACTTTTATAGTTTGTTTATAGTACTATTTGCTCAAGAACTGTGCATGAATTTTAAAATGTGAGCTACAGTTAAAAAGTAACATGCATTTATACTGAAAATCACAAAGTTACAAATTATTGAATTCAACATTTTAAAAAATAACTATTCATTGTAGACATTATTCCATGTACAATTTTGTGCACTATATATAAGAACACATGTTAACAATTTAAAATTTTCAAAACAATTTCAATTCAAAACAATTCAAAACAATTTCAATTCAAAACAATTCAAAACAATTTCAATTCAAAACAATTCAAAACAATTTCAATTCAAAACAATTCAAAACAATTTCAATTCAAAACAATTCAAAACAATTTCAATTCAAAACAATTCAAAACAATTTCAATTCAAAACAATTCAAAACAATTTCAATTCAAAACAATTCAAAACAATTTCAATTCAAAACAATTCAAAACAATTTCAATTCAAAACATTACTTCATTCAAAACAATTTCAATTTTTAATTAGCAAAAAAGCCTTATGGATTTATTAAACACAAGAATTGAAAAACGCGGAACCGAGAAAAAAGGTTCTTTTCTACAAAAGGTATCATTATGAAACTTTCAGCAAATGTTCAGAAAAATATTATAAATAATAAGTAAAAACTGAAAAATCGATATTTTGACCAATTTTTGGGTACCGTATCCCCTTAATAGGTATCACAAGTTAGACACCATATAAGATAAAAGATTAAGAAAGTATTATTTCTACTTCACTTACAAAATCCTTCATTCGCGACAAAATTAAGAACAAATTTTTCAAATTAAGTAATTTTAACTCTCGCCTAGTTGCCAATTTAAAAAAAATAACTATGCCTCAATTAATTGAATATAACACATCCGTTTAATAGTGAATCATCTTTAAGTGCATTTGTCAATAAAATATTATTTTACCATGGATTGAATTAAACATAAGTATTTCAAATTTGCAAATTTTAACCCCAGTCTTGTTTACTAATTTTTCTTAAACTATGCCTCAATTAATTGAATATAACACATCCGTTTAATAGTGAGTCATCTTTAAGTGCATTTGTCAATAAAATATTATTTTACCATGGATTGAATTAAACATAAGTATTTCAAATTTGCAAATTTTAACCCCAGTCTTGTTTACTAATTTTTCTTAAACTATGCCTCAATTAATTGAATGTAACACATCCGTTTAATAGTGAATCATCTTTAAGTGCATTTGTCAATAAAATATTATTTTACCATGGATTGAATTAAACATAAGTATTTCAAATTTGCAAATTTTAACCCCAGTCTTGTTTACTAATTTTTCTTAAACTATGCCTCAATTAATTGAATATAACACATCCGTTTAATAGTGAATCATCTTTAAGTGCATTTGTCAGTAAAATATTATTTTACCATGGATTGAATTAAACATAAGTATTTCAAATTTGCAAATTTTAACCCCAGTCTTGTTTACTAATTTTTCTTAAACTATGCTTCAATTAATTCAATAGAACGCATCCATTTAATAGTGAATCATCTTTAAGTGCATTTGTCAATAAAATATTATTTTACCATGGATTGAATTAAACATAAGTATTTCAAATTTGCAAATTTTAACCCCAGTCTTGTTTACTAATTTTTCTTAAACTATGCCTCAATTAATTGAATGTAACACATCCGTTTAATAGTGAATCATCTTTAAGTGCATTTGTCAATAAAATATTATTTTACCATGGATTGAATTAAACATAAGTATTTCAAATTTGCAAATTTTAACCCCAGTCTTGTTTACTAATTTTTCTTAAACTATGCCTCAATTAATTGAATATAACACATCCGTTTAATAGTGAATCATCTTTAAGTGCATTTGTCAGTAAAATATTATTTTACCATGGATTGAATTAAACATAAGTATTTCAAATTTGCAAATTTTAACCCCAGTCTTGTTTACTAATTTTTCTTAAACTATGCCTCAATTAATTGAATATAACACATCCGTTTAATAGTGAATCATCTTTAAGTGCATTTGTCAGTAAAATATTATTTTACCATGGATTGAATTAAACATAAGTATTTCAAATTTGCAAATTTTAACCCCAGTCTTGTTTACTAATTTTTCTTAAACTATGCCTCAATTAATTGAATATAACACATCCGTTTAATAGTGAATCATCTTTAAGTGCATTTGTCAGTAAAATATTATTTTACCATGGATTGAATTAAACATAAGTATTTCAAATTTGCAAATTTTAACCCCAGTCTTGTTTACTAATTTTTCTTAAACTATGCCTCAATTAATTGAATATAACACATCCGTTTAATAGTGAATCATCTTTAAGTGCATTTGTCAGTAAAATATTATTTTACCATGGATTGAATTAAACATAAGTATTTCAAATTTGCAAATTTTAACTTCAGTATTGTTTACTAATTTTTCTTAAACTATGCTTCAATTAATTCAATAAAACGCATCAGTTTAATAGTGGATTATATCTAAACACTGGTATTTGTCAATAAAATATGTTTAATTATTCCTTAACTTATTAAGAATCAATTAAGAACTGAATAGACGAAGTGGAAAGTTAAACCCCCATTGTGATTTCTATGTAAGCAATAAACACCTAACTGATTAATATTACTGAACTTCAAAGTAAACACATTCCTTTCTTGCTCTGTGATTTAGAGCTTTGAAGATTTTCTAATAATCACGCTTCATTATTCTGATGAGCTTTTAAAGTTGTTTAAATTTCTTGGCTCTGTTCTTTTGATTACAGTTTCGATTTGAGCAAGTAATCAGTAATTTTATGTCTGTCCTCTTTTGTTACGTTATTAGTAAGAATACAGTAATTTGTCTCTTTGTTGTATGTAGAATGTTTTCTTATGGCAAAATTTGCCTCGGGTTAATTTCTATGATGGTACCTCGAAATCTTTAATTAACATTAAAACTAAATAAATTCAGTTACGATTAACATGATTTAAAATTTTCACACAACGCAACTTGTGAAAGTTGGTTTATTAAATTTAAAAATAAATTAATTATTATAAATGTTTTTTATTATTAAAACTAAATGAATTAATTTACGATTAACATATTTTAGTTAAAATTTTTTATAAACAATTTCTAAAATTAGTTTGACTTATATTAAATACCTTGACATTAATCATTCGTATTAAATTACGACCTTTATAATATGTAGTAAATTTTGTGAAAATAAAGTCACTACTGTTGTGTCAACTGTTGTGTCACTACTGTTACTGTTTTTGTCACTACTGTTTAGTCAATCATTGCCTTCATTTTATTTAAAATAAGAAGGTTTACCATAGTCAATTCTTCAGGTAGTTAGTACCAAAAATAGTTATTCAAAGATCCAGAGCATTTATTAACTAGAAAATGAAACCTCAAATTCGTTTTTAAATTGCTTTATAATTAGAAATTCTTATATTTTTAATTAAAAACAGATCTTCAGAAAAGTATTATTCGAAGATCCATCAGATATATTAGGTAAGAAATTAAATATCAAATTCATTTTCAAATTGATTTATAAATAGGAGTCCCCAAAGTTTTATTGAAAGCAGGCCTTGTTCCAAATAGATTAAATGTTTGAAGAAAATCCTGATACATTCTTCTAAATTATATTTAATAAATAACTATTTTTTTAATACCGTTGAATGGGGTAATTTTGGCCCAAAATGAAACCCTGATGCTGACTTTCTTCTTGATTTTTTTTAGCTTCCACACTACGTTTATAACGTAAAAAGTGGAAGGTATTATAATCGTTCAGTCCATCTGTCTGTCCGTCACCCACTCTTATAGCCCAAACTACAAATGCTACGGACAAGTGCGATACGTCAAAAAATTCAGCGCATCGAAATTAGAATACATTGAAAATTTCAGAAAAGAATTCGAATTCGAAGTACTTCAATTATTTAAAAAAACTGCAAAATTTAATGCTCATTTAAAAAGCATAGGAAGCCATTTTTATTAGAATTTAATTACATTTGCCATTCACAACAATCGCTCGAGAAACTTTAATTCTTTTAGACAATAAATTAAAATAAATTTATTTTTGCGACATCGATCAGTTTGAAATGACGTCAAATATATTTCACTACGAGATTCTTTGTATGTTGATATGAAATATTTTCATTCTATTTAAAAGCGAGGAATATTACATATTTATTCTAGGACATATAAATTAATTTTTGCAAACAATAAGTAATAATTATTGAATTTTCGAAATAAAATAAATGAAATTAGCCAAATTTAGCATGTAAATGTTTAATATAGAATATCAATGCTGTGTTTGTCGTCTTTTTACCTGTTAAACACAACTGTTGTTTGGAAGCGGGTTAATTGACAGATTCTGTTACAAACCTACTTGTGTTTCTAGGTCAAGAGTTGCCACCATTTGGAAGAGGCAAGCACATTTTTAAAGAGTGTATTCAATGAGAAGTTATTAGCTTGGGCCAAACTTACCCTTCAGGGTCAATGTCACCCCGTTTGACTGTTCATATATTTTTTCAAACTTTTTTATATAATAAAATATACTTACTGGACGAGCTGTTTGAAGTAGTACTAGAAATTCTCTTAACTGTAGCCGGATCTAAAAATACATTTTGATAAGTAATTAATACATTTAATATCTAATACAAATGTGCATTTGAAAAATAAGCACAAGTATTTAAAAACGAATAATCTTTAGTTAAATGTATGACCTTCACCTATTTTTGAGTTAAAAATTAAAGTCATTTAATGTTGGTTAAATGAACGATCAAGATTAACATTAAAAAACCCTACTCTTTCTTTTGAAGAAAGTTTTTCCGATAAAATACATTAACAGCAACTTAAGAAATATCGAATCCATGTTATTATGTTAGAAAAAAAATGTTTGGTACATTAGATAAGTAAAGGTTTTTCTAAACTGAACCTTTAGAATAACTGAGGGTGGCATTCATTTAAAAAGACAGATAGTAAGCTATGCAAAATTAAATTGTATATTTGTAAAACAACGTGTTTTTTAACCAGTTTTAATAGCGTCTTTGAGACTGTTTACTACACTGTTTACTTTAATTTTTTGTCTTTAATTTTTCAAATCAAAATTAAAAGAAATAAAAAAAATAGTTACAGTAGTAAAAATAGCAATAGTAGTAATAAAGAACATTAAATGTTCCTTTTAAAGTTTTAAAACAATCTTATTTTAGACAAAAATCCAAATAAAAAAAATACCTTAACGTCGTTAAATTTTTGTAGAAATAAAAATATTTGAAAAGAAACTTATGAAGTCACAAGTCAAATAAAAACGCCTATTCTAAGATCTTAAGAATTTAAGCGGATTACGTATATGCACAAAAATCTCTCAAACCAGAAAATGGTTTCAGATATACATAACAGCACCATTAAAGTTCCTTTTTGCTTTGAAATAAAAATAACTTAATCCCATTTAAATCTGAAAGAAATTAAAAATATTACCGAATTTATACTGGGATAAATTTCTACAAATATTTTATCATTTCTAAAAGAAATAGATTGAACGAAAATGTAAAAAGTGAACCAGAAATTTTTTATATTTATCTTCACTTCCTTTAAACACTTAGATATGTTATTTTTAAACTTAAATTTAAAAATGCTGTCGATTATATATATTTAGAGGATTTTATTGAATAAAATACTGTCAGTTATTTATTAATAAAAAACCTTGTACAATTCACTGTTTGATGATGTTGTTGCTTATGTTTCCTTTTGGATGATAAATTTTAATGGACATGAGATATTTTAAATTTGATTTGAAAAAGCAATTCATTCGCTAAAAACAAGTTTTAAATGTATCGAAATATTCTTATTATACAACTGAAGAAAGATTTACTTTAGTTGAATAACGTATAAAAACTGTTTTATACCTTAATGGATTTTGTAATTTGATTTTGAATGTATTGAATATAATTTGAAGTAGTAAATCCCTTGCTTAAAAAAAAATGTTTTTTATTCTAGTATTTTAAATTGAAGATTATACCGTTGGTTTTCCATTTTATTATTCGTTGTATAAAAATGTCAGATACGAGTTATTTTTTTTTAGCACAGGAGAAAGGTGTAGTAACAAAACTTCCCGACAAAATTATCTTTGATTTATAAAATTAAAAACATTAATCTAAAATTAAAAAAGATAATCTAAATATTCAAAAAATTACATTTCTCTTTGATTTATATAAGGAAACTTCAGGCTTAGAGATACATAAATATCGATAAAATATCTGTGTTTTACCGTTTGTTAATATTATACAAACAAATGTGCGCTCGAGAAACGAGAAGCAATCTGTTGGAATTACCAAAGCCCAGCTATCAATGTTGATAGAAGCTATTGACTGGCGAAATCCAAAATGGTTTAATAGACCTCAATATGCTGGATAAAAATTTGATGTAAAAGTATATATTATATATAACAGTTATGGTTTTTGATTTAAACAATTTACCTAGTGATATACCAGTGTTGCATAAGATGCTTGCGGCATTAAATAATAATATACAGTCACTAATTACAGAGAATCAATCGCTAACTACAGAAAAACAGTCATACTTCAGCCAGTTGTATTAGCCTTTTTTCAACATTTCTAACTAAAATATCAGACAAAAATATTATGGTCTAACTTTTCGTGGGTCATTTCGTGCTGTTAGACTAATGATGGCCTCAACCACAAAAGTCATATTGTTCAAATTTTGTTCAAGGTACAGCTATCGATATAGGAGTCGGTTCGTTCGTAGGTAACTGCCTAATGATGAATTTTTGTTGCTTGATAATAACAGAAACTGCCAAATCGGAACCAAACCCTATATAACAGCTGTTGCATAAACTGGGGGTTGACATTGGCTTGTTTCAAGTGACTCTTTCCAGCTTTCAGTCTTGCATTTCCGAGATTGTTTCTCCGATTGGGGCTGTTTCACGTGATATTGATTCACCAATCAAGCTCGAGTAAGAATTTAATTTTATTCCTCATTTTTGTTCCTACTCTAGTCCTGAAATATACCCATTACAGTTTGACCTATCCTTTTACAACCCCCTTCAGTTGGCGTTGATTTAAGTTTGCTAGGTGTTTCATCGAAAAGATACCTTTGGTAACTACCAACCATTCTGTGACCCACGGAATCATTGCAGGACAGTATTAACTAAGATTTCGATTACAAAACCCCTGTTACTGACTTCATGACAAACCCGCAACATTTTGTGGGTCCACCATTAAAGGGTTATCAATCAACAGAAAAATCCTTTACCTATGTACGGTTTGAAGTGATAGAGAGCCTCGAATCCCATGCCGTCAAACTTGTCGTTGGACTTGAAAGAGACGCGGAAGTAGTCGCCGTCCGACTCGATGACCTTCGGTTTCTTGAAGCCGCAGTGCCTCGGGATCTTGCGGTCCACGGACTGGTAGTTGGAGAACTCGACGTAGTCGCTGGCTGTTTCAGATGTGCAACTGAAAGGGACTATATTATTAGATGAATACGAAATAAAAACCCTGCTCAAAACAATTAGGGGAGCACTTTTAATTCCAACTTTTACTTCTCTCCTAACTTTTTAATTTTTATTCTACAAATCTGAAATTTGTGAAATAGATTCATTATGCATTCAGAATGAAATAGTAAAAAACAGGGAGAAAACTTAGTTTTTATAACTAAAATTTAAGGGGAAAAATTGGAATCATAACTTTAGAATAAATTATAACAATACTTTTTTCAAAACTTTAGTTGTTAAAAATAGTTAAAATATATTTTTTAAACATCTAAAAAATGCAAGCATGAAGAATTTACGGTCAATTTATTTGCAAAAATTGTTTTAGAGTGAATTTTATTTTACCACGTTTTCATATTTTCTTTTAAGTAGAACACAAATTATTAAATTCTTCAAAAGGCATGATTCTTTCATATAAACGATACATAAGTGCGAGCTTAACTTAGTGCGAAAAAAAATCGCAAGCTGATGATTCCAATTGGAATCATTGGAGGTAAAAGGGTTTAAACCATGCGTTCCCCTAATTGTTTTGAGCATTGTATTTCTTCAATTGGCTTGTTACACATGCTTTCATTTCTGTTCCTTCCTTCCATCTATTAGTGCTTTGTCTTTACGTGACATTTATTTACCACTAGAAGCTCAACAATTTATTTTTATTCAGTTTTTCAGCGGCCGCTCATGTCCTTTTTTCAAGTGCTGTATACATTAAAATAAATTATAAGTGGAATAACTTCTATTTGAAATTATGAGTATCTTTTAACCTATTTGTGGTAGGTAGCAGAAGATGTTTCAGTCAGTTGGCCAGACCATGTTCTAATCGAATTTGAGGCCGCAGAAGCACCTCGCGATGTCGTGCTATTCGTCCGGTTCGGATTGTAGGCTTTTCCGAAGAAAAAAGTATAAAATTTATTTGCGCAAGGTTAACTAGACTTTCAAGTTCCAAACAGGGTTCGCCTCACACCTTCAGAGCAGCCGATAATCTTATGGACAGTATGGCGTCGCAGAGGGCTTCTCTGTCTTTATAGTTGAGTCGCCCGTGGCTAGACTGACCAGAAAACTCCAGCACTGTACTACTGCGTTCCTAGGTCTTTAATTCTGTGATTATGTTTTCATTAAGTCAAAATCTTTTATATATTGCTAGGCTTTTCCTAGCTATTGGCATCTTAATATTCACAAAATAGTTCAAATTTCTTCGATTTTCTCTTTCAGAGTTACTATGATAACTGGTTAATTGTATAAGTTTCATATAATTATTCTATTAAAAGGAAACAACATTACTTGGTTCATTTTAAAGCAGTTTAGTTTTAACACACGACCGTTCATTTATTATTAATTACTATTCATTCCTCGAAAATGCAAGATAGTTTGTATTTTCCCGAATATTCAGTTAATATATTTGTATTAGGCGTTTGATGATTGAAAGGAACAAAAAGTATAATTACAATATGTGTAAATTAAAACAAATTTATAAGTCCCCATATATTTCATTTATTAAAAAAAGTTCATTAATTTTCCTAACAAAACACGTACACGTAATCATTCTCCAAAATAAAGTGTTTATTTTAGGAAAGTTTAATATTTATTTGCATGAAAAACTTTTGTAGACATAATTTTTTTATACGTGTTGTGAAATTTAAGGTTTGCTTTAGAGTTTATTTTCTTCTAAACAAGTTCTAAGACTTCCCAAGATTTTTCAGCTTAAGTATAAAATCCTTTCAGCGACAAGCATATTTTCTTCGAAACACCTTCATCTTTTAAAAACCTTGTTATATATTTTATGTTTTATTTTATATCAACAAAAGCGCTTTGAATTATTTTGAGAGTTCCGGAAGATTTTTTTTATAAACTTAAATTTAGTTTTCTCTTAACATTTTATTTCTTCAAACTGGTTTACAATTTGTGCAGGGGTGGACAAAATTATTGACACTTTGAATTTTTTTAATTTTTTTCGCTTTTCGCACCTATACTAAGAAGTATGTAAAATGCTTTTGATGATTTGTAACATGTGTTTTGTACGGCATTATATTTTACGTGAAAATATAGCCTTGATGAATTTAAATTGAACTCAGAATGGATACAAAGATGAAGTAACGTTTTGAAGGACCCTATATCAGACCTAAAATATTGCATATAAATGTTAATTCTTTTCAAAATGTTAGCTTTTGTTTAAGTAAACACTTACTAAAAAGGAATAATCTTTTTTTTAATGAATTTTTTAAAGATTTTGGTGCTACAAAACTTTTTTATTTTTGGGTCCATTATACGTAGGGGGAACTAGGGACATTTGACCCATAAGGTTACATGACCCAATGCCTTTTTCTCAGCACTGGAAAAGTTTTATGAGTTAGAAGTGGCATCACTTTTTTCCTTTCAGTCAGCTGGCCATATGGTGAAAAATCCCAACTGAATGATTGCGTTGCGTACGTGTTTAGCTATACGAAGAAATACATTTTCATGCACTGAAAGTAAATTTTTGGTGCCTTAAGATTTTTCGGTCTACTTTTTTTGGTTTAAAGGAAATATTTGTTCAATTAGTTACTGGTTTTGTTCATGCTATTAGCTACAATTACGTGCATAATAGTGCTAATATAATTATTCGCAAATGTCTTTGTTTTGCTGTTAATCAAAAAAAAAGTGCAACTAGGGATACTTGACCCAAACCAATTAGGGATACGTGACCCAAGTAAACAGCACAAAAGTAGACAAGTAGTACACCAAGTAATTTTTTTAAAAATCACGGGAGTCCCAAAAGAAAATGACTGGGTTCTTAACGCAATACAAGGTTTGTTGGGAAGGTACAAGGGAATTTTTTTTTTAACGAGCTTACAATTCAGTATTCAGAAAGAATCGATGGAAAATGTTTTAAATGGCCTGAAATGTATAATACATCCCAAGTCTATATTGATCAAATAGAAGCGATTCTTTAACCACCCATGTTTTCTCTGAAAAATATAAGAATCCCCAGTTTTGTATTTAGACAAGATTTTACATTTAAATGTGATAAGTTCGTTAATTTAAGCATAATTAATGTGATAAAAATAAGAAGTAATAATTTTATCTTAAAAAAACTATAAAATCTATTTAAACTTTATAATATTATGTTAGTTCTGTTACTAGGTAAAAGTATTTTGATAATTGTAAGTCTTACTACCGAATTTTTGGGTTGGGTTACTCATCCCTAATGGGCGGGTCATGTATCCCTATGCATTGGGATACATGACCCAAAACTAAAGTTTGCTAAAAAGTGCAGTTAATACTTCATAAAAATTTTAATATATATTGTGCAATACTTTATGAAGTATAAATTGAATGCATTTGCACATCCATAAATGGTGTTTTTTAAAAAAGTTACAAGCCAAAAACTGAAAGTTGGGTCATGTGTCCCTGGTTCCCCTTACCAAATAATTATAATTGAGACTATATTTTCACCCGAAAATGTTTGCCGTAACATGTGTTACAAATCATCAAAATCATTGTACATTTCGTTGTAGTTTGTGAGAAATATGAAAAAATTTAAATACTGAAGAGTTCTGACAATAGTTTTGTACAACTCCTGTAATAACTATAAAAAGCTAACTATAAAAAGGTTAAAAAGTCTTAAGCAAGTTTTAAATCAAATTTAACTAATGTTTTTTCGTGTGTGTACTTATAATAACAATTATTTTTAACTTTAATATTGATCCGGCCTATTGCATTTCGCAATACAGTTTATTTTATTATTGGACTATCTGATTATTAGTTTTTTCAAACGAAAACAACAAAAATAAAATATAAACTGTACAAATTTAATGATGATTTTATAGTCGCGAATTTAATGACTGAAAAAATATCTGGTCAGGCTAACTGTAATCATATTTAATTATTTATTTCTATTACATAATAAAATTAATATATATTTTGTTATTTAATATGTGGAAGTATTTAATAAACATTAAATGAGCATATTTTGCTTATAACATTTGAAACATTTATTACTTTTTATTTGATATTCAAGCTTTCCTTTTATAAACTGGGATTCCACTTCGCTCCAACATGCTATATATCCAGGATTCGAATTCCGTATGAGACAAGGTTCACTCATTTTCAAATTATATTTGTTAGTATTTTACTTAAGGGGAGTCGGATGGGTGTTTAAGTCAAAAATTTCGATTTTTTGTTTTTTCTTTTTTTAATTTTACATAATTACCCCATTAATAGCTTTAATTTAAGACCAAGATTATTGATTTCTGTTTTGTAGTTTTCTTTTTATAAGCATTTCGGGGAAACTCTGAACATCAGTTCTTACCTAAACCTTAAATTTCTTTTGCGTTTCCTGCAATATAAGGTTTTTCTACAGTTAGGAGCATTTTTCTCAGGAACTATAAAATATACCAACATGTTTTGTATTGTTATTTCTTCCCATTAATAGCTCTTTTAAACTGAGGATTTTTTAATATCTTTGCTAAAAAAAGTTATTATATAATTTTAAATCTAAATGTTTTTTAATGCATTAAAAAAAATCCCTGTAAAAGTAATTTTTCCACTTTGAAATATCCTAAGTTTAAATCAAAGAGCTGTATGCAAAATACAAAATATAAAAAAGTTCATAATGATATCTCATATATTTCCCGAGAAAAATGTTCCTAAAGTCAGGCAAATTAACATGTCCGAGATAAAACCATCCGACTCCCCTTAACTTTATTCACATAAATTAAAATGCTAAAAAATATTCTC
The DNA here is from genome assembly GCA_019343175.1 of Oedothorax gibbosus. Taxonomy (NCBI): domain Eukaryota; kingdom Metazoa; phylum Arthropoda; class Arachnida; order Araneae; family Linyphiidae; genus Oedothorax; species Oedothorax gibbosus. The sequence goes on along the minus strand of CM033277.1, from coordinate 12,011,120 downwards.
AAAACAACTTTTCAAAAAACAAAAACTGCTTACAAGAAACACATCAACTACACTTAAAACATTTCCTCAACGCTGAATCTTGTACCCATAAACTATACCCTTCAAAAACTCTAATTCAAATCCATTTCAGCTACAACAACTAAAACCACTTCTAATTGAACCAGATATTTTTACTGCTCCAGCACTAAATCATCCATTGGAACTTTTGACACCATCCCAATACTTTCATTACCTTATGTTTTAAAGTAGATTTTGTAGTTTTAGTTTTAGTTTGAATTATCGTCGCACTAGAGCTACACGAGGGCTATTGGCGACGGGCGTCGTATTTTAGAACCACAGTCAAGTGAAGAGCCAACACCCGAGTAGGCACCCAACTCAACCGTTAAGTGCGACATCGTACCCAGCGTTGGGACTTTGGAGGATATTTAACGTGCACTCCCTCCATACGGTGTCCCATGCCCGGACCGGAACCTGGGACCTTTCGCATGCTAGGCGGACGCCTAACCGACTGGGCTCTCCAGCCCTTCAAAGTAGATAATTGAAAACAAAAAATTTTAAAAAAATTATTCTCAAAACAAATTTTCTAAAAATGAAAATATACAAGAAACACTTCAACAACACTTGAAACATTTCTTCAACGATGAGAGCCTCAAAACTACACCATTCAAAAATCTAATTCAAACCATTCAACTACAACAACCGCCAATTGAACCCGACCCCCATACACTTTTACTGCACTAAATCGCCCGAAGCGCCACTATTAGATTATTCAAGCTCGACCAATAGCATTTGAAGTCCCACAGGGATTCAACGCTCTAAGCGAATGATTTTTCAGTGTCTCCCGGACCTAGGTCTCTAGGGAGACCCAAGTTGGGAACCTGCTTAGAAGAGTAATTGCATGTCCTATGATGGTCCTGGAGTTGCCGATCATCGCCCCTGGGCCAGTGGGAAAAATTTAGGAGAGAGAACGGGCGGTGTAACTGTCCCATTCTATTTTCTATTTCCAGAAGTGCCCGTTTCCGTTTTGTTAGTATCCCGTATTGGAAGTGCTGCTGCTTTTCTGGTATTTTGTTACCGGATAGTTTCAATTAAGTTTTTTCGGATAAGGATTTCTTTTTGAAGGATGAAACAATTTTAGTATAGTTTAGTTTGAATTATCGTCGCACTAGAGCTACACGAGGGCTATTTTCGACGGGCGTCATAATTTAAAACCACAATCAGGTGACGAGCCGACACCTAAGTGGGCACCCAACGCAACAGTTAAGGGCGACATGAAACAAGTTTTAAAAGGGAATAATTTTCTTTTGAAAACTAATTTATTTGTTTAGATACAAATAAGATATAATTATATAAATATAAAATTTAATTACTTATTTGTTCAATTACGGGAATTACATTTATCATTGATAATACAATTAGTTAAAAAAAAAAAGAAAAAAAAACATTTTATAAATAATGTGTGTGTTTGATAAGCCTCCAGACAAAAAAGCATACAATTTTACGTATGTACCTGTTCTCCAGTTAGGCTAGGTTGAATATACTTTTCACTAGAGCTACTGGAAACGGAAGTTATAATTTAGAACCACAGTCAAGTAGCGAGACGACACCTGACACCCAACGCAACTTTTTTAAGGGTGACATCGAACAAGCCGGCAGTACTTTGAAACATAGTTAACGTGCACTCCCTCTACACGGGGTATTATTCGTTGGACTTTTTGGCTACACAGACCGTGTATTGATCGACAGTTACTTTTGGTAATGCTCGGACCCTAACCAGGGACCTTTCAAGGCTTACAGACTGGGCTCCAGATCCAATGGTTCGCAACTGAAATTCATTTACAGTTTGATAGCGATTCTAATATGTATTAATGTGTAAATATCAATTCCAATGTATATTCAATGTGTGGATATCAATTCCTTGATTTAGTACGTTTTCGGTGTGGATTAATTTAAAATTAGGTTAATAACAAGCATAAGTTATTTCTACTTTTGGGGTGTTATATGTGCTCTGGTTTAATTTTTAGTTCTATAAATTTTATTAAGGAAATTTCAGTTCAGTTACATTATTTTTTGCTTTGTTTACATAATTAAAAAAAAAGGTACAATTCGAGTTTACTGCAAAAATCCTTAAATCAAGAGATTCTCAGTAACGTAGAATAATTTATTTATTTTCACTAATTAGAGCCAGATTCATTAAGTATATATAACAGTGTAGAATTTCTGTTATGTATAAAGACGCATACATTCAGTGATGAGAGTGGGAAAATAATATCCGTTTCTTTTCATTCATTTATTCATCATCCCTATCTATTTTGCCTTTATCTTTTCTGAACTTAATATATTCATCCATTCATTTTTACTTCATATATAGTAATTTTTGTTCTAAATATTGATACATGATACACTAAAATACAAAAGTTTTATCACCTTCGCATCGGTATTTTTGTATATACAAATTTTTACACTACTTTCCACCTTCCCTCAGACAACGCTCGAACATATTTTTAAATAACTTTTAACCTGTACCTCAAACATACCAAAATTTACTCAACCTTTCTAAGACCGATTACATCAACCCCATCTCAACAATCTTGGCACAACAACCAACATCAATCCCGAATCTCAGCCGGTGAAGAAAAGCAAAAATTCCTGGTATTATGTATAACGAAAGAAAAAAAACAGAAAAGAAAACACAAAGAGAGTCAATCTCTTCGGAGATGCAGATTATATTTATTCACCCATGCTGTGATTTAATCTTTAAGTCGGTGGAATTTTTTTTCCCGTCCCGAAAATTCTTTGGTACACCACCTTGAAAAAGACCTCTGACGGCGAGGGATTCTAAACAGAGGTGAACGAAGATGTAGATACTGCTTGGGAAAAAATAACGGAAAAGCAGGGCTGCCAAGTGAAGGCCCCATTGATTGCGTTCATGATGCACCATGCAAACACCTTGGAGGATCATTTGGCGCTATTCTAATGCGGAATCACTGTTGCTACAATCGTATACTATGGCAAACTTTATTTAAAATGAAAATGCGAAAGAGTCGAGTTGAATTAAGTCACTATAGAAGTACATGAAAGCTATTGGCGGGGGCGTCATAATTTAGAACAGCAGTCATGTGACTCTTGATACATGAAAAGGCACCCAACGACACTTTGAACCCTTTCAGTCCCAATGACAATTTGGCATCACCATTTTAGAATTTTTTTTCCGATTGTCTATAGCCAGTTATGATATCAAAAAGCACATCTATCGGTTCTTTAAACTTTTATATATTAGAAAATATATTTTATTAATCTCAATAGATGTCAGTAGAATTATTTTATTAAAATTATGATCAGAAACATGATGACACCAAATGGCATCACTGGGACTGAAAGGGTTAAGAGCGACATCGTATGTCGTGACTTTGAAGGCACATTTAAAGTGCACTCTCTCTTTACGCGTATTATTCACCGGCCTTTTTTGGGGGGTTGCACCGACCGTTTATAGGTCGCCAGTTATTTTTCAAATGCCTGGTCACGAACCTAGTACCTATTGAATGCAAGTGAAGTGCCTTACCGACTGGGCTCCGCAGATCCTCCCAATTGGTAGAAACGAAGTACACCGACCAAGGTCACGGTATGTTGCATCGAGCACATGTAAGTAATTTGTGCTGTGGAATCGTGTTTACAGCAACAGCTTTAGTCAAATATAGCAGAATGTGCTGTCAACAAGAGGTAAATGTGCTACCCTTTTTACGCAATTTTTTTATTGCCCAGCACGTTTTGTTCATAGGATGGAAAAGACCAGAACAGAATTCCGAAAGATGCCCTCAGTGGCATGAAACCTTAAGGGGAAATGGGCGCCCTGGACCGCGGGTCTCCAAACTAAAGTGCCTCAGTGTTAATCCAATGGGAAAAAAACTATTTTCTCTGCCACATTTCTCTGGCTGTATTGAATATTTTTACCAACTGTTTTTTTTTAAATTATAAATGTAGATAACTTACAGGTCTATCTTCCCACTTTATGAAATTGCTTCGAATATTTTGTGTAAAATTATTTATTGAAAATTAAAAAAAATATTCGAACTGATTTCAAAAAGTGGGAAGGTCGGGACCTGTAAGTCGGCTACATTTATCACATAAAAAAAATCCGCTTGTATAAGTATTCAATACAGCTGGAGAAATGTGGCAGAGAAAATATTTTTTCTCTATAGGATTAACACTGATGTACTTTACTTTGGAGACCCCCGGTCCAGCGCACCCATTCTCCCTTAACCCATCGCCCCACAACGGTTGATTAAATTCAGTAGCAAGCTGCATGTCATGTCATAAGATACGCGCGTACCGTTTTGTTTGAGTGCATCGCATCGACTTAGCGACTACCAAATAAGTATTAATAAGTTTGAATTATCGTCACACTAGAACTACACGAGGGTTGTTGGCGACAGGCAGCATAATTTAGAACGACGGCGGCTTCCAGACAGCTTCACCATTTTTCGCGCCAAGCATATCCATCTTATTGAATCTCCCCGGATTCAAACTTTCGATCGATGATTCCTACGATGTTTACTTTTCTCATTTTTCGGTATATATACAAGGGGAAGCTTTTTCCTGTTCCTTTTGTGGCCCCCTGTGCTGTGACGGTTGTCCTTTATTGGATCAAAAGGTACCGGAAACGTCGTTTGTAATGGATCTATGTATGGTAAATAGAAGAGTGATGTCATAATTGAATTTGAGATATATGATGGAATTAGTTGCGTTTTTATTTGGGTAAAATTGTATAGGAGTCCATAGGAGTGAATAATATTATTGCTGTATACATTCAAATTGAAAATATATTTACGTTGGAATTTATTTTATATTTCCTGTAACTGATATCTTGTTTGTACGCAGAAATAAAACCTTAAAAGAAATTTTATATGATAATATTTTTCTGTAGCTGACTCATCTTTGTAAAACGTTAAAAAACCAATCTAAACTGAGAATCTTCTGATTAAACGACTCCCAAATCTAAGTTAAATTTGGTTCACGTTTACATAACTACACTAATCTTCTTCAAAAAAATTCAAATATAAACAGAACCATAAAAAGGCAACTTAACTGGAACATTTTCTAAGCGACAGGTTAATGGTTATTTTAAAAAAGGTTTCAGCGTTTCTTCTTGCCCAAAGAAGTTTTTAGGAAGGAAGGTAGCATAAAAAAGTTGTCGATTCAAAAATACCGCTGTGAAGTTAATGAAACTCTTGATAGCTTAGTGTTACTAACAACAATATTTAGAACAAAAGTAAAGTTGTTATAAAAAAAGTAAAAAACCAATAGATGTGTTAAATAGTTGAAGAATACTGATAAAGTATTGTAAAATAAATAAATGAAGACGATGAAAAATAAAATAGAGGAAGTAAAAACAAATACACGAAGATGAAAAAAAAATGAATGTAATAAATAAAGTAAAAATAAGCAGATGTAGATAATGAATAACAGAAAAATTGAATTAAATGGTGATATACATTAATATAAGAAGATGATGAATAATAATTGAATAATAGAGTAATTGAATAAATAAATGAAAAATAGGATGGATAAAGGTAAAATATGGAAAAACGATGTGATTTGGTTGGGTTATAGACTAAAGCTTGGGTTTCCTAAGCATCGGGTTTGGAGACTCGGGGAAGGATAATAGAATGGATTGAATAATAGAATGGATAAATGTAAAATTAATACACAAAGAGGATGTAATTTGTTTTGGCAGACTAAGTCATAATGATTTTATTCACTCACGGTGGTATTCCGTCGATGTCGAACTTGTTGAAGGTGATGTGAACCTTTTCTTTCGGCCTTCCTCTGAAGAAGTAGTGGCACTCTGTGTCACGCGGGTACAGGCCAGGGAAGTTCGGGGACGTGAACGTCCCGTTGCTGCGTTCCTCGCTGTTGAAGTTGAAACCACACACTGCGAATAGGAAAAGAAAATAATCAAATAGGGGAAGAAAGTAAAATGGTGACTGTATAATTGAATAGGGTCGGTTCTGGAAATAAAACCCGACAGGCCAGAAGACCAACAGGACATAACCCGACAGGGTCGAAATCCTGATAAATCAATAAATTAATATCGTTGTTCTTAATTAAGGGCAATTTAATCAATATTTTTTGCATTTTTTTTATCTTGATTATGGTATTTCGGGAATTCTGGCTTATCGGGATTTCGGCTGTCGGGTTTATGTCTCATACCCGAATAGGGTTACAGAGTGAGTGTTCAGTGATTTATTTTTCCTACAAAACCTCTTTAACTACAGTTTTAAATTAATACAAATCAGGTTAGGTTGGATTATAGTCGCACTAGAGGGGTATTGGTGATGGTCGCCATAATATAGAATTACAGTCTTGCCGAGATACATGAGAAGGTATCCAACGAACCTTTTTAAGAGGGACTGTCAGTCCCATAGCGCACATGCATTAGTTTTGGAATCACAACTTTTGCAAAAGAATTGCATTTGCCATGTTATCCCATTTTCACCAGTTATGGGAATCATCATAATATCGATTTAAAACAAAATTAAAAAGAAAATAACATCCGGTTATTTAATTATTAATTGATAAAGTTTTAAAATAGTGTCGCCATCTGCAGGGCATTTTGGGACATCTTAAAACTTCAAAAATATATAATTAAATAACTAGATAACATTTTTCGTTTCAAATTTGTTTCATTTCGATGTTATGTTGACTCCCATACCGGGAGAAAAAGGGCTAACATGGCAAAGCAATACTTCTGCGGACGTTGTGATTCTAAAACTAATACATTAGCACTATGGGACTGACAATCCCTCTTAAGGGCGGTATCGAACTTGGCGTCGGGACTTAATACCTTATTTAGAAGGCACAAATCGATCCAGAGAATCTGGTTTCTGACACAAACAATGTTTTTTTGACACATTCTTGCATTTAGCTTTTTAATATATTTATTTCATTAAGTATTATACGACGTTTATTATTATTATTCAAACAAAAATCTTACATATAATTAATGTTTTTATATGGATAAAACATTTTCACACATCCAAACCCGTTGGTATAATTTACAAATGTTTTTTTGATTTGGCGTTACAAAAATTCTACTTCATTATAGAACTGTTACATTCTTTTGCTAATCTTTATCAAAAATATTTCATCATAATTTTAGGTGCCTTCTTTATTCTTAAGCTCAACAGCCTTTTACTGGCCCAGGCTGACTTGCTGATCCTCTTTCAGTTGGTCCTATTAGCCGCACTGGCTCTCTATCGGTTGACTCCTATTAGATTGAGGTCCCTTTCAACATCGTCTAACCATCGTGTCAAGGGGTCGTCCTCTACGTCTAATACCTTCAATTTTGGAAAAAGTCACTTTTTTGGTGGGGAAATCATCGGGACATCTGTACAGACGGCCCATCCACATAATTCGGGATGCTTTTATAGTTCTCACAATGTCGGTCCCGCCAAATTTGCCAAATTTTCTGTAAATTTCATAGTTGTAAGGAATTCTCCACTCATTGTTCTCCTGAATAGGTCCGAATATTTTCCTTAATAATTTCCGTTCAAATATTAGCATCTTTTCTTCCACTGTTTTATTGATTTATATGCCTTAGGGTTCTTTAATTACAGTGTCACTACGAGCTTTTCATTAACGTTTAAGGTACGAATGATAAAATCAACATTTGGAGCACATTACGTTAGCGTGCAATGGTGCAACTTACACAAGCTGAAATGAGTGTTTCAACACTGGAAAATGAACATAACGTTCACCCAGTTTTTATAAACAGATAATTTCTAAAAATTAATTAAAATTATCTGAAGTTTGCATTATTTGATCTGATGGCATCGCACAGAACCGTACCAGGGATTTATTTAGATTAACCGGATCAAAACTTAACTATAACCAAGCTTTTTACGTCAGAATATGCTATTTTCATTTTTGGCAATGTTACAGAAAAAAGTTTACACAGTTATTGTATTCATATATTATGTTTTTTAAAAACATTTCTTTTGAGAGATAAATAATGTGGGAATTATAATCAAAAGTTTAGCAAACATTAATTTCAAATGAATTACAAAGTTTATTTTTTAAATATTTATTGTTATAATTATTTTTTTTAGCTTTAGGGAGAAACGACAGTATTTAAATTACCAGAGTTTTTTCAGTGTTCAATGCTAAATAACTTCTCTGGTTTTTTCATTTCAAAATTTATTAAAATGGAAGAAAATGAAAATATTTTAATTAAAGAACACCCGGAATCTAAAAAAAAACACGAATAAGAATTTTTTAATACATATTTTCATTTCAGTTAAAGAAGAATTTTCAAAGTAAAAAAAAATCCTCATTCCTTTCAAAAGACCTATTATACTTTTGCTATCTATTATTTTCTTTACAAAAAACTTGGTGGAAAACTTTTTCCCTAACTTTACCTAATTATCATCGAAGTTAGCTCAAAAATTGAGACATGTTTCATTCAATTCTGGCAACTAGTCGAAAAATGGAAAGTTGGAAAAGAAGATTACAAAAAAAAAAAAATCGACAAAAAAGTGGATTTTTTTGTCCATCTGTATAAAAAGTCGTTTTTATGGATTTCAAAAAAAGAAGAAAGAAAAAGTATTCGGTTTTTGTATTGTTACAGATTTCACTTTCGCGCATTCTATTCTATTCTAACATTTGTAAATACTAGAAAAAAAATATAAGTGATGAAATAAACAATGGTTTAGTTTTTTTCTCTGATTGTGTCTTTATAACGAGTTTTATTCATGAAAGTATTATTATTAAAAATACAGAGGATTTCTTAATAGTCGGACTATTATTCTGTTTTTGAAGTTTTTTAGTAGAACAAATCAATATGAGTAAAATTTTAATGCAACGTAAAATATACATTAATTATAAACAGACTTGAATAATGCGATTTAAAAATATTTAAAAGTAAATATACTCAAAGTATGTTTATATACATGTGGTATATAATGTAAAGTAATGAACGCATGAAACCTAGTGATTTCGCGCAACAATTTACATGTTTGAAGTTTAAATCCCAGATTGGGAAAGGTTCAATCAACCTTTTATCCCTTCAGTGCGAGGATAAAATAAAGACCAAGCTAGCTTGGGAACTTTGCAATGAGGTTTTACTTACTCTGACCAAATAACCAAACATTTACAAACGCCCCCTCAATCATGCGAGTCAAAATGGGCACAACACTTTTGGCCCTTTGAAAGAACTAAAAAATGAAAAAGTAGGTATTGACATGCGGTCGATGTCCGTCTGTCTGTCCGTACCCCCTTCCAAAATAGGTTCTATCATTCGGATCTTAAAAATTCTGTTTTTGTTAGAAAGCTATGACCTCAGAGACCCTCCCCCCTTTCATACTTTTTGTCCGCCTGTCTGTACTTCCGGACGGACATAAATCTACTATCTGTCGGCGAATTTCCTATTGAATTAGCATTAAAATTCAATGTTGAGTCATTTAAATCACTGTTTCCAAATCAACAATGGCATGAGAAACTTTATTTAAAAATATTTCAAGCAATATATTTTTTTTTCAAAAATCATTTTGGAATAATGTCATAAAATTTAGCACAGTGCGATTCTTTGATTGTTCATTAATTGTTTACCAAGAAAGCGGCAAGGCATATTTTTTGCATACTATTCTGCTTAGTTTTAATTTTCATTTTTTAAATGCAGTTTGGAGTAGTTTCATTATTTTTGTTTTTAATAAATAATTAATTATTCTTCGAACTACAAATAAATCGAGCAGACGATAAATAATAATAAGTTATTTGTGAAAGAATATTAAGGAAATTAGTTGATTTTGGCTTTTAGAAGTTTAAATTATAGTTGGATGCTGTGTTTAGCGATTTTTTCTAATGTGTGTAAATCTCGTGTAGAAACGATTGTTGATGATATTTACTGTTATGAACCTAGTTGTTTCCCGATTAGAATTTCAGTAAGCATTTAAGTAACAGGAAAGTAGGCTATTTTAGTTCTTTAAGAACTTCTTGTTTTTTTTATCTAATACTTTTACATTTTTTTGTTATTCTTTTTTCCATAAATGTGGTTTATGTATATTTAAATGAAGGTCCGGTAAAGATAAACTAGCTATTATTGTTTGAAAAACGTGCATTACTGAGTAATATTTGAAATATAGTATACTTGAAAGGTCTAGTTGCAGGACTCACATTATCCTAACTAAGATATAGGGTCCTCTGTTCATTTGCAACTTTTGGTAAGGGTAATTTGAATGGGACAAAGTCTACAAAGAATGGCCGGACCACATACCTTAGTTATACCCTGGAGAATGCAAGGTTTGCAAATATACCCTTTATTTATAGTATTACTTTAAGATAGAAATGTTTTTTCATTATACGAGTAAAAAGTAGGTTTATTACAGAATCTGTCACTTAAACCGCTTCCACACAACATTTGTGCTCGACAGGAAACAAACTATTGATACACCTCAGAAAGAAATTCGCCAAACAGAGCCTTTAACTAGTTGTAATTAAACATTTAAACGATAAAATTAATTATTTTCATTAATCTTCTTTCTCAGATATAATAATTAGACTATTGTTTGCTTAATTTGATTGAAGTTCGAAGAATAATAATGTAATCTTTTTTAATAAATATATTTGTGTCTCGTCGCCACAATTTACCATTTACATTTCTTTCGAAAATTCAGTCATTTATCGTTTGTTAAATTAATTTACAGTTCGAAAATTATATATAATTAGTGCAATTGATGCTTTAAAAATAAAAGCGAAACTTTGCATATTTTTTATGCCAAGTTAGAATTCTCTATGCATCTTTCTTCATACATATATAATAAACCATCAAAAGAACTCTATGGGCTTGTTTCACGGAGGATCTGGCAATAGCTATGCGGTTTTGTTTGCATGTCTATTTTGATGTCTTCCAACAGTATTGCCTCTAGTTTTAGGAGAAAAACTATGAAAAAATACCATTTAATTCTAAAATTACAAAAACATTCCATAAAAATACTAGCAAAGCGTTTCACGTTTTTTTAAAGTCCCTAAAAAGATTCCAAAATGTGCAGCTAGTATTTTTAAGATATTTTTTTAAAATTTTAGAATAATTCTAAAATAAATTCTAAAATTACAAAAAAATATCGTAAAAATACTAGCTGCATTCTGGAATCTTTTTAGTGACTTTAAAAAAACGTGAAACGCTTTGCTAGTATTTTTATGGAATGTTTTTGTAATTTTAGAATTAAATGTTATTTTTTCGTAGTTTTTCTCCTAAAACTGGTGGCAACTGGTAAATACTGTTGGAAGACATCAAAATAGACATGCAAACAAAACCGCATAGCTATTGCCAGATCCCCCGTGAAACAAGCCCATTGTGATATTACAACAATCCAAACTGAATTATATCACATAAATAAATATTTTTATTTTTATTTCAAATAAAGTTTCTCGTACGTTTAACGAAATGGCAACAGTGAAAATATTGAATAAAAATGGAATTTTTATGTTATTTCAATGTAGATTAAATTTTTAGTTATTTAAATTTAAAATAAACTTCTAATTTAAATTTTTTAATGAAATTTGGAATGTAGCCTAATCTGATTTTTTGCTTCAAAATGACGTATAGCACTTGTCTGTGGGACTTGTGGTTCTTTCTGTGAAAGTGGGTGACAGACGGACAGACGGACGGACTGAACGATTATAATACCTTCCACTTTTTACGTTATAAACGTAGTGTGGAAGCTAAAAAAATGGCCACAAATTACAAGAAATATCAAGTTTCATTTTTTACTAATGTTTTAATCAATAAATATTTTCATAACCAATGAAAAAGATCAATGAAAGGAAAAGGATGAAATTTGAATAAACAAGTAGGTCTGTAACAGAATCTGTCACTTAACCCGCTTCCACACATTTGTGTTTAACAGGAATAAACGCGCCAAACACAACATTAATTCTATATTAAACATTTACACGCCAAATTTGGCTAGTTTCATTTATTTGATTTCGAAAATTTAATAATTATTACTTATCGTTTGCAAAAATTAATTTATATTTCAAAGAATAAATATGTAATATTCCTCGCACATTCTTGCACATTTTTATGCCAAGTTAGAATTTTCTATGCATCTTTCTTCATACATATATAATAACCATCAAAAGATTTCTATTGTGATATTACAACAATCCAAACTGAATTATATCACATAAATATATATTTTTTTCAAATAAAGTTTCTCGTACGTTTAACGAAATGGCAACAGTGAAAATATTGAATAAAAATGGAATTTCCATGTTATTTCAATGTAGATTAAATTTTTAGTTATTTAAATTTTAAATAAACTTCTAATTTAAATTTTTTAATGAAATTTGGAATGTAGCCTAATCTGGTATTTTGCTTCAAAATGACGTATCCCACTTGTCTGTGGGACTTGTAGTTCTTTCTGTGAAAGTGGGTGACGGACGGACAGACGGACGGACAGACGGACGGACAGACAGACAGACGGACTGAACGATTATAAAACCTTCCACTTTTTACGTTATAAACGTAGTGTGGAAGCTAAAATTAAAGTTAATTTTATATTTTGACACGTGCCATTGCTAGAATGGGCTTGTTTCACGTGGGATCTGGCAACAGCTCCGCGGGTTTGTTTTGATTTTTCTCGAATTACTTCTGTTGATACTCGAAATTGAGTTTTCTAAGAATAAGTTATTTTAGTTGTTATATTTTAAAATTACAATTTCTTGCTGTGGGCTGTTGGTTGTTTTAATCATTTATCAACGAAAACTTGAATTGAAAGAAGTTGGAATTTTTAAAAAATAACTAAACCATTCTTAGAAAACTCAATTTGGAATAATAAGGCAAAAGTAATTAGAGAAAAATGAAAACAAGACAGCGGAGTTGTTGCCAGATCCCTCGTGAAACAAGCCCATTTTTAAAATTTAAATAGCAACTTTTTCTTAACTCGTTTGAAACTTTTAATAACATAGTTCATAAATACCTAATATCTTGATCCTAAATTAAAAAATCAGTATAAAAACTAGACGATTTTTATTTTTAATAAAACTATGTTATTTAATTATGTATAAACACGTGTTACTTTTAAGCTGTTTGCGAGCCTTTCTCTTCGAATTTTGATCACAGCTCTCGTACATTTTGTAGCACATTCTTTTTAAAAAGTTATCTGCTGAAATATTTAAAACAGATGTGCAAATGCATACTAAATTACAACATATCTTACGAAACTAGTATCTCACAAGAAATTCTACGATATTCTCCCCGTGCATTTAGTAATATATTCCAATGCAAAATTGAGAATCCGTTAAAAAAAAATCGAAAAAAAAAAGAAGTTCTCAAGATAAAAGCTTCTGCACAACAAAAATTCAGTCCTAAAAACGTAAAAATAGAAGTGCACTCTTTTATGAGTTCGATCCTTAGATGCGAATGCGGGAATAGTAAAAGGAACGGCTTATGAAATATTCAAGGAGAGAAAGTTTAAAATTGCAAGAATTTTTAGCAGCTAAAGTGTCGAAAATAAAGAGGTGAGGAGAAGGGAAAATTTTAAGATATATTTTTTGAACTTACTGATAGATTTTACTAAAATATATATGAAATTAAATATCATAACACATAACTGTTTAGAATTATAAAAAGAACAAGACAGTGTTTTTGAACGCGAAGTTAGAAGTTGTAAATGTTAAATTCTACGTAGCTAGTGTAGGTAACAATATAAAAAAGTTTTTCAAATATGAAAATAAATCAAATTAAATAAATTATATTGCATTATTTAGTTGCAAAAAGTGTAGATCATCTATTCAGTGTTTTTTTGTTTCAAGTTAAAGTGTTAGTGAACATCACTTTTTTTTTACTCACGTGACTTACACTGCAGAAAGGGTAATTTTGCATGAAATTAGCCAAATAAGGCAGTAAGAAGTAGGGAAAACAGTCCATGTATTTTTCAACTATTGATTTTCTTCCATAAAAGTTAAATACATTATTTAAATTAAATATTTAAAACTTGTCAATAAATTATTAAATTTTATGTCGCCCAACACTGTAAAATTAAGATTATAAAAAAAAGTGTCGCCAATGAAACGATTTGTAGTGATATTAATTTACTTAAAACTGAAACTTATAATTAAATGATGGTTGAAAAGGACGTTATGAAAAGAACAAAAAATGAAATCTTTAAAGGGATACGGTACCCAAAAATTGGTCAAAATATCGATTTTTCAATGTTTGCTTCTTATTATTTACAATATCTTTCTGAACATTTACTGAAAGTTTCATAATGATATCTTCTATAGAAAAAAAGTTATTAAATATTTTGTGAAGTCATTCCTATAAGTTTGAATACGTATTTCGTCTGCTTTCAACCTTTTTTTCTCTGTTTCGCGTTTTTCAATTCTTGTGTTTAATAAACCCCTAAGGCCTTTTTGCTAATTAAGTTAGAATTTTTAAATTTTTAACCTGTGTTCTTATATATATGGTGCGCAAATTTGTGCATGGAATAAAATCTACTATGTATAGTTGTTTTTAAAAAATGTTTAATTCAATAATTTGTATTTTTTGTGTGATTTTTTTGAGATTTTCAGTATAAATGCATGTTACTTTTTAACTGTAGCTCACATTTTAAAATCCATGCACAGTTCTTGACCAAATAGTTCTAAAAACATACTATAAAAGTTTGGTGGAGTTATTCTCAAAATTGAAAGTGGAGTAGCGTTTTAAAAAAGTTCAAAATTTGACTTTTTTTAAAAAATGAAAAACTACTTGTAAATAATTGTTTTTATTGCTAGAAAATGTTTATTTAGAGTGAAAATTATACACAACCACTATAATTTACAAGTTTATGTTATTATTTCTAGAAATAATGTTTTGGGTACCGTCTCTCCTTAAAATTCACATGTATCGCATATAGGGACCGGGCTAGGAGCCACGAAAGAATCAACAGACACCAGTTAACATCTCCTGTAAACAAGGCCTCTGCAGTGGTTTCCAATTTTACATGCGACGTAGTGAGAGCAGTCCAGTCTGATCAATCCATTTACCTACAAAAACTGCGAATGACTTGGCATTCCTTTTCGAATTCTGATTGGTTAGGTCGGACTACTTCAAACCACGTCACGGTTTGAGTGCAGAGGCCTGACATCACGCCTTGTGATTTCTTCCTTTGGTGATTCGTAACAGATCCTTCTGTGAAAAAGGTATTGCACAAGTCCCATGTGAAGGGTGTTATTTTTTATTCGAATCAGCACGACACGTTCATAGGTTGAATAAGAGGATAATACAGAGTGTCCGTAAAAGAATGTCCGAGTTTCAAATTGTGACCTGACATCACGCCTTGTGATTTCTTCCTTTGGTGCTTCGTAAAAGATCGGGACTACGTTCTACCCCTACCCCACGATTTACCAACCTTGAAAG
Source organism: Oedothorax gibbosus (assembly GCA_019343175.1). Taxonomy (NCBI): domain Eukaryota; kingdom Metazoa; phylum Arthropoda; class Arachnida; order Araneae; family Linyphiidae; genus Oedothorax; species Oedothorax gibbosus. The sequence goes on along the minus strand of CM033277.1, from coordinate 11,995,720 downwards.
GTAGAATTGCACAAGCTGTTGCTTCAACTACTCCGGACTTGCTGCGTACAGTATGGGAAGAATCGCATTTTCGTTTGGATGTGGGCCGTATCACTAAAGGCGCACACATTGAGCACTTATAGGAAAAACTAGGTTAGTTTTCCTTCAATGTCATGTACGATTTGTTATATTTAGTATAAAATAAACTCCTGTAATATACCATTAAAACACGGACATTCTTTTACGGACACCCTGTAGAACCTACGGTGGTATCCTCTGTGTTATGAAGCCTTTATCCACCGAGCCGGCCGCTACTAGACGTAAAGCTGGTTGCTCAAGCAACCTTTCTATGATTATTCTATCGAACACACATATATTAATGATAAATTACACGCCATTATTGAGAAATGGGTATTATTAAACAAAATTGATGCATTTTTAAACATCAGCGTCAATTTATTACGTAAACTGAACGAAAACGACCAAATTATGTGGCTCACGCTATGAATAATACCATGTTACCCAACCTTTAGATCTTCTTTTAATTATCTTTTCGCTAAGAAAATACATGGGATGTTCGATATGCTTGCGTTTATTTCTTAAAACAGTGCATCTTTAATTTACATTACTTTTAGGAATTGGTTAAAATTTTCCTTTAACACAAATTCAGATATAGATTTGCACATTTCAAAAAAGAGATACATCAAAAGATAGTAGTTAAAATATAGAGTAAATTCGCAAAATGTACTTAACATTGAAATATTTCAAGTAATTTTTTTCTTACAATAATAATTCTAATTCTAATTTTCGAACAAAGTGGTATCAAAAAGGTATTTAAAAACAATTACTTCACACAGGTCTTGTCATAGTTTTCCTCTTGTAATATACTTATTATGAGGTTATTATAAACTGACTTATAATATCGCAAAAAATATCTTTTTTCCCCAAATTTAACTTTTTTTATTTATTTTAAATAAATAACTTTCTTGTATGAGGATTGAGTGGTAATGATGATTTGAAAGAATTGGATTGGAGAAAGGCATTATGTTTTTTAAAGGGTATTAATTTTTATAGTTTTTTTTAATAATTGAAGTACTTCAAAATCAATTTTTCTACTGCGATTTTCAATGACTTCAAGTTCCTATACACTGAATTTTTTTTAACGTATCACACGTATTTTCATCACTTGTAGTTTGGCATATAAAGTGGGTGACGGACAGACCGACATAACCTTTATAAAAGCCTCCCATTTTTAAGTTATAAACCTAGTATGGAAGCAAAATAGGAACTGGTTCAAAAAACACATAGTAACTTCCTTAACATCTTTTGTAGATGGGGTAATCCGTTAAAGTAATCCCTCTTGTTCCCCCCTCGCATTTAGGTAAAATAGGGTGATCTGATGCCACCTAATTACAACATTCTCTTACTAGTTGTCAAATGTCACTTAGCGTATTATTAATTTCGTTTCTTTAACAAGCCTCGTTTTCCCTAAAGGAGTTTAAAAATTAAAACTAAGGGTAGGTCATTTTGGGAAGGGAAAGTTTGTTTAGAGGCTTCCTTTTCTGGGACGGATGGTCTTGTTTGGGTAAAAATGTGTTGTGTGTCAAAATTTGTGTTGATGGTAATAGTTTATGCAAGTTTATTTTATTTTATGACACTAATGATTTATTTAGTTTTTGGGTTGAATAATTGAGCTTAAATTGAGGGCTACTTAAACGGTGTATGTATATTTTTAGAATGTATTTTTGGATGTTAAACGTAAAATAACCGACCTTATACTGTTAATTATTGAATTAAAACAAGGATACTAAGTTTAAAAGACGTAACACATTATAAGGCAGACGGACAAAAAAATTGACATTCAAAAATAAGCTTTTTGCTCAAGTTTATCAAAATGAATTAAATTTAAGTTAAATAAAGACCATAAAACTAAAAAATTTATGTGGGACACAAGTTACACGATAAACAAATTTTAAAAAACTTAAAGTTAACGTTTTTATTCGATAATGAAGGTGTTAATGGTAATCACAAAGGGGTCGCTAATGGGTTAATCGCATGCATAGATATATTTTCCTTCTAACATACAATATTTAATAGTTGATATCAGATTTATATTTGCCTTTATTATTTTATAAGTAACACATTTTATTTGTTCTACTTTTTAACTTTGGAAATGATTTTGTAATCATCTCTTCAAAAATAAACCTGGTTCTGATTTTGTAAACAAGTATTTTATACGTAAATTATATATTTTTAATTTATGTAGGGAAACATAACATGCCATACATTTTTGCCCATTTTCATGCTTTTGGGAGGCTTCATTGCAATACTAAAGCTGTGGCATAAGTTGTTCCGTTTGGCGAAACTGTAAATGTTGTTTTACTACGAGGGTTGTTTTGTGGCGCGGAAGCTTAGCAACGTGGTTGGTTGTTTTTAAAGATAAAGGTATTCTTTAATTACACTGCTCAAAACAATTAGGGGAGTACTTTGTGACTTGTTATCCCTTTCAGTTCCAACTTTTTATTTTTTTATTCTAGAAATCTGAAATGTGGGAAATAGATGCATTATTCATCCAAAATGAAATGGTAAAAAAACACGGGGAAAAATCTTAATATTTTAACTATAATTTAAGGGGGAAAAATTGGAATCATAACTTTTGAATAAATGATAAGAATAATTTTTTCAAAACTTTATATGTTAAAAAAAATAAAATCATTTTTTAAACATCTAAGAATACAAGCGTGAAGAATTTAGGGTCAATTTACTTCATAAAGGTTTTTGGGAGTGAATTTTATTTTATCATGTTTTTCATATTTCCATTTAATTCAAACAAACATTTAATTCTTCAAAAGACATGATTCTTCCATCTAACGATAAATAAGTACGAGCTCAACTTAGTAAGAAAAAAATCGCAAGCTGATGATTTCAAATGGAATCATTGGGGGTGAAAGGGTTTAAACCATGCATACCACTAATTTTTTTAACAGTGTATTAAAGAATATCTTAATCTTCAAAGACAACCACGTTGTTATGTTTCCACGCCATAAAAGATTTTATTTCTGCTGTTAGCAAATCATTTAATGTCAAAATTTCAAGTTTTTTTCCGTGTATGTGGAAGACAAGTTAGTGACAAGAAATTTTTAATTGTGGCAAATTATATGCGCTGTATTGGTCTTAGAGGAAGATGAAATTCGAACTACTTTTTTTCCCCCCTAAAAATAATGCTTCGGTTCTTGTAACTCATTTTGATGTAAATTTACATTGATAAGTACATTAGAAGTAAATAACGTTTCCGATTCAGAAACGTTGTTTAAACAAAAGTTTTATCGTAAAACAACTGAAAGTTTTTGAGAAACAACACACTCGTGTTTTTAAAATAAGTAAGAAGAATTATTAATAACAAAAAAAAAATAGTATACATGCATAGCTACGAAAACATTTATTCACATCGTTGGAAAATAACACATTTTTAAATATATATGCTAGATGAAAAGTTATTTCATAGCCTAAAATTACATTAAAAGAAACACCGTGTTATAAAAATGTATTTTTAAATACAATGTACATACCTTTTTTTAAATGACACTACAAGGTATTATTATACTAAAATTCCCATTTTCGATGCTATTAAATTCATAATCGATATAATGACACCAAAGAGGATAGTCCGTAATCTAAACTGTACGTATCTTATTAAGTTGTTCGTTTTTGCAGGGTGTGTCATTTTCCCCTATTAGATTAAAATGTGGGAACGCCGCAGATATTGTTAATTGTGCCCTCTCACGCACTGTAATATTACTCTTTTGATAATGGTCATTTTTCCGATGATGTTCAATAAAAATTCAAGTAAAGAAACTTGTTCAGTATATTCAAATTGGTCGAGATATTTAAATGTAAAAATGGATCACGTCTATTGAAGAATTTTCCACTACCTTTTCCCTTTCAGTATTTTAGTGAAAGAAGGAGCTAGTAAGGAAATTTATCTACGGACTTCAATCTTTTACATTTGACGGTTTATTTCTCATGAAAATATTTCAGTATGACCAGTTTCGAAACTAATTGAAGAGACGGTCTAACTACCAAATTAAGTGGTTGAATACGTGTATTAGAAATAAGTGCTATAAAATAAAAGTTACACACTTAAAAAAAAGTTTTATTACATATCACTCAGTTGACATTAAAGTATAAAACTAATTTATTTATCGTTTTTCGATTACTTTTTTTAATACAATTCAGAATTTCAACTAATTTTGTTGTTGCTTTTCATTTATATTGAACTTTAAGTTATATTTTCATAATTAAATTTGACTTTTAATTAGAATTCTTTTAAACAATTAAATTTTATATTTGTATAATTTTTGGATTCTTTTTAATTCTGCTAAACTCTAGAAATTACGAGATTTCCGTAGGTTAAATGGAAAAGTTCAATATTGTATATGGTATATGTTCATAGGTAATTTTTTTTTATTTATGCAAGTATTTCATACAAACAAACTTAAAAAAAAAACTAATGTCATCCAAAACTAAATGTCACTCCCTCCAAATATTAACAAAAATAATGACAACGCCCAACTCTTTCCAACACACATAGTGTAATAGATATACCCTCCCCCTCCCTGCCCATGTATAGTAGATGGAAAACATTGAATGGGTTCTCCCAATTACACACTGTGTTCGACTTTTCTTTCTAATCAAGATAATTACACCTATACCCTTCTCCTCAAGGCCTAGGAGTTGATTAAACCACCCCTGGATATAAAAGGGGACGTCTGCGGATCTATTGGAAATCCAAATTAGGGTTGCCGTAGTATTTCCAAAGTAGCCAAGTATTGGCCATCTTTTACGCAGCCTCTTTTTATGAGAATTTTCTTTCTTTCTTAAACTTGTAGCAGTTTTTTTCACTTTAAAAATGTTTAACAACTTTTATTTTTTAACAAAAGTGTCAAACAAACTATTTTTCTTAAACTTTTAACAGGTTATACAAATTAATGTGTGTGTTTGCGAAAAAGTTTTATAAAGGTGAATTGTTGACCTATGAGACCTGTGTGAAATGTTTATTGTTAACATATAATTTATGTATCGTAGAATGGGGTAACATTGGCTCAAAAGTTTCAAGTAAATATATGTTATTCCTAATTTCAGCAAAGAAATTTTTCGTAAAACACTTTTTTTTTTATCTAGCTCCACATTATTATAACAGGTTACCTTTACACATTTAAAATATTGTATCTGTCTCTTCTTTCAAACGTGAAATCTCTAATTTTATCAGTGAAATCAACGACATTGATACCTTTTAATCTTATTTATTTATGAAGCAATAGTAATACTCCTAGTCTATGTTTGCCGGATGGGTTTTGTTTTTATCTTTTCCTATTTACTTTAGTATTTATATATAATTTTTAATTGTATTATCAATCTTCTGCTATGGTCTGTACGGGTTTTGTTTCCCCTTGGCCATCAATGTGTGTTTTGCCTTTGTTTTGTATTTGTAGCTTGTAATTAAATATTTAAAAATGAATTAAAAAAATAACATCAAACACTCTTTAAATTTGTACTGGCCTTTTTCAATTAGTGGCAACTCTGCCTTGAGTTAAGACAAAGCCAAGAAGGAAGCCAATACTAGGGTTTTATGTTTGAGAAAAAGTTACTCTCCATAGCCAAAGCTAGCCCACTCAACGATAATTCTAATTTTTTAAATATTTAAAATCATAAATCAAAAAACACCCTGAAATAAACTATTAAAAACCATCTGCTCAATTCGACACTTGTCAATGATTTAATAAAGTAGAGTAATTCATAGTATACTAATTGGGTAGTTGCCGACTGGCCAATTTAAAAAATAGAACTCAGTAATCTTTCTACATTTTGCATATAAAAAAACATTCGTTTTCATATTCCATACAACCGAAGAAATTTAACTTAGAAAATTATCATTTTTACATCGGATTAACACAGACACTTCGGTTTGGAGACCATCTCCCTTCCCCCCTCCCCCCTTTGACTTATACCACCACGCCAATTCAGCAATACATCGCCAAAAACAACTCCCCGGCACTCCAGTATCCGTCAAATAGACATTCCTCTTCACTTGGAGAAGAATAGACCAGATCAGCAACGTCAAGTTGTATTGGTCGCTCGAGAAGATTGAAGCGATTACTGCAGTTTGGCATAAACCGAAAACTTCTTCCTTAGGTAAAAGACGGATAGATATGGGGGATGTATTTCTTCTGGTCAAGACTTGGATTTGGCCATTTAATAAACGAGTCCCGATTTGGCGAGGGTTTTGTTTGGTGTGGTTCTTTTTTGATCCATTTCCAAGATTTCGGAATGAAGTTTACATTGAGTGTTTTGTGGATTGTGATGGAAGGGAATGGTTTTGGGGGAGTTAGATATGTTTATTTAAGGTGACAAGATAATGTTGTGTTCTCGAAATTTTAAAAGTACTTTTTTATTTAGGTGTATCTCTAGGTGACTAGAAGTATTGCATTTAGTAGTATATTTTAATTTGTTATTTAACTATCTAGCTATAAATGTAAAATATACTCAGTTTAATTTTTTAAAGTTTTTTTCGAACAAATAAAACGTTCGCACAAATGAAGCGTTATTTCTGAAAATTTATTAATGAATCCGTAGTCGAAAAAATTATCACTGAAACAAATATGTTCAAGCTAGGTATATCATAGTTTGGGAAATAATCAAAAATGAAAAACGAAATCAAATTATCTTACAAGACTTTCTAAAGATAATTGAATTGCAAATATTTCATAAATTTTTAAAATTACCTCCGAAGGAAATTACATCTTTAGTTATGTACTTTCTAGTTATTTATGATTTGTAAGGGCTTTAAATCGTTAATTAAAAAGTTAACGATATATTTTTTGTTTTAGTAACACTCATACGAAAGGAAACTTGTATGGGCTCTGACGTATGTGTGCATTGTTAAGAATTTTTTTCTTGGTTTAACTATAATAATGATTCCTAGTAGCTGCAATGGCTGTATCAGGTTGTATTCTCTTTAAATTGCAAATTCTATTTTGTTTTGATGTTTTTTAATAAATTTCTTGTGTATTATAACTAAATCCTGAATTTAAACTTTAATTTCCCACTGTAAACTGTTTTGATTCAGTTTATGATTTTTTATGTTTAAAAAATACATCTAGAAAGATACAGTTTAGTACTTTGGGGTCTGGCAAAAAAAGAGAAGTTCTACGAAAAATATAAGGTTGAAATAAAACTAGTTGAAAGGGAAAAAATAGATTCACCCCGCAATAGAATTTATCTTCTTCAATCCAATTTAATAAACTTAATTCTATGTTGCCATCTTAAAAAAGTTCAAATAAATTTTTTTTCTGCAGTTACACTTCAAATACATACTTTTATTTGGCAAAATGGGATATAATATTTATACCTTTATACCACGTTCACTACTTGTACTTTGAAGTTCTTTTATAACGCTTTTTTTATAAACGAGTTTTTTTTATACAAACAAAAGATAATTTATATAACTGGAATCTACTAAGCTCGATCTATTTTTAAAGTATAAGCTCTCTACGAGAATTTTAAGGGGGACCGGAGCCCTTCATTGAAGCCCATGTTTAAATGACCTTTTTTATGTACCTTTTTCTCAGAATCTATTTGATACATTTTAATGAAAGTTTTACGAGTTATTAAATGGATATTCAACTATACTTTACTGGAGGCATTTAAAATTTTTTTTAGTTTTTAAATTATAAATTTTTAAGTAAAACTACATATTTTTGACCTAAAAGAACATCAATAATATTAAAAATAAAAAAAGTAAGATAGTTATACTCAAATCCTTCCAGATAATTTTAGAAACCAACTTCTTAAATACGTATAAAAAATTTCAGGTTGATACTTATAGTAGATTCTGAGAAAAAGGTACACCCACATTGAAAAAGTAAGTTTTGAGATATAAGCGTTTAAAGTAAACAATAGTGGTTTCTTACCTATGAAACATAAGGGGATTTTACCTAAACAACATTTAAAAAAAATATTAAAAATAATTCTAGTACTTGAAACTTTTATTTCAAGATATCGTTGTAAAGCTACGATTGCATAGTTTAAAAAAACACTAAAAACATTGACATGTAATTTTTGATTTTTTTTTTGGGGGGGGGGGTGTCTGGTCCCCCTTAAGTCTAAAATGATTTTTATAAGGATAAAACCATTGTGATACCGTTATTTTAACGTAATTGTTTGAATAAAAAACAATGTTACAGTAACCCTCATTAAAAATGTACTACACATGTGGAATAATTTTCTTTGAAACAATTTGTTTTATCAAATGAAATTATTTTCATCTACGTTTTAAAAATTTAAATGTTAGAAAATAGTTAATTCTAAACGAGTAATTTCTTTTGTATTTTATTGCTGAACTATTTGAATGGAAACATTGGCTACAATTAGAATAATGAAACAAATTATGTTAGTACTATTATAGAACAGCTAGAATAATCGAAGCATATCGTTTAGTATGTAATAAAATTCAGAGGAAATTTATTTTGCTATATATAGAATATAAGAAATCATTTTCTGATTAATTTGCAGACAAAAGTTTTTATTTTAATGACGAATTCTGATAAAATTACTAAAGTTACATATTATCCCACCCACAAAAGAATGTTAAAATATTTTTTTTCTCTAATTGTCATGAAAATTCAAACTTCAATTATTCAATCACATTTAATAAAGAAAGAAAAGCGCAGGACTATGTTTAATTAATAGAGTTTTAGTCCTAATAATATAAATTCCAATAGAATGTATTGCTTTTTTTAGTTGAAAACTTTTGGCAACGAAATATTTTATTCATTAAGGAAGGAATTATTTCAATCAATCATGATTAATTTATTAACTAATGAAATTATGTATGGCATACTTAGGGAATCATTAAAAAATTAAATATCTAATTTAAGTTACCGAAGTTAGTAAGTCATTGCATACCCCAAAAAATCCTATACTTTGATCACTTTGTACATTAAATAAAAATTACGCTATCACACTAACGATGTTAGTGAGTGATTTTCCTACGTGCACATAAACTTCTTTATTCAATGAAATATTCAGCTACTTCCATTGTTTTGAGATGTTGAAATGTTTATGAAAATGGGTAGAGATAAAATCATGGAGGTAAAACATGGTGCAGATGTTTGGCGAGAAAAAAAACGTGAAGCTATTAAAAAGTCGCCAAGTTGATGCAATACGCCTAAACCAAACTTTATTTAACCCTTTCAGTCCCAATGACAATTTGGCATCATCATTTTAGAAAAAAATTTCTGATCGTCTATAGCCATTTATGATATCAAAAAGCACATCATTCGATTCTTCAAACATTTTTTAATTAGAAAATATTTTTTATTAATCCCAATAGATGTCAGCCTTATTATTTTTTTTAAAATTATGATCAGAAACATGATGATGCCAAATGGCATAACTGGGACTGAAAGGGTTAAAATGAAAATGTAAAAATTTTCTTTCGTATTTTCATTTAAAATAAAGCACCTCATAGGAAATGTGGCAACAGAGATTCCTTATTGGAATAGGGCAAAATAATTTGTCTAGGGCCCTCTGTGGTCACGTAAGATGAACGTCGGATTCTCATTAAGAAGGTTAAGAGGGATTGTCAGTCCCATATAGCTAATGCATTAGTTTTGGAATCACAACTTCCTCAGAAGTATTGCTTTGCCATGTTAGCCTTTTTTCCCCAGGTACGGGAATCAACATAACATTGAAATGAAACAAATTTGAAAGAAAAATGTTATCTAGTTATTTAATTATATATTTTTTGTAGTTTTAAATTGCCAAAAATACACAGCAGATGGTGACACTATTTTAAAACTTTATCAATTAATAATTAAATAATCGGATGTTATTTTCTTTTCAATTTTGCTTTAAATTGATGTTCTGATGATTCTCATACCTGGTGGAAAATTGGATAACATGTCAAATCAATTATTTTGCAAAATTTGTGATTTCAAATTTAATGCATTAGCTCTATGGGACTGACAGTCCCTCTTAAGGGTTCCCCTACTCAGCTATGCAATAAAAAGTATCCACGCTAGTTAAAATAAAAACCAATCAAAATCACGTGGGCTTCCGAGTACACTGAGAAAGATGCGCTCCTTAAATTTGAGGAGTCCTTATAGCAGCCTTATATAGCTTGGGAAGTCTTTATATAGCTTGAAGTTCCAGCTTAGGTGCCGACCTCATCACTTGATCGCGATTCTAATTTATGAGGCGTGTATTAGCCATGTTAGAGTCCGTATAAGTACAGAAGTTTCTTCCTTCCCCTAAATTTTTTTTACAGGTGATGACAGGTATAAAAGCTAATCTGGTAAAGCTACTTAACGAAAGAAACAGTGGGCAAGCGGTGGGTATGGCGTTTGAGTACGCTTTCGCTCGAAGTTCTGTTGGGTGACAGCTCAAGTGAGGAGCTCGTCACTTGAACGCGGTCCAAAATTACGAGGCGTACGTGGGTGTGTTAAAGCTTCTTTTGGAGGCTAGAAATACAGTCCCTGGACGAATTATTAGACGCACTGCAAGATTTCATGTATCAATCAATGATGAACAACATACCTTTAGAAGGACATCTGTGTTCCTAAACTTAAGCTATTGAATAGAAAATACTATCTGCTATACTTAATACATATATCGACATATTTTTTAATGATATGGCATTCTTTGGTATGTTTTCACCATTACTAAAAAAATACAGTGCGTCTAATAATTTGTCCAGGGATTCTAGTCAGCCGAAAACGTCCCAACCAAAACAAACCAAACTCGTCTATTTAACCAAGGTTCTACATCACGAGTTCTAGTTTGGCTGTTTTAAAGCTAAATGAAGGAGGCTAGAAATAGGTAGTTTGAAAACGTACAACCTAATCTAACTTAGCGAACCAAGCGTTTTGTTTGGGTGCATCGTAGTAGCGATTATGGCTTCATTTGGTAAACTTGTTTCTGTATTGTTTTTCTCACTGCAGCATCCTCATCTTGTTTAACCTCCACGAATAAAATAGCCTACCTTATAAAACCAAATGCCGCCGCGTAACAAGTTGCTCCGATAAATTATGCACGACGGATAAGAATAATCTAATAAAGTAATCATGGAGTCCACCATTTTGTTCGTGTATCTCGCATGAGAACATGCATGGGGAAATTTCGCTAATTACACAAGCATAGAAGAAAAGATCATGTAAGAAATAACAAAAAATGCTAAAGAAAACAGACTTCTTTTTAACTCACTGGCTCTCGGTAGATACTAAATAATGCATGAGGAGAGGATCTTTTCTGGGAAAAATGGCTCTCAGAAAAACATTCTAATTTTTTTTAAAGTTTTAAAATTGACTGAATAAAACTCTTTTTATGCTTACGAAAAAAGAGCAGCCATGAAAGGGCTCGTAATAACAATAAAAAAACCCCGTCGTGTCGGGGGGATATTATAAAATGGCTATTAAAGATTAAATTAGATCGAGTGTTGCGATCAGCAAAGGAGATAATTTGGTTTTGTGATAGCTCTGAAAATGGAAGGGAAAATTATCGAGTGAGAAAATGGTTCGCCTCCGCGTATTTATTACATGGAAAATAATGAGATCTTAGCTCCTTATTTAACAAAAGATGATTAGTTTTAACACACGCGTGGGATAAAATATGAGCGTTTAATATTATGTCGCGTATTAAATGCAATGGATAGGACATAAATGTTTTAAAGTACTCGGATTATAAGGCATTTACTTGTACTTATTGAATCATATCTAATATAAGTTCTAAATAAAACTTAATTTATACTTGAAGTTTCTTAAGTACTGCTGTGCTTTCTTTGAGCATAAATTATTTGTATTTTCTCATATTATACAATTTTTTAGTCATTCTTTTTTTTTTCTTAAAAGTGTTATGCTCTTTTTTCAAAGAGAAGAGGCTTCTTTTATTCTTCTATATAAACTCAAATTTAACTTTCTTAGAACTAAGTTTTCTAATTTCAGTATATATCAACATTGCAAAAAAGTGTCACTGCTGTAAATAGGACAAATTTTACATCGTCTTTTTTGTTGTACAATTAATCGAGAACTGCGTAAGCAAATGTATTCCCATTAATTTATAATTGTATACACACTTCGTACATGAAGATTGTCATTATATTAAATTTTTATTTAATTTAAATCCTAAAAACAAAAAAATAAGGTATTTTACATCCTTACATAATTTTACAGCACAGCTTAATATTTTTTAAGACAAGAGGCTAATCTTTAGTTCAAGTGATATCTACAAAATCGTAGTTTGTCCATGTCGGCTATTTGTGCGAAATGCAAGAAATAATTATAAAATGCAACCTCTTTTTTTATCGCTGGTGCAATAGAACACTAAGTATATAAACTCTGACTGTCCGAAACCCAATAGCATCATCATTCTGCTCCATATATTCAGCCACCCGTAACCTTAATATGTAAACGCGTGGTTTAATCATATTGTTAAAAGCATTTTTCATATTTTTCCCCGCATATTTTCAATAAATATAAAAAAAATCTTTTTATCCGAATCTTTAGTTTTATGAATGGGTACTTGTCTCAAATGATTCAGATAATTGGAATTCTACTGTATATGCATGGTGCATGTATCTATTATCCTAAGGTAGATATTTATTTATTGGCTTGATTTGGTATTTATTGGGCATCCCTTTTGAAAACGTCCCATAAAAAGTTTGGTAAATTTTATTATGATTTTTATGCATTTTGCTCTAAGTAGTTTCATTGTTATGCCCAATAAGTAGTTAATAGCAACACCAACCGACAACACAATATATGAATCGAAACATAGTTTCAATCTATACCAATCCATTAAACACATGTCCCTCTATTAACAAACATAACCTATCCTCAAGCCAAAACAAATCAAACCCTAAAATCTGAGATCCCCCCCCCCTCCCCGCTAAGACTAAAAGCAACTCGACACCCCCCAGCCTCAACTGACAGTTACGGTTACCAAGGGCGTAACACTGGGGCCTTATGATGGAAGACCCCTCAGAGCCACCCTATCCTTATAATGAAACTCGGGATGGCAGCACTTCGGCTAATGAAGAATTTCCGCGCACCCTCTTTGTCTTCGGGTCGTCATCGGGAGAGGCAGACGGACAGACGGACCATTTGTTTTTGGGAGATCTTTTTGGTAGGGATGGTTGGTTTTAAGGAAAAAACAGGTTGGTCGGTTTAACCAATTTTTGTTTCGGTTTTTAAATGAAAACAGGTTCACTAACAGTCACCGAAAATAGGCGGTAATTTTGTGTCACCCTTTTTAGGTGGTTCCTGGTAAACTGTCACTGAAAGGCGGTTATTAAATGTTTAAATTATGGTAGAAGTCTAGTTAACAGAATAAGTTGAAACTAGTTTCGGTTATGAAATTTTTTAAATTCTGATAATCCGATTTGGTTTTTCTCTCTCTATCTCTCTCATAAAAGCATATTTTGATTAATTTCTGTATTTTTAATGAAAATGGGAGAATTGTTAAAAAAATTAAAAAGGGCATTTTATTTCATTTTAAGCATATAGGTTAATAAAACGATAGGGAAAAATGATACATTGGAGTGAGGAAGGTAGGAATTCATATAATTGGAGGTCTAATGTATGTTTTCATGGACACAGCTCTTAGATGTTATTGGTTTTTCGTAAAATTTTACTTAATACTTAATGGAGCTCCGAATAACCTAATTTCCCATAATTACTTCAGCTTTATGCATTAAATCAGCATTTTTTTGTACCTTTTTGATATAAATTACAAAATCAGAACTGAGTTTTTAAAAAAACGAATATAAATAAATTAATTAAATCGTTCTTAAAATAAAAAAAATTAACTTAAATTCTAAAACTAAAAAAAACATGCCTTTTTTTTATAGAAGTTTTCGGTTTTGACTAAAAAAGTCAGTTAGTCGGTTTTAAGAGGATTGTTCAGCCGTTTGGTTAGTCCCATAGAAACAATGCATATAAGTTTTTAAATCATGTGAAAAATTACTTTCCATATAAGCATTTTTTCACTTTCTCACCAGATTTGAGAGTGGTGATAACAGCAATATGAAGCAAATTTGAAAGAAAAATTGCATCCGGTTACTTATAGACTGTTAAAGTTTAAAAATAGTGTCGTCTTCAGAATATTTTTTGGGGGTCATTAAAACATAAAAATAATTAAATAACCAGATGAATTTTTCCCTTTAAAACTGTTTTTTATAACAACGTACAAAAAAGTTCACTTTTTTATATCATATCCATTCATAAATCGTTGCGAAAATGACACTTTACGTGCTTACGTCACAGACAGTGCCGAAAGTACTACTTTCGGCACTAGTGCGGTAAAGTAAATAAGAGTATCTGATTGGTAGAAAAACAAAATGATGTCATGAATATTTCCATGGAAACTAAATGATGTCATGAAACTCACTTATTTCTATTGGTTCATTACTTTTGCATTTTCTAATATCTCCATGGAAACTACAAGTACTACAAAAATTATTAAAGGAAATTAAATAAGACAAAAGTAAGAACACAAATTTCACGCCAAACAATACTATTTTGATTCAAAATAGAAAATTATTTTACAACTTTTCTTTTACTATTTTGCAATTTCTATTATCGCCATGGAAACTAAATGATGTCATGAAAATCACTCATTGGTAGAAATACTTTTTTGCACGTTATTATAAAAAATATTGTAAGCAAGCACGTGCCAAATAATACTTTATTAAGCTCTCGTCATTATTTCACTCGACCTACGGTCTCTTGAAATAAAAGCCACTGGCTTAATAAAGTATTATTTTCGGCACAAGTTGCTTAAATAACTATTATTTTGTGTTATGGCCGGAGGGTGGGTAATTTGCCGTAATCAAAATATTGAATTGGACCATTTTTTGCTCTAAAATAATTCATCTGTTTCCGTATGTTTTCTTATAGGTTAGAGTAATTCAGTGCTTGCAACAATGGTCTAAGTCATTGGGCTACTTACTGCAGTTTAATGTTTCACAAAAGCCCAAAACGTGTCGTTCGGTTTAACCGTTTCTGGCATTCCATCCCTAAAAAGATCTTTGGCACAAGAGCGAATCCTAGCTAGGATTGGTCAGTTGAGGGGACATAAATAATATCTGGTTGACAGCGGGGTCTTGGGGATTCTTCTGGTTACGTGTCTAAGTGCACGGGAAATGAATCGTTTAGGCGGTTTTTGATTGGTTCCCGATGTGTTTTGCCGTGATTCCTAGAGGATTTGATGCTTCGTTGGTGCAAGGAAATAATTTTCGATGGTTGTTTACAAGTTTACTTATTAAGGGTGTTTGCAATCTTATAAGATTAGTCGAATGTTTAGGAACAACCGTTATAAGCTAATGGCTGATTTGATTTTGTGTTGTAGTAGTACAAAGGGCTATTATTAATTATGTAAGTGGGATTGGATTTGTGTTCCTATAAGAATTTCAGGGATTTCAAGAAGTAGATAAGAAATTAAATGTAATGGGCATGTTTTAGGTCTTGAGTAGCAAATGCTGAACGAAAATATATTCTTTCTCTAGCCTCGATTGGTGAATCAATGTCACGTGGAACAGAGCACCAATCGGAACACTGATCAAAGAAAACGCTTGGAATGAAAGCTGGAAGAAATTGCGTCACCTGAAACAAGCTAATTATTGATGTAAAAAATTATCTTGAAGAAAGGTAAAGTTATAGTTTCAGGAAATAACATAACATTAATCGTGAATAGTTTATTTTGTATATATGGACGTGTTTCGCATGATTCAATTTGCGGTAATATTCCACGATGAATGATGGTGTAGCGGTCTGCCTCACACGCAACCTCAAATAACATCCACGCTAGATGGCGCTGATTTACACCTGTGTTACTACCAATCATCTAGATTATAACAAATATTGAAGTATACAAGCCAAAGTAACTTAGGCTTTATCTTGAGGTACCTTTTGATGTATATGGGTTGAGTAATATCCTCGACAACGCTAAAATGGTCCTAATTCATCATTTCTGATGAACTAAATAATGTTTTCAAGTAGAATAGATTACAGTACATTTCACAGATGTTTAATACTAACCCAAACATTTAACCAAAGACAAATTTAATAGTTATGCTCTTGCTAAATACATTTTTAGGATCAACTATTTAATCAGAAATTGAGTTTTAAGTACTCTTAAAACATTGTTGCGAGATACGATATACGTAAGCAAACACTTTAATAAATAAAGTGAGAAACAATGATTAAAAAACATAATTACCAGACGCAGAGTCCTGTTTACCAGAAGATATTCCAAAGTCTGAAAAAAAAGAAGAAAGAAATTAGAATATTAGCAAACGCCATTGTATCGTAAAAATTCCCCATCCAAGAGAGATTTGCGCAACCTCCAAAAGATTCGCGGCAGAATTAATTTAAATACCAGAAGAGTTGAGTTGTTGTAATGCTGGAGCACGTGTGACTGAAAGATCGTTTGCATAATGTCCGGTTACTGTTTACCTCGCTCGAACAACTTTTTATGATATTCTTCGAGCGCAAAAATTTAATGCACGCAGATAAAATTTCTTTATTGATATCATTAACATCGTCTAGGCTTTTATACTGAGAAAGTAATTAGTGATTGTTCCAAATGTAAATTTTGTTAATCGAAAATATGTTTTTTTTTGTCGTTGGAAGGTCTGACATCGTTAAGACTTCCATTTTTATGCCTTTTTGTGTTGCTTATAGTTTTATATTTCAATTAGAAGATCGAGTTTTTTTGTTATTGTGTTATTAATTCAAAAAGGTTCTTGTGGTGGCTTTCTATGTTTTTGCTTTAATGGATTCATTAAATAAAAACGAAGAACGGTTCATTGTGTTTTCTTGAAAGCAAAATGAAAAAAAGTTTTATGAACATCTTAGTGATAATTACAATCTGTTTTTGAAGAAGCTGATAATAGTTTTTGAGAAAATCATTTTTGTAATATCAATTTGTTTTGGTTTTTATATTCTTTAATTTACGTAATAATGGCTATTAAATTTATCAAATACACACCATTAATGCAATATGTTTAAATATTTTAATAAAAGAAGATTGCTAAGCATTAAATATAATTTTTTGCAGTTGAAGTTATTCAATTTTTTGTTTGCAAAACTACACCAATAGCATTACTCTACTTAAAAGATTTTGAGCGTTGAACCTGGCTTTTTTCCGTATTTTGTGCATCAGTTTTTCTTAACCTTAAATTTTAAAATTTTTTAAAGAATTTTAATTATATGTACTTTTTTCATTTGGTAATGGTGTTAAGATCAAATCTCCATAATTAAATCTAATTATGATTTTTTTAAAACAAATATGTAAATTTGAATAAATTTTGTTAAGAATGTATGCAGTAAAAACAACCATACATTTTTGCCCATTTCCAGGTCGCTCGGAAGGTTAAACACGGGAACAAACAATATTGACAATATAATAACATTAAAAAATAAATTTAACACTATAAAGACTTAAGACAATCTCGTAAGGCAAGAAAACGTGCCTTTCGAAAACAAGTTTTCTGCTTTAATTTATAAAAATAAACAAAATATAAGACAAATGAAAACCATTGTATTGAGTAATTTAGCTTAACGGGGACCAGACTCCCAAAAATTTTCAAAAATGACATTTCAATATTTTTATTGTTTCTTAAAATATGAAATCTTAGCTTTTCAACGATATCTTACATTAAAAGTTTCGAGTATTGGAAGTATTTTTAATATTTTTTAAACAAACGTTGTTTAGGTAAAATCCAGTCGTGTTTTATAGGTAAGAAACCGCTATTGTTTACTTTAAACGGTTATATCTCAAAACTTACCTTTTCAATTTTCATGTACCTTTTTCTCAAACTCTACTGTAAGTAAGTATCAGCCTGAAATTTTTTATAAGTATTTGAGAAGTTTGTTTCTAATAACCGCTGGAGGGATTTGACTATTAATATCTTACTTTTTTTCTTTTTAAAATTATTGATGTTTTTTAGATAAAAAAAATATGTAGTTCACTTAAAAAAATTAATTTGAAAACTAAACTAAAATTTTGAAAATGCCCCTATTAAAGTAGTTAAACATCCATTTAACAACTGGTAAAAATTTCATAAAAATGTATCAAGTAGATTCTGAGAAAAAGTACATAAAAAAAGTCAATTTAACATGGGCTTCAATGGAGGACTCCGGTCCCTCTTAAACAAATCAAGCCACAATAAAAACGAATTTCAAAATATTAAGCTTTTATATTAGGCAAGAAATTTTTTAATAATGACACAATCAAATGGGTCTTTAAACTGTTAAAAGAGAAATGAGTTATCTATAATTATATATGAAGAAGTCCTGGCTGAGTGACGTATCACGCTCGGACTAAACTATTGGATTCCCAAATTTTAGAAGCATATTCCTTTTATACTGTGGAAGTCATTTAAGCAGCGATATTTAGAAATTCGAACCTAAAATAAAGCTTAGAATTTATGTATTTTTAGGATTAATGGAATAATAAGTTTTAATTTTTCAACGCGTGCGAAAATTAACTACAAGCACGAAAGAGCAAGCGAGTTTAATATGCAAGATTGAAATTCGAATATTATTATGTGATTTAGTTAAAATCTTTATTAGATTGGGTATTTATGTATAAATGTGGAGTTTGTTATTCATAAAAAATGGCATAAAATAAAAGTTTACATAATATAAAAGCCCCGTTATTAATGTTACACCCTTGCAACACCGAGTATACTAAACTAGTTATAAATATAAAATAACACCACATCAAACGCCTTCGTTCTAATAAACACATTTATCAACGCCTATTAAGCCATAACCCATTTTTAAAGGATATCATTATATTTTCCCTTCCGACCATATCTCTAACTGAATCGTCAATTGTAAAAATGAGTCAAGTCAACAGTGAAATTTCCACACACACTTCTTCTATCACTATATTTTTAGTAAAAGGTATTTGTTGGGAAATTATCCAATGCACTTGAACCATTTTTGAATTTAGGAATTCAAATAGGATATATCTGAATGTTGGACGCTCAAACTACGGGAAACTCATCAAGAATTGAATATTCATTCTTAGGGTCATACAGTGGTACCATGAATATTTATCACCGCTTTGGAGTTGGGGCAAATGTTTGCATATGACAAGGGATCGACTGGGGATGAGTGTGGTAGGTTATTTAAATATGAGCAGTTGTTTTGTGAAGATGTTTTTTTCGTTAGATCTGTTTTATAAAATATTATAGTTTAGTAGTCATTTGAAGGAATACATAGGTATACATCGTCTAGAAACTTAGTTTTACCGACCACAGACCTAACTTTAAAAAAATTATAATTATTTGATTTTATGTAAATTTTAAAGAGTGGGACAATCTTAAAAAAACCTTTTACTACAGGAATTTAATTTAAAATACATCTGTGAATCATTAAGGTGTTGTCGATATATATCTCATATATTCAAACTCCCCCTTCTAAATTATTTCAATTAGTTTAACTCTCAGATAGGTAGAACTAAACTTCCAAGTGCAAGTAAAAGAGAAATTAATCCTATTTATAACAAAACAATATTCCTTTCTAATGCTTGATAGAAAAGGCCTTTATTTTAGAACACGCCTCTGCACAGCCCAGGGGCAAATCTTGTCCATCTATGAACGTGATTTCTGTCCAGCCCCATTTCTGTTGTAAGTTAACCCCTTTTCGGGAAGTCTACAATGAAAGCGCAAGACAGCTTCGCGTCGATGCTAGTCGATTAGGCTTCGATTTCCGATTTACGAGAAAAATCCCTAATTACACACACATATCCTTAGTCCACACATCCCTAGTCCACAATATTGTGCGATGAATTATCTTATAGACTGGCACAAAGTATAGAATACATCTAATGATGTGCACCATCTCCTTTCACGCGGATATTTTTTGATACATATGTTTAAAGGATTATGCGTTCAACTGTCCATATTTGAAATTCATCCTTTATAGTTTGTTTATGGTACATAAAATGTAAAACTAGTATTACGACTAGTACTAAAAATAGTTACGACAAAAAAGTACTGAATAACTTTGTTTCAAGAAGTTTGGCAACAATCGTAGATTATAGGATAGCCTATAATTAACTGGTTAAAAGATACTAACTAGGCAATACTGGTGTTATAGGGAAGCTGTCTGAATCATATGTTTGAAATTATCATGGAATTTATTCAGATAGAAGAAGATTCCCCAATTGAACAATCAACTATTTGTCGTATAAAAATGCCGAAAAAATAAATTTTTATTCTTCTATCTCTCTTAATATAATAAAATTAAAAATTTATTAAAAAAGAATCTTTTTAAAAACATATTAAGCTCTCTAACTTGTTAATTCTTTACCATCCAAAAGATCGACCTACATTCCAAACCTCGCGTGGGATTTCTTAAACAAATAGTCGCCAACCCTTCTTCGCATCGTACACAAAATGTTTATTTAATCAGTTAAGAGTTTTATTAAAAGTGTACTAAGTATAGAGATTGTGTCTTCGTGTGTATGGGTTTGTTGATGTTTGTCCTGATTTTGGATTCAGTTGAAGGTTGGTGGTTTGAAACTTAGCTTAACAGATGATGATGGATGAGGTATACAGTATAGTTGAAAGCATTTAGTTTTTCCTTGTAAGTTTCTTATAACGTTAGTGGTTTCTGGAATACAAATCTGCAATATTTTGAAAAGATACATTTAAGAAAGATACATATTACTGTATTATCATGTTTTAATGTAAAAGTTGCTAAATGCTAACGACGGGATTCGCATGGATAAGGGGGCAAAATGGTCAGTGTTGCTGCCACTTTAAGGAGAAAAATACTAAGAAAAAATACAATCTAATTCTAAAATTACGAAAAATATCGTAAAAATACTAGGCATTTTGGAATTTTTTTAGTGAATTTAAATCCTTTTCTAGTATTTTTTTTGTAATTTTAGAATTAGATGGTATTTTTTCGTAGTATTTTTCTCCTTAAAGTGGCAGCAACACTGGCCATTTTGCCCTCTTATTTGGCCTCCATGCGCGTCTCGTCGTTAGCATTAGAGGTCACGTGATCTGCCAATCTAATACTTTAACTATGATATCTATGCTTGAAACAGTCAGGCGTTTATGAATATTAAATGCCAGTTGTTTGCTGAAATGGAGCTTTGCGAAAGCATGGTTAAATGACGTACAGTGTATATTTATATATTAACTAATTTTCTATTCAGCTCCCAAGAAAAATGTATTCCTGTGAACTAAACAAAGAATCTGCTTGTAAGTTTTCTATTTAAGTTCTTTGTTAATTGGAAGCAAGTATAGTTTAAACTTCTAAGTCTCTGAAAAGTACAACAGTATTAAAAAAAATATTTGGAAATACATTGTGTGTTTCGAACAAAGTATTCATAATAATACCCTAAATCTTATTATTTGTCAGTGTGTAGTTAAAATGAATGCTTCCATGCCATATATTGAGGCAACAAACATTCTGGCTCAAGGCCAAAAGAAAGAATTCATGGCTCAAAAGATGGAAAGATTTTCCCACTATGTCAAAATTCCCTAAACTTTTGGACTAGATAAACAATTCCTTGGGTATATAATCAGGTTCTTGACGCGAGAATAATTTTTGTGTTTTCTGCGCAAATAAGTGTGTAATTCCTTAAAATTGATTGTTGGGTTGTCTTTGCTTTTTCATGATAACTTATTCTGAAATTTGAGAAACTTATGCTCAGCCAATAATGCTTCAATGTCGTTTTAACGTCAACGCATTTTCATCAATCACGTTTTGGCTTTTTTTAGTAAATGAAGCATTTCAATATTTTAACAATTGACAGTACAGTGATCTATTTAAAATAAACTGTTTCTTTAAATCATATTGCTTCATATGTTAATTTGGATGAATATATATTTGTCTGTTGAAAACAAGTCTGAAATTTGTCACGCACAACCGTTAATATTGCGGAAAATGATAAATTAAAGTTATGCTGAACATTATTTGATTTTTTTTCATATTTGAAAACAGCTCAAAAGCTTTGAAAATTCATAAAAATACTAGCTTCATTTTTGTAGATCCGTTTCCGCTCAAGCGGTCCATCTAGTTAAATTCACAACTCTTTTTAAGCTGCTTCAATGGAACAACTATAAATCTTTTAGTTCATCCACTATATAAAAAGTATCTATTTCACTAAATAATATACTTTTGATATTTATTTATTATAGAAGGGTTGTATATTAATAATACAAACAATACTCAGTACTCAGTACTAGTATTTTTATTGGATTTTTTAAATTTTGTTATTTAATTTTATTTGTATTTTATTTTTAATGCAATTTAAATTAATTTTATTTTGTAATTATTATTCAATTTTTATGTATTTTAATTTTTATAGTACTTTATAATCCTTTTATTCATTTAATTAATTGTACGTTATTGATATTTATGCTGTATTTTCTTTAATTGTATTTTGTGAATTTTTATTTAAAAAAAATATTTAAATTTTATGCAATATCTTTGCTGTCGAGGTTTTCTTATTTAATTCTCACATAACTTTAAGAATCTAGCACCTTCTCGTGTGTGGGCAAAAAAAAATTAATATGTAAATAATTCATTTCTATAAAAATAAAGCTATTGTATGCATGTTCATTCTGTTTACTAAAAAAAACTAGTCTAATCGTTGTTTCTTAATCAAGTTTTAATTTTTTTTAAAAATCAATTTGTAAAATTCCGGAAACCCTGATCAAATGTTTCTGATAATATCAATAGTAGCATATTCGACTTAGACAATTCGCAATGCAGCTATTTGGTTTAAAGTTAAAATGTTATTCGAAATTTCGACTCCACTTTTTAATTACAACACTAATTTACTATTCCATTTAAGCATAAATTTTATAATTAAATCA
This sequence comes from Oedothorax gibbosus, assembly GCA_019343175.1. Classification (NCBI taxonomy): domain Eukaryota; kingdom Metazoa; phylum Arthropoda; class Arachnida; order Araneae; family Linyphiidae; genus Oedothorax; species Oedothorax gibbosus. The sequence goes on along the minus strand of CM033277.1, from coordinate 11,972,838 downwards.
TAAATTTACTCCTACATTTATGCATAAATTTTTACAATTATGTACTAAGTAGCATTAATATCACTTTTTATTAAATAAAATATTAAGGCAAGTAGTTTATGATATTATTATAGAATGCTTTGGAATAAAATTCTATAAATACGTTATCGCTATACATTATTATTTCTCTGACGTAATGTGAGTGATATATAACGATCAATACTCAACTGTTTTTTTTTTTTAAATGGGCATGCAGTTGATCATACTAGGAAGCTTTCTGATGGAGAAAAGAAATTTTTCAAATATTTTAGTTATACATTACACTGAATATGACTTACTTAAAAAAAAACCTTCCCAACTTTTAAATCAATGACGGGTTAAAAGTTAAGAACTTTAATTTATGGTAAGGCCTAACCTCCGCGATATCGTAATTTTTTTTTACCTCCTCAGTTACAGTTAATAAATGAACAACTATTTTCCGTTATCGTCCGCTAATTAAAAGTAATGAACCCTCGATCTGTAATTTTTTTTTACGAGACCTATAAAAGAACAAAAATAAAACTTCCACCCTTATTGGCAGGCAGTAGCAGTCTACCGAACAAAGTTCTCACCTATAATGTCTTCCTCACAGTCTGTGCTTCAGGCCAGAGGAATAAATTAAGCGGAAAAGAACCAAGTGAAAGTTAAGTAAAAATCAGTTAAAATACTATGTTACTAGCTATGGCAGATCGGTTGCCAGGCGGGACATCGGAATATTTCTTAGTCGTGAGTGGTAACAGTTCCTGCGGTATTGTTTTCAGTTTTGATTTCTCTAGAATATTACATTGGTTTTGAACAATACAATATTTCCTTACCTACATTCCTTACCTACAACATTTTCTTAAAGTAAAACTAAAGCTTTTCTCTGAACGTTGAATCACGTTAAACTGCTATACCACAATTTCGCTTAATTTCTCCAAATAAAACGAAGTGTCATCTAAACCAGTTTTACAACAACATTGACGTTTTGGCAGTCGTTGGAACTTTGAAGCATATTCAACGTGCACTCTTTCCTTACGGGGTATTATTTGTAGGACTGTTTGGCTGTTCAGGCCGTTTACAGGTAGAGTTATTTTAGCAATACCCGGGCCCGAGCCTGAGACTTTTCTCATGCAAGGCAAGTGCCTTAACGACTGGGCTCCCCAACTCATCAGGACTTGGTGGTATAGAAGAAGTGTGTGAAGATATAAACAGTAGGTCTGTGACACTAGGTCTCGGTCTAAATAGCCCTTGTATGGTTGGTTGACATATTTTCAGGCTTGTGTGCTTGGTCACAGAGACCCGCTTATAAGTCTTCGTCAAGAAGGACGGACACGACATACACACATACAAGACAGATGCTGCCATCTGTCGCCACCTACACAATTTAGACATTTTCCTGAAGGGGAGGGAAATAGTCTCCAGGGACCTGTACCCGTGGTAAACTGCGCAATGACCGACCACAGGACTTTCGGACCCAACAGATTTAACGAGCACGTACTCCGCATATACTCGTTGGGTCTTCAGTGGTACCGGGACTCGATCGCGGGACCTTCCGATCTCGAGACCCTGACCACTAGGCTCACCACAGCTCCCCTTGTATGGTCCAGACCCTAACGCCAATTAAATTTCCAAAAACGGAATTCTTGACATGAGGCCTCGGAGTTAGTCCCTTTTCGACTACCGCGATCCAAATCAGGACTAGTGTAGAAGAAGAAGTGTAGGAAGACAGAAAATAAAACAAGAAAACCTCTCTCTGAGAAGGGGCCCTGAGTGATTTTGTCTTTTCTGTTTGGTATTCAGGAGGCGGGGTTGCCCCTACAGTGAGAAGCTAATCAATGATTTCCTTTGATCCTCAGATTCGGCTGAAAAGGGACGGCCTGAATCGAATCATCAGGAGTCTCCCCCTGAAATAGTTGTAGAGAGTTGTTTCGTATGGAACAGTTTTCTTGTGTTCTCGTATTTAAAAGTCTGTAGAGCAAGCAAAATTATATTAGAGTACACTAAATTTTTCTTTGTGATTTTTTTAACAAGATATAAAAGAGCCAGATTACATCTGTCTTAAGCCCTGGTTTGTAAAAACACAAAATCGGACGCTGAGCAGTGCGTCCGAATTTTCCGCTTTCTTATTGGCCCTAGTTGTCATCACGTGACCGCGGCACCAAAAATAACGTTGAATCTTAGCGTACGTAAATCTCGAATCAGTCGTGGTTTTATTAGAGCGTCCAAAACGTGCGAAATGGCCGATGTTTCTACCTATTCGAATGAGATAACGGTGGCATTCGCTCACTACGCATGCGTTAGATGCGGACGCATCGCTAGACGTGAATTCTAACAAACCACCCAAGCGAAGATAAGAAGCTGATATCGATGAGCAGGGCGTGTTTTAACGCTTTGACGTGCGTTTTCAATCCTTACAAACCAGGTCTTTAGGCAAGTAAACAACAGTAACTACAACTATGATTATGAATCGGACATTTTTCTGTCAGTATGTTTTTTTATAGGTTAGAGTTATTACTTGCTTGCAACAGTGGTTCACGTCATTTGGCTAATTTCTGCAGTTTACTTGCCCACTGAAGATATCATGAACGACGGCCCTTCAGTTATAGTAAATCAGAAAAGCATAACACATTTAATTGAACTTTTGAAAGTTCTAGCTGAATGCTAATGAATCTAATGGTTATAAAACCAACATTAAACCGTTTATATTAACTAAGCACAATATATTGTAACACATTCAGAATTTAACTACATTTTTCACTGATTATCTAAGATAAAACTTTTGGGTACGACTTTCGACCCTTAAAAAGTGTGAATATAGAACTAAAACTTAAATTTATTTACGCATTCATAAACAGCGATACAAAATAAATCGTTATTTTCATTCCTTGACCAGTTTTAATTATACTAAATTAATTATATTGATTGATCTAATTTTGATTATATCATCCGATAACTTGGATATTACCACGTCATTGGATTATCAACAATCCTTTAGATGAGAGTTTCATTGATACTTAGGACGAAACTGCGCATTAGAGACGAAACGATTAAAGGCCTCTTAATGTTAGGTATCTAATAAAATAAATTATCCTTCTTCAAGAGACTTATTATTGCCTTTCTTCACTTGAAACCTAACGGGTATGGTTCAGTTCGTAAGTGGCAACAGAAATGCAGAATGAAAATAAATTATTTCTCGAGCCTCGATTGGTCAATCAATGACACTTGGGAACATAACACCAATTGGAACGCTGACCGAAGGAGGCAGAAGAATGAAAGCTGGAGGAAATTACGTCATCTGAAACTAGTTTAGTTTAGTTTGAATTATCGTCGCACTAGAGCTACACGAGGGCTATTGGCGACGGGCGTCGTATTTTAGAACCACAGTCAAGTGACGAGCCGACACCTGAGTAGGCACCCAACGCAACCGTTAAGGGCGACATAGTACGCAGCGTTGGGACTTTGGAGGATATTTAACGTGCACTCCATCTACACAAGGTATTATTCGTCGGACATTTTTGGCTGCACGGGCCGTTTATAGGTCGGCAGTAATTTTGGCGATGCCCGGACCCGAACCTGGGACCTTCCGCATGCTAGGCGAATGCCTAACCGACTGGGCTCTCCAGATCCTCATCTTAAATTAGAAAATTCAACTGAAAGTGCGATAAAAATGAACAGTAACCATCCAATATATTGTTAGGTTTCGATATAGTGTCTTTTGGTCGCAAAAACAAAGGATATGAAATTTTCCACTTTTCTCGAAAAACTCGTAAGAAAGAGCAGAATGTTCCCTTTTCATTTATAGTCTACAAAGATTTCAACAATGCTTCTAGACTTAGAAAAGGTTTGTGAACTTATGTCCGACGGGACCAAGAATTCAATTTTAGGTAAGTTATGTTCGTTTCATCCGCACAACGGGAAAATGATGAAGAATCTAGAAAAGTGGGGTGTATTTTTGGGACGGGACTGTATTTAAATGGATATTTGGAAAGCCATTCTATCGACTTTAAATTTAGCTCTATTAAACGAAGAGTTGGGATTGAAGTTTTATTACAATTTTACTTTTGGGATTAGTTTTTCCCTAACATTGATCTTGTATTGGTAAAAAAGCTTATTTTTAACATATGAAAATACTTTGAGATTTATTTAAAAGTACAGATCAAATGTTGTAGCGATATCATTGTAAGGGCTAAAAAAATAAGGTTATTCAGAAAAATTTGGCTTAGCTTAGTTACACTAGTTTTATAAAGAAACCTGAAATTTTGAGAAAATAAGCAAAACTTTTTTGTATTGTTTCTTTTGGTTATACACTGCTCAAAACAATTAGGGGAGCACTTTCCGTACTTTTGTTAACCCTTTCAGTTGCAACTTTTTATTTTTTATTTTAAAAATCCAAAATTTGTGTAATAGTTTCATTATGCATCTAGAATGAAATGTTAAAAACCCGGTCCAAAAATCTTAATTTTTTAACTAAAATTTAAGGGGGAAAAATTGGAATCATTACTTTTGAATAAATTATAACAATATTTTTTTCAAAACTTTATTTGTTAAAAAAAGTTAAAATCAATTTTCAAACATCTAAGAATGCCAAGCGAGAAGAATTTAGGGTCAATTTATTTCATAAAATGTTTTGGGAGTGAATTTTATTTTACCATGTTTTTCCTATTTTCATTTAATTAAAACAAACATTATTTAATTCTTCAAAAAACATGATTCTTTCATCTAACGATAAATATGTGCGAGCTAAACTTAGTGAGGAAAAAGTCATCGGAAGCTGATGATTCCAAATGGAATCATTAAGGGTAAAAGGGTTTAAACCATGCATTCCCCTAATTCTTTTGAGCAGTGTATTTTGTGAGGAAAAATGTGTTATATAACCTAAATTCCAAATTGGTTGAAGCTTTTAATATTTTCAAGGTAAAAGATAGGTATCAAAGGTTAAAGATAGGTTGACACTTTACCTTGACCTATCTCACTCTTTAACTCTCCACCTGCTAACACCAAGACTCCCTAGACACTCTCCGCATTTTCTAGCCATCTTCACTTCTTGTCTGCCTTTTCTTTTCCCTTCTGGTTTATGAAATGTTAGATTTTTAGCCTACTTTTCTTTTTTTAATTCGAAAGAATTACAAAAATGAAAAATTAGGTATTGACATGCGGTCTATGTCCGTCTGTCTGTCTCTCTGTCCGTACCTCCCCTTCTAAAATCAATTATATCATTCGGATCTTAAAAAAATCTTTTTTTTTTGTTAGAAAGCTATGACCTCAGAGACCTTACTTTCATACTTTTTGTCCGCCTGTCTGTACGTCCGGACGGACATAAATCTACCATCTGTCGGCGAATTTCCCATTGAATTAGCATTGAAATTCAATTTTGAGTCATTTAAATCACTGTTGCAATCAACAATGGCATGAGAAACTTTATTTAAAGATATTTGAAGCAAAACAAAAATTTGAAGCAATTCAAAATTTTTCATGAATCATTTTGAAATTACGTCATAAAATGTAGCTCAATGTGGTTCTTTGATTGTCATTAATTGTTTACCAAGAAAGCGGCAAGGCATATTTTTTGCATACAATTTACAAACTGCTTAGTTTACAATTTACAAACGGCTTAGTTTTAATTTACATTTATTTTTTTTAATGTAGTTTGGAGCAGTCTCATTATTTTTTGTTATTAATAAATATTTAATTATTCTATGAACTACAAATAAATCGAGTAGATGATAAATAATATTAAGTTATTTGTGAAAGAATATTAAGGAAAATAGTTGATTTTGGCTTTTAGAAGTTTAAATTATAGCTGGATGCTGTTTTTAGAGATTTTTTTTTTCTGATGTGTGTAAATCTAGTGTAGAAACGATTATTGTTGATATTTACTGTTATGAACCTAGTTGTTTCCCGATTAGAATTTCAGTAAGTATTTAAGTAACAGGAAAGTATTCTATTTTAGTTCTTTAAGAACTTCTTGTTTTATTGAGTTTTCGTCTTCATATCTGCATATGTGGCCAAGCCATCTAAGTTGAGACACTTTGATGACTTTTACTAAATTAGGTTCTCAAAACATCAGTTGTAATCCTTGATTGAATCTAATTCTCCACATTTAGTTTTCTGTTATTAGTGCAGAAATCCTTCTTAAGATCTTGCGTTCATAAATTATTAGTTTATTTTCATCTGACTTATTGAATAATATTATGATATGAAATAATATATTTAAAGTTCATAATTACTATCATATAATTTAATCAAGCTCACTTTGCCATAAGCAACTGCAAATGTAAAAGTTACCGGTATAACAAACTAGTTTAAACGATCAACTTAGGAGAAACAAATCTCATTTACTTCTTTTTAGAAAAAGAACTAAATAACTGACTAATTGACCAAATAAATTAGTTGGAGTAAATGAAATAGTAAAACTAAATGATTTATCCTAAAAGAAGGAAAACGCACATTCCATCGAGTAGCAGAATTTCCATGGAGGTAAGATTACGATACAAATGCTACAGAAAGAAAAACAATGCGAAAACATGCTTGACAACTGAAGCTAGGATCTCTTCACTTGTGCACCCAAAACACCACTTGGCGAAAGATTTGGAGCAAAAGTAAAGAGTAATTGCTGTTGCCACAACTGTTTCATCTGAGAAAATTTGTTTTTAAAAAATGTGCAGGAAAATTTAAGGTAACATGGAACAAAAGAACGGTTCAAAAAATACGGAATTTTAATTTAAACTTACTCCCTAAATTGTGCCTTTTAGAAAAAAACTGATGTAATATCTATTCGAATACGTGTTTGGAATTAGCATGTTTCAAATTATATACCGCTGTTGTTTTCTTTTTCTTTGTACTGCGATTTCATTGGTTGCTTCGGTTTCATTTTCAAAATGACCGATATAGATGAAAAGAAACTTTTTTTTATATATATGCAAGCTTTCTTTAACAAATGATTTGAACCTTTAACAGCAGACAGCAAGAAGTTGACATTTTTTAAATTTAATGAGTAAAATATGCTTTGAATACCAAAACAAAGTAATTCCAGACAAAAAATAGAAACAAGATGACTGGAACTGTTGCCATTCACGACGTGAAACAACCCCATTGGGCATTTTAGAAAAAACTGATGTAATATGTATTTCATCCGTTTGTTATATTTGAGGCTGGTATTGGCAAGAATGGTATTTAATTTTTTTAAAATCTAACTTTGTTGCCAGCTTCAAATAGCATTATTTAAAAACCGCAATTCTCAGCCTTTAGAATAACTTTTTCTATTTACTTGAAGAGTAGAAATTTTAAGTACTGCTGTATACATACAGTCCCTGGACAAATTATTAGACGTACTGCAATATTTCATGTATCAATCAATGATAAACAAAATACCTTTAGAAGGACATTTGTGTTCCTAAACTTAAGCTATTGAATAGAAAATACTATCTGCTATACTTAATACATATATCACCATTTTTTTTTAAATGGATATGGCATTATTTGGTATGTTTTCATCATTACTAAAAAATTACAGTGCGTCTAATAATTTGTCCAGAAACTGTATATATTTAACACAGTGAACAACCAACTTCAAATAAAATATATATAAGTGCTCTACGTCACGAATATTGTCAGAAGATATATGTAAGTTTCTGTGGTTTGGAGTTTATAAAATCGACTTGGCGCCTTTTCAGACGACTTCATTTTTTCTTCGCCAAGCACTTTCATGTAATTTAACCTCCCCAAGAATCTCTTTTGTAGAAGACATTTCTCACTTAATAAAACAAATGCGGTGCTAAGCTAATTCCCAAAGTTGTGCTCGACTTCAACATTTCTGACTTTATATGACAAGTGTGGCCTCTTTTAGCATAAAACTGTCAGGAATTGCCCCGAAAGAATTAATAGGAATTAGGTTTTATTTTGTACTTGATGGAGAGGGTTGTGTATAAAAAGACGACTTCCTTCCATACGGATGTTAAACAATAATTAAGATTTCTATTTTCCCATCATAAATTAAGACAAATTGCCTGTTATTTGTTAGGTTTAGTGCTAGAATTTTAGTTTGTTTCTGTACTTGGATAATGTGTTTAGTTTTTGTGAGAGTATACAATTTTATGCTTAAGTACACTATTGAGTATACTATTTTACGCTTAAATTGTTTAAGATGTTGTTTGATTAAATGAAGATTTGTCAAAGAAACTAATAGGATGTATATTTTGTTTGAGTAGGAAGTTGCGTCTAGTCTCACTTTTATGTTATGCATTAGAGTACTTATCCTAAAATCAGGACTATTACCGCATGATTGAAAATTATTTTGCTATTTTATCGAAGATAAATATTGCAGTTATTTAATTTGTAAAAAAATTGAAAATTTTTAATGTTTGTTTATTCGAAATATATTCTGTGTGTTATGGGCGTTACATTTTTATGGAGAATGACCTCTAGTTAACAAGAAAAAATTGTTAAGTACTTTATACACTATCAGCTTTATAGCCCCAGCGTTTCACGGGTGTAACCTTAATAACGGTATAACTTGCATAATATGTAAACATTTTTAATTTATGCCAATCGACCCGCCTTCTCACTGGTTAGCTCCCTATCAGGATATTATAATCCATCCTCCCCCTATGCTGATGTCACTTTTACATATCAAAGGGACGGGATCTACACGGACATTATGAGTTTTTGAGGGCCTTCATTCAAATTAGAGTTATTTCATCAAGTCTTTAATTTAACAATGATAATTAAGTAAAGTTTATAACTAATGTGGTTGCTGAAAGAATTGTCAATGTTTAAAAGAATAAATAAATCCGCAACAATTTAGAGCGTTTAAAACCAGTAGAACAAGTAATAAAGTATTATGGTTGCTTAAAACAGACAAAAATGAACCTTTAGCGACGCATTTACGGAGGGGCAGGACAAGGACAGGACATGTGAACCTTCGCCAACCTTTACCACTGTTCTTCCAAGACGTTACCAAAACTTTCACTTGTTAGTGATTGGTTTTGTGTGCTCACGTGATATTCCAAACCAATTACTGGCCAGTAAATATGCTTGTGGTAGCGTCTTAGAGGAAAAGTTGCGATGTTTGGTGAAGATTTACATGTCTTTCCATGAACCTGTTCCTCCATGTTCCCCCTAGATTAAAAAAAGCATCAGAACACGCTATCAAGTATTATGGGTGACTCAAAAGAGGCAAAAATAAACCTTTAAAAAACGTACGCCAAAATGAATAATTGAATCTAAGATCTCCTTACCAGTGACAAACTTGTAGATGGCCCGGAACCCCTTGACTTCGGGCGATGAATGGTGTGACCTGAACTCGACTGTCATTGAAGGTCCGTTAGACATAAGTTGCGCCGGTAGCTTGTTGCCGCAAAAGTTGTCCACTCGCTCTTTCTGACCTTTGATTGTGATAAACACCATCACTGCGTCCACGCTTTCACAGCTGAAAAAAAAGATAGTTATTAGTTTCCATGTTCTCTATGCAATCGATGTCTACACACAGAAAACTCTGTGCGTTTTTTTTAATAGAAAACAAATAGTGATTGTCCCCCTGTTATTACTAGTTGTGTTTAAAGAACAGATAAAATGTGTTGCAACCAATTGACAATGAATGGTTGGCACAAAATATGTGTTGAAGTTGCAGCATGCATTTATTCTTCCAAAATGTAGCTTTAAATTTTGGATATGTAGCTATACTAAAGCTTAAAACACATAGAATACGGTACATTAATATTAATGTTATAATTTGGTTATACATCTTTAGAAACAATGCAGTTTTTTGTCAATAATAATGGCCTCCTCTCGCCATCGTAGTTGTGTTGAACAACTCATTATAAAACATTAAGTGGAAGTTTATGAAAAAAGTTCATTGTCGTTGACTCTAAGGTTTATCAACTAGAGTGTTTGAATAAAGGAATACACGAAATGAAATGGGGGTTGTTATAACCAGAATTTTGTTTTAGGTACCAGAGAGTTAGTTTTTTAAAAACTATAATTTAATTTCTATAAAAAATATCTATTACAAAATAGAAAAGTAAGCATACTATTAGCCCTAGAAAATATAAAGACTTCTGCTTTCGGAAAACCGCTAGTTGATAAACTTAAAATAGAAGAAAGTGTGTACTATACCGGTTCTCATAATTATAAGTTTTCATCAATATTTTAAGTTTTTAATAACATTGCACGCTATTATTAAAATAAAAAATCAGTTATTACACTATAATGGAACACATTTTCAATTTAATTATCAACTCCAACCCCCCAAAAGTTCTACAAAATTTACAGGCTCACAGTTATAAGGATAGTTCTTTTCGTCCATACTTGTTCCCGAGTTTGTCATAAAAGAAGTCGCCACAAAAAATTATTTAAGAAAAAATAATGAAAAAATTAATGTGAGCTTGTAAGTATCGATATTTTTTTTACTTGGAGGTTAATAAATTAAAAAATAAAATTTTAAAGATTTATTTTTAAACGATATTTATTTAAGATTTATTTTTTCTGCCTTTTTTAAAGGAGTATACATTTTTCAAAAAGAATTTTCTTGAACCAACCTTTTTTTTAAAAATTTAGTCAGAATAAAACTTTAGTATGACACAACGGACAATATGTTATGAATAATATATTATACTTTTACGTACAGCTATTACTTTTAACTTCTGACAAACAGTGAAATAATACCAAACTACTATTGACAAATGCTGAATAATTATGTAACATGTACAAAACTCAACCGAAAGTAACCCATTGTTTACGACGTTGCAACACATGTAGTAAACAAACGAAATGTAACTTTGCAACCGTCACTCAACACTTCTGTCAGTACGAGTTGAGCAATAATCTCAACACGTCTTATAGTACGAGTTGAAGATTATTGGAATTCGTGAGAGATTGCCTCTAGTAACGCCATTTCAGCTTCACAATTCAGAAAATAAAGTGTCAAATGTGAGCAAGATTGGTATGCTATGATCAAAGTGTAGTCATTTTTCTTACTGAAAAGTGTGTTTAAATGACATATTTGTGAAACTTGAAGAGAAAATATTTAACAGTTGTTCAGGTTAAATTACTCGAGTGTGCTATTTTATGAAGTTAGTTTTGGAAAGTTTTAAATATGTTACGTCTTTTTAAAATTTATAAACATTTATATGTATGATCAACATATCACATTATGTATTCTTAATACCAATTTATGATACAAATGAAATTGCATTACAATGTTTTAATTTCGTTTATGAACAAAAGTTAGCCCAATAACGTGAGAAGTAAATCGATAAAACCAAAAAAAAAAACCCATCTTGAAACTATTTACCATAATTTAAGTGCTGGTTGGTATTTAATTACGGTAGATTAACCAGTGAATGAACGCTTAAGCACAATTTGTTTTATGAAAATTCATACATTTTAAAGAAAATATAGCTTCTGGTGTATGACAATGTGAACACATCTGTCATTACATGTAAATTCTACAAAAAAAAGGTGACTTTATATTGCATTGCTTTGGGTCATTTGGGGGTCCAAATAAAAAGTGGTACAAAAGCCAAGTGAATGAACAGTTCTTACCAGTGAATGAACACAAAAATGTCCATCCAATAAACATGTTGGATTTTAATTAAAAACTAGATTCAACCAATCAGATGTCAGATAGCTTCCTACTAGATGGGAGGAAGTCAGTGTTGCCAATTCATCCAGTTGAATGATATTCAATCCTTATTTTTTTAATGTATTTACCAACTCTTCATTCACTGGGGCCTGTTCACTCACTGGTCAGTTTACCTTAATATTTTAATTTATTTTACCAATTGGTTTACTTTAATTTGTGTCTCTCTAGAGATACGCGAGTGTTATAAGCCTCGTCGTCTTTTTTAATGCATAGAATTTCGTTTCATTGGTTGGTCGAAGAACATCCTGCAAAAATATCATCGAAAAATTATGAAAGTTTTATATTCTTCCTGTTCCGATATGGTAATATATGGGAACTGTGGTTCGTTAGCCACATATTTCGAATTATGTAAAATAAGACCAAATTTACTGTAGTTTACCTAAAAGTAAAAGAAAAAATACAGCAGTTGCCTTGAAGAAATAATATAATCTTGAAGTGTAGAAGAATTTTAACCCTACACTGTTAAAAATTAGGCACTTTGTTTCACCATGATATTGGTTCCTTTCACCATAATATGGTTTCTTTCACCATGATATTTGGTTCCTTTCACCATATATGGTTCCTTTCACCAGAATGGTTCCTTCACCAGTGAATTGGTTCCCTAGTAGCTGCACGGCTGTGTGGTAAACTTAAACCATATTTTTGGTATTCGGTTGAACCATTTCTCAGGTTTTTGTTTCCAAATCCAGAAAAATGGTTCAACCAAACACCGAAAAAAAGAAGGTGAAACATTTCACCACACAGCCGTTGCAGCTACTAGGAAACAATATCATGGTAAAAGGAACCAATATCATGGTGAAACAAAGTACAAAATTTTTAACAGTGTAGCATATTCATAAATCTTTCGATTTAGAGTATTTTACGATTTTATAAATTTAGAACTTTAGAAAATATATTTAAGGCTGCATAAACCCAATAAAACTTTCCTAGAATAACATATCTACTAAAACCCAAATTGAATACTTAAAATGACTATTTGATAATAAAACATTTCAATCTATTCTTATATATCTTTCGAAAGCGCACCCATTTCCCCTTTTATTGAATAGTCGATTTTTAAAAGTAAAGGAAACAATTTTAAGGCGGGAAAAGCAAGAAGTTATTTCCAATGCATTTTATTTTTGTTGAAGGTAATGGCGTTGGACGCTCAAATTTAGCATATTTATTATACATTGCCTCAGAAATCCCAGTGGTTTGAAGAAAAAAAGTCGATTTTAAATAAGCGAATGGTTTAATGTAAAAACGGGTTAAGTCCACAGCAAGACTTTCTACCGAGCTTCGTTTTTTAACATTTAAGTAAAAGGAGAAGCTTACACGGAAATCTTTCAGAGTATCTAAGGTCTTTTTTTACGTTTAGCTATTGAAAGAAATCGATTTCCGTAATATTCGTTTGGAAAGGACATTCTCAAAAAATTTATTGTAAATTATATTTTCGTATTTGATATTATCGATTGTCGCCGATTTTATTTTTCAATATTTCAAAAATTACGGGAATTCTATTAGCTTGTTTCAGGTGATGTTATTCTTTCAAGCTTTCATTACTTTCTTCATTCGATTGGTGCTCTTAATGGTTCTCTTTTCCCATAGAGCATAGCTTTATAATATTTTGAAAAATTGTATCTTTTAAGATAAATTAATAAGGATGAATATATTTTATTCCATCAAATATTTCGTATCCAAATCCACAAAAAGATCCGTTTCAATTGTTTTCTCCAAAAATCATTTTTAAAAACTCTTCTAACTAGACGAAAATCGATTCTTTTAAAAAATCCATTTTTTCAATAAACCTTCTTATAATAAATCAATTTTTTGAATATTTCTTAATAAAACGATTCTTTTGATTCTTTCTAAATACATCGATTCTTTCGATTTATTACGAGCCTACTTGAAAGAAATATCCAACATCAATACTTCTTTGGAGCTAAATCAAGATTATCTTAGATTAAATGTGGGAATGGGATTCAGCGGTCGTTATGGTACGGCCAGTGTATTACGGCTGTTATATTCAACAGAACGACTCTTAAGATCTAGTATCTTAATAAAGATTAAATAAGATAAAGATGTTGCCGGAATAAAAACAATGCAAAAAGTGGCTTGGCAAGTGAAGCCATTATCGCTTCTTTTACGCACCCAAACCCTATTTGGCGCTATTCTAACAAGAAATTGCTGTTGTTACATATCTCTTTGAAGCATACAAACGTAAAAATCCGTCACCTGATTGTCGGGTTTTAAAGTAACACACATGCATTTTTAAACATTTAAAAAATATTATTTTGCTAAATTTTAAAATTTAAATTTTGTAGCAGTCATTTTTTAACCATCTTCTAATGAAATTATAATTCAGTTTAAAACAAATTAAATTTTCAGGATTTTTTTTAAATTTTAAACTCGTGCACTGAAAACAAGATTACACTTTAAACAAATTGTGTATCCATCAAAGGGATATAATACTTCATTAGAAACTTTATTAAAAACATATTTAGAAATTCAAGTGTAACAAAAATCTGCCAACAACGGCAAAAATTATCAGTGTTTGTGTTTAAACAGTCGATTTTTAATATCCATACAACATGTTTTTCTTAAAATCTGAGAAATTTGTTTCGTTTCAATTTCTTTGTATATGTTCTACTTTACGACTATTGTCACGAAGTTCTTTTGTCAATAAGGTACATAAAATTTGACTTGGCGACTTTCAGAATTCTTCACTTCTTTTCTCGCCCAAGCACCTTCATCTTATTTAACCACCTCTGGTATCTCAATAGATTAGGCTTAGTGTGAGAAAGGAGTATTGTTAAGAGTGTATCCATGCGAATAAATTGCTACGAAGGATTGGGTTTCTACGATTGGGCACGTATCTAGATGGTGTTTGCATATGTTTTAATTGGGATAGAAATAAACGCGACAGTTTATTAAGGTATACATACACACTAGAAAAGGCCAAAAATAACCAAATTAGGCATTTTTTGTTTTTAAGTTCATTAGAATCTCCAATTCTTCCTCTTTAAAGTGATGTAAAGTTTGTACTGAAACTCCCCTCTAATAAAAAGTTAGAGGTTTTTCTAATCATCCAAATCATGAAGGTTAGTTAACTTTTATTACCCTTAAACTCAATTTTCTCAAAACTTCATTTTTTTTCATGTAGTTAATCTTTGCTTAAACAATTAATCACATAAAGTGTTAAATATTAACCATTTTCTCAAACATTTTTCAGGTATTTGTAAATTTGTAGTATTATTTATTTGTAGAATAAGTTGGGGGAGGGCGTGAACCTCGAAAAAAAGATTTGGTTATTAAATTAATTTTATATTGTATGTCAGTTATTTTTTTTCTAAAACAATTAAATTGGATTTTTTTTAATGTTGCTTATTATAAAAAATTATAAATAAAAAACGAAAAGAGCCACAAACTTGGTTTGAGGTTCACGCCCTTCAGAATGAATTGGTGATTAATTTGCATGACAATTTTATAGGTCTAAGTTAATTAGTTCTAGAGTTATGAGTTTAAAAAACATTCTAATTAATGCATAAAATGCTAGCTGCACAATGATTATTGGCGACGAGCCTTTTAGTTTAGAACGGCGGTCGAAGGACATGTCTTATGTCATGAGTGGCCACAGTTCCACAATAATGAAAATAAGGTATTGATTGTTTGATCAGTGTAGACTGTAGTGAGTGGAGCTTACCGTGTAAACCGCCAAACACAGCAACCACCAATAAAATCTATTAATAGAAGCAGAAATGAATTATGTTACGGTTAAACAAGCCAAGTGACGGGGCTGACACTTGAGTTGGCCTCCTACAAAACCTTATCGAAACATAGTACGTCATGTCAGGACTTAAGACCAGGACTGATTGAACATGAAACCTATCCCACATACAAGGCGATATTTATTAACGAGATATTTTTTGCATAGCATTATCCAGTTATTTCGTTCATAGGATGGCTAAGTAGAGGAAAGACTCCATAAAGTATTCTCATCAGTGGCGGCATGACGCCTTAACCCACCGTGCCACGCTGACGCTATATATCAGTAAATTTTTTGTTGATGAAAAAATTACTCTTCTACCATGTTGATGCAATAGAAGCTACGGTTATTTTTCACAAACAATGTGATGTAGAATGACTGTAGTTCATTATATTGTTTAGCTTCCACACTACGTTTATAACGTAAAAAGTGGAAGGTATTATAATCGTTCAGTCCGTCCGTCTGTCTGTCACCCACTTTCATAGCCCAAACTACAAATGCTACGGACAAGTGTGATACGTCAAAAAATTCAGCGTATCGAAATTAGAATACATTGAAAATTTCAGAGAAGAATTCGAATTCGAAGTACTTCAATTATTTAAAAAACTGCAACATTTGATGCTCATTTAAAAAGCATAGGAAGCCATTTTTAATAGAATTTAATCACCATTGCCATTCGCAACAATCGCTCGAGAAACTTTAATTCTTTTAGACAATAAATTAAAATAAATTTATTTTAGAGGCATCGATCAGTTTGAAATGACGTCAAGTATATTTCACTACGATTTCTTTGTATGTTGATATGAAATATTTTCTTTCTATTTTAAAACGAGGAAAATTACATATATTTTTTTTTTGAAATATAAATTGATTTTTGTAATTTACTGAATTTTTGAAATAAAATAAATGAAACAAGCCAAATTTAGCATGTAAATGTTTAATATAGAATTAATGCTGTGTTTGGCGCCCTTCTACCTGTTAAATACAACTTTTGTGTGGAAGCGGGTTAAGTGACAGATTCTGTTACAAACCTACTTGTTAAAACATTGCATAGGTTTGTTGGAAGGCTGTTTTGAAAATTATGAGTTAAGTGTAACACTGCCAACGCATTTTCGTATGAAATTAGATGACTTATAATTTGCAATAATAACGCAAAAATACTCCACAATTATCTATACATTTAAGAGGGATTGTCAGTCCCATAGAGCAAATGCATTAGTTTTGTAATCATAACTTCTGCAAAAGTATTGCTTTGCCATGTTAGCCCTTTTTCCCCAGGTATGGGAATCAACATAACATCAAAATGAAACAAATTTTAGAAACGATAATGTTATCTAGCTATTTAATTATATATGTTTAAAGTTTTAAAATGCCAAACATTACAGCAGATGGCGACACTATTTTAAAACTTTATTAGTTAATAATTAAATAACCGGATGTTATTTTCTTTTCAATTTTGTTTTAAATGGATTTTATGATGATTCCCATACCTGGGGAAAAAGGGCTAACATGGCAAAACAATACTTCTGCGGAAGTTATGATTACAAAACTAATGCATTAGCTCTATGGGACTGACAGTCCCTCTTAAGGACTTAAATTAAGTTTAAAGTAGTTTTATTGTGAGAAACGCCAAAATCTTACAAGTGAATTTAAATTGATCAAAATATTACTAAAATTAACTAAACATTAATGAACATCATGAAAGTTTGCTCCTTTTCCTGCAGCTTTGACAAACGTATTTGAAGAGCAATTAATTTAAAAATATTCATTATTAATTTTTGTACACAAGTTAATTTCCTTGTTTAGTTTACATTTTTTGAGGTTTATGCCTGTAAAATAGCGCAAAAATTAAAATGATTTTAAAATTTAATTTCAAAAGAATATTATGAATTTCATTTTGTGAAAAAAAAGAAACGTTTGTAACTAAAATTGTATGGAGCATATAATTATTTTACTTTTTCAAACGATATTATATAAAAAAAATAACACCAGAGTTCCTAAAAAATAAATTAGTTTTTCAATTATAACACGTTCTTTTAATTAAAATATGTTCTACAGACAATAGGTAACTTGTATTATTACTCTCAGGAGAGTTTTAATAAATGACTTTTCATCCCAAACTATCACGTAATTTTAATTAAAATGACTTAGATGTTCCTTTTTTTGTTCACTTATTTTGAATATTATGAAAGAAGCTCCAAAGAATTATTAATTTTTTAATGTTTCAACAAAACGAAAAATCTAAGGGCTTTAATGTATTATCTTTTAATTTTATCAATAAGTCAGTTAATCTGTCAAAGAAATTCGCAAATGGAATGTAATAAAAAATTAAGTAATCGTAATTGCCTAGAAGCTAAACTATCTTCGCTTATAAATATTCGTTCAATTCATCAACACCAAATAATAAGATAAAACTCATTGTAATTTTCATTTTGCAACATGCCAATTAAAATTTCAAAGATAATATTTTTTATTTTAATGTGTCTTTAAGATACTTTGGAATTTCGAAAAAGACAAAATAAAACACTTAAAAACGTTAATTTTTAATAACTAAAATCTTTAATTTAACTTATGTCATGTGTTCTGCCTTTTTAGTACAATAAAGATTTTAAACTCAAGTTGTACGAATTTTATATCAATTTCTTTCCGTTGAATAGCTTGCATTTTTTTAAAAAAAACCAAGAGCTTTAAAATTATAAAAAATATGTAAGCTTTATCTGCATCCAAGTTTAATGTGCGAGATTTTCAAAAAGCAATGGATAATAAAGCCGTCAAATGTTAAAAGGGGTTGAAACTTATTTGTGTGTGGTTCTTTAGTCAACATAAAGTTAGTGTTTACAGATAATCTAGTGTTAAATCAATATAATTTAACAAACATAAGTCTAGTGATTTTTTATTAGAGCATAGTATTAAAAAATGCGTTTTTACAGTGTTTAAAACTATTGAAAGAAACTTTTCAACTGGAAAAATAGGACAATAATAATTTAACTAATACGATTAATTTAAAGAAACTAACGATTAATTTAAAGAAAGTTTTAAGAAGCTTGTTGAAATTAATTAAAAACATCAAAAAATAGCATCCAGGCCTTCGAAAGCAATTACCTTCGCTCAACGTTTAGAGAATGAGCAATAAAATCAATTATTCCCATTCACATAATTAAAAAAACTCCAAAGGCATTCATTGTTTTTAAATAAACATTTTTTTGTACGTATTTTGTAAATAACTTGAATAAAGTCAGTGAGATATGTTATAGAGCTGGGAGTTCTACAAATTTCACAGTTTGTTCTTAAAATGCTACTTTTTTAATCTCCCTGTATCGTTATATAATTTTATTCGGTTAGCACATTCTTAATGACTGGAAAAAGATATCGTTTGCTATTACAACACGTACGACTTTTATTCAGCTTAAGCAACTCTACTAAATCAAACAATTTCTACCCTTACTAAACTCTAGTTCAGAGGTACAGTGCCGTACCTCTAGGCAACGTATCTTATTCACAATTAATAAGCCTTCGACATCAGAAGTACAACTTTATGTCACTCGCCTTAGGTACTGGATACAAGTGAGTAAACATGGTTGGATCACAAATGATATTTTTTTTCTGCAGATTCATCCCTTAGGTGCGTTACTACACATGAATTACTAACTACAAAAATACCCGTAAAAATAGGGAAGTTCATATGTAAATAACCCACCGAAAAAATACATTCATGCCCTGAATGTACACTGTTCCACTCCTTTCAATGTTTTACTTAGTTCTACACTCTTAAAACAAAAGAGTGAAATCCACTCCTATAGGGGAAGTGCATTTTCGGCACCGGAAAGGAGTGGAAATTAAATCATACAGAGTTAAAACCGCTCGTTTGTTTAAGAGTGTATATGGTATAGAAAACAACCCATTTGTAATGAATTTGGTGATTATTGGATAGTGCCTATATTTTGTATGGTGGAGATATCAGGATTTGTGGTGAAAATGAGATTTTTTTACATTTTTTAGCCTACTTTTCTTTTTTTAATTCGAAAGAATTAAAAAAATGAAAAAGTAGGTATTGACATGCGGTCGATGTCCGTCTGTCCGTCTGTCTGTCTGTCCGTCTGTCCGTCTGTCCGTCCGTACCCCCCTTCCAAAATCGGTTCTATCCATCGGATCTTAAAAATTCTTTTTTTGTTAGAAAGCTATGACCTCAGATACCCAACTTTCATACTTTTTGTCCGTCTGTCTGTACGTCCGGACGGACATAAATCTACTATCTGTCGGCGAATTTCCCATTGAATTAGCATTGAAATTCAATTTTGAGTCATTTAAATCACTGTTGCCAAATCAACAATGGCATGAGAAACTTTATTTAAACATATTTGAAGCAAAATAATATTTTCATGAATCAGTTTGGAATGACGTCATAAAATGTAGAACAATTTGATTCTTTGATTATTCATTAATTATCTACCAAGAAAGCGGCAAGGCATACTTTTGCATGCAATTATGCTTAGTTTTAATTTACATTTCTTGTTTTTTAATGCAGTTCGGAGTAGTTTCATTACTTTTGTTATTAATAAATGTTTATTCTTCGAACTACAAATAAATCACGAGCAGATGATAAATAATATTTAATTAATTTGCGAACGAATATTAAGGAAAATAGTTGATTTTGGCTTTTAGAAGTTTAAATTATAGCTGGGTGCTGTGTTTCGATTTTTTTTTCTAATGTGTATAAATCTAGTGTAGAAACGGCTGTTGATGATATTTACTTTAGGAACCTAGTTTTTTTCCCGATTAGAACTTCAGTAAGTATTTAAGTAACAGGAAAGTAGGCTATTTTAGTTCTTTATGAACTTCTTGTTTGTTTTAATACTGCTGCTGAATTGTCAACACTTGTTCTCAAATTTTAGTGCAAATATTTAGTGATTTAAATATATTACCTTTTAAAACAGCATAAAGTCAGTTTTATGGGGTATAATTTGGAAAAATATTTAAAAAATATTTATATTTTTATTATGGAGGTTAATAAATCTCATGAATTTCGCTTAAAATCTAATATAGTCGATTAATTGAAATTTCATAAATTCTTAAAAACCTGGCTTTACGATTATCCTTACATATTATTGCAACATAACTATTTTCTACCGATATTATATTTTCGTGTTTCGTTAAATATTTTATTATTAGAAAATAACCTACACAAGAAAAAAATCTTAATGCAATTGTAATGCAGATTTTCTTACAAGTAGAAACAAATCGTGTTTGCCTACCTCTCAATGCATTCCTTTCGTATCCCCCCATATTCAAATTGAATATCGTATTACTACATGAAAATTGAAACTGGATCTCTATCTAGATTAAATCAAATTTTAGAACGAATTCTTCAATCCACATCTAATGCATTACACGACAACAAAGAGAACAACAGAAACGGGAAAATACATTCTAATTTAAATCCTTTTTCGCAATAAACCCTACAATACGAAGTTACAGCGCAATAATTTTTACGCACAAACAAAAGAACACGCACACGCAGTAAAAATGCATCGTATTTTACGCAGACTTACACATGTTCGGAAAGTATTTGAACAGCTTAGTTGAAAAACGTGCTATGTGACATTTTTGAAAAAATGAATTTTTTTTGTCAATGAATATAATATTCCATCTGTTAAGGGGGTCCTCTACCGATTTTTTCATAAAAATAAATTTTCTTTCAGTAATTTATTAAATAGTTCGAACTCTTTTGAAAAGAATGGTACCTTTATTTTTTCTCTACGATGAATAGAACCATGTTAAATATACTGGTACTACTAAATCTAGTTACATCAACACAATATGCAGTTTCAAAACTTTAAACGCCTTTATGAAGCTGTTCTCATTTTCAAGGATATCCTAACTTCAAATTGATATATCTTATGAACCATTCCTTGTAGACCTAAGGAATTTATACATTATATACTACATATTATTATAAACATGTTGTCTTTACAAAATTTCAATAAGAGTATTTTTTTGGAAAATATAATTTTTTATCCTAACAACTACGTCAAAAAATACAAAAAATTGAAAATTTTAACATATTTTTTTCAAATTTTTGTATTTGATTTATCAAAATTCTGTGAAGACAATATCTTATATATACTATTGTGTATCACTTAAAGTGTTTACCTTGATAATAATCAAATTTTTTATTGACTTATATCAAAAATTGTAAACATCAATTTCTTCATATTTTTGATGGTTTTTAATTTTTTTCAAATATATTTTTAATTTTAAAAATAAAAACAATGGAGATGCATGTATAATACGTATTTAATTAGTAAAAACAAAATTGGGATTAATCCATGTATAAATAAAAAAATTCGGTACCGGACCAATTTGCCCTTTTTCATAAACTTAAAGTTGAGTATATTGAGTTTACCGTTTGCAAGTACCGTTTTTAACGGATTTTAGTGCAAACTAAAAACTTTAAAGCTCATTTTCTCGCTTTCGCCTTTTTGTCACTTAGCACGTTCTTCCACTAAGCTCTTCAATCGAAGCTGACGTCCCATTAAAACAAGTTCCATTTTTTGCAGCGATATTTTATATTAGTCAATGTTCGAAAGGCATTTCTCGATCCATTTTAATTGAGAATTCTTCCCAAATTTCACTGTTCCTTGATGGAATGTGATTTTTTTTCACTTTAAAAAAAATCCTATTTCAAATATTGCTGATTCAATAACTTGACTCGAGATAAAGTTTCATACTTGCGCGTCACTCAGATAAGGAGTGGTAAATAACAATTCCGTCTTCGGTACCCGATTTTATTTTAATTAAAAAAGAAACAATATGAAATATCTGTTGCACTTTAAGAATGTCAGATATTTGAGTTTAGTTTGAATTATCGTCGCACTAGAGCTACACGAGGGCTATTGGCGACGGGCGCCATATTTTAGAACCACGGTCAAGTGACGAGCAGATATTTAAGAACTGAAATAAAAATAACAACTGAATAAACTAAAAAAAACATTTATGTTAACGAAAACACGCGATATGCGGAAGCAAATATTTGAAAGGTGAAGACAATAATTTGGGTAAATCTGAATAAGTAAGTTGATCGTTTTTAGACAGTTGAACCCAGATACATTATAAAAAGTAATATACGATGGTTTAGCATTAAAAAGGAACAAGGTAATACAAAAAGAGTAAAACACTTCAAAGAATCTTAATTAAAATTGTTGTAGCATGTTGCTACATGAATCCCTAACCTAAAGTCTATTTGTTGGTTATTACATGATTCATATATAAATTTTAGACACATTGTGGGAAGTCGAATGGAGCTTCTTAATAAACTTTTTTAGTTCTTATAGAAATTGAAAATCTAGTTAAGAAACTAGTTATTAAAAAAAATTCCTTTCAGTTTAATACAATAAAACTATTTAGCTTTGACAACTAAATAAAATTAGGCGTTTTTGAAAAAAAATCTTTAAATAAATAATAGATATTGTAGAATATTTGAATCATTTCATCGAATTCTTTTTCATGCATTTTTAATTTCACAAGTACATTAATTTAACTGAGAAGGTTTCGAACTGCACATGAATATCATTGAATAAAAAAATTAAAGTTTTCAAGTAAAATGATAGCTATAACATTTGGTAACGCAAACATAACTGTTATTTAAAAGTCCTTCATTCGCCAGTTTTTTTTTTATGAAGTATATCAGGTTTCTAGATAGATCAAAGTTAGAAATCGAAAAGAGTTATCTGATTTGTGATAAAGCGTTGGGGTTTAGTAAGTTTGGGGTGTGTCATTTTTTATAAATAAAGAGATCTATAAGCAGCATACATTTTTGAGTTAGAAATCGATTTATTTTCTTTTAAAATAACATTGATTTATATGATTTTGGGAAAAGAAATAGTAAGAAACGTGAAGCTGTGGATTGATGAAATTTATTTATCAAAATCTTTAGATACCGACTTAATTCTTAAGATTTTGGATTGCATTTCAAAGTCAAATATGGTCTACTTTATACAGTGAATTCTTGATTTAAACCTTAGCGAGACTTTTTTGTAGATATAAACATAGAAAAAAGTTATTGCACTTAACGTATCTCCATTAAAAAATATTTAACTTATGAAATTGAAAATCTTTTAAATATTATTATGCATGGCGGTCCAAAAGTAGGCTACAGTTAATGCTGTACCATTGGTAAGGACTTTGGGTTACTTAGAACAGGTATTTGACATAGTCGTGCTTAGTTTTGTTGGTTGGCTAAAATAAAGTCGTTCTACAGCATGCTTATAGAGTAGCGATTCGTGGACTTCGTTTGGTTTTGTTTCGAGATAGGTTCGGAATATTTATTTGATGCTTGAGGAATAAGCAAATAATGTTACCAGAGTACGAAACTTCGAATCTCGCCATCTGCCATCTATCCTTAAAAATGATTTTTGCTGGTGGAAAATTTGTTCTTTTGTTTATAAGTGCAAACCACTGCTGGTAATCTGAGTAAGGAGCACCGACGCTGGATCCTTAAGACCAACTGAAAGTATGAAAATACGGAGACAGTGCGTAGCATAACATTCATAAACATAAAAAGAAGTCCACTCGACTAGCTTCTCGGGAGCTGATTAGCCCTAGAGCAACGTTAAAACGCCTGATGGACCAGCTGAACCTTAAACCGTACCGCCCAGTTACAATGCCTTCTTGAATACAATCCTATTTACAGATAATTTGCTCATAAACTGACTAAACAACCAGACATGCTTTTGAAAAATAACTGTTGCTGTATAAATAGCTGTATACCTAACTGTAAGCCTACTTTTGGGCCACCCTGTATTTTTTGCACCTTACTTTAAAACTATTGATATCTAAATAAAAGAAATATGCGAATGAAGTTATTTAATATAAACTATAAATAAACCTGTTATTCGGTTTATCGTTACTTAATGAGTTGACAGAAATTAGACCTTTAAAGTCACATATTAACATACTTAAAAGACACGATAATTGCCGTGTTAAGTAAAGTAGTTTGTTTTCTAGCCTAGTGTTGAGTAGCCTCGCCCTTTCTTGATAAGAAACATAATTTTGATTAATTTCTGTAAACATTTAAGAGCACTCAGATTAAATACGTTTCGTTGAAATATAAAGATTTGGATGCATTTTTGCGTAAAAGGCGTTGTTAAAATTTATTTTAGGAACAGAAATTTATTAATTACAATTACTTGTTGTTATACTCAAATTGGATTGACCTCTTATATGTACTATAGGGCAGAAAATAGTTTTTTCCAAAATAATGCATCAATATTAAAAAAGAAATATGAAGTTTAAATTCTTGTACAAATAGTTAACCGAATTCTATCATATATATCTAATATTGGGTAATCATTGAAAGTTGTGGAGTTTCACACCTCTTATTTTCGACAAGCTTATGTGCAATTTTTTTTAAAGATCTCAAGGTTTAGATAGTATAATTTATCCGCAGACTTTTTTTTATTTAGAAAAATGTATTGGTAATTAAAAATGTGCAATTTCATTTATTTGGTTTATTTAATCTAACTTGAATGCATTTTATTATTTATGAGTCACAATACGAGATATAACAGAAAAGCGTCTTACAATCCAAAACTCTGAATAGTTATAAGCTAAAATATCTAAAATTTAATTCAAAGTTGCAAAATCCAATGTTTAGAGTTTTACCTATCATTTTATACCAAAATACGCATTATTTAAATACGACATAAAACTTTATAAAAAAAATTAATGCGTATTTTAGTAAAGTAAAAACAGTAAATATAATATTTAGAGCATTGACAAGATTGCAGACATTTCAAAACGTAAGACAAAGTAAAGCCTTTTACAGATTTATCAAGCGATAAAAACAAAATCTTCCTTTAAAAGGTTAAAAAACTTACCTGGGATATTTATTATAAAACATTTTCTTCGAAGTAAACACAGCACATTAGGGAGTTTCAACATACTTTTTGAGAACACATTACGTATTCTATATCTTTTAGCAATTTTTTCCACTTTGTACTTCCAGGTTGCTTTAAAGATTTCCGTATAAATCCAGGAGTGTTTTTTTCATGTCACTAGAATCGATATTTTTTTGTGTTTCTATCTTTTACTGGATTTCAGGAACGGCAGCTTTCGACAGTGTCTCAACAATAATGGAGGGTGGTAAAATAAAAGGGTTCCGCTCAGTTGAAGGAGCTATAAATTTTGCTTACTTCGGGGAAAATGTCTATAAATAGGACCTTTTTATCACGTGTTTCTTAAAAGAAACTAAAATGTGTAGGATATTTTGTTTCGTTAAAGTAGCGATTTAAAGTGCTAGTTTGGTATTGTAACCAGTTAATGTAAATAGTAGTTTTTTAGTTGAAAGGTAGGTACATATATATTCCGGCTTGCGGTGCTTGATCAGGGACCCGCTTATGAAGCCTTCGTCAAGTAAGACGGACACATAAAGAATTTTTACTGTCACATAGAAAGGAAGTACACCCAGGGCGAAGGCTGGAATCGAACCCGCACCCGTTACAGTTCGCAGACTGCTAGCATAATGGTCCAAACCACTCGGCCATCCGGGCCCCCGAAAGGTACCTTATTTGTGTTTGAAACGTCGAACAAATTACAATTTGTAACAAAATCGTAATATTTAAGTAGATACCTATGGGCTTGAGTGCTGGAAGTTAAAAATAAGCCGCACAAGTTTACAAAAAAATCAATAAAAGTTTAATAAATTAACATAAAATTATTTAATCTTAAGTTGAAATAAAGCAGTTGCAAATACCCAAGGATGTTGTAGCAACACCCCACTTCCGCTGTCAGATTTCACTCGAATGCGCCGGTAAAATCACAGGAAGTGGCGTTGTTGGTTGTTGAGTTTCCACGCACCCGAGCTACATCTGGCGCTATTCCTAGGCAGCCGCTGCGAGTCACCTCATCTAACTTCTTTGAAGAATGAGCCCGACCGACCAAGGGCCTTTAAACATTAAAGTGCGTCTGTGTTAATTCAATGGCAACAATTATTTTCTAAACCACATTTCTCTGGCTGTAATGAATATTTTTCAAACGTTTTTTTTTCGTATGATAAATGTAGATGACTTTCAGGTCTCTATAATTCCTTTTTTTAAAAATTGATTAGAATTTTTTGTATAAATTTATTTATAATTAAAAGGTGCGACATCTATGGCAATTGTCTTTTTAAATAACTCTTGTTAACAACTAACTTCTAACTTAGCGTTTTAAGGGACATGTCTAAATTGTGGAGGTGGTGATAGATGGCAGCATCTGTCTTGTATGTGTGTGTATGTCGTGTCCGTCCTTCTTGACGAGGGTTTATAAGCGGGTCTTTGTGACCAAGCACACAAGCCTGAAAATATATGTCTACCAACTTAACGTTTTCAACCTACTATTTCGTTGGGCTATATGTGTCAATTGAAAGACTGTATAGCTTGGCAAAAGGCATGACTCCCTCAACGTTGATTCCGATTGATTGATTATTTTGAAAGCATCTGACAACATAGTGTTTCATAAAAAAAATGCAACTTAGTGTCAAGGGTAATTTGATAGTTTCCAGCTGTCAATTTCTAACCTCCTCTTTAGGTGCTGTAACAGAGCCATTTCGCTTCGTAATTTAGAACCCCGATCAAGTGACGAGGTCGAACCTAAGCAGGCACCCAACAGAATTTCAATCGACATCGTACGCTAACGCCGTCGGGACTTTAGACTCCACAGATTTAAAGAGCATCTCTATTCCAGTATACTCTGGTATTTTAGTTGGATTTTGGCTGTATATTTCCATTTATAGGAAGGCAGTGACTGACATTGGATTTTAACCAGTGCCAAACGTCTGCGATCCGACCTGTACTGATAGCGTGTCCAACGCTGGGCTACCACGCAACCAGAATTTAGTGTAGAAATCTATATAATAATAAAGACACTTAAAATATTTTGTTTGTTTAGGATACTCACTCTCTGGGCGGTTCATGTGGCAGATGCAGATCAAAATCGGTGAACTGTATCTGCACCCTTTCTTTTCCCCTCCCTTGAAATGTGTACGAGCAGAACACATCTTTGGGGTAAGGCTCCGGGTACTGGGGGCTCGTAAAAGTTCCGTTTCGAGACACCTCACTGGAGAACTCCTGGCCACAGTGGTAAGGAACTGTGAAGGAAAAGAGAAGATAAGATTATATTAACTTTAGTTGCTTAAAAGTCATAAAATTTTCACACGTATAATTTAAATATTAAGTAGATTTCGTTATGATGACGTTAAACCTGGTGAGTAAATGTACTTCGTAAAGTAAAAATGCATGCGTTTGGATGGGAGTAATAATGCGACCAATATAGGCATCGCCATTTTAATAAAGTCAAATGAAGAGTTGGTATAGCTTAAGTCAACATAAAAGGCTTCATTACAAGATATTATACGAACCCGAGAAGCTTTAATTATCCACTATTAGTTATTTGACAAACAGTGTCTTTAATGACTTGGTACCAGATACATGTATTTCGAGTCCATATAGTTTGTGATACTTCGATGTTTATAAATTAGTGTGAAACCATTTAATGGAGCATACATATATATCTTTTGGTACTTTTCCATTTCGCCAACACAAATAGCGCCAAACGGAATATTTGGCGACAAAACACACTACACACATTAAAAAGACCAAAGTATACGCAGTTATATGACCACATTATATACAAATACAGGAAAACATTACATAAAATTTTTTGACCACATTATATACAATTAAAGAATATCATTAGACGTATTCCTTTTGGCGGTGATTGAACATCTTTGAAGACTGTATCGCTTTCACCCTCGAAATGAAAAATTATCCCCTTTTTTAACTTTCACACTACGTTTATAACGTAAAAAGTGGAAGGTATTATAATAGTTCAGTCCGTCGGTCTGTCCGTCACCCACTTTCAGAGCCCAAACTACAAATGCTACCGACAAGTTTGATACTTCAAAAAATTCAGCACATCGAAATTAGAATACATTGAAAATTTCAGAAAGAATTCGAATTCGAAGTACTTCAATTATTTAAAAAACTGCAAAATTGAATGCTCATTTAAAAAAGCATAGGAAGCCATTTTTATTAGAATTTAATCACCATAGCCATTCGCAACAATCGCTCGAGAAACTTGAATTCTAGACAATAAATTAAAATAAATTTATTTTTGCGACATCGATCAGTTTGAAATGACGTCAAATATATTTCACTACGAGATTCTTTGTACGTTGATATGAAATATTTTCATTTTATTTAAAAGCGAGGAATATTACATATTTATTCTTTGAAATATAAATAAATTTTTGCAAACGATAAGTAATAATTATTGAATTTTCAAAATAAAAGAAACTAGCCAAATTTAGCATATAAATGTTTAATATAGAATTAATGCTGTGTTTGGCGCCTTTTTACCTGTTAAATACAACTGTTGTGTGAAAGACGGCTAAGTGACAGATTCTGTTACAAACCAATTTTTTATTACTTAGCGTGAACTATGAGATAGATACTGTAAATTACATAATCATATAATCATATAATTTTTGTATAAATATGCAATAAGTTAATTTTCAATCCCTGCTAATATTTATCTCTATATCCTCAACCATTCCCTAAAACTTAATATATAAACCTATCAAGCTTCCAAAGATTACATCCGTGTGCCCGGATATGGGAAAGCACTAAATGTTGGGAATCGCAGACACTAACAACTTTGATTGGACTATTGGAAGTAATGAGTATCCATTGGAGATAACAAGAGAACATGTTACGATCGACAATCTGAGTGGATGGGACTTGTATTGGAACGTGTTTCGTTTACAACTTTAAACCTAAAGAAGGTACAAGGTGGGCGAATTTACGATTTTTTTCTGAGATGGCTAAAGAAGTTAAGAAGTTTTTGAGAATTGATTGAAGTTTTTTGGCCAGTTTTTGTCAAAGCGACGCGTTGGCAATACCCTTTCGTAAATTTATAGATTATTTGAAGTTTGACAGGTAAAATAATAGACAAAACATTTCTCTAATACTAGCTTCATTCCGTTAATTATGGAAATACTTTCATTATCTTGTGATTCATAAAAGTAGTCACAAGTAAAAATTAAAGCTTTTTAGTGGTTGCAATGTTGAAGTGTTCCCCAATATAAATAGTAGAATTAGAGAATAAATTAAAATAGAATGAAATAATGGTTTGAAATAAGAATATCATTGACTAAACAAAAATTTAAGACATGTTTACCATTAACTCTTGATAAATGTAGGGGCAATCCCTGTGTGTATTTGGCTACTAATAGAATTGTTTTTGTTCATAAATATACAAAATATTAATGACTGGATTAAGGGGACGCGGTACCCAAAAAACTAAATCCAGTACTTTTATTGCTAGCATTCAAATTAAACTATTTTTACAAAGAACTAACATTCAATAAACATATACGAAAAAATAATAAATATTAAAACGTAAGTTTTTTAAAAAATTAAAAAATTTTAACGTTTTTTCAAAATGCTACTCTTCCTACAATTTAAAGAATTTTGTAATGTATTTTTTGCAAAATGTTCCCACAACATCTATTAATAAAAGTTGGTATGGATATTGAGCTATCAGTTAAACAAAAAAAGTTATGTAGCTATATGTATAAAATTAGCTAAAAAATAAGATTTTTTGTAAATTTTCACCTTCAGCATTTTTTTAAAAAAAATCTATTCACAATAGACCTTAACCCATACCAACTTTTGTTAAACGCACATGTTTCAACACAGGAAAAAAAATTTGGAGCTCTACATTAATTTACATAAAAGCCTTAGGGTTTTAACCATTCACAAGCTGAAAAAATTAAAATTTAAAAAATCAACATAAAATTTCAAAAACCACTTTACCAAACCGCTATATCATTTTCAATAAACCACCACCATTATAATAGAATCCTTTTTTTGCAATATCCTTAGCTCACAACATTCGAGCATGTTTAATTATTTTCTGGGCAGCCCTAAATTTTGGGTAATGCGTCCCCTTAAGATAAGGTATTTTTAATTAAAAATTATTGCAAAACTTGTCATTTGAAATCTTCACCTAGAGTAAGATAATTTTTGTAGCAAGAAAACCTGCTTTTCAGGAAATGCTCGAAAATATAATTTATGATAGTTAAAGGTTATGTTTAAGCAATTTTAAAGAAAAAATGCTTTAGTTACAAACTTACATAATCACAAAATTAAATTATCACCACAAAATCTAAATTCATTTAACAAATTCCTATATTAGCTCGATTATAATTCTTCTACAGCTTTATTATCAATAAATTCATTACATAATTAACAAAGACCTCCAAGGACTGTTCTCTTTCTACGAAATCACGCCACATAAATGAAACCAAAACACATATCGCAGCCAACATATCCTCTTAAAAACCACACTACAATATTTCTCATTTAACGTTAACATCCTAACAACATTTTTTATTAATCACATTCAAAACAATGGGTTGTTTTATGTAACACAAATCCCGCTGGCTGACTCCATTGTAGGACGTGTTAACATGCAACGGCTTTTTATTAATCCACGGAGAGGTAACAGAATAGGAATGAATGGCTTTGTTTGTGACTAAAGCAGTTTGCCCAGATACTTTGAGAAAAGTCTAACTGATATTAAACTAGTCTTGGTTGGAGTCACAGAGGTCCTTGGATATGCGCAGTAGCGCACAAATGAAGCAGGCTAGAGCGGTGCATCTTGGGATACCTCGGTGTCGGTATGTTATGCGCAGTAGTTCGAAATACCTGACAGCCCTGCTTCAAATCATCTCAACTGGTGGACCTCTCTACACCTCCTTCCTACCTCTATGTGTTCAAAGCGTGAGTTGAAACTCTAGTAAAACGCACAATAAAGGAAGACGCAAGAAGAGATTTAAAAACCAAAGGAAGTTTATTACGTTAAAAATAACTAGAACTAAATTAACCTACAAAAATAAAGAGACGCCTTAAGAAGTTCAGTTCAGTTGGGTAAACTTCTAGTTTATTGCTTCCAGACAGGGTCCGGCGCTTCTACCAGAACTTTAGGTTTTCTTGGTATAAGTGGATAGGGGGGGTTAGAATCTATTGGTTAACATCAGAAATTCTACTAGGGCTTTTATTTTCTTAGAGTTAAGGTCCTTATAGTAGCACAGCCATCCGAAGGAAAGGGGCGTTGGGCCGACTTTGTTGCGGAGAGTTTCTCTTTGGGTTTCAAAACGGGCACCCGTGAGGAGAGAGTGATCGCATGTATCGTGGGTATTACATGATGCACAGAGGGGAGAGTCAAACAAGCCGCATTTGAACAGTTGGGCCTTCGTAGGGAGTGATCTAGATGCGAGCCTTAGGAGGAGGACTTCTGGGCCCCGTTGCAGATGGAGAGGAGGGAGGTTGACAGGGAAGGTCGCCGTAAAAATGTGCCGTAAGGGCCAAAAGAGTAACGACTATGTGTAGCCAAAAAAATGCAGCAAGGTGCCTTATACTGTATATATTTAGTTGAAAGGTTTGATGTGAACGGCAAGGTTGGTGGTCGTCAGAACAAGCTCTACAGTTGGTTATAGAACAGAGAGGATTTGGATATTTGAAAAGGTTCTGACATGGAGTGCATCAACCAAAAGGATCGGAATCACTCTACTTCTACTAATGTTTTTATTCAACGATCGAGCAATTTAGTAGCAATTAAAAGGGTTCTAAATTACGAGGCGTTATTGGCTGTGTTAAAGCTCCTGAAGGAGGCTAGAAATAGGCAGCCGTAAACGATTACCTTACCTAGTAGCAATTAAAACCTTTGAGTTTAGGTTGAATTTACGTCCGGCTAATCTTCTGGGTCTATACTTAATTGAACACAGTTATGAAGCGAGTGAATAGCTCATGATCAAGCAACAAGCCGACATTACTGCTACTAACCTTTACTCTACCTTTGAGGGCCGTAGTGAGCCTAGTGGTCAGCGTCTCGGTCTCGGGATCGGAAGGTCCTGCGATCGAGTCCCGGTACCACTGAAGACCTACCGAGTATATGCGGAGTACGTGCTCGTTAAATCTGTTGGGTCCGAAAGTCCTCTAAGTTCCCATACCAAATCAATACCTCTGGGGGTGACAAGCCAATTCTGGGGATCCTCTAGTTGGCCTCTGTCTCTAAAAATTAGATGGATCCACTTATGTGTGTGTGTTGTCTGTTGTGTCTGTCTTACTTGACGAAGGTTTATAAGCGGGTCTCTGACCAAGCACACAAACCTGAATATATATGTCTACCAACCAACCACCAACCTTTGAGTTAGTGAATAACGTCGCGCTAGAGCTGCTCGCGGGCTATTGGCAACGGGGTTTCAGAATTTAGAACCACAGTCAAGTGACAAGACGACAGCTGAATATGCAATATGCACTCAACGCAACTTTTAAGGGCGACATCGTACGCGGGTGGCGTCGGGACTTTGAAGAACGTTTTACGTGCACCCCTTCGACACGGGGTATTATTCGCCAGAATTTGCTACTGCATAGACCTTTTATAGGTCAGCAGTATTTTTGCAATGCCGACCCGAGACCTGAAACTTTATGGCAATCAAGGCATTTGGTTCATTTACTAGAATAATAATAGTCTTGATAAAAGGTCGCCTTTCACTACTATTTCTCGATTTTTGGTATGCTCTATGTCTTGCTCTATTTTTGTTGCATTTTCAACTAAATCAATTGGTTTCTTGAGTCGTATAAATGGAAAACGGGACTTACAATTTTGTGAAAATAAAGCAAAGGTTTCTTAGATGCAAAGGGATAAAGAAGTCGGCTTGAAGACCATTTCTTATGTAGAAATAATGCAGTGTTTTTTACGAAAGGAAAGTTGTACTTTGAGGAATTTATTTTGATTCGAGGCATGAATATGGCGATTGACCTAATTACTAACCATTAACTAGTTGCTAATATAAATATATGAAGAAAATTTAAGCTAATCATAATGAAATCGTCTTAACTAGGAAGAACGGTTGCATGTTGGCTGTAGTCGTTGAGGGTTCTTTCAGTTTGTTCACTATTAGGCTGATATTTTTGTTCTTATGACCAAGCTTACTTTAAAAGAATAAGTATGTTTTGACGATTACAAGGATACATGAATATTGATATACAGGGTGTCCGCAATAGAATGTCCGAGTTTTAATGGTATATTGCAGGAGTTTATTTTATTCTAAATATAATATATCATACATGACATTGAAGGAAAACTAACCTAGTTTTTCCTATAAGAGCTCAATGTGTGCGCCTTTAGTGATACGGCACCCATCCAAACGAAAATGCAATTCTTCCCATACTGTCTGCAGCAAGTCCGGAGTAATGGAAGCAACAACCTGTGCAATTCTACCTTTCAAGGTTGGTAGATCGTGGGGTAGGGGTGGAACGTAGACCCGATCTTTTACGAAGCCCCAAAGGAAGAAATCACAAGGCGTGATGTCAGGTCACAATTTCAAACTCGGACATTCTTTTACGGACACCCTGTACAATACTTGCTGATTTAGAGTCTAGATACTTTTACTGCTCAAAAGTATTTGTGTTAACCCTTTCAGTCCCAGTGATGCCATTTGGCATCATCATGTTTCTGATCATAATTTTAAAAAAAATAATAGGGCTGACATCTATTGAGATTAATAAAAATATTTTCTAATAGAAAAAAATTTGAAGAATCGAATGTTGTGCTTTTTGATATCATAAATGGCTATAGACGATCAGAAAAAAAATTCCAAAATGATGATGCCAAATTGTCATTGGGACTGAAAGGGTTAAATGGTCGAAAACACCTGAATATTTTTTTTAATATTTAAAACAATCTATATAGTTAAATATATTCTTCAGAATAAAATTAAATCGTAACACATTTGCAGTAAAGCAACGTATGTTAACTTAAAGGTATAGTAACTTTTTTACGCTGATTCATAAGCGAAACGTTAATTTCTTTTACTGTAGTTAAAAATAAACTTAGATTTCAAAAAACAAAAACTTAGTTACTTGAAAAAATTAGTGTCTACTTACAAAAAAAAATAGTTATTTGAAATTAACTTCTAAATGTAGTTATAATTTTTTGTGAGCATTTTTTAAAACGACGACAGCAAAAACTATCTTTTAATACTAAATTAGAAAACCCTTGTATTGGGAAGTCTCCAGAAGAGAAACTAACGTTTTTCTATTTAACTCTTAATAAAACATTTCGCGAAAGGATTATTTTTGTTTTTTTGATTTTTCATCTTGAACTTCTACGTCTGGAGCAAATGAATAACTTTTTATTGTTTTCATTAAAACATTTTCTGTAGCTGATTAGAAAATAAAATGTTTTTTCACTTCTTATTTGTTCAAGATATTATTTCTTTGTTAGCTTTATGATGATAAATATTTTGTTTTGGATTTAATGGAAGTTTATTTAAGCGATTGTAAGGCATTTTTAATAGCTCAAACGGAAAAAAAAGTTTCCGCGTTTTAAAACATGTCTCGGGTATTAATTTGCAATTGTATCGGAAATTCAAAAGGAATTATCTGTTGGAATAAATGGACATATTAATGTACGCGAGAAAAGAAATTTTTGCACGCTATACATGCATTAAAAGCATTAAAAGTTCATATTAAAAAGCTCTACAAGCCTGAGGGGAAAATTAAAAATATTTTTGTAACATATCTTCAAAAAAAAAACAGGTTTACCGATTCATTTTTTGGTTTATTAAAGTAAAAAAAGAAATTAATTTGTGCTTTTGGGAATAAATAAGTTTTTTTTTGTTGCATGTTTTATTAAAAGTTTTGTTTCTAGGAAATGCATTTTGAAAAGTAAAGATAATTGAGCTACTTTTTATTGCATTGAAAAGATAACGCATTTTTCTTTTAATTAATAAATTTTAAAATATTGATACTAAAAAATTATTTATTTTGAATTTGGCATTTTCTTACAAAAAAATAAGAGCTTCAGTAAAAAGAATATTTTAGGATTGAATGTTAATAATTTCCACTTAGAGTTTGTAATGACAAAATGTATTTATGTTTGCATAATTTTTTTATAACAACGGGTTACGTATTTTAGGGTGAAGTTCGACATGTAACTTTAATTCGCGTTTATTGTTGAGGATTAAAATAACAATTTTTAAAATGTAAATTACTTATTAAATAATTTATCACTCAATTTTATCTGAAAATGTTTATTGAACTTAGACATGTACTGTTTTTATTTCTGTAGTTTTGTGTTATAAATAAATAAGGTTTAAGTCAAATATTTTCTGAATTCCATATCAATTTCATAAACTTCAAATTAATTGTCAAATTCTCTATGTTATAAAAAAAAAATAAACCCCACTGATCTATTTACGGTTAGTTCATATAATACAATAATTATATCTTCTTGTGTGATTAGTAACTTCCCATAATTTTAATTACAAAATGCATTTTTTCCCAGATACATTATTTTAAAAGTCTCAGTCTCCCAAATGGCATTCGATTCGATATTTTCATATAAATTAAAAAAATGAATCACATAAAATATTAATGAGAAATATACGCTAATAAGCTTGATAACATTTGCAAATTAGACATATGGCTCGATGATTTTTCAGGTTAAAAAAAAACATCGTAATTGCCTTTAATCACGACTCTCTTGTTACGCAATACTGAAAAAAAACAATGCCTAAATAATAAATGACATTGCTTTTGATAACCATTAAAATAATTACCATAAAAAACAAGATCGAGTACGAATAGTAGCCACATTTTGTTAATTGCCCCAAAGAAACTCAATTTCAATGCTTCAAATGAATATCGAAATGCAAATGAAGTTAAGTCCATTGGAGAACTTTCCCCATACGCTTCTTTCTCTTAACATTTTAGCATTAAAAGAAGGCTCTTAGGAAAACATCTCAATGAACTAAGCCCTTTTTTTCACTTGAGTTTCGAAAATATGATGACCACTTACACGCAACAAACATTAACCATAAAAACATCATCTTATGTGACTACCCTAATTAGCTATCCTCTCCAATTCCTAATTAAAAAAAACCATCTGCTCTATATCTAGAAAACGGTCAACAATAAATAATTAAATAGCTAAAGGTGAAACATAGTCAAGTCAAAATAAAAAATTTCCTTACCCGCTTCTTCGTACACTAAAAAGTTGAACGAAGAAATGGCGAGGGAAATTCTCCTCTAGATTTGACCCTTTTTTTAAGCCAATTTTCCAAGTATACAGTCACCGTTGCCTTAAGAAATAATTGCCCGTGCGCCCTTGAAGCACTACATCAAATTAATGTCTGACTCTTAAAAAAAAAAGGAGCGTGGTAAGAGTTTGAATAACGGACAGAATGGACCCACGTACTTCCCGACAGTCGTTACTTGGAATTAATGATTTCCTAGAAATGATTTCTTGTTGCTTCTCGCAGACAATAACACGAGCATCCAGACTTGGGTACGGACATGACAGAGTTCATTTACCCCTTTATGGAGATGAAGATGCTATCTCTTTATAAATAAAAATCAGTTTGTTTTTTCTTTTTAAATTGTGGTTAAGGAAGACCGTGTTGCGTTAGCACTGAATTTAATTCCAAGTCTTTAAATTATTATTTTAATATGTAATAATATCTATCTATCAATATTAAATTTAGAATAAGCATTAGAAATGAACAACTGGAACTGTGCCACACTTACTGTGACTTCACACCTGTACGCCGAATGTTGTATAATACTATACAAACAAATCACCCGGCAGCTAACTTGTCACAATTAGAACAGTCGAGCTCATGGTGACGTCGAAGCTACGTCAAACATTGCCTTCCACTTCACAAAAAAACCACGCCCCATTCAAATTGTCCATTAAGCAACCATTAGATAGTAAAATGGTTAGACTACACTCTTGAAACAAACGAGCGGTTTTAACTCAGTCTGAGTTAATTTCCACTCCTTTCCGTGCCGAAAATGTACTTCCCCTATAGGAGTTGATTTCACTATTTTTGCGGAGTGGGTAAAAGAAATAAAAGAAAACAATCTACGTCCTACACTCTTAAAACGTAAGCGGTTTTTTTTTTAACTCCCAAAGTTCCTATGAGTTAAATTTTCCACTCTCCGTTTTCCCGGTTTTTGGGCCGAAAATGCACTTCCCCTACAGGAGTGGATTTCACTATTTTGTTTTAAGAGTGTATATGAGTGGGTTTCACTCTTTTGTTTTAAGAGCGTGCACATTGAGATTATAACTTTTGAGAGTATCCTCAATATATAGGAGACAGAAAATAGAAGAAATAGTACTAAAAGTAGTTACTTGAAACTTTACTTATTTTTAATGCATATTATTATTTAAAATTTTTTTTAGTAACTGCGTTGCTGTTTTGTAAAATCAGAAATATAAATCGGCAAGCAGCTGTTTTTAGATTAGATTCACATCCGGCGCTTAAACCATCATTGAATATCATTACTGTTGTATAATTAATTAAAAAAGGCGCGTAGTAGATAATTGAACAAAGGGATAGATCGCTACTGGTCGTCATTACTTGAAATTAATGACCCTTCTGAAATGATTACTTGCTTTCTTACACAGAATAACACGGGCCCAGACTTGTCCAAATAAATCTCCACCCGTACCCGGACCATAATTCATTTTCTGGAGACTAAGATTTCATTTGTCAATGAAGAAGTCAAAATGTTTTCTCCGGCCTCGGTATGGTAAATAAATCTTGGGTGGTGGTGGTAACAAATGTAGAAAGCATGTTTGCTATCTTTAGAATCAGCATTTTTGTTTAATTTTCATGATTAATTGCTTTAGTAACATGTTTTAGTGGTTAGTATTACAATTTAGAATGGCGTACATCACACTGCACACAGAAAAATTGCTTTTTGATTGTTAGCCCTATCGGAAAAAATTTCATATGTCAACGTGAAATGATAAATGACATCAGAACAAAAGTTTGAAAAATATTAAGTCACCAACTT
This sequence comes from Oedothorax gibbosus, assembly GCA_019343175.1. Lineage (NCBI taxonomy): Eukaryota > Metazoa > Arthropoda > Arachnida > Araneae > Linyphiidae > Oedothorax > Oedothorax gibbosus. Next base: position 11,934,545 of record CM033277.1, on the reverse strand, counting down.
AACAAAAAACAATGGCGAAACTTGTGCTAAAGTCTAGCTATCTAGACTTGTACTACTCGCTTTCTATCTCGTTATAGTTTGTGCAGTAGAAAATATACAGCAAGGCTTACAATTAACAACAGAAAAATTGAATAATAAATGAGGGTTATTTAAGCATGAAGATTGCCCTAAAAGGTAAAAAAAAGTAGCAAATTAAACATAAAAATAAGATCGAAACTATAATTCTGACTTGACTAATTCAAATTGAATAAAAATCATGTTTTTATATTAGACGGCTCCCCATTTCTCTTTTTAATCCTGATGGGAAAATATAACGAAACTATTCGTATGGTTTATTAGATGTAAATTATTTATTTTAAACAATAAAAAAAAACTTACAGCAAAATGCTGAGTAGACATGGTTAATTCTTAAATGCTTTCGGATGACCCTTTAAAAAGCGATCAATGCTGATTAAACAATAAATTTTACGCTAGGCTTATAAAATAACCTTTAAAACTAGAGAAGGACACCGAAAACCTTTTGAGCAAAGAATTTTCAGTTAAAGCCACTCAGTATCGGGATAAACTATACCCATTACTATACAGCAGAGGGAAAGAAAATAACATCTGTCGCCCCCGTAGCGTTCTTCTTATTCGACTCCTTATTAAAAACAGAATGAAATACTACGCTTGAAAAACTACGGGATAGCAAATCAATGGCATTAAGAGAGCCCGGAACAAACGTAATAAAACACCAAAAGACCCTAGGAAAAATAAATTACTGGTATTTGTTTTTTTGTGTGTGGCAACTAGCAATTGCGGTTGGTCACGTGGCTGTGGCATTAGAGGCCCTGATTTTCACCCCCGTGAACCGGAGAAATAACCGAAAAGAAGTTAAATATTAGCTAAGTTGTTATTTTCACGTGTTTCTTTGTTTAGGAAGCTAAGAACATGAAAGTTCCTGGTTTTGAGCCCTGTAAATTAGTGTAACCTATTTTAGGGTAATGTAAATCGCTGCAAAAACCATCATAAAGTTTTTAAGTGCCATTAAATAGTAATTGGATTGATTAATTTTGATGAAATTATATTTTGACTTTCAAGGATTTTACCTATTGATATTCAATTTTAAATAGTTGCGGATTCATGATTTTCCCCCCTACTTTTTAGCAAGAATTTAATGAAACAAATTAGGAAGGCATGAAATCACTTGATTTCTGTACTTGTTCAGCTGGGCTTCCAAATGTTTAAGGTTGCTTTTTAACATGACTTTAAAAAGACTAAAACCTTTACAAACATTAATTTATGGATTAATCCAGGGTACATTATTATGCATGAGACGGGATGATCATTAGCTTAGTTTCTTTTGCGTAACTTGTGCTCTTATTCCAAGTCCCATTACTCCATATTCGCTCATTTAATTACACAATATTTACTATTTGGCCTAACAAACTCTATTTGATACAAAAGTGCTTTTATTAACTTTACTTCGTATCTAGCAATTCCAATTTAAAATTCATTTTCGATTATAAGCACCTTTAACGTACAGCAAATTTTGATGTAGGATAAGTGTTTTTATAGGTATACATACAGAGAAGTTCATTATCATTTTTTTAATAATAGAACTTCAGATCTAATGAACAATCGTTTCCCCAAAAGAACATAACAGTTACATCCTAAGAAACAACAACAACAAAAGACACCGAGAAAAATCGTAAAAGTAACCCTTGCAAACGCACATATACCTTTCTAACTGGTTATTTGGTGGGATTAGGATTTCGAGGATTTTTTTTTCCTGGGACCCTTTGTAACATTTGAGTCACGGAAAAGAATTATAGTTGGCGGTTTTTTTTATGGTTGTTTCTGGCTCCATCTCGGATTGGGAAGGTAGTTTTTATGTTTTTCGCTAAGTAATCTTACTTGAACTATTAAATGAATTGCTTTCTCTTTTGCGATAGGATCAGGGACTTTAGGTATAAGGGACGGTGCAACTTATATTGGCAGACCTATACGGTGACCTTCATCACTTTTAAAAGTCACGTGACATTCTCATTGGTCACCTGATAAAATTCGCGTAGTTAAAAAATGTCACGATGTTTTTTTATCCCCTCCCCCAATTTTCATAAACAATACTACATATTATAAAGCATATATTCGCGGCAAAACTACAACAAAATAAGCTTTCACATATAATTTTCTTTTAAATTTGATTTGTAAGACTTTAAAAACGGTATTGATAAGTTGCCAAATATAGCAACTTTTCTCGTCAAATTAGAGATGTGGAGAGATAAAACGTTAGCATTTTTTTAGTTGATTTTTACTATTAGATTAGCATTCCATTCGGTTAATGTCGTAAGGTAAGACCTTCCCTACATGATAGACGAAACTTCCATAAGCAACGACTTATTGGCCCTAAACACCCTATATAGAAAATTGGACTGCCATAAAATTGGAATTGGAAAGACAATACGAAATGTGTTTACAGACGATTGAAATTATTCATACCAACATTTTTCACAGCGGTTTTTTCTTTAACTTTTACTTTATTTTACCTAATGCACTATTTCTGAGTTTTCACATAAAAGATCAATATTTAAATCATGGTAAATAATTTTGTTTTTCGTTCGTGTAAAACGTCTTCTTACAATGATTTTTCTATTAAAAGTTACCGTAGTTTTCATCAAACCTTTTTTACAATAATAATAAATACCCGAATATAAATAAAAGGTATTTTTATGGTAATATAAGGTAATAATGGGAAAGCAATTTTAGTAAAAGTTTTTTAATTAAAAAGAATTTTTAGTTAAATAAATAGGAAAGTACATACATTTTAACGCACCAATTTACACCATCATGAAAAAGTTAAAATTAAATTATTGATGAATTAGTAACTGATTTTTATGATAAGTAAACTCTATCGTTTTAAAAAGACTGATATTGATATGTATTTCAAATTATTCCAATAATTTAATGGGTGTTGAAAATTGGCTTTAAAGTCATCATTTCGATCATTGAAGACCGTACTGAAGTTTCGTATATAGCATTGTTTATAGCATTGATTATAATTAATTCATACAATTTATGTGCGTCTCAAAAATAAAATTGATTTAATTTTATTATTCATTTTAGAGAATAAAAAACTACTCGTGTCTAAAAAAAAAATCTATATAATTATAGAATTTATCTTGACTTTTCATAAAATTGGTGCACTTAATTGTTGCATACTGGAAAACCTCTTTTCAGTTGAAAACTGTTAATTTTCAGATGTAGCCCTGAATTTAGAAAACTTGATGAACAAACTTATTTTTGTCTGAAATAACTGAAACACCAATAATATGCCAAAAACATAAAAAAACGAACATTCCTAATTGATGAACAAACAAATAAAGATACTTCGAATATTCTTAACCAAAAAGCCCTTAAGTCCCCACTAATTTCTTGCAGTAACAGCTTCCCATACTTCACAAGAAATCTCCATAATTCCGCCATAAAATCTTGGCGATTGCCTAATGGCCACGATCCTCAATATCTCGACTATAAAAGACAATAAACAGCGCTATTTATCTGCTGCATATTCATCACTTTTTATCTCAGTATATTCTCTTCAAAGACTTCAGATAAGGATAGCGAGCATTGGTAAACATAAAAGGTTACCACCATTACTCCGCCCCTGGTTCCGTGATATTGGAGCAACGACTTGGAATATTGACCAGAGAAAATTTGCATAACTTAAAATAATCCGTTTAGAAAAATCTCTAAAATGGTTGGTTGGTTGGTAGACATATATATTCAGGTTTGTGTGCTTGGTCAGAGACCCGCTTATAAACCTTCGTCAAGTAAGACAGACACATTACACACACATATAAATGGATCCATCTAATTTTTAGAGATAGAGGCCAACTAGAGGATCCCCAGAATTGACTTGTCACCCCCAGAGGTATTGATTTGGCATTGGAACTTGGAGGACTTTGTGACCACGACGGATTTAACGTGCACCAGTCACCATTAGCGTACACGGGGGTCTTCGGAAGGCAGCGGGACTCGAACTCGCAACCTTAGGGATGCCAGTCCAAGACCTTACCGACCAGGCTATCCCGGCCCCCATCTCTAAAATAATTTACCACTTTTTCTTAAAATCTAAACTTCGTTCGACTTAACAAAATTGATTATATACCGAGTTGAATTATCGTCTCACTACAGCTATACAATGGACTTTGTAATTTTGAAAAACAGTCAAGTGACGAGCCGACACCCAAGAGGCACTGTTTGAAGCATATTTTACGTGCTCTCCCTTCACACGGGGTATTATTCATCGGACTTTTTTTAAGCTGCATAGACAGTTTATAGGTCGTTAGAGTTATTTTTGCAATGGCCGGACATTTGACTTTTCGATTGTAAGGCAAGGGCCTTACAGACTTAGGCTCGCAGTCTGCTACGTCTTGGGAAAATTTACTGCAGAAATTGTGCATAATTTTACACTTAATTCGTTCTTCAAAGATTCTAAAATGGCCGTAACAACTTTTATATAACAAAATGGACTATGTACCGAAACTTATACGTTACGTATCCACATAAAAATCGATTTTAAACATTTTGTTTGGTAACTACACAAATGTCCGAGATAAGTGGGCCGTAGTGAGCCTAGTGGTCAGTGTCTCGGATCGGAAGGTCCTGCGATCGAGTCCCGGTACCACTGAGACCTACCGAGTATATGCGGAGTACGTGCTCGTTAAATCTGTGGGTCCGAAAGTCCTCTAAGTTCCCATACCAAATCAATACCTCTGGGGTTGCAAGCCAATTCTGGGGATCCTCTAGTTGGCCTCTGTCTCTAAAAATTAGATGGATCCACTTATGTGTGTGTTGTCTGTTGTGTCTGTCTTACTTGACGAAGGTTTATAAGCGGGCCGCTGACCAAGCACAAAAACCTGAATATATATGTCTACCAACCAACCAACCGAGATAAGTTGCCAAATATAGCAAATTTAACACCAATTCAGTATTTGATGTCGGCCCCTACCACAACTTTCCCTTTTACTGTTACCTAGTCAGTTCACTTTATACATGTCTTTGGGCCGATTTTCCCTTTGATGCAAATACTATTATTTTGTGCAAAAGCCCTTTTTCTAGGAATATCGATTACCGGTCCTAGAGGTCTGCACCAGGACCCACCGAAGCGGACTAGATCCTATTTAGTGAGCGTGTACTGGACCGGAGTTAATGAAATGGAACTAGAGAATTCGGTTAAGATCGAGGAACCCCTTACATGAAACATGCAGGTCTGATTGTTAGTGGCTTCGGGTTCTTCTTATTTTCAACGATTTTCTTTGTTTTAGGCTAGCGATATCAATGATGGGGAAATTTGCAAAATAAAGGAATTCGTTCTGATTTGTGATGGATGATTAAGTAAGTTGGAAATAGAAGATTTTGTTATGGGTGTTATAATGGAATGGAAGAAGAATGATAATTTTCGTTAATTCAATATAGTTTCGAAGAAAGGTAACAAAGCACAATTGTTCCTTGATACAACAAGTATTGACAATGTTCTTGACGACTTTTCGTTTTTTTTTATAAAATTTGCATCAATTAGGTTTTTTCTATTTGATAAGATTTCTATGGCTGATTTCATATTCAAACAATTTCTTTCTAAAATATCATAAATGAGCCGAACTCTAATATGATCGAATAAAAAGAAAACTAAAGATCATAGGTTTTCGATGGAAATTGGCAATTAAAACGATCAATGTACCTTTAAAGCTTCATTGAGAGTTTATATAGATAATTTTAGTTTTTCTCCCAAGAAATCTTTTCATACTTTCAGTTTGGAAAAAGTGTGCAGAATCTATTCATTAAAAATAATATCCTTTGAATATAGGTATACAATAGTAAAGGCACAAAGAGTTCCATAGTAGGGTAGAGACTGAACCTGGCAACAGTACCATGGACCAACACGGAGACAATATAGGGTGGCATGTGGGGCCCGATGGCCGAGTGGTTTGGATCGCAGGCCATAACGTTAGCAGTTCGCGCGCTGTAACAGGTGCGAGTTTGATTCCCGCCTTTGCCCTGGGTGTACTTCTTTTCTCAGTATCAAAATTATAAATTAACTAGCAATTTCGCCACTCTATTCGGGCTCTGTAGTGAGCCGTGGCTGCCGATGGCAGCTCAGTACGAGTCGTTCCTCTACCCTACTATAGAACTCAGTGTAAAGGCATATCCTTTATCCGTCCAACGTATCTTTTATCGGCCGTATCTTTTATACGTCCAACATAATTGAAAAGCATTAAGTTAACTATATTATATAGATGTATTATTAATATTTTTTTTTAAAACAAAATTTAGGTTATGAGGGTATCTTTGGATTTTATACCATTGGTAATGCTGATAGATACATTTTATGAGCTACAATAAGCAAGTTAATTACTTAAATAATTAAATGCGAGGGAAGCATAAAACTTAATTACTGGTGGAAAATTGACCTTTTTTTAGAATAGTCACTTTTTTGCATAGTATTTTATATAGCTTATAATTGTACATTTTTTTTATTATTTTATTCAAATTATGAGTTGATCAAAAGTTTGGTCTAAAACAAATAATAAATTGAAATATTACTTCATAAAATCCGTTCAAGCTGGAATATCTATGTCTTTCCTTCGGTTCTACTTCATTTAAGTTATATCTCTCAGCGAAACCATTCATCTTTCCATTTCAACGAATCTCACCACCGAAGCAAACAACACCAAAACATAAATCTGTCACCCACCAAAATATCCCGCCATATAAACACCAGCACCTTTTTCTTTATATGACTCGCAAAACAATAAAAAAGTCCTCTAATCCAAAGGAATATTTTCCTACACCCTTCTCTCTTTACTAAAACTCTTAAAGAAAAGGCGTAGTGGGAAGTTCTCCAACGGACTTGAACCAAATTTCACGCGTAACGATTCCCATATTCCTGTATCGTGTCCTAGGCTAGGCTACACCAGGGCTGTATCAGACGACGCCGTATTAACTTAATGTATTGCGAAACTCAGATTCTTCGTCCTGGAAAAGGGAACTATTGATTTTTAGATCAGCTTTCCCGAGAACGAAGTTGAAAAGTGAGTTTTTGAGTAATGGGACGAATGCTATCTTCTTTCATAGCTTTTTTCCCCCACCTACGTTACGTAGAGAATCAGAGATGGAGTAAGGTAAGTCCTGGAGTAAAGATTTACAGAGGATTGTAGCTTTAAAGAAAATGTTGATGGTATGTGTTAACAGTGAATTATCATTCGGAGATTGCTACACTGGTAAAAAGATTGGTGCAAGATTGCACCGGAATATTGGAACTTTCTAGCTGCCACCATTATTTTAAGAGTGGATTTACCAATTTTGTGATAAAACCATAACTTTTATTCGCCACGAAAGTGGTAGATCAACGCTCAAATAGTGGTGGTAGCTGGAAATTTCCAGTATTCTGGAAGGTTGGAGGTGCAGATGGTCCCAGGTTCGGGTTCGAGCATCTTCAAAATAACTAAATAACTGCCGACTTATAAATGGCCCGTGAAGTTTAAAAAAAAATGTTCGACCAATAATACCCCGTGTAGAGGGAGTGTACGTTAAGTATTCTCCAAAGTCCCGACGCTGCGTACGATGTTGCCCTTAAAAGTTGCATTAGGTGCCTGCTAGGATGTCAGTTTGTCACTTGACTGTGGTTTTAAATTATGAAGCTCGTCGCCAGTAGAACTCGTGTAGCTCTAGTTCGACGATGTTTCAAACTAACTCTAACCAGGATTCCTCTGCAATCTTGCATCGAACTATTCAACTGCGTAGTGTTAAAAATGTGTTGGTCCTACTCATAGATATCATAGTTAAAGTATTAGATTGACAGATCACATGACCTCCAATGCTAACGACGGGAAGCGCATGGATACCAGAATAAGAGGGCAATGGGGCCAGTGTTGCCACCAGTTTTAGGAGAAAAACACTACAAAAAAATTCAATTTCATTCTAAAATTTCAAAAACATACCATAAAAATACTAGCAAAGCGTATCACGTTTTTTTTAAAAAGTCACTAAAAAGATTCCAAAATTTAGCTAAAATTTTTATGGTCTTGTTTTGTAATTTTTGAATTAAATGGTAATTTTTCGTAGTGTTTTTCTCCTTAATGTGGTGGCAACCCTGGTCCGATTGCCCTCTTATTCTGGTCTCCATGCACGTCCCGTCGTTAGCATTGGAGGTCACGTGATCTGCCAATCTAATACTTTAACTATGATATCTATGGTCCTACTTAAGTTAGACAGAGTCATGAGACAACTCTGGTAGTTTGCATGCTACAGGTGACGTAGTTTATTCCAGTTTTCAAATCCTGTCTTTCCGCAGTTTCACTGTTGGTGTCGGATTGGTGGTACGACATGGTAAGTTCCGAAAACTACATTAAATGTGTCACGTAAGCTCAAATCACCAACCAAGGACTTATTTTCATTAATTAAGAGCTGTTGCTACTCAAAACTGGAAAATGCCCAAATTTTAATTAGATTCAACCTATAAATATTATCATGCGATATTAATATAAATAATTCTATCCCTCTGATTATACAGACGCGAAGAAATGCATCAAAAAAGGAAAAGGACCAAAAAATGTAATCTTCAGCAGTAAATGACTTACCCTGCTCTAGCTATGAGTGGAAGGACTGTTCTAAAGAAAAAAAAAGCAGAAATGTGAAAAAGTGGAAAGATTCATAAATTCATCGAATTTGGGGGATGGAACGGGCTGTATGAAACTAGATCATAAACGTCGATACTTTGTTTCGACGTCCTTTGTACGAGATGTTATTGAGAACTTGACAATTGGGATCTCATATCACTTTTAGGGATGGAAAACCAAAAGAGATTTAGCTGAAATTTTTTATTTGGCTTTGGTTAAACCAGCAAATATAAGTTCTTTGACTACCGGTTTTAGCTATAAAACCGTTTTTTATAGTTTGGTTTAATTTAATTAATGTTGCACTAGAGCTACACGAGGAGTGTTGGTGGCGGATTTAGTGATATTGTATCACGGTCAAGTAGCAGGACAGAGACATTAGACCGGTGTTTTTAGTGAAACACAATGACTAGTTTTTTTTATAACTCTTTATATATAATATGTAGTATATGTATGTTATGTACCTATTTTATATGTAGATAATATAAAATAGGTACATAACTATAAAAAAGTAAGCGGTACCTAGTTAATTATAAATTACAATACGGAATGTCCTGAGAAAAACGGAATAAAATTAGAAAAGATAATGCTTCATAAAAAATCGATATTTATAAAGAAAACCAGATGGAAATGGAAAAACAGGTGGTTCATACACAGAGGTTTCATCAAGTAGGTAATATTAAATAATTCTAGAAAAATCTGAAACCGCTGGGTACTCTCAATAAAAAACATACATAAAACTGGATAGCTGTTCAGTGAATTCGTTTATAGTGATAGTACAAAAAGCACCGGTTAAAACTGGAAACGAAAAACCGGTAAAACAAAGAAAATTTTTTTATGGACCGCACATTCTTATACAAATATAGTTGGACGATGGTGATCAAATTGGGAAGGGTGTCCATAGAATTTTTTTGTGTTGTGACCGTTGATATGAGATATGAGCTTGAGGTATTGTAATAGTATCGATTGATGATGTACAGTCCCTGGACAAATTATTAGACGCACTGTATTTTTTTAGTAATGATGAAAACATACCAAAGAATGACATATCATTAAAAAAGATGTCGATATATGTATTAAGTATACTAGATAGTATTTTCTATTCAATAGCTTAATTTTAGGAACACAAATGTCCTTCTAAAGGTATTTTGTTCATCATTGATTGATACATGAAATCTTGCAGTGCGTCTAATAATTTGTCCAGGGACTGTAAATATATTATATATTTTGTTGTTGGTAGTTTAGTGCGTGTGTTTAATGATGCATTTAATATTTTTAAATATAAAAAGGATACTGGAATAATATTTTGTTGCATTTAGTTGAATCGATGTTTTTTGTTTGATTGACAACAAATTGTAAAATGCTAAAACACAATAATATCAAAGATTTAATGAAGTTATATTTTAAAACATTTACAGTTAGTTATTTAAAAAACGGAATTGAAGAAAAAGTGTTAACACTATCAATTTACTTACCGATTTACATTTGACTACGTAATTTATAAATTATTTAAGTGTTTTGTGAATGTCTGTATTACCTAATGTTTTCATTAGCATTTTTCAAAATGAATTTCTTCGATGTTTTCATTTTCAAAATTCAATAAACTAAATAACCACTATAATTTGATGAAAATTCTCCCCAACAAAACGATAACTTATATTCCCTACAAGAACTGCACCGAAGCCCAACTTACCCCGGATCACATTCTTGAGTACCCAATCTTTAACTCACATATTTTACAACTTGGTATGGTGCCACTGTCTTTAGAACTTCGGGAGGTGTTCTACAGTACAGATGTATTTGAACTAGCGGATGCAGTTTTAAAGACACACGAAGCCATTTTTAATTACCCATGGAGACGATAAAAAAATTCGTTTCTAACTACTACACATGAGAGTATAATTCTTATTTAGTTAATCAAGAAATGAAGGAATATTGGACGTCCAAAGAGTGGTTTATTGTAAAGAAAGCATATTTTAGAGTTTGTAAAGGACAGGGGCCAGAACAGTAGCTCGGCAAGCCAAAAAGCACACAACTTTACATCTAGAGGTCTAATTGAAAAGTTACTATTTTAATGGTCATGAGAAGAGTGGATCAGAAGTCAAAAAAAAGTCTGCTGCGTCTGCAATTTCTGTGAGAAAGAATGTATTGACGCCTATTGAAACGTGGGAACTGTTCGATGGATCGGCAAGACATTAACTGAGAGTTATTAATAAAGAACTGAATATTGAATATTATAGGGATTTGTGTGGTTAATATTATAACTTTATAAGGATTTGTACGATATATCACATGTATTTATATTAAAAATAGTTTTGGAAATTGAGAATTCTGAAAGTCAATGCTAAAAATATTTGTCACAAAATTTTAATGTATAAATTAGTTGTTACAAATTTATTTATTGATAATGATGAAGTATTAATACCTAAAGCAAATATTGTTATTTATAACTATTAAATTTTGAATGTAATTAAATTTATCATATTTAAATAAAAAGTTATTACCGTTAAAACTTTTTTTGCCCATAAGTTAACTTAACAAATAAATATATAATAAGAAATATAAATTTCTATATATAGGACCTATGATAAGTGCTTTACGATAAGTGAAGTTCAAGACAAAAGGGCTGAACTGTACTCCCCAAAGCAAAGATAAAAACCACACCATGGGTTAAATAAAAAGGCATGAAATTTCTATACTCATTTAAAAAAATATTTCTTCGGCCATTTAAATAATATATTTAAGCAAATGCTACCATTCGAAATAATATGCACCAATAAAACAAAACACTAGCCGAAAATATCCATTTCAGATATCTTTTACGACTACACAATCAAAGTGCGCATACGTGTTATTACGTATTCTACAAAACGAAAAAAAAATAGAGTTTCGTATTCTAAAAGACGATAAATTTATTCTATGGTTCTGCTTTATATTTACAACAAATATATTGAAAATACCGAGTTTAGAAATTCAAGATTCCATACGAATGGTAAACAAATACGGTCCAAGTTTCTTGGATGAAGGCTGCATGTTTAATGAAGTGAATTTGTAGGTAAAAACTTTAAATTACAGAAAGCCAGACGAAGAATATTTATTATTTATAAAATTTAGTCGTTATAAAAGATAGAAAATTTGGAGTTGCATTTGCATGTGAACTGTTATTAGTGGGTAAATAACGAGAAAGTACTAGATTCAATAGTATAGAATTGTAGAGTTAGGTGTTCATAAATTTTTATTTCTTTATACAATACGACAAGTAAAATATTGTATGTACTATTTTGGTGCATATGGCTGCTTGTTAATTTATTAACGATGACTTTGGGAACATCAGTAACACCATCATTTGGGAATAAAAACATTTCTTAAATTCTGTTTTCGTGTAACTTTAATTTATTCTACAAAAATTGTTCAGAAAAGTCCTTTTCACGTGGCTAATTTTTTTGCCAATCATCTTGAATAGGTTAAGATGAGGGCCGATCTTAGAAAAGAAAGTTTGCGAGTTTGTATCCAAATTTGATTATAGGTGATCTTAACTTCTTTGAATAGGTAGAATTGGTATCTTTAATATTAGTGCCCCTCACCCCCTAGTAAAGCAGCTAGACCCTACAAATTAAAAATCTTAAGAATATCGTATATTTTGCGGAATAATTTTTTTCATTATGTTTCATTTGGTTGATTTAACGTTTATCCAAAACTGAACAAATTTATCGTACTAGGGGGCACGCCCCCTTCTCGCTATCGCTCGCCAACCCCCGGGAACTGCTTACGCAGTTCCCTTTGGATCGCTTCGCTACCAAGGCTCGCTTCGCTCGCTCTCCGTTCATTGCAATATTTTAGTCTAGCCTTAAGTGTTAACCTAAAGGAACATATCCGCCATATTTTTCGCCAAATGTGGTAACCCCGCCAAATTTGTATTATGGCAGCCATTGACTACGAAAATTGCAACATATAGAATTTTAAGCGAATAATTATCAAATAGTTCAGTTTTTTCTATGAATTCTGTTTGCATTAGAGAATTTATTTTGCTACTTTCTTTATAAGTTAATCCTGTCCATTTCTTTCATCGTTAGTTCTTAAATCGTATTAATATATTTCAAAAATATTATTAATCATTAATTATAAAAAGAACTCATTTCTTAAATAATTTTTTGTGCACATTGTTTTGAACTTGTAGCAAACTGTTAAGTTCGGATTTTCTTATTTTAAAATATCGCTATGATCTATGATCGTAAATGCCACAATAATTTTTAATAAGGAAATCTTTCATGTTCTCTCAGCAGACATTTTCAGTTTTGAGTAGCATTTCAAGTAATTATTTGTTGTTATTTCACAGACTTGGCAAACGCTCGGTTTTTTTCATTTTGACTTGGCGACATTTTTCGACTGGCGCCAAAGCCAGACATGATCCTTTAGGTTAACCGCCTTTAGTATCCTTTTAAAAGAACATAATTACAAATCAATGCTTATAAATTAATGGTTATCATTGCGAAAATATGTCGCTGCTTGAATAATATCCATTTGTAAATAAATTGGAAACCGTGGTAGCCGTCAACGCTTAAAACTGTTTAAAAACAATTTTAATTTTCCCTTTTTTATTAACAATAGTGTTTGGTAGTTCAGTCGATAGATATTATAATTTAAATGTTTAAACTTTAAACGTCCCTAATATTATGCATGTTTAAATTTAAACTTACTAATTCTATCCTATAAAGTTGTTGTTTCAAACACTCTTTTGTTGTTTTCAGTCGGACATTTTGAAATTAGTAGTATTTTTGTTCATTTCGATTGTTGCCATTCCAGAGATAGAAATATAAGGAAATTTGGGCGCCGTATAAGAGTATTATATATATAGATGTAATTTACACTATTGTGAAACTATTCACTCACTAGTAATCAATCATACAGAAAAAATTACGCTGAAATTTAACAATTTAACTTTTTTTCATGTTTGTTAACTTAATAACGATGACTTTGTGAGCACCAGTAACACCTTCACTTCCGAATAAAAGCGTTATGAATTTTAAACTCGTTTTTCGTGCATCTCAATTTATCTCACATAAAATGAATTGTTCGTGATTATGTCTTCATCCGTCTTATATTTTGTTTATTTAGATAAACTTGAGCAGAAAACTCCTTTTCCGAGGCACATATTTTAGACAATCGTCGTGAGGGGTTTAATATGTAGGAAACAAAGCTGTTGGGTTTCTATTCGAATTTGGTTTTGGGTGATATTGTAACTTCTTTGAAACGGGTTTAAATGGATATGGTACCCAAAAATTGGTCAAAATATCGATTTTTCAGTTTTTACTTATTATTCACAATAACTTTCTGAACATTTACTGAAAGTTTCGTAATGATATCTTTTGTAGAAAAAAAAGTTATTAAATATTTTCTGGAGTCATTCCTATAAGTTTGAATGCGTATTTCGTCTGCTTTTAACCTTTTTTCTCTGTTTCGCGTTTTTCAATTCCTGTGTTTAATAAATCCCTAAGGCTTTTTTTGCTAATAAAATTAGAATTTTGAAATTTTTAATCTGTGTTCTTATATATATGTTGCACAAAATTGTGCATGGAATAAGGTCGACTATGTATAGTTTTTTAAAAAAAATTGTTGAATTCAATAATTTGTAATTAATGTGTAATATTTTGAGATTTTCAGCATAAATGCATGTTACTTTTTAACTGTATTTTACATTTTAAAATTCATGCACAGTTCTTGAACAAATAGTACTAAAAACAAACTATAAAAATTTGGTGGAGTTAATCTCAAAATTGAAAGAGGAGTAGCGTTTTAAAAAAGTTCAAAATTTTGACTTTTTTTAAATAAATGAAAAACTACTTATAAATATTTGTTTTTATTGCTAGAAAATGTTTATTTAGAGTGAACATTATATAAAACCATTATAATTTACAAGTATGTTATTATTTCTAGAAATAATATTTTGGGTACCGTATCCCCTTAAATTAACGTTGCACCAAAACCAAACAAATTTTTGTAATTAACACCATGATGGCACTATTCACTATTTCATATCAATCATACAAAAAGAAATTACGTTAAATTTAGCAAGTTATGAAGTAAAACTCTATATCAGTAATGGACAAAATATGGTTTTTAATATCGACCATACGGTGTATTAGTGTCAAATAGTATAATCTGAGTCTCTTGAGAAATAATAGTATATTTTAATTCGTAGAAATAGATTATCATTACATAATTTATGTGGTACCTCTTAAAAAATTAGATTTACTTTAAAACAGCTAAATGAGTAATTGTAAGATAATAATGTAGTAACTCCTTTAGAATTTTTTCCTGTTTAATAAACCAAAACTCAATTGCATAATTTTCAGACTAAAAAAAAGCGTTCATAACTGACTCCATTCCAAACTAGAAACTCAAATTGAATTACTTTTTTATTTTACCAAAATTAAAAGGCAAAGGTATTTGCCTACCGCGTTTAGTCTATTTATATAGCTTTCTTTACATAGCTTTCAACTCTTAAAAAACTCCCTAGTTTTTGAAAATGAAACAATACCTTTAAGGCAACAAAAAACATTATGAACACAAGCCTCTTCAAAAATGTAATATATGGCTAATTAGTTTTTTACGCACACATTCCTGTTCTTTTTAGTGTCACTTTTAAGTCCCCCAGGAGTCAGATAACACACACCAAAGACATGATACATCTACTGTGTTTTTTCTCAGACGACAATAAGGGGGTTTTCTAGAGGGGGGATTTTGACCCCCCCCCCAATATCCCTCGGGAACTTATCACGCGACAAATACATTTTTCTTCGTAACAGAAAACAGCCCGGATGTCAGGACTGATGAGAACTGATGACACGGGAACGCAGTCACAAGAAACACGATTCGCATAGCTGATGTTAAAGATAAGTTTAGAACGTTGCTAGTTATCTGTCTGCTGGATAAAAACGGATTTGTTTTCTTTGATTATACACTCTTAAAACAAACGAGCGGTTTTAACTCCAGTCTGAGTTAATTTCCACTCCTTTCCGTGCCAAAATGCACTTCTCCTATAGGAGTGGATATCACTCTTTTTGCGGAGTGGGTAAAAGAAATAAAAGAAAACAATCTACGTCCTACACTCTTAAAACGAGCGGTTTTAACTCAGTCTGAGTTAATTTCCACTCCTTTCCGGTGCCGAAAATGCACTTCCCCTATAGGAGTGGATTTCACTCTTTTGTTTTAAGAGTGTATTTAGTAAAAGTGTGAAGTGTTTTGGGGTTTCAATCAGTTCTCATAAAATCCATACTGTAGTACAAAATATTTGGTCTTACGCAGTTCTTCAACCTTGTTTTTTTGAAGATTTTTTTAAATTAACCTCTAAAGACCCGAGCAAAATCCTACACGTATATTCTTAATCTAAACATACTTTTCATACAAATATATGCTAAAAAGTATTTTTGCAAAGTAATTTTTAAAAAAATTATGTTTAATGGTTACTGAGAGACACGCCTTAAGCTCTACAAATACAAATTTTTTGTGCTATAAATGCAAAAAGAAAGGCCGTATCACTTATTTGTAGTTAAAAACAATGTTAAAATGAACTGTTAATGCAAAATGCCTTTAAAATTAATTACTAAAAGAACTTTTTGAAAAGTTTGAAAAAAAGTTTAAACTAATTTTTTTGAGAACTCTAATATCGTATTGACCCTCGTTCAACGTCATTTTTTATAGAAATAAATGACTGACACCTGTAATCAACGGCTGAAAACTGATATTTTTATCTTTTTCTATTGGACCAGGTCAATTTCGGAACTAATTAACACGTTAATTGTCTGTGAGGAGGTTTTAAAAAATGTCCCCGAATGGGGACGCCAGGTCGCAAGAGGTTAAAAGACTATACTCATAATATATGCATAACTTGCTTATAGCGGAGTTGTCAATTTTTCACCTTTTTGGATTTTTCAAAATCGTTATATTTCTTCATTTGTAAGTATAGTTCATTTACTATTCAATTAATATTTGATACGACAATACCCTTTTTTTCAGATAAAATTTCTGAATTTGGTTTTGTTGTTAATTTGTTAAATAATTAAAACCTTTGAAATGGAAAAAGGTTAAAACATCAGTTAATATTTCAGAATTGTGTAATGATTTTATTGAATTGAATTTCGTTTAATTTAGCTAAATTCAATGCATATTTAGAACAATAAACACACATCTATGAGTGTCCGGCTATGAGCGCCAGCCTGAGAAAGATTGGAGTACTGCCGACTATGCTAGATCCGTAAGGAGACAACATCAAGCAAGCCGTAGAAGAAATTATCAAAATTCACTGACACATATAGAGTTCGACTCTCATGGACACGACAAAAAAAAACAATAAACACAAAACGAAAACATACTTGCTCCAAAAACAAACATTTTCGGTAAGTATCACGTCACATTTATGGCTTCAAAGAAATATAAACCAAAATGAAGTCTTATACGAAAATAACGCCATTTTCACGCCTCGTCTTTGCATCGCCCGTTTTTTTTATTATTATTATCATCATTATTATTATTCCTTTCTTTCTCTTAAGCTGAGAGACTGGAGGATCATAAATACATCATGAGGTTTGGTCGAATTTAAAAGAAACAAGTAGTCTGCATAAATCATTTAACAGCATTATCTTTCCAAGATGGCGGAAGAAAAATGGCGCCATTTTAAGTTTTTTGTTCTTTACGTTACTTTCACTTTTGTTCTTCTAGGAACAAGATTTATATTATTTATTCGAAAAGTGCAGATTACCCAGTGGTTGTGGGAAAAGAGGTAGATTTATGTAAATATTTGACTTGGGACTTGCTTGGATTTTTTAAAAGACGTGGTAGAATGTTTTTAGTGGGTCAACATTCCGAATGTTTCATCGGGACATTCTAAGGACAATTCTTTATTCTTTTTTAGTTCTTTGGGTTGTTAAAGAATGTAGATTCAAGTGTCTTTGAAGTTTCAAATAAAATAAATTGCGTTTCAGAAGTTTTTATTTTTTTATTATAAATTCGAAACTTTTATTTTAAAGATATTATTTTGAATGGTTATTGTTTTAAATCAGTTTAAAATTATTAAGAAGTTATTATTATATTGCATTCAAAATTGTGTTTTAAATTAAATTAAATTTTTTAAACTTTTAAAAACACATAATTTCAAAAATTATGAAAACCATCAAACTTAAAAAGAAAAAAAAACTAATTTTGATTGAAGAAATCTTAAGAATAATTAAATAAACAATTGTAGCACACACAGTATTACGTAATTACTAAATATGCCAAAGACTCGAATTTTTAATATATTGATACAAAAAAAAATCAATGCTCAAATTATCTTATGCTAGCTCAAAAATAATATATTCCATTTTGCCATTTCAAAACATTTGTAAGTAAAATTTTTAAATAAATTGCTTTGTCTGCAAAATATTGAATTCATTTTTGAAATTTAACAACCTTTGTACGTTTTTCTGCAATAGTTCCTTCATTAAAAATAACGATTTGAACTTATAAAATTCAAATTCATAACGTATTTTTAAAATAAATTTATGTATAAGGATATAAAATGCAAATCTTAAAGATAACAATGAAGGGAACTTTAAAATGCAATATTTGTGGTTATTTTTCCGAAAAC
Organism: Oedothorax gibbosus; assembly: GCA_019343175.1. Taxonomy (NCBI): domain Eukaryota; kingdom Metazoa; phylum Arthropoda; class Arachnida; order Araneae; family Linyphiidae; genus Oedothorax; species Oedothorax gibbosus. The sequence goes on along the minus strand of CM033277.1, from coordinate 11,916,263 downwards.
AGAAGATTGCTTTTTTAAAGAATTTTCTAGGGATTTGGTTTAACAACCAACCAGAATTTAATGCATGTATGAATTTATGTACTTCTTTATTACTTAGGATTTGAATGTATTGGTATTGACTCACATTAAAATGCATGTTTAAAATTTGGTAGCAATTTAATTCACTCTTTGCAGTTACTCAACAGTCTTTGAAAATACTGAATTCAAAAGAATTGTTATTCTTCAGAATCCTTATTAAACTAAAAGCGTTTTTTGAAATCCAAAACTCGACTTTTACTTCAAATGGCGAAATTTAAGTTTCAGCTTTAAGTTAATGACGCGAATATGTGCCAAAATTTTAAGTTATAAAATTTATAACATTATAGTATTAGTTATAGTATTATTAATTTATAGTATTTTAATATATATATATATTTATTTAGTTATAGTATTGTTAACATTATAGTATTATTAATTTTTAAATTACGTTTTTATTTTCGAACTTCAATTCTACGTGGCAAGCTGCGTAACTCACAAGCTTGATACGACAGTTAAAGGAATCGCAACATTGAGTAATGTTTTGTCCAACATTTTGAAATATTTTGCTTGATATAAGTTCGGAGGCATTTGAAATCAAATTTTAATTGATTTGAAATTTATGGACGTTTTATTAAGAAAACAGAAATACTTTTCTAAACAAAACGAAGAGGAAAGGTTAAATTATCTTCTCACTAGAACCTGAAGGGAAAAGGAAATTAATACATTCCGTTGGATAAGTATGTTATGTATAAGTATGTTATAAGAGATTTCTGCAATTTTGCGGTGTTTTCGATCCGTTATAGACTTCGACGGTGCTGTTCAACTTTCATATTCTTGGATCAGATAAACTTGATAGGAATAGCAATCATATGTTGATAAACAAATGACAAATTTGGCGAAATTTCAATAAGCAATAAATGATTTTTCTGTCAACGATCTACACTATAATCTATAATCTAAAAATACGTACAAAGAAGGATTTACGTGTACAAAATAGTTATAGTGATTTTCAACAATTTTGAAAATTCCCTGAAACACGATTTCCCTTACTGTAATTTTTTAAGTTTGTCAAAAGTTGCCAACAGTCAAACCTAATTAATTTTTTTAAAATTTTTTATTTTATTATTTTTTTTCATTATTTTTACAACATTTGGTAAGACCGGGACTGGTGAGCGTTAACAGACAACCTTGTAGTTATTTTAAAATAAACGAGATTAATTAGTTTTTGGAAGTGTCGAAACCTTATTTAGCATGTGTAATTTGTTCTATTAAATCATTAAATATTTATTGCACAATTATTTTAAATTCACATAACACTTGAATTTTTACGTCGAATATCTTAGAAATGACAAATTTTCGTTCCAAGAGATTTTCTAATTGGATTTAAATTAAATGAGTACGGAAAATAGAAGAACCGCGGTTGTTATTTACTAAATTAGAAACAATCTCAAATTTCTAAATTGACATTAGTTTACACCGAAGTCTATAAATATAAGATAAGGTATCAATATTTACAAAGTTAATTAGCTAAATTAGCTGTTATCTTTCTGAAAATTAAGGATTTATTGTATGCTGTTGTGGTTATAATTAGTTTTAACGTCTTTTCTTTAAATGAATCCTTTAGTCAAACTTTAAATAAATGCATTTCATTATTAGAAAAATACGCTTCTCGCGCGAAATGTTGCATGGAGTGCATAAAAACTATTAATATTTTTTTTTGCTTTAAAATATTTTTTATTATATGAAAAATATTTTTTACATAAAATATTATTTGAACTCCGGAAGTAAAAAATTTTAAGGTTTTAATTATTTACTTCAATTTTTATTTGGAGAAAAACCAAAAATAAATAGCTAGAAAATTGTTTTTTAGTTGAGCAAAGCAAAAATTAAAAAAAACCCTGAAAAACATAAAACTACCTCGTATTTAGACCAAAACTATTTAAAATAAAAGATTAAAATTTTACAAAAGGTCTTTAGCTATCAAATAGTGATAATTCTCGATCTGTAAACGAATCGCTAAATCAGCAGAAAGGTTTCTGCACACATTTTTTATTTAACTAAAATGTCCAAAAGAAGAAGCGAAGTAAACAAATCTACGATGGACTTGTTCCCTTTTAACGTTTAGTTATTTAAATTCCGTATAAAATTATGTAATTTATCGAATTGTTAGCCAATATTCGCTTCAACTATTTAATTAGGTTTGAAGCCACTGAAAGACTTTTCGAGAAGAAGTGTGCTGAAAAAAAATCAGTATTACAATTTTCCAAATTATTAAAAATTCCAAAGTTATATTGGCGTATGTTTTTAATGCTAAACAAGTGTTAATTAGACATTCCGTTTGCGTATCATAGTTCTTTTCCACAAAATATAGAATTTTTGAAAAAAGAATGTTTAGCAAAATTGAGATCGAATTAAATGTAAAGTATTGTCCCTCTAGGTTTTCTGTTATTTTAAAATTGAATACATTAGCTACGTAATGTGGTTAATTCAGTTATAAATAGAATTTGGTGTTAATTATGCATTAATTAAAATGTCATTTTTTAAGTAAATATAAATAAATAAAACAAATTTAATGTCTTTAATATTCGATTTATGTAATATACAATGAAAGTAATGCGTTTCATAGTTTGTAATTAAAACATAAATTTTTTATATAGAAGTAACTGATAAAAATGAGTTAATTTTTTTATTGCAAATTGTGGTGATGTATTAACCATATTGTTACAATATGACTATTGTTTCATACAGGTTAAAATACATGGAAAATCTATATCCAAGTACAAACACTTTTAGAAATTTATTTTTTATAGTAGTGAACAATGATACGGAAAACTGCAAACGATTATTTTAAATTAAATTGTAAGTAAAAAATAGGCTAAGTCTATTCAAATTATTTTCATTTAATCAAATAATTATAGTACGCTAATTTTTCTATTGAGTATTTTTTCTAAAAGTTCTATTGAGATAAATTGAAAAGATAATAAATGCATGCAAATATGGCGTTTCTTATTTTTAAATAAATACATACTGATGATAATAAGTTCGGAAAAAAAATATTCATATGATTCGTTCTTGTAATAAGTTCTTAGCACAAAAAGTATTGAAATTAAAAAGCTAATGAAAAATAAGACAAATTCTTACCCAAAAAATTAACTTATCCAGAAATTATATTCCTAACGAAATTGCTTATTTCAATATTTAATAACAGAACGCAGTTTCTTTTAAATTTAATTCAGTACATGAAAATGGCAATAATAAAAATACTTGCCAAATTACAATTTTTTTGTTTCCAAAAAATAATTTAATTTAAAAAGTTACCCTGGGAGAAAATTCTTTTATAGAAATTAAAAACATTTAATTAGTGTTTGTTGTTTCCTTAGAACTTATTCGTGAATTCAATTGAAATTCCCGAAAAATGCAAATAACGGGTTAATTTAAGTCTTCTTTTTCTAATGAAAAACACAAGGGAACAAAAAAATATATATATATAATTATAATGTTTAAGAGAACAATAACCGCAATACTAAAATAAATAGCATACGTTTTTGAAAATAATTTGCACTAAAAGATTATATATTTAGGTTTTCTGAGTTATTATTTTAGGTTTAAATTTTTTAATAAAAGTGTATATAAAAGAATACAACGAATATTGTAACGGTTGTAGATGAGAATACTATAGGTAAACCCGGGGTAATTATTCGACATGGAAAATTGGGGTAATTATTGGACAATGGTCAAAAACCATAATGCATCATAATTTATTGCGTCTAACAAACCATAATTTGTTAATTGAATATCCAGAAATGTGTGTGCTCTGATTAATTATTTGGATAGTATAAGTACTTTTCTCAAACAATTTATTAATTACCCAAAGCGCTTGAAAAACGATGGTTTCAACTTTTGTTCAATCGATGCCAAATTGTGTATAATTTGGTTTTCTTTTACATGATCTTGAATTTTGTAATGCTCAGTCTTAGATATGTTTATGAAGGAGGTTTGTGCTGAAAAACACCATTGTAGGATGAATAGTAACGTTATGTATGACATACATGTTTAGTTAGGGGTAATTATTGGACAAAGTTGGAAATGCTATGCTATGGGGTAAGACATACAGCATCGCAATATGCTTAAATTTACTTCGTTGAGTTTGTGTGATTATGAAACACCATCTTTTCAATGTTTGAACTTGGAAAGAGAAGAAATTTTAATGTTTGGTAATTTTAACTAGATTTCACTGTTCTACATTTTTTACAGAAGCCGTTTGGGGTTAAATAATTATCAAATACACAGTACTATAGTACACACTATATCACACAATTTACCCCCTGTAGCTATTCTAAATAATGTGCAGAACAGATTGAAAACTACTGTCCAATAATTACCCCAATTGACGGGGTATTGTTTGGGCACATGTTTATTTTTTTTCAACTTCTACAGAGAAAATAGTAAATTTCCACATTGGTACCCGAAAGATTACGAAATTTACTGGTTAGAAATGTACATTAATGTGGGAGCTATGGTTAAAGTTTGATTTTTGTCCATTAACCCGTGTCATCCTACGTGTGGGGTATAAGAATAGGGGTTAGAAGTAAGTTTTGTTTTTTACATAATAGCATTTACACTTAAGGTGGAACAGACCCCCCAAAAATTTCAAAAATGACATTTCAATGTTTTTAGTGTTTCTTAAAATCGAGATCTTACATAACGAGATCTTACATTAAGTTTCGAGTACTGGTAGTATTTTTAATATTTATTTAAACAAAAGTTGTTTAGGTAAAATCTAGTCATGTTTTATAGGTAAGAAACCACTATTGTTTACTTTAAACGGTTATATATCAAAACTTACTTTTACAACATGTTCATGTACCTTTTTCTCAAAATCTACTGTAAGTATCAGCCTGAACATTTTTATACGTATTTAAGAAGTTTGTTTCTAAAAACCGCTGGAGGGATTTGACTATAAATATCTTACTTTTCTTTTTAATATTATTGACTTTTTTTTTAGGTAAAAAATATTTAGTTTCACTTAAAAATTTATAATTTAAAAACTAAACAAAATTTTTAAAAACGCCTCCTTTAAAGTTTAGTTGAACATTAATTTAACAACTAGTAAACATTTCATTAAAAAGTATCAAATAAATTCTGAGAAAAAGGTACATGAAAAAGGTCATTTTAACATGGGCCTCAAGGAGGGCTCCGGTCCCCCTTAAATGGTTAAATGGAATAATATGGTTAAGCTATTTACTATATTGGAACATTACCCTCAAAACTAAAAAAGGATACTTATTTTTTTAAAAAAGTACAAAATTAAAGCTAATACTTTTTTGCGAAGACTTTTTGTTTTGAGACGCGTCTTCAAACCTTACTTTATACCAGACTAGCAAATTTATACCCGTTCTTCGCACGGAATTAAAAAATATCAAATAGATTCCAAATATGTGTACCATATACCCTGTTATAAGATCATAAACTTATTATGGTTTCCACTCGTTATAAATTATAAAATCCCGTTTCATTGCCTTAAAATTCCAAAATGAAAAATACGCTATAAAATGCACTCATAAATGTCATCAGAATTCCCTCATAAATACATAAAACCTTTTAGCTCATTTGGCGCGTTTTGGGAAATAATTTGGCGAGAAAATCTATATAGCTACCCACACCCATTATACAGCTCTAACACAATGACCTTCGAACAACCGACCAGCTTATAAATTATTTATAAAAGAAATCGCCTATTTGGCGAATTTTAGTTAATAATTTGGCGAGTTTGGCAACGTCTTTGGCGAAAAAATAAAGACATAAAACATTAATAGCTCTAGTGCGATGGCCTTTATTAACCATCATAGTTCAGTAATAGCTTAACTATACATTTATTGCTTAAATATGCATACATGCAGTCAACAGAAAAATCAATGAAAAAATCATCAAATAAACCCACAATAAAATCCAGGAATGAAGACTGGCGGAATTACGTCACTTGAAACATGTCAATTATTTTTCAAATAATGAATTTAGTTTCTGAAAGTAATGGCAAAAGAATAAAATAAACATTTTGAATTTTAAATGTTTTCGTTCAAAGTTTTATTTAATTTTTTCAGCCGATGGCATCAGGAAAGAGAAAAAATGATCGGATTTGAGCGAAAGTGGTGTATTTTTTTCGGATAATTCGAATTTTCTCTAAAAATGGAACAAATATGAAAAAACTAAGCCTCAGGTGCACACGTTGGTATTAAAGGGAATCGGTCTCAAAAATTTCGAATTTCTGAGGGCAGTATATGTAGGTCTTTTACGATCCGATAACAGACACACAGACAGACAGACTCTTTCTTTTATTATTATAGATAATAGCTAAGAAATAGAAATTGACGTGGTTGTGGAATCTATTATATAAAACTACTGAATCTACTAGTGTTTAAATAAATACGACATAAGATGCAATCGATTTATATAATATAATAAGTCTTAATATAAGATTTATATAATATAATAAGTCTTAATATAAGATTTATATAATAAGTCTTAAGATAAGATTGATATAATATAATAAATATTTATATAATATAATTTTTTAACGATATGTTTTTCTAACAAGTTTTTTATTAATATATCTTATCTTATCTTATATCTTATTATAATATATTTTTATTAATAATCTTCGTATTTATTTTTTTAGAACTGTTCTATATTTTACTTTTTCTTTGAAAAGTCTATGATATTTTATAAAGTAAGTTTTTTATTAAAAAAAACTAACTTTAAAAAATATCATAGACTTTTCAAAGAAAAAGTAAAATATAGAACAGTTCTAAAAATAAATATGAAGATCGACTATTATACGAAAAGAACACCAGTCCCACAGCCCGATCATAAAGCCCAAAAGCCCGGATAAACTTTTCCGTTAATGGAGGTCATATTAAAGAGATGAGCGTACTTATTCAGACTAAACCGGAAAACCTGGCATTGTGTTGTTTAGAGATGGTTCGTTAAGTTCTTTCACTGGAAAATATGGACCCGCATTAACATATTGAAGCAACAGGATACACCATAGGATATTAAAGGACTAAGGCGCAGTGCCAAGACCATCAAATGGACGAATTGGGGAAGTTTCGTTGATGATTTTGTGGAGATAAGCTTAGAAGTATCTGGGAAAACGAATTTAGATGACATTTTAGGTTTAAGTGTCTCAATTTGTTTGTAAATTTGTGTTTTTATATTTACAAGTGTTAGTGTTACACAAACATACCTGCTTTAACATATCAAGAGTTCAGGGGAAGAACCGCTTGATTTATTAGGAGTCGTACCGTAATTGTGTCTGCTTGGCGGACATTGGCGACAGGAAACCGGTTTTTCTTTCGGTTCTTCATTCGCGGTACAAACGTGTGACTCGTGTCCACTGATCTCTGGCGTGAATCAGGGTTGCCGCGAGAGAAAAACAAAGTGAGAAACTGGTTTCCTTACACCAATTTAGGCGATCACACGCTTTCATCGCCAAAGAGGCCTGATGAGAAAAGTTTTCTACGAAATTAAGCGGTTTTTCCCTTGTACTCTTCATATGTTAACGAATATAAGTTAATTATGTTTTAAGTTAGGAAGAAAATATTTATATGATCAATTGGTGAGATTGTGTTAGAGGTAAATTTGCAGAAGATAACTTCAATTATTGTAACACGTCAATAAGGACAAATAAAAATTCTCTATATTTACTATTACATTGATTCACACAAATCAATTTGAACTTTTGTGATGAATAAGTTTAAACAAATTTTATTTGAAAAAGAATAAAGTACAAAAATGTAACAAAACTTCTAAAGAATTAAAAATTTGAGGCTAAACTCTCTCAAGTTCTATATGTGATATATATTTATTTATAAAACTATATACTATATAGCTATCAGGTTGTCAAAGTTACCGAATTTTCCTAAATTTAATTCGCCAATAGCCCTCGTGTAGCTCTAGTGCGACGATAAATCAAACGAACCGAACCTAAATTTAATGGTCCATAAAATCTATTAAAAGAGAATCAATAACCAAGCATACAAAAACCCTGAATAAAAACAAATACCAATATCAAAACATCTAAAAATATAATCCCGACAATGCATGCTTCCCTTTCTGAAATTCTTAGTATAACCCATTTATTTTCACGACAAACAAGAACAAAAATGATGCTCGAAAAAATTCAAGCGTCCGAAATGGCAAACAACAAACACGACTTTATCAAGTTTGTCGTTGAATTATTTGGGTACTTATGGACATTATTTTTTCTTGGAGCGGTCTGCGAAAAATCCTCGTAAATTTTTCCACCTATGCCCTCCCTGTCTCTCCACGTTACATTATGCATGCGATATCAAACAGCAGCACTCAAGTGAAGAAGAAAGACTCGACTCTCTTAAACCTACTTTTTATGCAGAGACTGTACATTAAAAGTGGTACAACTCGGTAACAATCGATAGGGTAAGGTTGAATTGTCGTCGCACAGAGTAGAGGGCTATTGTCATAATTTAGAGCAACAGCTAAGTGACGAAACAACACCTTAATAGGCACACAACGTAACTTTGTCTTCAGAACGGCCTGGAAATGGGGAGTACAAGTTCCGAGGCCTACAGATGAAAATGGCACTCAACGCGATCTTATTGCATCATCTTATGTGGCGCCGGGACTTTGGAACACGACAATTGAGCTGCGTAATTTTAGCTTCCACACTACGTTTATAACGTAAAAAGTGGAAGGTATTATAATCGTTCAGTCCGTCTGTCCGTCACCCACTTTCATAGCCCAAACTACAAATGCTACGGACAAGTGTGATACGTCAAAAAATTCAGCGCATCGAAATTAGAATACATTGAAAATTTCAGAAAAGAATTCGAAGTTCGAAGTACTTCAATTATTGAAAAAACTGCAAAATTGAATGCTCATTTAAAAAGCATAGGAAGCCATTTTTATTAGAATTTAATCACCATTGCCATTCGCAACAATCGCTCGAGAAACTTTAATTCTTTTAGACAATAAATTAAAATAAATTTATTTCTGCGACATCGATCAGTTTGAAATGACGTCAAATATAGTTCACTACGAGATTCTTTGTACGTTGATATGAAATGTTTTAATTCTATTTAAAAGCGAGGAATATTACATATTTATTCTTTGAAATATAAATTAATTTTTACAAACGATAAGTAATAATTATTGAATTTTCGAAATAAAATAAATGAAACTAGCCAAATTTAGCATGTAAATGTTTAATATAGAATATCAATGCTGTGTTTGTCGCCTTTTTACTTGTTAAACACAATTGTTGTGTGGAAGCGGGTTAAATAACAGATTCTGTTACAAACTGTTCTGTTTTTCTTATAAAGTGCGATAATTTTTTTTAATGAATAAATTGTAACATGATGAACTTTAATCGTTGGGAGAGAGTGGTACAAATGTTATAATTTTTTATTCAGCTACTAAACATTAATTGAAAAATAATATATCCAATAATGGTTATTTATGATTCAGTAAATTTGGCTTTCAAATTTTTAATAGTAAATTCAGCTTTAAAAATTTATCATTTTTAGTTTTTAATTACAAATACATCAGCCTTTTACGATAAAGCGAAGCAAAAGTGACGTGAATACTTTGCTTAATCATTTTCACTGAAAACAAAGACAATAATGTTTGTAAAGTACACACATGTTTACTTGTTAACTTAAGTATTACTTGTTTCAAAAATGCAAACTTAGTAAACATTTTTAAAGTAGAGTCATGCATAACCATAACATTCATTAATATTTTGACTGATTAAAATGTATGAAAAAAAATTGAGCTTACATATTCAAAATTAGTTTGAGATTTATAATGTATTTTATAGTTACATGGAGCTTTTAATGGGATGGGCTTTTTAATTAAGCCCAATGGCTTCACATTTTCATGTCAAAGTAGAATGCGATTTAGCAGCTCTTTGTACACAGTACCAACGTGCTTACCAATCGCCCAGTTTGTGGCACAGGTACAAAAACAACTTACTTGAGTAATTGTTTCAAAATTTGACAACTGGAACGGTCACGACTACAGTGACGTCATAGTTACGTAAATCGTTGAATTAAACCCCGCAAACAAACCACCCGGCAGCTAATTCATCTAAACTCGAACGATCGCGCCTACAGTGACGTCACAGCTGCGTCAAGCATTGTCTTCTTTCAGACAAACAAAACATGCTCCGTCCCGTTCGAATTGTCTATTGGTTGAACCTCAGCTTAGCTGTTTAGAAGAATTTATTATGTATTAAATTTAAAATATATTAAATAATAGTAACAAATTAAAAATATTAATATTAAATAAAAAAAAAAGTTGAAAAGAAAAATGTATATCGTATATAAAAGACGATTCTTTATTCAATTAACATTGCAGAAGCATCACTTTTCCACGAACTGTGCGATATTCATTCAAAAACTTTCGTTACACCACTTTTGCTACAAGTTCTTTATGTATAGCATAAACATATATTCTTTATTTTTATCTTTAGCTAGGGGTGTTTCTCGGCTATCGAGCCTGCCTGTAAAAAATATCGTCTGCTTTTATTGGTGGGTCGTTTTCCGACAGGGTTTTTGGACAAACATCATTCTGGATTTAGGGAAATGAATAAAAAAGTGGATGCTTTCAACAAAAACGGGATTTCTCTGCGGTGAATGTTGTTCTTGGGACTCAAAACGTGCTTTTGGGAGCAAATTTGAAAGGCTGAGGGGACTGGTTGTTCAAACACATAAATTTGAGTTGTGTAAAAACTGTTGACCTATCCTAGCCCCTTTCACATATTCATTCCCAGAGGATTTTTTTTTTTTGAATTAAAGTTATTTGCAGTAAAGGATTGTAATGTGTTCAATTTTGAACATTCTTTTTTTTATTTTGGTTAATGTCACGTTCAATGTTAAAATATTTGACTTGTGCAATTTTTAGCAGATTTTTAAAAGTAGTATTAGTTTCCAAATAAAAATAATCTATAAAATGTCAGCAATAATTATAAAATTGTAATAGAAAAAAAATTATAAAAGCGGTTGAATTAAATTTTTTTTGAATTTCTTACAAATTGTAAAAAAATAGTATCGAATATTATTGAAACAAAATAATATCCCAGACCAAACAAAAATGTATTAGGAATAAAACATGCGGAGACCAACTAAAGCGTGCAGTTGCAAATCTCACACTTTCTAAAGTAAAACCAATACATAAGGTCCTGTTCATTCATTGGCGACTTCTTCCAATCGAAAATACGATTATCAAAAGTCGCCAATACACGGACTATATATCATTTATACTTTGAGGAATGCGAGTTTCGCAACTACATGCTTCAAGTGGAGAACATTAAAAGCGAAAGCGTTTTATCTTGAGTCTTAATATTTACAAAAATTATAGGCTAAACCCAAACCAAATACTATTTCTTTTAAAGCATATCAACTTCATTAGTAATGCATTTAAAAACATTCTTGTTGCCATAAGCAGTTGCGGAAATTTACCTAGCACCATACTCTTTACCACCGAATACCACTTTGGTGATGACGCTCGAGAACCCGCCATTTAAAAACGATTATCGATGGCATCTTTTTTGTCTGTCATCGTGAAGAATCTCACACTTTCTAAAGTAAAACCAATACATAAGGTCCTGTTCATTCATTGGCGACTTCTTTCAATCGAAAATACGATTATCAAAAGTCGCCAATACACGGACTATATATCATTTATACTTTGAGGAATGCGAGTTTCGCAACTACATGCTTCAAGTAGAGAACATTAAAAGCGAAAGCGTTTTATCTTGAGTCTTAATATTTACAAAAATTATAGGCTAAACCCAAACCAAATACTATTTCTTTTAAAGCATATCAACTTCATTAGTAATGCATTTAAAAACATTCTTGTTGCCATAAGCAGTTGCGGAAATTTACCTAGCACCATACTCTTTACCACCGAATACCACTTTGGTGATGACGCTCGAGAACCCGCCATTTAAAAACGATTATCGATGGCATCTTTTTTGTCTGTCATCGTGAAGAATCTCACACTTTCTAAAGTAAAACCAATACATAAGGTCCTGTTCATTCATTGGCGACTTCTTTCAATCGAAAATACGATTATCAAAAGTCGCCAATACACGGACTATATATCATTTATACTTTGAGGAATGCGAGTTTCGCAACTACATGCTTCAAGTAGAGAACATTAAAAGCGAAAGCGTTTTATCTTGAGTCTTAATATTTACAAAAATTATAGGCTAAACCCAAACCAAATACTATTTCTTTTAAAGCATATCAACTTCATTAGTAATGCATTTAAAAACATTCTTGTTGCCATAAGCAGTTGCGGAAATTTACCTAGCACCATACTCTTTACCACCGAATACCACTTTGGTGATGACGCTCGAGAACCCGCCATTTAAAAACGATTATCGATGGCATCTTTTTTGTCTGTCATCGTGAAGAACTTAAAAATCAGGTGATGTAATGTGTTCTTTGCGTGCTGATAGTTACATTTTTTCTTAGTTTGAAGTAGTTTTGAATTATTCCGGAATGCAAGGCATTTGGATGTTATCGAATTGTAGGAAACTCTTGATCGGTTTGGATGCAGTGTCTTATAATGACTTTCAATGAGATATGTAATTTGAATAGCTAAATGTAAGAATGGGTAAAGTGTGTCAGGGACATTTCCCGTTAAGCTTCTTCCTTTCGGCATTTTAGTGAAAGAAAAGGCGCGAAATTTTTTTTTTCTGTGGACTTGAGCCCCTTTTTCATTTAACGAATCATTTGAAGACCGGTAATTTGATGCCGGAGATGTGTTTTGCGTGTGCCATGGTTGTGTTAGTAGGGTACATTTGTTTTATTTTGGATAAAATGATCAAATCTGACAACACGATTCTGCCAACACTTGTAGGTTGTATGGAATCGAAATAATCAATTAATCTTTTCCCGGCCGGAACGCGTTTATACCTTTAAATTTTGTTAATTCTGAACCCAAGGAGCCAACATATTTTGTTTTAAACACAATTCAACATATCCAAAACATAATACATGTCACTATTTGTAAATATAAAAAAGGAGCCTAGTCGGTTTGGCACTTGCCTTGCATGAGAAAGGTGTCAGGTTCGGGTCCGGGCATTGCCAAAATAACCCGCCGACCTATATACTGCCTTTACAGCTAAAACATTCCGACGAATAATACCACGTATAAAGGGCGTACACAATGAATAGGCTCCAAGTCCCAAAGCCACGTGCGATGTCTCACTTAAAAGTTGCTTTCTGTGCCTACTCAGATGTCGGCTCGTTTTTTGAATTTGGTTAAAAATTATGAAGCCTGTTGCCAATAGCCTTCGTGTAGCTCTAGTGCGACTATAATTCAAACCAACTTAACTGAACCTAAGGGACCAACAAAATTAGTCTAAAGCACAATTTGACCTATCCGAAAACATAAGTGTTACTATGTGTATAGATAAAAAGGCAGGGAAAGCAATGTATTTCAGGTTAAAAGTAATTCGGATTATCCGTGTTCGGATTAATGCGGTTCGGCTCTGGAAATCCAGAAATTCGACCTACTCGAAAACGTAATAAATGTCTTTACATTTGTAAACACCAACAAGACATTGAAACCAACATATTTCAAATGAAAAGTATTTCGGATTATACGTGTTCGGACTAATGCTGTGGAAACCTGGTAATTCGACTTATCCGAAAGCATAATAAATGTTGCAAACTTTGTAATTACAAGCGGAGAAAAAATTGTATTTAAAGTTAAAAGTATTTTGGATTATCAGTGTTCGGACAAATGCGGTTCTATTTTAGGAAATATATATACAAGTCCTATACAATTACGAACCTCCACTCACCTATTTGAACTCCTACCCAACAAATCCATCTTCCATTCCAATAACGACTTCGCCTTAAAGATTTCCTTCCACAATTCCAAATGAGGGCCCCTTTTGAAACCTAGAAACTCGAGACCCAGGGCATAAAGCCAGGTGCCGAATACTAATTGGAAGGAAGAAATATGGTAATGATGAGGCCCCTTGATTAGTTCCCGAGCTAAATGGGAACGGACTCATTGAAAGCGACCCTTTACAAAATGGGAGCATAATGCTGGTTGAAGGATGAGATTCTCTAGAAGGGCTCCTTTGATTTAGAGAGGTAGGGTTGTGTTTTGTGGGGAGAACAGTTGATGTTTGATATTGTTTCTTTTTGTTATGTTTGGTTTGGTTGAATTAAACCCGTACTGGATATATGCGGGGGGATATTTGCACAGTACCTTTTTTCTTATTCTCACCTGCTAGGCCAACACCTGAGCTAACTCCAGTAGTATTATCAACCAAGCTAGTCTGCCGTTGGGCAGGTAAACTGCAGTATCTAGACAAATGGACTTGAGCTATTGTTGTAAGAACTCAATAATTCTACATGTAAGAATATGTACTGAAAGATCGATTATTTCAGAGCAAAATTGATCCCATTCAATCACGGCCAACTTCAATAACAAGGCCAGAGAAGCTCTCCAAAACTTGAGCGTAGACGGAAATTTTGATGTCACCGTTTCCCAGTGCCGAAGATAGAGAAACCAGTTCGGAACAATAACATTATGGTCAGTCCTGAACGAGTGGTTCCGAACAGGTTTCGAGACAGGTTGTCTTCATCTTCGGAACAACGTCACTCGGAACTACGACGTCAAAATTTCCGACCCCGAGCTTGTTTGGGAAAAGCTTCTTCGGCCTTAGTAGTTGAGTAGGCCGTGATTCAATGCAGTTATTAATGCAGTTTACCCGCCAACGCCAGTAGCAGTCAATAGAATTTTATAGCTACTGGTGTCTATAGAATTCAATAGAATTTTGGCAGTCAATAGAATTTTATAGCTACATGGTGTCAGGACTTAAGATCTTTTTTGGACCACGGCGTATTTAACTTACCAACTGTTTTTTGTCTATCAAAATTTATGTATAGGATGTCTGATACTATTAAATAATTTGGCATATCGTTTTACCCCACCGTACCACATCAGCTTTTGAACTTTAAAAAAAAGTGAATGTAGGTGAACAAAAAACGGCAGTAATGACAAATTAAAACTAAGAGATTAACAATAACTAATTGTTATTGCTTTAAAATTCTTTCAACAGATGTCAAGTCCTTGGCTCAGTTACATATTAAAGAAGTTCCCAAAACAAAGCCGTTAATGTTTGAAGTTCTGTTTCAATTAAACGTTTTCTTATTTTGCTTTGACATATTAGAAATAAAAGCGAAAAGTATAATTACAGAGTTTTGTTTTGATATTAAAAGGTTGAGAATTTACGGGGGTTAAGTTTCATAAATAGAACTTTTAAATATTATTTAGATTTTTCGAAAATTGTTTTTTAAACCATTTATAGTTCTATAAATCAAATGAAGTTTTTTTTTTTTAACTAGGAACATTTATTATGTGATGTGTGGTTAATATATTGCATTTTAAATCAATATTCAATTTAAAGTAAAACATTAAATATTGAATTTAGCTTACTAACATGAATTTATAATAATAAACATATATTTGTAACTAAAAAAAATAGGACAAAAGTGCTTAAAAAATTTGGAAGTAGTCTATGAAAAGAACTTAAAAATTAAAATTATCAGATTTATTGGTGCAAAGAAATAAAAAAAAACTTTAACTTTAATATTCGAGGATTTATGGTAATTCCTACTAAATAAGAACTGCTAAAGTTACTAATTTTTAGAAAGTAGAAACATAATATCAACAAGATCTATCATATCTCACTAAAAATATAAGCCAACAATGCCACTGTATGGTATTACGCAACTAATAAAATTCTAACACTAACGAAAATAGAAAAGAAACCCAATATCTTTGTTGTTGGTTTATTTTTTAGGCGTTTCAGGTGTATTTCTTATAGAGTTAAGAAGATGGGGATGTTGCCGGGCAAAAACCAATACGAAAACCGGTGTACCAAGTGAAGCCATCGATCGGTTTGTAGTACGCCCAAACAAACACTCTCGGCGAACTATTTGGCGCAATTCTTAAGTGAAGTTTTGTAGGCTTACTAATCTACTTGGCGACCTTTTGACTAATAAAACTATAATTACAAAGGTTTTTTGCCTGTGGAGAGAATTACTACTCTCTTCTGTAAATTCAGATCTCTTGCTTTAGCCTACAATTTCGTAAAACAGCCATTTTTTGAATTTTAATTAACACCTTACAAAGAATAAAATGCTGCTTTTAGCTTCCACACTACGTTTATAACGTAAAAAGTGGAAGGTATTATAATCGTTCAGTCCGTCTTTCTGTCCGTATGTCCTTCACCCACTTTCATAGCCCAAAACTACAAATGCTTCGGGCGAGTGTGATACGTCAAAAAATTCAGCGCATCGAAATTAGAATACATTGAAAATTTCAGAGAAGAATTCGAATTCGAAGTACTTCAATTATTTAAAAAACTGCAAAATTTAATGCTCATTTAAAAAGCATAAGCCATTTTTATTAGAATTAAACCACCATTGCCATTCGCAACAATCGCTCGAGAAACTTTCATTCTTTTAGACAATAAAAATAAATTTATTTTTGCGACATCGAACAGTTTGAAATGACGTCACATATATTTCACTACGAGATTCTTTGTACGTTGATATGAAATATTTTCATTCTATTTAAAAGCGAGGAATATTACATATTTATTCTTTGAAATATAAATTAATTTTTGTAACGACAAGTAATAATTATATATATTGAATTTTCGAAATAAAATAAAACTAGCCAAATTTAGAATGTAAATGTTTAATATAGGATTAATGTATTGGCGCCTTTTTACCTGTTAAATACAACTGCTGGTTAAGTGACAGATTCTTTTACAAACCTACTTGTTTACATCAAGCTAACGTTAAGCAAGAGGTGTGTTTGGACTTAATAAGGTTACTTGGCGACTTTCGGAAGGCTTCACTTTTTTCACGCCAGGCATCTTCTTCTTAACTTCCCCCAATGAAAGGTTACATAATAGGAAAAAAAAATTGTTGTCCTCTTTACCAAAGAGAAAATGGAGTTATGAGATATGTCCTTTTTCAGTTTGCCAGATCTGCAAGGTAGGCGGGTTTCTACAAAGTTTTCTCTCTTGTTTTGTGGATTGTTTGTGACATTTTGAAACAAGTTGGCGAAAAGTTTACCAGCCTTTCCTTACAATTTAAAAATGCTGACGCGTTATGTTTTTATATTGCGATTTAATGTGATGTCAATTTTAAATCAATTTTATGAAATATAAGCTATTTAAGACAGGGTTAAAAATATAAAGATGACAACATCCTCTAGATCTTAAAATGAATTGAATTGGAATAAAGAGTGAAGTGTATCTCTATTTGAAAAAGTCAAATGGATGATATAAATATATTTTAATGATTTAGAAGTATTTCATTATCAGAATAATAAAACATTTTACATGAGAAATGTATATGTAGATGTAGCATTAGTGTTATTCAAATTAAAAATTTATTATTTAATTGCTTAATATGAATTAAAAAGATATACAGATGGGACACTGAATTATTAACCGTCTAATTATCAGTTAGAAACGTTTTAAACGGAAATTCACCCTATTTAGTCTTATTTTAAAATATTTATATTTAATTGCAGAGCTTAATGTAATTGGAAAAAGCAATTTAAACTTATTTAATTTTTATGTATTTCTGGTTGAAATGTGTATTTATTAAGTTTTATTTTCTATCGAAGCTAAGTAAATATTTCATTTGAATACTTTAATAATATATTACTAAGATAATAGTATGACACGAAGGAAAAATTAAGTTAATAGAGAATTAAATCGTACAATTTTGTGCTTTTGCAGAATATATATTATTTTTATACTGCTAAGTTTATTTCTTTACGAAACTAATGAATGAATTATATGCATTTTTATCATACATTTTTAAAAAGTATGATGAAACAACTATATGTTTAATTCCAGTATTATAACCGTGAAATAATATTTTCTGAATTGAAAAATATAAATAAATTACTTAAAAGAAAATATTTTCATTCTAAAACTTTATTGAATTTAAATACTCTAAGTAAATCAGTTTTCCTTTTAGATCGTTGCATTAATTATTCTGAGTGCACTAAATTTGAAAGAATCACGCTGAATACCAATATATGGATATCTGGTAAATTAAAATAACTCGCCCTCTGATATTCGTGGCAACACGGTTACACAAAAGTGCAAATGACTATCTTAACAAAAGTGGACAGATTTCCATACACTCTTCTTTCAATAAAATATTGAAAGAAAACCGCATGGTTGAAAATTTTAGCATTAAATTGGTCATTTTTAAAATATAACCAATCTATCATATTTTTTCCACTATCCGCTTTTGGTTTGAAAGTCACTCAATTTAAGCATAGTAAACTTCTTTTTTAAAGTTAAGTGTTCTAATTATGTAATTTGATTTACCAGAAACCGATCTTTTTATGTCCGTTTTCATCTCTTATTAATTTATTCAGCTCTGCTTTGCTACAAAATTACACGTTTGTTCGGTACAGCTATGATATAATGACCAATATGATCATTGACGACTTTAATGAAAATTTCACATTGGGTTGCTATATCAATGTACTGTGTGAAATATGAATGGGAATATTTATCACATTTGGGCATAATTGTCGCGTGGCAACGTAACGCCAATCGCTAAATCGAGACCGGCCATTATATCATAGCTGTTCCGTTTGTTGTACTTAAAATCCATCAATTCTCTACCAGACAATATAAAAACGCAAACAACAAACAAAGCCTACGAAAACATCTAACATGTATTTACCAACTACAGCAAAGTTTGTTTAAATAGATAAAGAGAATTTGGTTTTTTTAATCAATACATTACCATATATATCCATTAAAAATAATATTTCATAGCCGATTAAAAGTACCAATAGTTTGGATGATATTTTGTCAAATTAGCGCAAAACATCGAAGAAGACCAAAATCGAAATATTTAAATTTTTCCATTTCTGAGGATTAATTTACGAAACTCGTAACTCCGGTATCAACTCTAGCATAAAAAAAATATCAAACTGGATTCAGATTCGAGTTCATTTGCCTGAAACTTCTAATGCACCGCAATGGAAGCTGCGAAGCCAAAACAACTAATCTTCCTTTCTACAAGTATTATCCAAGGATATGGGGGGAAAGAATTAAGTTGTGATGGAAGAAATAATTGGAAAAATCCACAGACTGTGGCTGCATGGAAGTCTTTTCCGGGGAAATTAGCATAACAATTAAAATGCTCTGGAATGAAATTCGAAGGGATAAAAATAGCGATTTTCGTTTTTCGTTTTGGAAATGGAAGAGCATCGGAGTAATGTGGATAAAACTCTTGAAAACAAAGAATTTTTAGGATTAATAACGTGGAATACAGATTATGCATAACAACGGTTAAATGAAGGAGTTCATTTTGTAATAATCGAATCAGAATGTTGAGAATCTCCTAAATCTAAAATATTTCTTCATTCTGCGCGATATTTACTTAATTGCAGAGACTCAAATAACAGCGATCTCAAAGGTCCGCGAAAAACGTTGAACAGCCGATGACGTAGCTCGTGCCCAAGGTTAATACAAGATTTCTACGCGTAAGGAACTTGACTAGTCACTGGACCCAAAATATCTATCTGTCCGCGTACGTATTTATTCGAACAACGCGGATCCAAGTCCGAGGTTTGAAGTGAGTATGATTGCCCAAGTTGTCGCGCCCTTACTTTACCTGTCGACGTATATAGCGGCAAGAGTTTTAATTCCAATTACTTTAGAATTTAATGAATTAAAAAGCAAACCAGACTCAAATTAATATACAAGTTTAGAAATAATATTTTTCTTAGTGGTATAAAATTGTACAAAAAAGCATGTATTTCTTCTGAAAGATCTTTTATTCCTATTATGTTTTAATTTTATTTATAGAAGAGCATCTATTTGTTTCTTTTAAAATAATTATTCGATTGTTTATGCATATATATTCCGGCTTGTATGATTGATCACAGACCCGCTTATGAAGCCTTTATCAAGTAATACAGACACAGAACTTTTTACTGTCACCAGATAAAGGAATATACACCCAGGGCGAAGGCGGGAATCGAACCCGCACCCGTTACAGCGCGCAGACTGGTAATGGTTCAAACCACTAGGCCATCCGGGCCCCAACGATTGTTTATAAAATGTAGTTAATTTGGCGAATGCCCTTAGGCGTTGCAAATGCTTAACTACAAATTTATGTTTATATACTTAAAAAATGTTGTGAAAAATAGAAGATCAAAAGTTGCAAGATTTATTTCAATGGGGAATTAAATGTTTTCATGGGCGATAAAGTATATAAAATTCTTTTCCAAAATAGTATTGGATTAACAGCTTTGCCATTTGCAATGACGTTAAGAAACTACATTATGCAATATATTTCAGAAGCGAAAATAATAACAAACGCGCGCGCGTTTTAGGATTATTATAATTATTTAAGCAACTAGTGCCGAAAATAATACTTTATTAAGCGAGTGGATTTTATTTCACGAGACCGTAGGTCGATTGAAATAATGACAAGAGCTTAATAAAGTATTATTTGGCACGTGCTTGCTTACAATATTTTTTATAATAACGTGCAAAAAGTATTTATACCAATGAGTGATTTTCATGACATCATTTAGTTTCCATGGCGATATTCGATAATGCAAAGTAGTGAAAGAAAAGTGGTAAAATAATTTTCTATTTTGAATCAAAATATTATTGTTTGGCGTGAAATTTGTGTTCTTACTTTTGTCGTATTTAATTTCCTTTAATAATTTTTGTAGTACTTGTAGTTTCCATGGAGATATTAGAAAATGCAAAAGTAATGAACCAATAGAAATAAGCGAGTTTTATGACACCATTTAGTTTCCATGGAGATATTCATGACATCATTTTGTTTTTCTACGAAAGTACTACTTTCGGCACTGTCTGTGACGTAAGCACGTAAAGTGTCATTTTCGCAACGATGTATGAATGAATATGATATAAAAAAGTAAACTTTTTTGTACGTTGTTATAAAAATTTATTTACTTCAATTAACTGTTAATTTGCACTTATGCAAAATGTAATACCTTTCTACTAAATGTCGGGGATTTAAGGTGCGATTATTAATTATGGATAACTATTAAAAAATAGTTTTCTTATTTTTTCTAATTTTTTCAAATGAAGAAAACAATTTAAAAAAAGTGGAAAGTAAATTTCTTTTTGAACTCATATTAATCGAAGCCTAAGTAGCTGCGCAAAAAATATTGCTTTATCGTTTCACTGTCTTACCTATTTAAATATAAAAAAATAAAAATAAGAATTGTATTCCTCAAAGGTATAGGTAGTAGTCCCGATTGAAAAGAACATGCTAAAAATAAATAAAAAATTCTATACTGAAGAATCAGATACATAGTGTGCAAAGTTTTTGTAAACTATTCTTTTTCAATTGTTTTGCCTTTTTAAATGCTATTATCTGTCTTGTTTAGTACCTATTTCCTTTCAGTAAGACAAAAAAAACAGTTGAGCTGACAAACACAGCAATAATTTCATTACATTATCTCGAAAACCCTTAAAAAATCTAGTTTCTTTCTATAAATTACAGTAATTCTACCGGCATTTCGATAAGCCGATGAAAAATATCTTATAAACAAGGCTTTGATCTCACTATTAGTCTACACTGAAAAAAAGAACAGTTTTCCTAAGAAACCTATCACAATCTATTGCATTTTTTCATTTACTTTGTTTCGAAATGAAACTGAAATTGCAGGATAAAAACGATTAGGTTTTTGTTGGAAGGTATATAATAGTCTTTTTTATGTTTTTCTCACATTAGCTGTTGTGTACTTAGAGTATATATGTACTAAGAAAAGTCTATTTAGACGAATCAAATTTCCTGTTTTTCGTAGTTTTTGTATAGAATAGTTGGTGATTGTTTACTGAATTTTATAATGGTTCTGTATAGTGTGAAAATGTGTTTACAAAAGAGGTTTGGACTTCAATGTAACATAAACAATGCGATATGGGTTGACGTGTGTTAAAAAAATTATCTTTTTTTGTTTTAACACTTAGAGTTTTCAGTAATCGAAAATTATAGGTATTCTATATATTCTTGTGTTTTATGCCTCATTATTAGAATCTAAATTAGTTATTTTATTTAGCGAGTAACTTAATTCGTGTGTGGTATTCTTTCTTTACTGAATACACTTTCTTTTCTTTCGGCCAAATTAAATTTATTTTAAAAATTCAAATTTAGAGCCAAAGTGGTTTTTTTACAATGAACACCTTGAAAAAAGAAGCACGATTTGTAAATTAAAACTCAAAAGGGTAAATCCATTCAATCAACCTAATATCTATGATAATTTTAGCTAAAAATAAACGAAAAAAATACAATGTTAAACTACATAATAGCTAAATAAACCTGCTACTTGATCAATCAGCATTACTTACACTAAGTCCACTTAAACCCAACAAATGAACACTTTTGTTCCAGGTTAAATTGAATCTGCAGAACAAGTTTATCATGAGAAAAAGGGCCTAAGATCTTAAGATGCAACGGACATTGGACCTTTCACCGCTAAGGCGCACCGAACCAACCCTTTTCTTTCTAAAGAAATCAATTTAAGTCATTAAAACAACGGTCTTATTATCTTCCTTCGATCAGGCGTTCTTTTTCTGGTAATTAGGACTTCCCGAAGTACAATTGAAATTAATTCTGGCTTATTGTTCCCAAAGGCAAGCAAAAACTCGATACGACTTTAACGCGACAAAAGTTACCGTTAAAAAGAAAGTGGTCGCAGTTTTAAAATCAATGAAATAATTTCAACGACAATGAATCATGATTGAAACGTTAATTTCTAACCGAAATAGTGTGACAATATTTTTTTAAAAAAATTCTTATATTGCATTTTGCAATAGAATTATTTTTAAATATGTTACAATATTGTTTATATATAATATTGTTAACGTGATGTTATGTTATAATATTGTTTAACGTGACAAAAGTTACCGTTAAAAAGAAAGTGGTCGCAGTTTTAAAATCGAACGCAGTTTTAAATTTGAACGACAATGAATCATGATTGAAACGTTAATTTCTAACCAAAATAGTGTGACAATATTTTCAAAATTCTTATATTGCCTTTTGCAATAGAATTATTTTTATATATGTTACAATATTGTTTGTATTATGTATGGTAGAGTAAGAAATTTATAGACTTTCAGGTCCGAGGTATTTAAATAGCAAATTTTCATCTGGAGAGTTTGGTACTTAGCAAGATGTGGTAAAAAAAAATATTGTGGTAAAATATCTAAAAGTATGAATTTAATAAATTTTTCTGAGGACAGTGTTAAAGGACTAAAAGTATCAAAAGTCATTTGTAATAACAAATCGTTTGTAGGGTTTTCTTAGTAAAAAGTAGTAATATTAATCCTGTAATACATGATTTTATAATTAGGAAGATATACATGAGAACTTTGTCCAAACTAGAGTCACTCAATATTACATTAAAATAATACATACTCAAGAGTTACGACAACTAAAAGTTTTGAACAGTTGGTAAACGTTTCCAACAGCCTGAGGCCATTTTAAGGGACTAGTTTCAAAACTCATATTCCCTGAATTATAACTAAGATGGATTTGGTCCGATCGTTGGCGACTTTGTTCAATTGAATTTACTATTAAAAAAAGTCGCCAATGAATGGATCGGACCCTATACCTTAGCTGTACTTAGAAGAATGTTAGTTTCGAAACTAGACCCTTCATTTAAGGTCAAACTTTAGATCTTTAGGTTAATAAAAATTTACCGTCTCATCACCAGAATAATGAATTTGGTGAACTTACGTTGCCATATTTCCAGGGTTGTCATGACTTTCTTCTTAAGTTAATCCATTATCTATTGACTTTAAGCCACAACCACATCTATGTACACTGCTCAAAACAATTAGGGGAATGCATGGTTTAAACCCTCTTAACCCCAATGATTCCGTTTAGAATCATCAGCTTGAGATTTTTTTTCTCACTAAGTTGAGTTCGCACTTATGTATCTTTAGATGGAAGAATCATGTCTTTTCAAGAATTAAATGTTTTTTTAATTAAATGAAAATATGAAACACATGGTAAAATAAAATTCACTTCCAAAAATTTTTATGAAATAAATGGACCCTAAACTCTTCACGCTTGCATTCTTAGATGTTTGAAAATTTATTTTAACTTTTTTAACAAATAAAGGCTTGAAAAAATTATTGTTATAATTTATTCAAAAGTTATGGATATAATTTTTTCCAGCTTAAATTTTAGTTTAAAAAATTAAGATTTTTTTATCCTGTTTTTTACCATTACATTCTGGATGCATAATGAATCTATTTCACAAATTTTAGATTTTTAGAGTAAAAAATAAGAAGTTGGAACTGAAAGGTTAACAAAAGTACGCAAAGTGCTCCCCTAATTGTTTTGAGCAGTGTATATTTTGCATTAATCCCCAAGCGACAAAAAACTGACATGGATCATTTGTATTCTGAACAATCAGAATCAGGTAACTCAAGATAGAATGTGATAGGACTCAAGAGTGCTTATTTTAAAGTATAAATTGTAATAAAGCCAAATTGGAGGGTTGCGTAGTACTTTAAGTGAAGTTAAGTTGCAATTAAGGATTTTTGCTGAATAAGAATCTTGAATGAGGGTTCAAAAGGTTCTGACAGAAAGTTTATAAAAAAAATAAACAATATTAACATTGAAGTCCTTTGTGACTTTGAAGGATTTTTCTGATCTTTCTCTTTTCGTTAACAAGTATTGGAAATTCCAAAGGCGGGTATTGGGGAATTATTTTCTCGACTTTTCGCTGATTGGGGATAATGGGGTTCGTTAAGAAGGAATTTTCGTCAGTGAATTGAAATGTATCGCTTTTCTGTTGTTGCCAGAGAAGTTTATTGATTGATGCAAGTATTGAAAAAAAGACATATTGCTTAATTTTAAGTGGCGTAATATTATTTTGTGCGTTCGGCCTTCAAAAGTGTTTCAAATATATAATTTTTAGTGATTTAAATATGATAGACCCGATAAATGTTGGACAAACCTTTCGTTTTCTTAACTGATAAAAGATAATTGCTGCGAAAAAAACCAGACCAATTTAGAGAAATTAATTTTGAATTCCCTATACCACAAGCAATTTTTGAAGATCAAACAGGACATGTAAATGAATGAAACAATATGAATGTGCAGTGTACACACTCTTCAAAATCATTCTGGCTTTTTTCAATTAGTTAAAAAAATGTCCTTGGTGAGTAAAAAATATTCAAGAGAAAGTCAGTAGTCACTAGGGAGTACTTGAGCCAAAGTTATCCTCTAGAGGGTCATTGAGCTAGAAGGGAAACTAGAGTGAAGTTTCAGCGAGCCGAAAACCCACTCACACCCTTTTGAGTGAACCGGGCAGAAAAGGACTATTTTCCCCACACTTGTATGCAATGCTTGTATGAGACCCCTCTATCATATTAACTTGGGCTCCTAAATGTATTTTAACATTTTTAGTTCGAAAGAATTAACTTTCTTTAACTTTAAATTCCAACAATTTTAAGAAATAACCATGTGGATCACTAAGAACCAGCGAAGACGAACCCAATAGCGAAATAGGCAAGTTTCTATGTTTTCTGCCCGGTTCGTTTCTGTTGCAGTGCTGCGTATTCCTCCGTGTTTCGTTATTGGATCGGCTCGTTTGCTGCCCTGTTTAGTGAATCACATACCTCACTCCAGTTTTTCTTCTAGCTCAATGTCTAGAGTATAACCTACCCCATACGACGGTAATATTCTTTGAATATACGTTAAATTTAACTTTTTTTTAAACTATTTTTATAACGTAACTTAATTTTAGGTAATTGCATACACCTGTAAATGAAAATGAATAGTTTTCCTTTGGTTTTGATCCAATATAATTATTGATAAGTAAACTAAAACTTTGTCCAATCAAGATAGTTATTGAACAAATGATGTGTAGAAAAAAGTATTAGTTTAACTACTACTACTACTACTACTACTAAAAAGAACTATTTTGAATAAAATAATCGGACATGTTTGTTATTTTTAATTTAAAAATTAAATTTTGCGTTGTGTAAACGTAGCAGATCTTGTCAATTAAAAGAAAGTATTAAATTTTCCAGTTTCGTACCTGAAACTTAGTTGTCAATTTGAGAATTAAAAATACTGCAACTACGTGTAAAATAAGAATGAAAAAAAATTGTTGCTTTGTGCAATATTCATTTATTCAGGTGCAAATCTTTTGAAAATTCTCTGAAAAATATGCTCTTGTTAAAACTTGATTGCAAACTCTTCCTTGCGAGACTTTTCTACGCAGGTTTTAGAATGGCAGCGTCTTCGAAAATCTTTCTAATTAGGCAAATAGAAAAGTCGGTTTTCTTGGGAATAAGACAACTTCTGTGACACATTTTGCCTTCAGAAGAAAAAGAACGGAAAATATTTTCCGTTCTTTCTTGAAGACAATTAAGGAAAAGCTGAAGAAAATAAGAATTCTATACTGATTAAATAAGTTTTTAAAAATTCTTAAAGATTTTGAGAGGGTCTTTTCTTTTATTTAGGAATATAGTAATTGAGCGAAATTCTTAGTTGAAATAATTGTTTAACACAATTATCTAAGTTGTAGTAAATTTAATTTTGACATAATTGATAAAATTTAAGTAAAAAAAAACCAATTATTTAATCATGTAAATTGCTTGTTAAACTTGAAAAACAGTTCTTTCTGTGGGATAGAAATTATATTTGAAATTGTTTAATTTTATTACCAACTTGCTTAACAAAATAAATATTTTTCGAGTGTCTTCGGATTTTTATAGTAAATTTCTTAAGTTAAAAAATTAAACTGTAAATGATTTATTATATATTTGTTTTTAGAATTGTAAACATATATGACAAAACTATTGCAAACTCAAATACATTTATCGTCAAATAAATTGTGTCTTTTGAATTTATTCTGTTAATAAGATATTTTGTTAAAGGCCAAACAACATAGTTTAAATTGCAAAAAAAAGATGACTTGATTTTCTGATTATACAACCACAAAATGCAATTAAAATATTTAAACATTAATCTAATTAAAATATTTTACCATAAAGCAATTCTCACAAATAATGAAAAAGTTTCTTTATTAATAAAAAGAAGCTTGTAATTATAACCAGGTTTTACATATAAAAAACGCCTTTCCCCATTGAAAAGAAAAGACTGCATAGTAATTGAAAATCAAACTGGTATGCTGATAAGGCTACTCAGCAGTTTATTATCGTAGTAAAACACAAAAAAATAAATAAAATTACCTCTTTAAAATGTAACTCTTCAACATTATTTCATAAACCACTAGTCTAGAGACTCGTATGGTTTAATGAAATATGAAAAGATAATTAAAAACTTCAAGTAATTAGATTTAATTTTAATAATAATTACATCGGCTTTTCAAATTGTGTTCCCTCAAATTTAATAAGAGCTACTTTACATAAATTGAAAAGTTCTTTTCTCTCGAGTTTATCTAATAAAAAAACGTTCGACCGTTTATAAAACTTAATTAATATTTTCTAATGTTTTTGGCAAATGTAAGTGTACATTAAAATGTTCGACAACTGTTTTTAATGGTCATTCGGTCAGTAAATTAAACCACAAATTCAATAAGTGTTAAATGAAAGTACTTTTAATTATGGTTTTCATTATATAAGAAAATGATTTTTTTCTTCTTGGGGACGATAGTATATAGGACTCTTGAGCAATAAGCCGTAAAACTAATTAAAGCATTAAATAAACTTGTCTTTAAAATGTATCGAACTAAAAATAATTAACGATAGCAAAAGAAAAACCTCAAAGAAAATAAATAATGTAGTATATTTAAGCTTATAAGTTGTATTCGAACGTTTTAAATATTGTTAAACTAGATTTTCTCTATCAATCGGTATTTAATTAAAAAGAAGTTCATTTATTTATGTTTCATTTCATTCATTTGTTAATTTTATTCAATTTAGTAAGAAAAAATAAAATAATTTTTTTGGACGTTTACTTTTAAAATAACTCAACTTAACATATTCCTCCTTTTATAAGAAAACGAATATAGAGATAAATAAACTAAAATTATTGTAAAATACCAAACCCGAATGGCATTTTTTTTCCACGCAAGAAGAATTACATTATACAACTTAAAATAGCGGTTACTTGTCCATGTACATCATATTATTTAATATTTCAATTATCTTGAAAATATCTTCATATAATATATTATTAATATATTTTAATAAATATTAGAAATTTACTTGAAGGACGGATCAAAAAAAGTATGGGGAATGATACATTCATTAAAAAACAAGTAGGTTTGTAACAGAATCTGTCACTTAACCCGCTTCCACACAACAGTTATGTTTAACAGGTAAAAAGGCGCCAAACACATCATTAATTCTATATTAAACATTTACATGCTAAATTTGGCTAGTTTCATTTATTTTATTTCGAAAATTCAATAATTATTACTAATCGTTTGCAAAAATTAATTTATATTTCAAAGAATAAATATGTAATATTCCTCGCTTTTAAATAGAAGGAAAATATTTCATATAAACATACAAAGAATCTCGAATTGAAATATATTTGACGTCATTTCAAACTGATCGATGCCTCTAAAATAAATTTATTTTAATTTATTGTCTAAAAGAATTAAAGTTTCTCGAGCGATTGTTGCGAATGGCAATGGTGGTTTAATTCTAATAAAAATGGCTTCTTATGCTTTTTAAATGAGCATTAAATTTTGCAGTTTTTGAAATAATTGAAGTACTTCGAATTCGAATTCTTTTCTGAAATTTTCAATGTATTCTAATTTCGATGGGCTGAATTTTTTGACGTATCACACTTGTCCGTAGCATTTGTAGTTTGGGCTATGAAAGTGGGTGACAGACGGACGGACTGAACGATTATAATACCTTCCACTTTTTACGTTATAAACGTTGTGTGGAAGCTAAAAATTGAGAGCATAGAATGATAAATGTTGTTTAATAATAATTTAAATATGTTAGAAATTTTTATTACCATCAATTGCGATATCCCTCTGCCGTAATTGAATTTTTAATCTTGTTCAGTAGTTAACCGTAAGAAACCAAGGGTCAGAGATATAACCTGATCATTTTAATTATAATCTTGATAAAATTTTATTTTAAACGTTATAATTTTTAGTCACAAATATACTTTATCAGTTCAATAGAGTTATTTAAGACTTCAGCTCCCATTCGAATGCGAAATAAAACATTAAAGCACCCATTAACAGCCTAATAAACTACGGTATCAGTAATCGAATCTCCTGTTTGAAAAACACCCTAAAGAGACCACTTAATAAAGACCCCCTTCCCCCCTCCCTTCTAAATGGATCACAGCCTCGAAACAAAGAGGTGTTTGGTTAGCGCCCGAAGAATCCAGCATTAGCGTCAAGATTAAAACTGATGGCGGAGAACTCTCAATTACACCAGGCCCGAAAAGAATTCGATAAAAAAACGAGAGAACGAAAGCTAAAAAGGAATAGATTAATTGGCCAAATAAATTGCTAGAAGGAGAGGGAAAAAGAGAAACACCAAGATAAATGAAATCCCAGCAAATCTTCCCCCTCCTGCAAGAAAAGAATTCGACAACAAGCCAGAGGTTCTTTTGAAGACATTTCTTTCACATAAATATGTGCCTTAAACAGTATACAGTATTGAAACCGACTAAAGAACGCCTACATCACATACTACAGAGAACATACCAAGTACACATATTAAAGAATTAACTATTTCTTCGTAGCACATTTCTCAATATCGCAACTTCAATATAACATCATTTTTAACTATAGAAAAAAATCTTAAATATAAATAAAAACAAGTACGAAGCTAAAAAGGAATAGATTAATTGGCCAAATAAATTGCTAGAAGGAGAGGGAAAAAGAAAAAACCAAGATAAATGAAATCAAAGCAAATCTTTCCCCTTTCTGCAAGAAAAGAATTCGACAACAAGCGGTAGGTTCTTGGAAGCCATTTCTTCCACATAAATCTGTGCCTTAACCAGTAAGCAGTATCGAAACATACTAAAGAACAGTTACAACACATACTAAAGAGAACATACTAAGTACACTTATTAACGAATTATTTATTTCTTCGTAACAAATATTTTTTATCAATCTCGGAACTTCAATATCAAAGCATTCTTAAATATAGAAACAAAAAGAAATAATAATTCTTAAATATAAATAAATCCATGAACGAAGCTAAAAAAAGGAATAGATTAATTGGCCAAATAAATTGCTTGAAGGAGAGGGAAAAAGAAAAAAAACCAAGATAAATGAAATCAAAGCAAATCTTTCCCCTTTCTGCAAGAAAAGAATTCGACAACTATCCAGAGGTTCTTGAGAAACCATTTCTTCGGCACACATAAAGGGGTTTTGTTAATACCAGGGCCTTGAGCTGATGGCTATCTGGTTTGGCTTAACATACCAGAGTTCGCGAGAAGTGACACAACAATGTGTTACTGCAGTCCAGGTGCAGGAAATGTAGCTTCTAATCAAAGTATCAGCCCAAAGTATTCTGATAATATCAATGCATTATAAGATATCCATCTTCGAGGAAAGGCGTCTTGCTTTTGCTACTGCTGCCATAGTTTCCTCCCGAGAATGTTATAAATCAAAATAAGTCTGAATGGCGCGGGTTTCTGTTCGTGGACGATTAATCATTGCTCACTAAAGCGAGGATGCTAATAGATCGAAATAAATTGCTGGACTACGGATGGTATATAAATTTGTCTCCAAAACCGTACACAATATTTAAACATATTTGCCAATCAACAATGCCATCGTAACACATTTCTTAAGTCTTCGATATTAAACCATTCTCATATATGTAGAGCACAATAATTTAACGCCAGACTATTGCATATTATAAGTATATTATATTATAATATGCAATATTGAGATACTGATCACGAAATATTGAACACAGTATTCAGAAGTTGCAACACTATTTAATAAAATATAGCTGAATATACTGCGTAAAAATATATATTAAAAATATTAAACTCTTTTATCTAAATTAACGTAGCAGTAATTTTCTTCCAAGATTTTCACATCTAATACAATGCTAGAATAATGTGTTGTTTATTGAGCACGTTTCACGTCTTGGGTGGCAATGGTTTTCAGGAATGAAAATAAAGTGTTGATTGGTTACTCAATATAGTAGGTGAAGCACTGTGTCATACTACCAATCACCGAAACCACTAATGATTTCCAGGAATGAAAGCAGAAAGGATTTACGTCACGTGAAACAAGTTAATTATTGGTAAATTTATCAAATCTATCGACTTAAACTATCATATAGATTAAAGAGCAAATATAATAATTCATAACCTCCTACCGGTTATTATTAGTAAATTCGGATAAGGTTACGAGTTTAGTTTCCTGAATGCCCCAACACATTATAACAAGGCTCCGAAGGGCAATCCAGTACATTTCAAGCCCTTAATAATAACCAGAATCTCATCGCCAAGGGGAGCCCATTACAACAACGCCAAGCCATTCCCAAAAACGACCCAGTAATTCCCAATTAAGGTATTAATTTAGCCCCAACACATTAACAGGGGCGTTTACGGGAAATATGTATCCTAGGGGGGTCGTAACCCCCTTAGCAACCCCCCTATTGTCCGGCAGCCTGCTGGCGATCGAAAGCTGATTGGTTCATTTGTCACCCTGGTGCCATTGTCCAACTTATAAATGGTGGAAGGTCATTACTTTGGCTAAAGTGGGAGGCCATTATGGGCTGAATGGATTATAAGGGAACGCGTAATGCAAATCGGCTGGTACATAGGCCAATTACGCCAAGGAATTTGTCCCCCTACTGGAATAGGGAATGGGGTGATTTGTCTTTTTAACAAGTTTTCTTGGGGCTGGTCCGTGTTAAGTTGGTTTTGATTGCTTATTAAAAGATCTGGGGGAACACGGGACAAAGTTGTTCAGAAAGTAGTTTTACATCAATAGCTTATTTGGGTACAAGGCAAAGCTGAAATACTTCGATATCGTACTCCCTCGGCTGTTATGGTTGGTTGGTAGACATATTTTCAGGCTTGTGTGCTTGGCCACAAAGACCCGCTTATAAACCTTCGTCAAGAAGGACGGACACGACATACACACATACAAGACAGATGCTGCCATCTATCGCCAGCTCCACAATTTAGACATGTCCCTGAAGGGGAAGGAAATAGTCTCCAGGGACCTGTACCCGTGGTAAACCGCACAATGACCGACCACAGGACTTTCGGACCCAACAGATTTAAAGTGCACGTACTCCGCATATACTCGGTGGGTCTTCAGAGGTGTCGAGACTCGATCGCGGGACCTTCCGATCCCGAGATCTTAACCACTAGGCTGCCCACGGCCCCTCGGCTGTGATTAAGTAGACATAGTCTTGGCAAACTTGACTGTATAGCTACTCGTGTTCAACCAGGTCATAAGCTTAGTGAACACACGGGGGGGGGGGGGGATAGCTATCACAACAGACGGCAAATAATTTAAATTAAACTGCATCGGAAGGTGAAAAGATGTCTTCTTCATGTAAAAAGAGTTACTACCCGTTATCAGAAACAAAAAAATGCTTGTAATCACTTAAACATAGAAGACACGACATCAAAGTTTAAGTGGGATTGTCAGTCCCATAGAGCTAATGCATTAGTTTTGGAATCACAACTTCCGCTGAAGTTTTGCTTTGCCATGTTAGCCATTTTTCCCCCAGGTATGGGAATCAACATAGCATCGAAATGAAATAAATTTGAAACGAAAAAAGTATCTTGTTATTTAATTATATATTTTTTCAGTTTTAAAATGCCCCAAATGCAAAGTAGATGGCGACACTATTTTAAAACTTTATCAATTAATAATTAAATAACCGTATTTTATTTTCAATTTTGTTTTAAATTGATGCTATGATGATTCTCATACCTGGTAAAAATGGGATGACACGGCAAACCAATTCTTTTGCAAAAATTGATATTTCAAAACTAATGCATTAGCTCTATAGGACTGACAGTCCCTCTTAAATAAATATACTTTGATTAAGTCTTATTCGAATGCCTTAAAATTCAGTAAATCTGGTTAATATATTCTTCTAATTCCAGTATGAAATTCATTGTTATCACACAACTAAAATAATAAGAAAATCATTTTATAAACTAAAACAGATAACGTCGAAACTACTTCAATTTAGAACCTCATTTCATTCCAACACAACTTCGCAATACTTTTAACACAATTGTCTTAAATGCTCTTAAAAAATAGTCATAAAATTTTATTCTTCCTTAAAAAGTTTTCATGCGTTTAGTTACAAGATAAAAACAGCTTTTTGTCTTTTATCATTAACACACTAGCACTAAAGTTAACAACTTCTTTAATCTCTGTATCCGGTTAATCCTAGCCTTTGGCGCCAAGGTAATTTTTCTCAAGTGTTTTATTCTACAAAACAAGAGGGACGAATTAAAATGACATAAAAAAAGTACTTAATCTCATTGTCCAACAATTTTAAACAATGTAGAAACTCGGGATCCTAAGACAGCTATAATGAGTTTCGGCGGGGCTAAACAGGTTTAAAATGTGAGGAATTTTTTTAAAAGGGAGTTCATATTTTGAGATCGGTTATTTTAATTTATGTAGTTTATATTTTTAATACACGACATTGCCAAGTTTTTTTTAATTAAAAAAATTAATTAAAAATATCGTACATAAAAGTATGAGGTGCCTGCATAAAAGTTTAAAGGATTTAATGAAGTAAATGTAGACATTTTTGTTAATTTTTTTTTACAGTCTACACTCTCTTAGCCAGTAGCCGTTAATCCGACCTCCCCTCTGCACTACGGCGACCTTGGTTGATATTGAATAAGAACGTTTGATGTAACTACGAGCAATAATTTGAGACCATTGAGCTAGAAGGGAAACTGGAGTGAGGTGTCAGCGAGCCGAAAACCCACTCACACCTTTTTGAGCGAACAGGGTAGAAAAGGACTATTTTCCCTACACTTGTATGCAATGCTTGTATGAGACCCCTCTATCATATTGACTTGGGCTCCTAAATGTATTTTAACATTTTTAATTCGAAAGAAATTAACTTTCTTTAACTTTAAATTCCAACTTTTTTTAAGAAATAACCATGTGGATCACTAAGAACCAGCGAAGACGAACCCAATAGCGAAATAGGCAAGTTTCTAGGTTTTCTGCCCGGTTTGTTTCTGCTGCAGTGCCGTGTATTCCTCCGCGTTTCGTTATTGAACCGGCTCGTTTGCTGCCCTGTTCAGTGAATCACACACCCCACTCCAAGTTTCTTCTAACTCAATGTTTGAGACTATAAGGGATCTAAAACAAACGAAACCCCCAGGGTAGCTTTGTTAAAGCCCCTAAAGGAAGCTACAAATAGACAGCCGGAATCAATTAAGAGGGACTGTTAGTCCCATAGAGCTAATGCGTTAGTTTGGAAATCACAACTTTTGCAAAAGAATTGCTTTGCCATGTTATCCCATTTTCACCAGGTATGGGAATCACCATAACAATAATTTAAAACTAAATTGAAAAGAAAATTACATCCGGTTATTTAATTAATACTTGATAAAGTTTTAAAATAGTGTCGCCATCTGCTGTATATTTTTGACATTTTAAAAACTTCAAAAATATATAATGAAATAACTAGATAACATTTTTGTTTCAAATTTGTTTCATTTGGATGTTATGTTGATTCCCATACCTGGGGGAAAAGGGCTAACATGGCGAAGCAATACTTCTGCGGAATTTGTGATTCCAAAACTAATGCATTAGCTCAATGGGACTGACAATCTCTCTTAAATTACCCATTACCAACAGGAAGATCCCGGGTCACCATCAATATCTCAAGCGCTCTCTGCCAATGGCCTCGAAGATTGCAAAGACACGAACATATAACAGATAAGCTGTAGTGCGCCGTATTCTAAAACCTACTAACCCCTCTTTAATCCGATTCTTTCAGGAATTCGATAGGCTTTTTGGAACCGAATGTGCCGGATAAGACAGAGTGGACTGTATACCCTTATTATGGGGTCGGGATAGCCTGGTCGGTAAAGGCCTTGGACTGGCATCCCTAAGGTTGCGAGTTCGAGTCCCGCTGCCTTCCGAAGACCCCCGTGTACGCTAATGGTGACTGGTGCACCTTAAATCCGACGTAATCACAAAGTCCTCCAAGTTATCATACCAAATCCATACCTCTGGGGGTGACAAGCCAATTCTGGGGATCCTCTAGTTGGCCTCTGTCTCTAAAAATTAGATGGATCCACTTATGTGTGTGTGTTGTGTCTGTCTTACTGGACGAAGGTTTATAAGCGGGTCTCTGACCAAGCACACAAGCCTGAATATATATGTCTACCAACCATTATTATTGAGTTGGTTGATTTATAGCTAAAATTATAATTTCATAATAAATTTGACGTATGTTTCGATCAAAAAGACGTTATTTTTGGGCATAGATAATTCCTTAATCATTTTTTGTTATTCTCACCCTTAATATTACCAAAAAGCAATTTATTCCGTTAACAACGTTCTACAAAAAATCCACTTAAAAGATTGCCGAAGAAATTCACTAATATTTTCTACTGGGATACTCTCCCAAACGAACCTAAAACATACTTTTTTCTCTCTCAATATCCACACAAGAAACTTTCTCTAAAAATCCCTAATTTAAACCCCAGAAAGTAATCCGGAATAAATAGACCCTACTCCCCCTTCCTTATCAACCTTTTCAACTTGCATATTTTATGAGAGTCTCCCTAAAAATACAAGGCAAGTCACGGGCTTGATATCCAAAAGCGGATATTTCTTTTTAGGATACTGCATTCATAAATAAATTCAGCGACTGAAAATGCATACACACGAAAAAAAACGGTAAAAAAAATTCAGCATTATTTTAAATATGATCAGAGAACCTTTACTTAAATCGAATGGTGGTGCTAGGCAGGAAAAAACCCACTAAGGTAGATCGGGACAATATTTTAGGATGATTGGAGAAACAGAGTTATTTTTCGCATGTTTTTTTGCCACTTACAATTTAAATTGATTGTGGTAGGTCAAAAAGTGTCCTCTTGAATTGCTGATTGCTCGTGTATCCATTGTTTTTTTTGTTATCGTAATTTTATCTTTTTGTAAAAATCACTATGCTACTATCACTATTGTAATTGTAATAATCAATGTTTTTGCATCCTATTGTAATAATCACGTATAAGGTATTCTATTTTGAATAAAAAGTTGTTAAAGATTCGTTTCATGTCAAACTAACAAGGTATTTTAATTTAACCACATTTTAATGAACTTTTAAAGAACTTATTTACGAACTATTTATTTGTGAAAATTGTACAAACTCACTGTTGAATCTTAAAGTATTAATTATATTAAACATATCAGTTAGATGGGATTTAAAAAATTGTTAAAAATTATTGATATATATATTTAAGATTAAAAACCAATTCAAGTTCAAAAGATAAAAGTAAGTAAATGTGTAAAAAAACTAAAAGAAAATTGAAATTCAAAAGATCTATCCATGTAGGCTTCTCTATTATGTTCCTAATAACTTAAAATCCAATTAATATACTTTTTTTGTTGGCTTATTAAAGTTCAAAAAATGTTGAAAAAAGCACAAGTCAAACCAACTGTGAGTTTCTAAGAAATAACAGAAATTTAAATTCCAATAATATTTCTTCTTGATTGAAAGGATAAAAAAAAATCAGTAAAAAAGATTCATAGAAAGGAATGTTAAAAATAGGGTTTAGATCCACATTTCTCTTTGAGATTGACAAAATATTCTTTGAGAAAAAAATAGATCTACTCTTAATGAAAATAAATTTTATAACTCTGTTTATAAACTGGCTGAAGCATGTAATTCGTTCAGAAAAATATTAGTTTTCTTTTAAAGCGTCGTATCTCAAGCATATTAGTTTGTGGTTCTTAGTTTTATTTAAAAATGTTTTTTAATAAATGTTATTAGCGTTTTAAAAAAAATCTTATATTGCGACATTGAAACTAAGTAAGTACATTTACGGCTTCATAGGTAAATTAAATCCGAAGAGGGTTTTTAATTTAAGTTCCAAGCACAAAAAAAAACCTTATTGGCCGAAGCTTCAAAAGTATATATAAATCAAAATTTAAATAATTTATATACTGTTTATTTCTTAAAGAAACCCCTGCAATCTATGCACTTTAATACAGGTTATTTAAAGAAATGAAACAAGTTGTAAAATGAAACTTTTAAGATAATTTTTTATGAATTATAAATGTACAAATTTGAGCTCGTGTTAGGGGAATTAGAGTTGAAGTACGCAAGCTACTGCAACATATTTTTGTAAGGTAATATAAAAGGTTCGTGGTTATACACTGAAGAGCCAAAATAACTGGTATAGGCATACATCTGCGAATAACGGTGTATAAAACCAATCGAAGTTCGTCGCTATGTTCAGCAGCGTCTATGTGCTGCTATCATGACAGGTTATGAAAATTGAAGGGATTTTGAAAGTATCGGGGGTTGAGAAATGGAATTCCATATCCATGCATCTCCGAGGTGGAGATGAATTTTGGATTTTTACTTACGACAATTTCACGAGTGTACCATGAATATTGATAATCCAGTTAAACATTGAATCTACGACACAGCTGCGGCCTAAAAAAAGATCATGCCAAAACGGATAATCGACGACGGACCAAAATCATTGAACATGATATATTGCGGGTACGTGATATATACGGCTCCAGAAGCCCATTTCGGTGAGTATTCATTTAATGGTTAAAAAGTCGAAACTTGTACGACATAGAATCGACATAGACGTTTATCACGTTTAATGATCAGTTGTCAATAGACCCGGCTTTGCACGATGTTTTTAAGGTGAAAGCTATGTCGTAGATTTGATGTTTTACTGGATCATCGATATTCATGGTACACTCGTAATATTGTCGTAAGTGAAAATCCAAAATTCATCTCCACCTCGGATATGCATGGATATGGAATTCCATTTCTCAACCCCCGATACTTTCAAAATCCCTTCAATTTTCATAACCGGTCATGATAGCAGCACATAGACTCTGCTGAACATAGCGACGAACTTCAAATGGCTTTATTCACCTATATTCGCAAATGTATGCTTATAACAGTTATTTTGGCTCTTCAGTGTATGATATTTAAATGTGGAAATATAACAAAGTATAATAGAGAAAAGGAATGTATTCTAGTTCTTTTAATATTGACTTTGTTTATTATTACTTAGTTATTATTGAACAAAATGAATAAAATTTTCGATTTATAAATCGTTTAACATACTATTTCATCATAAATTTGTGATATATATACTTCTATACTAAATTGAAGATGATTAAGTACTACTCTTTGTAATTTCGAACATAGTGCATTATTGTATTGGATAGATTGTACTTTACCTTTTAAAAGTTAGAGATACTTGGCAATGTGTGTGCGTGTTTCTTTTAAAGCGAGTTTAATTAAAAGTTTAGGACCCTACTTTATCCGTGTTTATAGCAAAAAATGATGATGAATGTATTTAATATCTTTTTTACGACCTTTATTTAAATACATGCAATTGAAAATTATTTTAAATCAATCTTACACCACAACATTTCATTATTTATCTGTAAGTATTTTTAATAATGTAAGATCATTGAGTATTACTTTTAAAGAGAATTAAAACATATTTTTACTAATTTTTTAAGAATGATATACTTTGTGTTTTTTAGAGTTGGCGGTAATTGGCGTCATTTTCTTTTCAGGCGATTTTAAGCCAAAGTTGGGAACCCTGACCGTGTTGGCAGGAAAGTAGGGAATGTCCTCAAAAGTTGTTACGGAAACATTGAGATTAATTTTCTTTTTCATGGTGATGAATGGTCTTTTTCCTAGACGAAGGGGACATTAAGCTACTTTGTATTTTGTGCAGTTTTTGTCGAGGGAAAAACAATGAGTTTTTCCCCCAAGATTTTTTTGTTTTAAAAAATTTACTAATGAATTTTTTGAAAGCTTGACTTAATTTGAGTTTTGAACATGTTTAATGAGAGAAGCTTGTTGGTGATGTTTGGACATCCAATTTTTAGACGATGGTGGTTGTTGTTATAGTAAAATGTTTTTTCCACTATAATGGTTTGAAGACAAATTTAAAATTCATTTTAAAATGAAAGCTTGTATGGGCTTCTATTAATATTATTACTAGCGCTAAATGAAATCCTCCAAAATAAAAACACTTTTTAACAATATGTAAAACAAATGATTCAAAGAAGGAATATGTACCTTAAACCTTTTGTTTATGACTAAAACGTAAAACGTTAATGGAAGGTAATTTTAAGCTCACCTGTAGTCATGTACGTTATGGTTGTTAAACCTCTGTAACTATGTTGTTCAACTACTTACAACACTGGCAGTTTCACTCTTTATTCCTTTTTTAATCTAATTCCTTTTAATTATTATTTCTTATTGGTTTTATCTCTTATTTTTGTTATCATATTCATTTTTTACCTAATAAGAACAACTCCTTCGCCTTAGTTCTCCGTAGATTTGACAATTGCTAATGCTTTAATATCAAGTCCTTCAAAAGTTAACAAAATGAAATTTAAAAATGTTGGCTAGTTTACAGAATTGGTAAATATTTTTCGTCCCAAGTTGATTGATCTCATGACGAAAGTTGTATTTATTTCAAAAACACATGATAGCTAAAAATATAGCAGCTAAGCTTTTTATTTTATGCCATTTTATTTTCCCATCACATCATTTCCATTATATATTTCTTGCTGGATTAATTTTTTAAATATGGGGATTATTTTATAAATAACTTTTTGAATATAATTATTTTTTAATTGACAAAATGGGAAAGTAACGAAAATTTAAAAAAAAACCACCAAATCCAAGTATATTTAAAATAAGATATTTTTTACGTTGGTTTCGCTGTCACTTTTAAGAAAATTTCAAAATCGATTTTTATGAGAAAAAAGTTTCCAGGTAATAGTTTTCAATCAATTTCTTCCCTGCTTCGGAAAAAAGTTACCGTCAGTATAATTTACTTCACTTTGATTTATCTCTAAAACTAAGAGATATTTCAGCGCTGCCTAATTTTGAAAGTGCTCTACGATTTTTTTTTATTTACGAGAAAAGTTATGGTGTGGGATATAAATTAACGTGCTTAAATAGATAAGCACACATTTCTTTGATATAAGGATTTTTTAAAAATTATTAGCCATGAAAATAAGACTCAAAATTTCGCTTTTGATTGATATGGTTATTATCTTGTGTAATAAAGCCATAACATTTACTTTTATACTTTAAATTTACTCAGGCTAAGGAAATGAATATATTAAAAAAAATGAAAAATTCTTGGTTATCTTAAAATATTTATTTAAATATTTTTTAGAAGAAAAATTATTTTTGT
The DNA here is from genome assembly GCA_019343175.1 of Oedothorax gibbosus. Taxonomy (NCBI): domain Eukaryota; kingdom Metazoa; phylum Arthropoda; class Arachnida; order Araneae; family Linyphiidae; genus Oedothorax; species Oedothorax gibbosus. The sequence continues at coordinate 11,875,785 of CM033277.1, read as the reverse complement.
ATTATTTAATTATTTACTATTTATTGCTATATTATTTTATTATTCATTTATTTTATTATTTCTTATTTAATTTATCTTTTTCATTACTCGTTTGTAATAAAAAAACATAATAATTACTACACTCTAAAAATGGTATGAAAACCGTCTTTTTAATCTCATGATTGAAATAAAATGTAGCTAATATAAGCGAATAACATAATTTTTTTTTCATAGGAAAATATTTATTTGTGTGGTATGCTTGACAGAATTTATATCGAAAAATTCTGTAGATAATATGTGTACTGCTGAAATATTAAATTTAATTATTAATTTTTAAACACTGTTCCCTCCAAAAAAATATGAAATTTAATAAATTTTTTTTTAATATTTTGAACATTTTGAAAACTTTTTACCTCAAGTATTACAAAATTCAAGCATATAGATAATTAAGCTAAAGTTTTTATTGCTTAGGGTTAAATTTTTGTCCTGTCTACAATTACTCATAACTTAATTTACTAAAATTTATGCAACTGATTTTTACTGTATTCTTGCCTTGTTATTAAATTTATTTTATGCATTCAGTTTCACCATTAAAAACACACCATCCATTTACATTAAAATAAGAGAAAACTTCAAAATATTTTATCTAATATAACATGCATTGCTTTTAACATGTACTAATGTATAAATAAGCTTTGGTTATGAAAAAAATAATGCAAACTTGAAACTAAGATTATACGAACAAATATTAGCATACAGTAATACCATACGATGCGAAATTGTTGCTTTTACTTTGTTGATAACAAGTAAGAAAGTCGTTTTTCCTAGCACATTATAAAATAATTCTCAAAAGTAGTTAACTTTTAAATGTTATGTAGGATCCTTTTAACTGAATTTTGACTGATTTTTAGACAAACATTTGCGCTTCCTCTCTCTCAGTCTAATCCTGTTTTATACACGATTGGAAAATCACATTTCCACGAATATCAAATGTAAAATTAGTTTTAAAAAATCCCGCCAATAAAAAACTTCACACTCGATTGAAATCCAAGTACCGTCATAATCCAAGTCTCAAGTACCAAATGAAGCTCGCCATTTTCACAATCCCCCTTTTAAAAGCTGCAATCCCCATATGAAGGTCAAATAAGACGGAAAAACTTGAAAAAATGGTAGCCGGCTGAATGTCGCCAAGTCGAGTTAATGCACCCCAACAAACTGAAGCGTGCGCATGTTTTATGAAGTGTTTGGGAAGCGACGTACAGAGCTTCTAACTCTGCAGATTTAACCTGGCAATACATGATTTTTAACTATTTTCTTAATTTAAATATCCTATGTAGCAATAGGGTATTTGACTGTATCGCTAAAATACCTTCTAATATTAAATTGGTTATAGTTTGAACCCAAAAATAACAAACATATATATATTTTTGCAAAATAAATCTTTAAATAATTAATACAAGTAATTTTAAAATGGCTTTCTTCATCGGTACGTCACGTGATCACAAACGCGTCGATTTGGCTGACATCACTAGTATATATATATATAAACAAACCGGTGTGATGTTTTTTTTGCTTGGAATTAAACTGGATTTAATCTAATTTACGATTAAAATAAGAATTATATAGATCATGAAAGAAGGTTTTACAGAAGCGGATAGTTCAAATTTGCTTAAAGTAAATTCCAAAATGGTGTTTCAAAGTTTGTTTATAGTTACTAGTGACGTCATAGATACCACGTGACAGCCACAAAGCGTTTTCGGGCGTAATTTTTCGTCCTAATTTAAAAATTCCTTTTCTGCTTTTTATGGGGTATTTGTAAAAAAGAAAAAATACGGGTCTAATATTTTTGGCACAAGAATATTGTAAGCCAATATAAAAATTTTAGTCAAATACCCTATTGTCGGATTTTTGATAGATATACATTAACCTTTCTTTCGGTGCCCGGAATCCGGATTAAGGATGTTAAAGACTTAAATCCCGAAAGTTAGCAGTTGGTTGGTTGAATTAACGTCGTACTATATCTACAGTGGGAAGATCTGTACGTGGGACGCGCATCAAAACTGAGATGATACAAACTGCTCAGATTTTAAGCGCGGCATAATAGTTTTATTTTAACTATCGATTGTAACTTGTAAATAATGACTACGCATGAAACACTCATTAACTTTTCTTTCACATTTTCGAAGTAATAATATTATAAAGTATTCATAACTCTCAGAACTAGATGCTCATACTTCAGAAAACTTTGTAATTTTTGACGAAAAGATGACGTAAAAATTATCAGAGTAAAACTTCATCAATTTGCAGAACATTTTTTTTTCCGATAGTGTTAGTCACGTGACCTAGAAAGGAAAATGATTGTCAAGAGAGGCATAATTCTTGGACTGGCCATATTGATGTAGTAACAAATCTAATCATCTTTATAGCAACACCAAATCCTCCTCCAAGCGGTTTGTTGGGGCTAAAGCGAAACAGAAGTTGGGCGTATTCTTATTCACTAATACGAACTTATCACCCAAAGCTAACTCAATCTGCCAATACGAACACAAATATTTGTATTTCCTCCCTTAATGTAAATACAAATACTCGTATTCGTATATAAGATTACGAAAATGTGTATATACAGACACATGAATACGAATATTTGTGCTTTCTCATAGAAAATATGCGAATATTCGGGTATACGCAGGAAAATTTGTGCACTCGAAGCAGAAATACACAAATACATTTGTATTTAACTTGAAGAGAAGCGATCATGCCTCACTTGCAACACAGTTTTCCTACTATTTTTCTCTCAGCAACATCTTCATCCTATTTTACCTCTTTAGCAATCCCGCTTTAAAAACGAAACACACTTACGTACTAATGGCCAGTGCGCACTCTTCTTGATAAGCCTTTCTCTCCCTCCCCCCCCCCCATTTTATGAAATCCATTGATTCGATCTTTTGAAGCGGGCTGAGGCACGTTTTAGGCGCGAGTTCAGAATTTAATTTCGTTAAAAGCAAAATGGAATGTTGGTTTTGTTAATTAAAAATATGAATTATTGTCGTTTTTTTGTTTGTTCGGCCATTTCGAGTTGGTGATAATGGGTGGCGAGATAAAAGTGTAATTAAAACGCGAGGGATGATGTTCATTTCGTAACAAAGTGTTTTTGTACGCGTTCTTTTTAGGGGATTGCAAGAGTAACAAATATTGTATCTAATAACATGGACAGAGTCGTGTAAATCTTGACGAAAAGGCAACCCACATTAACCAAAGTAATTTTATTCTTAGGAACTTTGATGCACCAAATCGGAAATAAACTGACTCGGACGATGAGAAGTAATGTATTTCTTACATCGTAAAAACTACTAATTGCCGTGACCGTACATTTTAGTACAAGTCAATATGAGTGTGACTCAAAAATTCACACATCAGTTTCATAAAATGTACACTCTTAAAACAAAAGAGTGAAATTCACTCCTATAGGAGAAGTGCATTTTCGGCACCGGAAAGGAGTGGAAATTAACTCAGACTCAGTTAAAATCGCTCGTTTTAAGAGTGTAGGACGCAGATTGTTTTCTTTTATTTCTTTTACCCACTCCGAAAAAGAGTGAAATTCACTCCTATAAGAGAAGTGCATTTTCGGCACGGAAAGGAGTGGAAATTAACTCAGACTGAGTTAAAACCGCTCGTTTGTTTTAAGAGTGTATTCGATACCAGGGCTGTAAAAACCACATGTCCCCCCGTCCTCGACAGGCAAAAATTCCCCGAGGACAACCAATTTCTCGAATCCGACGTCCACGAGGACGGCCATTTCCCAGTTAACGTTCGTTTATTTTTAAAATTTTGTTTTTGCTATCTTAACAAGAGTCTAGCGCCTGCGCCACTCGCTCCACCCAGTCTGTGACGTCAATGTTGACGTCTCCCTGTTGTCTTCAATCAGGGTTCTCAAATCCTGGCGCGCCGTTCCTCGCTCACTCCTCTGAGTCGCTTCTCGAAAGTTTTTGTTTCGTTTACCTTCCCCACTAAAAATCGAAAACGAATGCGTCCCGACACTGCTTGTATTACCTTGTTAACCTAGTATTTCTTTTATTACTGTATAATATAATTGTAGTAATTACAGTGTGCAATTTATATAAATGTTTGTAATGAATAATGGAAAATTATATATATTTATATCGATGCTATTTATATAGTTTGAGTTTGACGGGTTAGTTTCAAAAGAGGACGGCTACATTCTTGGACAAGCCGTCCTCGGGGACGGGTAATATTTCTGAGATTTTTCAAGCCCTGTTCGATACAATTTTAAAATTGGAACAGTATTTTTTTGCAAAGTGTTCTTATAACTAAGGATGTTGTTTAACAAATATAAAAATAATAAATACAATGGTTTAATAGACGAAACGCTGTAAACGCCAAAGGTTAAATTACAGTTAAAATTGGTGCTTAAGAATTTCCCTACTTATATAATGAACAAGATACACTATTTTTTTTTAATTTTCTGGATACTTAATAAACTAAAATGAACAAAACTCAAGCAAATAAGTTCTAGCAAAGATCATGGTCCCTGGGAAAAAAAATTCACCAATAAATTCATTTCCAAAAGAAAGTTTTGTGGAAACTTAAAAAAATAATTTATTTTCATATAAAATACTGTTATGGTACTTAATTTACTTATTCAATAAAATAACATGGATTGATGTCGCTTTTAGTCTACAATTTAACGAAGAGAAAAGGTTGGTTCAGAAAAAAAAGTACGAATGGGAACTTTTCAGTTTTTCTAAATAGAAGAATCATGGATTTTTCCCATGACGCTTCCAATGAGTGACATTGAAGCAAAGATAGGATTTTTTCAAGTGAATTGTCAGAAGTTTTGCGTTTTTATTGAGTTTGGAAAATTGACAGATAAAAATTTGAACGCCTGACAGATCCGCTTATTGAAAGCCAACGACGATAGCCTCTAAGAATTGCTCCAATTTTAAATAGGAAAGTTTGTAAAATGAAGAAAAATTTATAAAAGCGTTTGCAGAAGCATGCCATCAGCATAAAATAGCCCAATAATAAATTTAAAGTTAATCCAGACTTAAATTCTTTTCATCTTTAATTATTTTTTTAGTTACTCTCGTGAACTATATATGCAGGTTTAAAATTTCGTGACGCAAAAATTTGCTTTTTGCCATGTAAGGATACAAAAATTTAAATTTTTCTTTCCGAAATATTTAGAAAACAATTTTTAGATTTAAAATCTAAATTAAATTTGAGAGCAATAATTTAATAAAGCTCTTTCCGACAAAAAAATTCATTTAGAATTCTTTTGCAATACGTTAGTTGAAGAGCGAGTTAAAGACCTTATTTTCACGCAAAGCACCAAAACCCACCCATACCTGTTTTTACAAAATACTTTTAACGCGAGTAGCTCTTAAGAAAATGAAAGCTCGCGTATTAAATTAATAACTTAGGCCTTTAATAGAATTTAATCAAGAAGTCCTCATCGTGTTTTGTTGTGCAACGAAAAGGGCTATTGCAGACTGCACAATGGCACATTACCACCGGCATGTTAAGTTTGTAATGAGGCTGATGCATCACGAAAATTGTGTGTAATGTGCTCAAACTTCATTGTTCGGGTTTATGGAAGATCATAAAGCTAAAGAGAAATTAATTTGGCTAAATGGTGTAGTTAGGACAAAAATTGGAATTTAAGTCGAGCTTCTGATGTATGTAGTTGTAATTTGATAAACGCGTTGTTCCCGTTTGTAATCATATAGTTAAATTACGTACTTTGTATATGATACTCTTATTTGGTGAAGTTCAGGTATTTTGGATTAATATTAACTAAATACTTAATGTACAGTCCCTGGACAAATTATTAGATGCACTGGAAGATTTCATGTAAAATATTAATTACCGGGTGATATTGTACCGTTTAGTATTTTAAATTGATTTGTTTTTTATTTTTATATTATCCAATCAATTACCGATTTATTTGACATAAATAAAACAGCATTAATTTAAAAAAGCATAAGTTTATTAAGTTTTAAAGAGAAGTGAAATTAATGTTAGAAAAAGTCAATATTTAGTTGAGCCACCTTTAGCCGCTATCAAAGCATTAATTCTGCGCGGCATGCTATCAATGCAAGACTGTACTGTCTCCTGCATTTGAGGATGATGATTCCACACATAAATAAGAAATAAATTAATACATTAAATAATTATTAATTAATAATAATTATTATTTTAATTATTGTATTTATTAATTATTCCATTAATAAATACAAATATGTAGTCTACAACAATTATTTTAAATAAAAATGAATAACATTGTAGTTTAAATATACCATTATTGCATAAAAACTCTTAAGAAACATAAAGTCACTAAAAAAAAATACAGTGCGTCTAATAATGTGTCCAGGGACTGTATATTCGAATAAATAAAAGATTTAAGTTTCTGATATACATATAACTGTATTTAATTCTTTAATTACCTAATAGGAAATATAAGGCAATGAAAGTATTGCGATGGAAACCTAAAAAATGAAGATAGTGTTTTCTACACGTTTTGGAAGGTGCCGATTATAGGTTAGGTTAGGTTTGAAAATATCGTCACACTAGAGATACACGAGGGCTATTGGCGACGGGCGTCGTATTTTAGAACCACAATCAAGTGACGAGCCGACACCTGAGTAGGCACCCAACGCAACCGTTAAGGGCGACATCGTACGCAGCGTTAGGACTTTGAAGGATATTTAACGTGCACTCCCTTACACGGGGTATTATTCGTCGGACATTTTTGGCTGCACGGGCCGTTTATAGGTCGGCAGTAATTTTGGCGATGCCTGGACCCGAACCTGGGACCTTTCGCATGCTAGGCGAGTGCCTAACCGACTGGGCTCCCCAGCCCCAGGTGCCGATTATATAAAGTGGCTCTTGAACATGAAGAACCTACTCTCGAAGTAAAAGAAATACGGATTTCAAATGAAGTACATTAGTTACTATTACATTTTATAAGGTTTTCGAGAAAATTGCACGTGCACAATTGGTAGCTACCATAACTTTTTAGATTTTAAAGTTATTAAAATAGCCTTATTGGGTTTATAATACCTTCAAATGTATTGAGTGGAAATTGAATGTCGTGTTGTGATGTACATCACAAGTTTTTACATGAAATGAATTTTAAAAATATTTTCAAGTGAATGTAGAAGTTAACATGAGTAAGTTTAAAAGAAGTTTAGAATTGAAGTTTAGTAAATTATTGTAGATTTAGTATTATTTCTTAAGTTTGGGCACGAGACCTGATCCTGCGTAGTTTGTTTGAAATATTGAAGAACTATAGCTAAACAACACAGGCAGCGGGTCACGTAATTTTGAAATGCAGTCAAGGGACCGCCGATTGTATAACGTGACTTGTTTGGAATTTTTGACGATAATAGGAGTTTTAGAAAGTGTGCAAAACCGATTAAGCAATATTAAAATACCATCGAATGGGGTAACTTTGGCCATGAAGGGGAACTTGGACCAAATTTTTTAAAAAATAATAACATTACATGTATTTTTTAAAAATGAATCAGTGGCAACTCTCTGCCTTGACCTACGAGTGCAAAGTAATATTCAAAAACAAAGTCAATAATAGGGTTTTATGCTTGGGCCAAAGTTACCCCATTCGAAGGTGGCTCTATCAATTTTAAAATTTCAAAAGGTCATATTTAGGCCTTCAGAAAATAAGTAAAATTACCTACAGTCCCTGGACAAATTATTAGACGCACTGTATTATTTTAAAGTAATTTTATGTTTCTTAAGAGTTTTTATGCAATAATGGTATATTTAAACTACAATATTGATTTTTATTTAAAAGAATTGTTGTAGACCACATATTTGTATTCATTTTTAACGTATGGCAACACTGTGTTGACAAAGTGATACATGAACGTAAACAAGTACAAATCTGTATCAGCTCTTAAAAAAGATTATTTATGTGTGGAATCATCATCCTCAAATGCAGGAGACGGTAGTCTTGCATTGATAGCATGCCGCGCAGAAGTAAAGCTTTGATAGCGGCTAAAGGTGGCTCAATTAAATATTGACTTTTTACTAACATTAATTTTACTTTTCTTTAAAACTTAATAAACTTATGCTTTTCTAAATTAATGCTGTTTTATTTATGTCAAATAAATCGGTAATTGATTGGATAATATAACAATAAAAACAAAAAAATCAATTTAAAATAATAAAACGGTACAATATCACTCGGTAATTAATATTTTACATGAAATCTTGCAGTGCGTCTAATAATTTGTCCAGGGACTGTATATGTACATCGATTATCCTGGTTCGCAATAGTTAAGATGTGAAATAAAATAGTGTAATGATATTTTTTCTTAGAACAAAGCAGCAGAAATTTTTTCTTTATATAACGTCATGAGGTTTATAACTTTTATTAAAATCCCTGCTAGAAAATCCTACATTCGAAAGTTCCTTTGGAACGTAACCTTAGTTTTTATAATGCATAAGGCGTTGTCACTGATTTCTGGAACATTTAAAATATAAATCGGAAACCCGAAATTTATTGCTTGATTTGAGATATTTCATATTCGGTAAAATTTCTTAAAACAAATTTGCATTGTAAAACTTCCTAAGACAATACAAAACTACTGAGAAAGTTAAGTTTACCTAAACAACGCCAAGTCAAGGATTAACCAAAAACAAAAATGTTAAAGAACTATTCTTTGTTAACATCACTCACTTCCCATCTCACCACAATCCCGAGGGGCGTTGTTTAGTACAGCCCCGTTGCCACAGAATGAAATGCCCCGGAATAATTTGGGGGCTCTTCCATAGACGATATTGGCCAACCCTTCGGAATTCCACCCCTTAAGGTCTTTTGGTATTCAGGGCGCAACATTTAAGGGGGGGCCTCTAATTGGTAAAGGGGTTATTTCGATGGCGTACATTAATCTGAGGAATGGGGCGGTTTATGGTAAGTCTATAGTTGGATTTAGGTAGAGAATGGTAGATTTGGGGTGGGATCTGTTTTGTAAGATTGTTGGATCGAAATGGCCTAAATGTTGTAAATGATGTCAAAGTTGTAGATGAAATGGCCCAAATGATGTAGGCCCAAATAGTCCTCAAACAATTATGTTCCACATTCGTTTGGATTGATACAAAATTCTATTCAATTTAGATAATTTGTTTTTTTTTCTCTTCAGTCCACAAAAAAAATCAGCATAAAAACTTGCAGGAAAAATGAAGTTTTTTTGTTCCAAATTCAGGCACGTTTCCTTCATTAAAAATCAGCATGCTTCCTGCAGTTTTCTTAAATGCAGGAAGCATGCTGATTTTTTTATGCAGGAAAAATGCCTGAATTTGGAACAAAACGAAAAAAGTTTAAAAACTATCATCTACTAATAGACGATATATTTTTGTTAAAAACAAGTTTATATTTTAGAACCAATAACGATGCAAAAAAAATCTGAAGAAAAATTTGTTTGCCTTCAGTTAATTTAATGATTGTGAAAATGAAACATTTTAGTAGCTCCATATCTGTCCAATTGACTAACTGACGTGGCAAGATCAACAATAGAAGTCCGACATTTTTATTAATTTGACCCAACAATACCATTTCTATGGGGCATTACACAATACACAATCACAAAATATGTCGTTTAAGTCGTGGATATAAAAAAAATATTTCAACTAGAATTGCGCCCACTTTAGGTGCATAACTACGTAACTAAAACTCACATCATAACTTTTTCACTTCAAAAAATCGTCCTTTATAATCGTAAGGATATTTACGGGCACATTTTTGTCTTTATAACACAATTTTAAAACTTCTTTTTATGCATTCTTTACACGTGCTGCATGAATAAAAGAAAAGTTTCATGCATTGACACAGGATTGAAAGACAAAAAGTCAAAAAAGTGAATTCTTGGCAATGGCTGATATTCTATGCAGCTGCATTTCTACCAAATATTCCGCCTTTTGCCGTATTTATAGGGAATCCATTTTTAATGACTTCTTGCATTCTATCCGGAGAGTTAAGAAGATGCAGATGCCGCCGGGCAAAAACTGGTTGCGCCAAGTGAAGCCATTGATCGCTTTGTAGTAAGCCCAAACAAAAGCTAACGGAGAAATATTTGGCGCTGTTCTACAGTGGAGTTTGCTTAAGCTTACTACATCGACTTGGCGATTTTTGACTCTCTGATAAAAACTATAATAAGGACGCTGTAGTGAAGCGACTTTCTCATAAAAAAACAATATTTTTCGTAATGACTTTCATTATTAAACTGTAGTGAATTGAAGAATGTATAAAATTCGTGGTTGCCTTGGCGACAGATTTGTCAGAACTTGCTGAGATTGTGACTGTTTAACATCATTTGTGCTGGATCTTACAGAATTCTACCGTTTTCACTTGTACGTTTGTGTTTGTCTTAAATAAAAAATGTCTCGTCCTAAGTGCAGTTCTTCAAACACAAAATAGTACAACGCATTTTTTTACATGAGAAGGAAATTACTACCATCTGTGTAAATGGCCGTGCGCAGGTAGCTTCATGCCGCCAGATCGGGGTTCGACCCAGATGGGCGGTCATCACTTCATCTTTAATGGGTCGATAATGAGCAAGCATATGGGATAACACTGGGTCGCCGTGAGCTGACACCACGGCACTGCCTATCACTCCAGAGCCTTGGGGTCCGAAACCGAATTGGGCCGGCAGGCTTGCCAGTAACGGCTGTTGCGCGACAGTTTATAGTTTGTGTAAATTCAGATCTGCACAACTACAACTACGCAAACAGTCATTGTTTTTTATCTTAACTCAACGCTTCCTAAAAATAAATCCCTTCTTACGCGTTGGTTGACATATTTCAGGCTTGTGTGCTGTCACGGCCACTGTTGGCGATGACAGTTTTTTGGTCGTGTAAGATTCAAAGATCTGACACGGACAATATGCAAAACATCATATTTATTTGTACATAAAGCTCCGAAAATCATATGTACTCCTCTTATTGGTTGGTGACATATTTCAGGCTTGTGTGCTTGGTCACAAAGACCCGCTTATAAACCTTCGTCAAGAAGGACGACACGACAAACACAATACAAGACAATGCTGCCATCTATCGCCACCTCCACAATTTAGACATGTCCCTGAAGGGGAGGGAAATAGTCTCCAGGGACCTGTATCCGTGGTAAACTGCGCAATGACCGACCAGATGACTTTCATACCCAACAGATTTAACGAGCATTTTATTATATTGAACTAATGTTGAGTGAGCGTTGTATTTGGGCAACTTGGGTTACTTGGTGACTTTCTGACTGCTTCACTTTATTAAGCGCCAAAAGCATCTCCATCTTTTTCTAAACTTCCATCTCCCCCCAATTTAAATATCTTCCATTTTTCTTTTCTGCCTCTTAGAGGAAATATCGCCCATTTCTACTTTTTTCCCGGTTGTAAGAAATTTGCATACCTTCTCTCATTCTCATTTAATTTTCCTCCCATTTCGGAGTCCGAAAGACGGCCGAAATAATAACCCGAAAAGTTTCTACTTCTCTTAAGAGAAAAGGGAGGGGGATAGAGAAATTTCCTTCATGCCCTCCCCTACTTTCTTAAAAGAATGCTTAAAAAAGCTCTACAGAAGTATTTAGTATATTTTTTTTTATCTTGTATGTCAGTTTAAAATGTATGTACGCTTTCTTATCAAGAACAGTTTATAATGTAGCTGTTAATTTATGATTTCCTGTGCTTCTAGCCGTTATAAGCGCAAAATGTGAGTATCTAATTCACAGTTTTTAGATTTGCGTTAAATGAATAAATCGTTAAAAGTAATATATTGCAACCAAAAATATTATCGTTTTATGAGAATTTTACTTAATTTATACTATATTAATTTTATATTTTATTTTAAACCCTAAAACTTTTTATATAAAATATTGTCTTAAAGAAAACAAAATTACTGATATTTTTATTGGTGAAAGGGAAAAACCTTTAAGACATACGTATAGTCCTACTCTAAGAAAAAATACTAAAAAAACTATTTGTTAATACAACAATTGGAAATTAAGTGTGTTTTAAGTAAAGAATAATCAACTTTCCATCAAATCAATGTCCAAATATATGGAAATTTGTCTCTGCACTCACAGAAATTAAAGGTTTGTTATATTGTTGCAATACTACATCTTATAGAAATTACTACCAAATACGGGAATTTTTTTAAATGAATTAATTTAATTAATCACTAATTGCAGAAAAAACGCTGGTAGACTTCCCATCGATGTGTTTGTGCCGTGGTGGGTTTCGTATCTGCTATTAGCAACTTTTTGCGATCATGAAAAATTAAAGCTTGATATATGATCACAAGGTCTGTTGAAGTTGGAATGTATTTCCAATTCGCCAGGTTTCATTAAGTAGATAAAAATACGCAAAGATAGTTTAAATGAAAGCTGAAGTTGAAAACCATAGCAAAAATTTACTTTACACCCACCCCTAAAAAACTTCAAGTAGAAATAACACAGGTTTCTGAGACAATTTATTCCCATTACAAAATTTTATTAAAAAAAATTACAAGCTCAAAGGCAGTTTTTATTATGTTACTTAATTTTAAGGAATTAAGTAACTAACGGTTTGTTTTGTAAAAATAACGGTTTGTTTTATAATGCCTGTTCTATAAAATGAATCTTGAGATTTTGATTTTCAAATTTTTTAAGAATTTTTTTTATTCAAAATTTAAGAGATCAATAAAAAAATTCTTAAAAAATTTGAAAATCAAAATCTCAAGATTCATTTTATAGAACAGGCAATACAAAACAAACCATTATTTTTACCAAAAGTGATAATTTTTATTTTACTTTATATTTTTCTTTTTCAGTAATCGGTCACATCGATCAATTTAATGAAAGCCGAAATTGAAAACCACAGCAAATAATTTACTTTATACCCCAACCCCCTTACAAAGATAAAAAATACGACAAGAAATAACACAGAATTTCCATGGAAATAAATAAAATGAATTAGAAATCAATCAAAGATTACTTTCAAATTGAGAGGGACGGAGTTTTAATTTCATCATATCGAACCCAATTTCATTTCGCTGCTTTTGTGAACTAAATTCAAGAAATTAATCACTAAACTAATACAAGAAACTATTGCGCTACTTACGTGGATTTTAAAAGAAAAAGCTAGATATGTCAGTATCTAGTATGATCTTTAACGTATAAAATTTGATGCAAAGAAATGTGTTTAAATTAATATCAATAAAAGGGAAATATACAAAACAATTTATAAGATAGAAGCATAAAAATATAGAATGTTAAGTTCGGTTTAGAGATAAGACACAACAACTGCTGTTTGAAGATTGTTTCACTTGTAGGATTTTATTGATTGCAACTTTAAACAAATATCAATCAGGCTTAATCTTTAGCTTATTTCATTTTAAAGTAAAGTTTAAAAAAGTTAAATAAATATAAACATCTTGTTTTTTAAATAATTCTATCATTTTAGTTCATAAAGTTTTATCAAAACGTCAAGCGTCGGCACGATAAGCCATCCGGTCATCTGCCTCGGTCAATCTGGTAACGCCCCTTTTGCTGCTGCAGGCTCGAGCAAAAGTGTTGCCACCAACACTTTTAAGACTTTTCACTTAGATTAACTGATCTAAAAAATATTTCGAAAAACTCATCAGCTTAATTCTTGTGTCATATTTACTACAGTGTGTCTAGCTCTTTATAGCTGTAAATTGCAAAGAGTTCTATAGCAGGGTAGAGACTGAACCTGGCAGCAGCACCATGGACCAACACGGAGACAATATAAGGTGGCATGTGGGGCCCGATGGCCTAGTGGTTTGTATCGCAGACCATAATGCTAGCAGTCCGCACGCTGTAACAGGTTCGGGTTCGATTCCCGCCTTTGCCCTGGGTGTACTTCCGTTCTCAATATCAACATTATAAATTAACTAACACTTTTGCCACTCTATTCGGGCTCCGTAGTGAGCCATGGCTGCCGATTACAGCTCAGTACGAGTCGTTCCTTTACCCTACTATAGAACTCTTTGGTAAATTGTTTATTATTAACCTACAATGGGAATATTTTATAAAAAAATACCAGCTAAAGGCAGTTTTTCGTAAGTTGTTTAATTTTAAGACATCAATAACAATTGTATAAAAACCAATAAAAATTGTATATAAAAATGCAATACAAATTATAGTTGAGAATCAATATCTTTACATTCGTTTAATAGAACAAGCAATATAGAACAATCCGTTATTTTTACAACCAGTGAAATTTTATTTTTTATTTTATTTTTCTTCATGCCATTCTTTTTTTAGTAATCGTTCAACATCGATCATTTTAATGAAAGCCGAAATTGAAAACCACAGCAAATAATTTACTTTATACCCCCCCCCCCCTCTTTCAAGGAAACGAACGATCCAAGAAATAACACAGAACTTCCATGGGAATAAATAAAACGAATTAGAAAAACCTCCCAAAGATTACTTTCAAATTGAGAGAGTCGGAGTTTTAATTTCATCATATCGGGGCCCAATTTCATTTCACCGCTTTTGTGGGCCGAAACAAGAAACTAATCATACTTCATCTTAAGGGATGAGGTCACGTAAAGAGCCCGGGCCATGGAAACTTTCCTCAAGTGTACTTAAGAATTTCGTGTTTTAATATTCTTGCCGATCGCAGCGGAGAACCTCTCGAGTTTTCCCTTGGAAAATTTCCCAGGGAAAGCATATGATATTAAATTTTCAGTCTCACATGATGAAGTGAGTAAGCTGCGGCCGAATCGTTCTTGTCGGTACGCTTGAGAATGTTCCAATTTAGAACTACTTCACACACTGTGCCGCTTTCTAGGATTCAAAGCTCAATGATTCTGGTTGGATAAGTAATACAAATCTTTTAATATCTGGCTTTCAACTGCTTTTTGATATGCGTGAATTACTTTCTGAGATTTTTGGTTGTGTAGTTTTGGGTATAGATGAATGATCTTGTGTTAGCCTGCAGCCACATTTATTTGTTAAGTAATAGAATACATCGTTTGTAATTCTGTATTTAATTTTAAATTTCGAAACAATAGGGTACTTGACAGTATCGCTAAAATACCTTCCAATATTAATTAAATTATAGTTTGAACCCAAATATAAAAAACGTATATATTTTTTGCAAAATAAATCTTTAAATAATTAATAAAAATCATTTTGAAAATGGCTTATTTTTCATCAGTACGTCACGTGACACAAACACGTCGATTTGGCTGACGTCACTAGTATATAGAAACAAACCGGTGTGATGTTTTTTTTGCTTGGAATTAAACTGGATTTAATCTCATTTACGATTAAAATAAGAATTATATATATAATGGAAGGAGGTTTTACACAAGCGGATAGTTCAAATTTGCTTAAAGTAGATTCCAAAATGGTGTTTCAAAGTTTGTTTATAGTTACTAGTGACATCATAGATACCACGTGACAGCCACAAAGCGTTTTCGGGCGTGATTTTTCGTCCTAATTTTAAAAATCATTTTTTCCCCTTTTTATGGGGTATTTGAAAAAAAGAAAAAATACGGGTCTAATATTTTTGGCATAAGAATATTTTAAGCTAATAAAAAAATGTTTAGTCAAGTACCCTATTATAAGCTTTTTTTTGGAATATCGAATAGTTTTTTTAAACTCCAAATATTGGACTAAGCAAAAGTTAAGCTTTTAATTTTTACTTGAATAATTCTTTACTTTTGTACAAAGTTTGTAATTCTTTTGTTTTTTCCTAAACAAAAATAGGTCTTATAATGATTATTTATAATGATCATGGGCATGAGGGGAAACAGTTCCAGGGGTATTGTTTTTCTTTTTCTCCTCTAGAATTACATTTGTTCTGGTGATAATTTGATCGAATTAATTCATTCAATAAAAATATATTGGAATTGTTAAATTATTTAGACTATGTTTTCATAGCGATTTTTTTTTTTATTTTTTGTAATTCTTTTAGTCGTCTTTGTTCTCATTTTTTATACGTTGGGTAACTTATTGTACTGTAATATGTAGAATAGTTTTATCTGAATACTAAACATAAAATAATTTTATTACTAAACTAGCTTTATAAACCCGGCGTTGCACGGGTAGACCCTTAATAACAGTGATTTTTTATGTAAACTTTTATTTTATACCAATTGTTGCCTGCCATTCTGATTCTCCCTGTCCGATTGTACCCAGGCCCTTCCATTTGTTAGAGGGCTTGCCCATAGGCCCCGGTGTTAGTCTTGAATGCGAAAGGTCCCAGGTTCAGGTCCGGGCATCGTCTAAATAGCTGCCGACCTAAAAGCTTACGGCCAAAAAATGCCGAAGAATAACACCCTGTGTGGAGGGAGTTTACGTTAAATATCCTTCAAAGTCCCGACTTTCCGTACGATCACGCCCTTAAAATTTGCGTTGGTTGCCAACTCAGGTGTCGGCTCTCACTTAACTATGGCCAATAGCCGTCATGGGTAGCTCTAGTTTGACGATAATTCACACTAACCCTAACCCATACAACTGGATGGGTATAGCTACCCTACCTTAAATTTTCAACTTCGCCAAAAGGCGCAAATTCCAAAAGTCAATCGGCCTTTATAAATTAAAGGCCGATTTAATTTTCTTTTAAATTGAAAATAAAAAAGTATAAATTCCAATCTTACAATGCTATTCCTATGGAGAAATCGGCTCACGTTATGCCCTCTTACACCCGTTTGGGTTCGAATTTCGAAAAATCGCTTCTTAAATGACGCCTACGATATAAAAAAAATATATTGCTAAAATTTGGTAGCTGTACCTCAAGTAGTTTTGGCTAGGCGTTGATACGTGAGTGAGTCAGTGAGTCAGTCAGTACTTTGCCTTTTATATATATAGATATCCACGGTTTTTAACACGCATTGTTAGTAAAACCGAAATAACTAATGAAATCAAATCTGGGCCAGTACATGAAAACTGGAAACTTACGTCATCCAATGCACAAGCACTTTCTACTTGAACATTTTTATAAATGTATTAAACCAGAAATGTAGAAAAACTAGTTTAAGGACAACTTTGTTTTATTCAAAACAGTACGCTAAACTTTGAGTCTTCTTTATACCATTACAACATTTGTTTCAAAGATAAACATTGCATCTAAAATAATCAAAAACTAGATTACAATCCTAGAAAATCATGTTTACGTAAATAAATAAAACAGTGGATTTTTGTCGAGACCTAATTTTCTGTCCGAAATTTTGGGCGAGAAGGAAACAGCATTCATTTGTACTGAAAACCAAACTTAATTTTCAAATTTTCCATCAAAGATGACGAAAAAAATTACATTTTAGTGACATCAGAACAGTCCTAGAATAACCAAATAAAACACCTTCTCATAAACAAATATAAATTCTATTCTTAGAAATAATATTTCGTGAAACAGATACGGAAATTGAACAAATCGAATAAGCGCAAACGATACTTCTCTTATTTTTGAGTTATAGGAAGTAAACATTTCGACGGAGTTTTGGATATGATGTCATTGTTTGTTTGTTTATATTGGGCGTCTCTTGGGCGTATCTATAATTTGTTTGATTTATCATTTGATTTTTTTTAGTTTGTTGAGAAATATGTTATAGATCCTTTTCCTTGATTAAAGCAAAATGCTTTAAATGCATAGAGCAGTGCACTGATTTTCGAAAGACATCTGGGTCATTATTTGAAATACATTTTATACAATAAATAAATGAGAAAATGTTTATAAAATTTTAATTAAGATGAAATTTTTTTCCGGAAACTTGTTTATCATATGATTACTCTTACTGATTGTGTAGCAGATGTATAAACTTTTATCAATCTTATGCAATAAACTATTATGGAATATTTCATTTTTATTGAATTAAATAAGTCTCACACAAAGCACATAATCAAGAAAATGTTTATTTTCAGTATAAAAACATTACCACTCCTGATGTTCTGAAACAATTTTTTTAAAAAAAGTTTGTTAAACTCAAATCTTTCTAGTTGAAATTTAAATTATCAATATAAAGTCACATTTTGTATTTGGTATAGAAAACACGCCAAAACGTTAAAAAAAACGTTCACGTGTTTTGGCTCAAATAATTGGAGGGTTTAGTAATGCCGATGCCTAGTATACCCCGATCAAAAGTCTATAGAAACGCGCATCAGAATGCATTCTGAATTCTCCACGAAATTCAATTCTCCAACCTACTTTGAATGCATATATCGAATACGGGCGTGTGCAGTTGCATAATGAAATTGTTCAGTTTAATTCTCTGGTCTTACTTGTTTGATCAGTTATACGTAGCACAAGTTTGTGAAGCTCTTTAGGGGGTACCGGATACATGCGTGCTTCTAAAATTTAATGATTTCGCTAAGGAATGATTGGTTAAATTGGATTGGTGTTAATAGATTTTTTTGGGAGTTATAGCGTTTGTAACTTTTATTGCTTTACAGAAGAACTAAATACTTTTGAGAAATCATAATATTTTACACGAAATATTTTTTAGTACTTTTTATTTCCTTGTAATCATTTCCTTGTATTTCATGTAACGAAATTCCTTAAAGGGTTTATTCTTGAGATCCGTGCTCGAATTGGTCCTCTGTTCGCACTTGCCATGGATTCACCAATCGAGGCATGATAAATAATTTATAATCATTTAGCATTTATGGTGCCAATCAAAGCCTAAAATATGCCCATAGTGGAAATATAGCATGAAAACCTTTAAAAAAAACCTGGAGTCAACTTTGAGATCGAAAGAAAGCTACGTTTTGCCCATATGTTTTATTCTAAAATATATCCTTTATAGTATAGTTATTGTTGTTTTCGTGTGCCAGGCTATAACCTGGAAGGGGGCAGTAGCTTCCATTATCACAAGGCTTTGAGCCCCAATGAGGGTTGGAAGTCTGACTTCCCCTCCGAGATGTCGCCACCTCCTCAATTTAGGCTTGTCTCTGGAGGGGAGGGGCATTTTTCTCCAGACAACCTGCACTCATGGTACTGCGCTATGACCACATACAAGGAATTTTAAACCCAAAAGTTTAACGAGCACGTTTTCCGCTTGTACTCAGGATGACACAAATATCCATGCCTTATCCGGGATTCGAACCCTGGCCCACTCGCTTGACAAGCGAGAGTCGAAACAACCATGCTGCTGGGTGACGTTATAGTATAGTGACATAGATTTATGCATTTCTACATTTAATGAAAATTACAATGTATTTAAATGTGTTTCCAGTCAAGTTAACACTACACTTTTTCTATTTTAATATAAAAATCGATGTTATTAACTGTAATGCCAGTGCACTCGTGAAATCTTTTAGAGTCATTAAATCCCAATCCATCATCTGTGCTTCAGTTTTGGATAATGCCCCGGTCAAAAAACTTTTTCCCATCATCTTTTCCAGCGTTATTTTCAATTGCAATAAAAGCACATTCTGTCACAAGAAATCACAGTTAACACGATACAACGCGAGCCTTTTGGCAGCACAGACCGTTTATAGGTTGGCAGCTATTTTGGAAAACCCGGGACCCGAACCTTTTGCATGAAAAGCAAGCGACTTACCGACTGGGCTCCCCAGCCCACTTTAGATATATTCGTTATGGAGGCAGATTAGGAAAAGTTGAAGGATCGTCGCACTAGAGCTACAGGAGCCTATTGTCAACTGACGTCGTAATTTAGATCACAATCAATTGACGAGCCGACACCCGAGTAGGAACCCAAAACAAATTTTAGGAGCGACATCATACGTGGCGTTGGGACTTTGGAGCATATTTAACGTGCACTCCCGCTACGCGGGATATTATTCTTCGGGCGTTTGGGATGCACAGACCTTTTAGAGGTCGGCAGTTAATTTGACAAGACCAGATGCCTTTCGCATGCAAGGCAAACGTCCTACCCACCGGGATCGCAGACTCTTTCTATTATGTCAGAATTTAGTTTAGTTTGAAATATCGTCGCACTAGAGCTACACAAGGGCTATTGGTGACGGGTATCGTATTTTTAGAACCACAGTCAAGTGACGAGCCGGCACCTGAGTAGGCACCCAACGCAACCGTTAAGAGCGACATCGTATGCAGCGTTAGGACTTTGAAGGATATTTAACGTGCATTCCCTCTATACGGGGTATTATTTGTCGGACATTTTTTGGCTGCACGGTGCCGTTTATAGGTCGGCAGTTATTTTGGCGATGCCCGGACCCGAACCTGGGACCGTTCGCATGCTAGGCGAATGCCTAACCGACTGGGCTCCCCAGTTTTTTATTATGTCAGAGATTTATGCATTCGACATTTCATGAATATTACAATGTATTTAAATGCGTTTCCAGTCAAGTTAACGCTACACTTTCTCTATTTTAATACAAAAATCGAAGTTAATAACTTTAATGCCAGTGCACTCGTGACATCTTTAAGAGTCATTAAATCCCAATCCATCATTTTTGCTTCAGTTTTGGATAATGCCCCGGTCAAAAAAACTTTTCCCCATCATCTTTTCCAGCGTTATTTTCAATTTCAATAAAAGCACATTCTGTCGCAAGAAATCACAGTTAACACGATACAAAACAAAATAAAAAAAAAGTCCCAGTATTACTCAATAAAAAAAAAACTGAAAAATGCTCCAGAAGAAATAGAATTTTATTTTTCGAAATCTTAAGACCGAAAAATAAAAAAAAAAGTTTTTTTTTTTCCATTGTGAGACTAAGATAAATGACTCTAAGAAGCCCCAAGACGTGATTCCCACCCCTTTTTCGTAGTGAGGATGTTGTTGGAGGTTTTGTTATTTCTAAAAAACATTTATTATCTGTTGATGGTTTTTTTTTTATATCGACCTTTTTTTATTAATTTGTACCTTGTAATGAAAAATTTCAGTTTTTAAAATAATAATAAACTAGCTGCAAAGTTGGATTTATGAGTTTAAGCAACTGAAATCGGTAAATGTTGTTGAATTTGTTTTTGGAGCGTTTTGTTTTGTTTGAGTTTTTTTTGTTTTTTTATGCTATTTTATTTAAGCCTTGTGTTACAAAGACAAATTGCGTCGATACGATTTGTGGGGGGGAGGGGAACTTTTTTAGTAGTAGTAATTATTTTTCAAACATATTTTATTCTTAATTAAAAAAAACCATTTTTTTACAATTTTAGTTACACTATGCGACGACGGTCTAAAAACTAAAATATCAAATACACTGATCCTAACTTTTGATATTTTTAATATTCATATTGACATGGCTAGTTCCTTTTCCCCTCACGTAACGAGTTTATTGCATTACGATAATTTTCTGATTGTTTGTTTGCATTTTGAATGAAGTTTACGCAAAGTTGTAGTAGGACTTTGACTTTTTTAGTAGCACAATGATACATTATACAAGTAGTGTATTCACTCATTTATTGGTATTCTATTTGAACTTCAATTGATGGTTAATGTAATCTTTGATGGGAGTCTATTTGCATTTTTGCTGGTTGTCCATTCTCACTTTTACTGATAGTCCGTTCGCATTTCTACTGGTAGTTCATTTACATTTTCACTAGTTATACATTTACAAATTTACAGGTAGTTAATTACCACTTTGAATGATGGTATAGTCTTATTTTTTACTAGTAGAGCATTCACTTTTTTTAATTTGGAAATATTCTCACGCTAGTTAATACATTCACTTAATTTATTCAAAAACACCAAACAGCTCAAAAGAGCATATTATATATAATACCTAGTTCCACTCCTTTTGATCCCGAATTCTCAAGGCGTCTAACACGGCCAAGGGAAGGCCGAAATACTTTTTCTTCTTTCTCCATCCTTATCAAATGCGAGGAGAAAAATCTCTGAATATTGGGGCCGAGCATAGAGTTTAGAAGGTGGAGATGCTTGGCGCGAAATAAAGTGAAGCCGCCAGATGAAAGTCGCCAAGTAACCCTAGTAAGCCACAACAAACCGCTCACTCACAAATAGTTCAATGTAAAACGCGTTTTTTATTTTTTAAAACTCGTTGATTAAAAAACCAAATAACAGCTGTTTGCGCAGTTGTAGACAAAATCTGAATTTACGCACGATGTAACCACGAAATTCCCTTCACAAGCATTGAGCTAGAAGGGAAACTGGAGTGAGGTGTCAGCGAGCCGAAAAACCACTCGCACCCTTTTGAGCGAACATGGCAGAAAAGGACTATTTTCCCTACACTTGTATGCAATGCTTGTATGAGACCCCTCTATCATATTGACTTGGGCTCCTAAATGTATTTTAACATTTTTAATTCGAAAGAAATTTAACTTTCTTTAACTTAAAATTCCAACTTTAAGAAATAACCATGTGGATCACTAAGAACCAGCGAAGACGAACCCAATAGCGAAATAGGCAAGTTTCTAGGTTTTCTGTCCGGTTCGTTTCTGCTGCAGTGCCGTGTATTCCTCCGCGTTTCGTTAATGAACCGGCTCGTTTGCTGCCCTGTTCAGTGAATCACACACCTCACTCCACGTTTCTTCTAGCTCAATGTTCACAAGTAAGAAAATTACGTTGTTAGAAGAGATTATTATAAAGTCAAAAACTTTCCAAGTGTATGTAGCAAGCCCATACAAACTCCACTGTAGAATATCGCCAAATAGTTCGCCGAGCGCCTGTTTGGGCTTACTGCAAAGCGATCGATGGCATCACTTGGCAAACCGGTTTTGTATTAGTTTCTGCCTGGCAACATCTCCATCTTTTTCTTAACTCTATAGGGCCGAGTCGACGTGTCGGGGAGGGGGTGAGTGAAAGGTCCTGTTGCCATTTATCAAGTTAGAAATCGTCTGAGACCAAAGCGAGCGAGATTGTGAAGAGAACTTCGTTTTCGAGGGGGAATTGAGAACATTAAAATGAAAAGTGCGGATTGTAAGATTTATTAGATAATTTTATGATTACAGGACTTGAAGATGGGACTGGAGGCCCTATATTTCGTTGGAATTGTCGAATACATAAAAGTGTATAAGGTTTTTTCGAATATAAAGTTAATCTTAGAAAAGTTGTAAATAGCGAAAAGTTTTTTGAGCAGTTGATGATGAGTGTTAGTTTTATACAATAAGTCAACTCATTTTGTGCAAAAATTATATAATTTCAGATGATCAGTGCATTAGTTTGACTAAATTGCAACCTAGAAAAAGCAAAATCGGAGAGAAATAAGTCAATAAAAATAAAGCAAACTCTTATTTTTAATTCACTGAGGAACAAGATATTTGGCTAAAGTGTAATTGTTTTTAGTACATTACGTTTAGTTTAAAGGGGATCGGAGCCCTCCATTGAAGCCCATCTTAAAATGACCTTTTTTATGTACCTTTTTCTCAGAATCTATTTCATACTTGTTAATGAAATTTTTACCAGTTGTTAAATGGATGTTTAACTATACTTTAATAGAGGCATTTTCAAAATTTTTGTTTAGTTTTTAAATTATAATTTTTTAAGTGGAACTACATATTTTTTTACCTAAAAAACAAATAATATTAAAAAGAAAAATAATAATATACTTCTAGTCAAATCCCTCCAGCTGTTTTTAGAAACAAACTTCTTAAATACGTATAGAAAATTTCAGGCTGATACTTACAGTAGATTTTGAGAAAAAGGTACACGAAAATTGAAAAAGTAGGTTTTGAGATATAACCGTTTAAAGTAAACAATAGTGCTTTCTTACCTATAAAACATGACTGGATTTTACCTAAACAACGTTTGTTTAAAAAAATATTAAAAATACTTCCAGTACTCGAAACATCGCAATTCTTTCTACTTCGCCCCTAAAATAACATTAAATATTTCTTTGATTATTTTCAACAAATGTATCGTTATATCTGGCTCTTAGATATAAAATAACAAAATATACTTTAGTTATCTAAATATTTAAGCAAATAATTTAAAAAACCAGAATATATTTTTTTAAAATATATACAGGGTGTCCGTAAAAGAATGTTCCGAGTTTTAATGGTATATTACAGGAGTTTATTTTATACTAAACTAGCAAAGTAATTCGCACGGAATAAACCATATCAAATAGATTCCAAATATGTGTACCATATACCTTGTTATAGGATCATAAACTTATTATTGTTTCCGCTCGTTATAAATTATAAAATCCCGTTTCATTGCCTTAAAATTCCAAAATGAAAAATACGCTATAAAATGCACTCAAATGTCATCACAATTCCTTCATAAATACATAAAACCTTTTAGCTCATTTGTCGCGTTTTCGGAAATAATTTGGCGAGAAAATAGATAAAGCTACCCACACCCATTATACAGCTCTAACACAATGACCTTCGAACAACCGACCAGCTTATAAATTATTTATAAAAGAAATTGCCTATTTGGCGAATTTTAGTTAATAATTTGGCGAGTTTGGCAACGTATTTGGCGAAAAAATAAAGACATAAAACACTAATAGCTGTAGTGCGATGGCCCTTATTAACCATTATAGTTCAGTAATAGCTTAACTATGCATTTATTGCTTAAATATGCATACATGCAGTCAACAGAAAAATCAATGAAAAAATCATCAAATAAACCCACAATAAAATCGGGGAATGAAGACTGCCGGAATTACGTCACTTGAAACATGTCAATTATTTTTCAAATAATGAATTTAGTTTCTGAAAGTAATGGCAAAAGAATAAAATAAACATTTTGAATTTTAAATGTTTTCGTTAAAAGTTTTATTTTTTTTTTCAGCCGATGGCATCAGGAAAGAGAAAAAATTATCGGATTTGAGCGAAAGTGGTGTATTTTTATCAGAAAATTCGAATTTTCTAAAAAATGGAACAAATATGAAAAAACTAAGCCTCAGGTGCACACGTTAATATTAAAGGGAATCTATCTTAAAAATTTCGAATTCTGAGGGCAGTATAAGTAGGTCTTTTACGATCCGATGACAAACTGACAGACTCTTTTATTATTATAGTTATAATAAATCATACATGACATTGAAGGAAAACTAACCTAGGTTTTCCTATAAGTGCTCAATGTGTGCGCCTTTAGTGATACGGCACACATCCAAACGAAAATGGAATTCTTCCCAAAACGCTTTACGCTCAGAAGTCACCATTTTGAATAGATAACACTGCAACTGTGAAAACGATGTAGCGGTACAAGCGCATGCGTTATCTTAAACTGTTGGAGTTATTATTTATTCGTCACCTTCAACACCACATTACAATTACACTTCAACCACAATACTATTACAATTTGAAACTCGGACATTCTTTTACGGACACCCTGTATAATTAATTTAGTTTTTAAGCTTAGGGCCCATGGGACGTCACACCGTGGTATCTAGCATGTGTTTACTGATGTTTTTTTATTTTTAAAAAGTTTGTATAACATAACACAGACCCACACATAAATTTTTTTAGACGGAAATATCAGTAAAACTTTCTCAAACTAATGTTGTTTTGTAAAACTATTTGTAAGCTTTTAAACGAAAGTAATTTTGTCTGATGAGTGTTACTTTTAATCAAAATATTTAACTTATATCAATTTACTTTAGTTACATCAATTCTTTAAAGTATCTGGTGAATATATACAGAAGGTTAAAATTTATACCACCATAAATGTAACTCAGGAATAAAATATACGCCAGAATATCAGAGGATAAAATATATAACATCGTAATGTGCCTGTAAAATAAAATTCACGCCACATAGAGTTAAAATAAATTTTAGAAATATTTGACAAGTGATAGTTTTATACAGTGTAGTTTATTTTATTAGTATATTTATCAAATTTTAAAATATAACCGTCAGTAAAACGAGTCGTAAAATTTAATAAATTATAGTTAGACTTTAAGGAAAGCATAACAAGTGTTAAGTTAAGAAAGTGTATATGTCGTAAATATAATGTCATGACAAGTTGTAATTTATACAGTAATACAGTATGATTAAAAAAAATATATGAAGAGTACAGGGGAAAACCTGCTTAATTTTGTAGAAAACTTTTCTCACCAGGCGTCTTTGGCGATGATAGCGAATAATCGCCTAAACTGGTGTAAGAAAACCAGTTTCTCACTTTCTTGTGTATCTTCTCTCACTGCAACCCTGAAATTCAGTTCCGCGTTTTATTCAAAAGACTGTGTTCATCATCATGTTAAGCTTTAAAAATGAAGTACGATTGATTGAAAATCACGAATATTTTAAAAACCATTAAGAGAAATTTTAAGATTCGCAAATTAATTGAAAAGTCCTAAACCATGACTTTTCTACCTACCGAGATTGGCGAGATTCACCCGATGCACGATTCCGACGCTTGAGCCAAGCGAAGAAGAAGAAGATAAACCGGTTTCCTGCCGCCAATGTCCGCCAAGCAGACACAATTACGGGTCGACTCCTAATAAATCAAGCGGTTCTTCCCCTGTACACTTCATATGCATAAAGTGATAGTAGATATATAAAAATTATCTATTTTGAATTTTTTTTATTATGATCTGCCCATATTTCATATTCTAGAAGTACAGTTTGATGTCTAACTTTTATTCAACAAAATAACAGCAAAGCATTTGATCATATTTAAATTAGGATTAGGAATAAATAAATTTAAATTTAATCAAAAATTTATTGCATAAAAATTTCAATATTCGATAACATTAAACTATCATTTAACTCTTATTCCGGGAAAACGGAGAAATACTTTCAGCCTTTTAAATAAATTAAAAAAAAAAACAAAATTGAATAAAAGCTTTCTATTAATCAGTAAATAAACCATTATGTGTGTAAACCATCATTCAATACATAAACCTACATTTTTTTTGTGGGGGGGGGGGATGCACTTATCTGTTAACTGTTTTTGTAATTAATAGCTCTTTGAAGAATTGCAAAAAATATTTTTGATAAAAGCTTTTAGCCCTCTAAATATTTCTGAGATTATGATTGAACAATTTTAAAGATACTTTTGAAAATATAAATAATTTAGTTTTGCATTTTTTTATGTACAACATATTTTGGCGAAAAATGTGTAATTTTATGAAAGAATATTTTAAACTCGTAATGCATTTTCATGGAAAAAATAAGCACAACTAAAAATTGTTAAAAAAAACCCCTTTTTTTAAGCAAGCTAAAATTTTTTGAATATACTAAATAGCTCAAAGAGAAATGAAACTTCCTCAATTTTTTTTAAAAAGTAGAAACACTAATTTCTGGAAAACGAAAAAGTGTGAAAAAAACTTATTTTCTAACTTACTTTCATTTAACGGCCATACTTACCACATGAGTTAATTTAAAGACAGTTAATTTTTTTAATAAAACATTTATTTTCGACACTTGCAAATGAAAAATAATTATAATTTAGTTTAAAAAACTGAAATTTAAATATTTAGTGTCTTTGAAGTACAAACGTTTTTTACAAAAGTTAAAGGATACATTCAAAACACTAATAAAATGTGCTTACATTTCTTTACAGTTCTTACTCAGAACACCTTTATTCATTTTTTTTGTCTCACATGTATCTTAAATTGGATTTTTTTTAATTTTATAATTTAAAAAAATCCGAGGATATTTTACTGGTAGGAAAAACCGAGGATATTTTACTGTATTTCTATCTTTCTTAACGAAATTTCTTCCTGTGTATCCTTTTTTATCTGCAAATTGACACTTTATTTATAATGAATATTTTAAATGCAATTTTTTTTTATGATATTTCTATAAAGGAAAAGGGATAACATTGTTTAAACAGAAATATAGTCTTGCCTTTTTATATTAATAAAGAATAATTAAAGTGTGAAGTTGTTTGTTTATCAATATGTCCAATAAGCAGTGGCCATAAAAAATATCTTTTCATTATTTTTATTAATACATAAAAAATGTATAATCAATTACAATGACTTGTTTTAAATTAAATGTTTGTTAAAACCTAATGTTTGAGAGAAATTCACCACATGCATAGTTTGCTTTGTTTATATTAAATACTAGCAAATTTATACCCGTTCTTCGCACGGATTAAAAAGTATCAAATCGTTCCAAATATGTTTACCATATAACCTGTTATAGGATCATAAACTTATGTTATTGTTCCCGCTCGTTATAAAGTATAAAATCCCGTTTCATTGCCTTAAAATTCCAAAATGAAAAATAAGCTATAAAATGCACTCATAAATGTCATCACAATTCCCTCATAAATACATAAAACCTTTTAGCTCATTTGGCGCGTTTTGGAAAATAATTTGGCGAGAAAATAGATATAGCTACCCACACCCATTATACAGCTCTAACACAATGACCTTCGAACAACCGACCAGCTTATAAATTATTTATAAAAGAAATCGCCTATTTGGCGAATTTTAGTTAATAATTTGGCGAGTTTGGCAACGTCTTTGGCGAAAAAATAAAGACATTAAACATTAATAGCTCTAGTGCGATGGCCTTTATTAACCATCGTAGTTCAGTAATAGCTTAACTATACATTTATTGCTTAAATATGCCTACATGCAGTCAACAGAAAAATCAATGAAAAAATCATCAAATAAACCCACAATAAAATCCAGGAATGAAGACTGGCGGAATTACGTCACTTGAAACATGTCAATTATTTTTCAAATAATGAATTTAGTTTCTGAAAGTAATGGCAAAAGAATAAAAAATAAACATTTTGAATTTTAAATGTTTTCGTTAAAAGTTTTATTTAATTTTTTCAGCCGATGGCATCAGGAAAGAGAAAAAATTATCGGATTTGAGCGAAAGTGGTGTATTTTTTTCAGAAAATTCGAATTTTCTCTAAAAATGGAACAAATATGAAAAAACTAAGCCTCAGGTGCACACGTTAGTATTAAAGGGAATCTATCTTTAAAATTTCGAATTCCTGTGGGCAGTATAAGTAGGTCTTTTACGATCCGATAACAGACACACACACACACAGACAGACAGACTCTTTCTTTATTATTATAGATTATATTTAGTGTTCTTATTTATTAAATGCATGGTTTAAAATTCATTAAACTTTGCAAAATTAATTTGAATGTACTTTAAGGGATATTGAAGGTATGAAACAGTACGTTTGCAATGTTTATTAACAGTAAATTAAATATTCTTAAAAGTGTATATTGAGCCAAATTATGTTTTATTAGGAACTTTCATGTTCTAAAACTGTACTTTCATAAAAAAATACAAATAAATAGGATTTTTTTTTAAAAACTATAAAAATTATGAAGCCGGAAAAATAGTTGAAATACTAAAAATCAGTTTAAATCCTATATGTTTAAATTAAAATGAGCAAATTTTGTATCTGTTTTAAAAATCTTATGATAACTGAAGATGAAAGCAAGTAGTTTTACATTTGCAACAGGCAAAGAAACAAAAAATGCTTTTATAAGAGCACTTGTTAAAAAGACGCAGGCCTGTCATTAAGCAAGATGACGTCACTGACGACTTGTTAACGATGTTCGAAATAAACTCTTCTCGGAATCTAACAAAAGGATTCGAAAAGTTGTTCCAATAAAGACATTTTGCAGTATTCTTTTCCCACCATGATTCTTTGCAGAAATTTGAGGCGTTCTAAATACGTTCTATTTCAGGGAAAGTCGAACGGAGTTTTCGCGTTTAGTTTAAGATATGCAATTTTAAATGTTATTTTTTAATTAAATTTTATTTAACTGTTTAACTTCATAATTATTAGAGACTGGTAAAAATTAGTAAACTTTTGGACCAACCTTGCTGAGCCGCTGACCTGCTGATTGTTGTCGATTTTCGTATTGGTATTTATAAGTTGTTTATATTTTTGTAGTACGATAGGTTTTTACGGTGCAACCAAGTTCAAATTAAACTTTTGTGTAAACTAAAACTATAAAATAAACTAAGCATATACAATGACTTGCTTTGCTTGAAGTATATTCAATATGAACTGTAAAGTCATTAAGAAAGACATTGAAGTCAAAAATTTATCATTCTCTAAGAGATATTTGTTAATTTTAAATTAAATCAAATAAAAGTAATTTTTCTTTAGATTATAAAAGACTATTTTAATAACAGAGGCTAGCTGACACTAAATCTGTCCGCAGTTAGCAATATTTTGTCGAGTTTCGTTGAACATTATTTCTCGTCACTTTATTGACGCATTAATTTCTGGTCATAGTTTAAAGGGCCTATGTCAAATCTTTGAAAAGATAAAATACAAAAAAAAATGTTTGTAACCTTTTCGAATACATTTGCATAATTGATCTGAAAAAAAACCCCTTTAATACTTTGAAAAAATCCGAAAATTTAAAAATGATAGTAACATTTTTTCAACAGCTTACAACATTTTGAAATTAACATTCTTTACTAGTTTCTTCATGGTTAAATTTCAAACAAACGTATTTTTTTAAATGTCAAGTAACAACCCAATGACATATCTTACAAGAAAGCATGGCTTAAAATTATACTTTCGCATAAAACAACACATTTAAAAATATAACTAAACTAATCTCCTCCAATTAAAAAATAAGTAACAAACTACACAATCCCACATCTTTAACATCACGCATACTAAGACACATTCCATTAATACAAATCTTCCTTGAGTTGCAACTGAAGTTGTGGACAATAACTTATAACGAAGTGTAGTTTCTTGAGGCTGGTCCTTAATCAGCTGAAGTGTTCCAGCTTCTTGAAGACGTTGCATTTTAACTCAGTATGTCTGGGTATTTTAATTAGGCCTACGCTGAGTGTTCCCTTTGGAGAAATTTGCGTCTCGCAGTCACAGTTTAGTTTGAATTATACTCGGTATTAACTGTAATGTCATAGTTAGGGAATAGGCGTAATTAGTTGTATCATACCGTATAACTTGTGTATGCGTTAAGAAAGTACAGGTTTTGTTAGGCTATAGTATTATAAATTACGAGCATTTTTTTCGTCCTCGAACACAATATTGATTTTTTAATACGCTAATTTTTAGATTTAAACGACTGTTAAACTATTAGAATATACTATTTCATTTTTAATGAAAATGTGAGAACTTGTTTTGAGAACAAGAAAAACTTGTTTTTAAACATGCCTTCTTTCTTTTTTTTAATAAATATATTTGAAATTTTACCTGATGATTATGAAATTTCGAAGAAGAGTAAAACCAACAAGTCTTACCTGAAAAGGAAATGAAAGAATGTTAGATATTTTTATTCAATGCAAATTCTAATTATGCAATTTATTTTATAAATGTACAGTAATAATATTATGTTACATCTTAAATTGAGTTTCGGTTAATTCTTGATTTTTAAAGAATTTTTTTTATTTAAATACATTATATTTCCAACGAGAAATACGACTTAGAAATAATTTAAATTTGTTTTAAAATGATTCTTCCATTGTCTTCAACTAAGCAATTAAGTGCACTTAAGATAAAAAAAAATAGTTAATGTAATCCAAATATAGTACCCTATTTCCCGTAATCGTTAGATATAACTAGTTACATAGCTCAAACTTTTCGTTGTCCCTTGTTTGGCTGAATTCTGGCTGTCGGGATTATGTTAAATGACCACACACAATGAGATAATATGACAAAATTCTACTAAAGAATGTGTTTTCCCACTTAGTTTAATTACAAAATGCGCTAATGGATGAAAGAAGATTGGAGAGGCAATTCTTGTTTGACTTTCGCCCCGCGGGGGAAAAAGCAAGTTCTCGGTGGACGCAAAATAATTTCCTATCCTCGTTGACACGATATGGCGCCTTATTTGGCGAAGAATTGTCAATTTGGATACAATTTCATCATAAATAAGATGAATTATAAAATTATTAAATTACTGCCTAATCGTGAGAGCTCTCTGCTTATGATGGCTAGAATCAGTTCAAATATAAAGATCGCTCATAATAAATAGTTTTCGGAACATTTAAAAAAGAATAATATTTTATCTGATTTCCCGTGAAATAGAGATTTGGATATTTATTAAGATTAGGTTTGGTTGAATTACCGTCGCACTAGAGCAACATTACAGCTATCGACGACTTTCGAAAAAAGTCAAGTAACGAATGAGCTGACACATGAGTAGGCACCCAATGCAACTTTTAAGAGCGACATCGTACGTAGAGTTGAGACTTTTAACGGATCATATTTAACGCGCACTCCCTTAACACGAGATATCATTTCTCGGACATTTTTTTAGCCGTTTGTAGGTCGGTAGTTAGTTTGGCAATGACCGGGCCCGAACCCGAGACCTTTCGTATGCACTGCAAGCACCCAAGTCTCCCCAGCCCCTTTATTAATTACGAAGCGGTTTACAGTCCCTGAACAAATTATTAGACGCACTGTATTTTTTTTAGTGATTTTATGTTTCTTAAGAGTTTTTATGCAATAATGGTATATTTAAACTACAATATTGTTGATTTCTATTTAAAAGAATTGTTGTAGACTGCATATTTGTATTTATTTTTAACATATTGGCTCCTATAAATGGCCTTTTAGATATGGCCTTCCAGCTTCTGGAAAATATCATTTATGTGTGGAATCATCATCCTCAAATGCAGGAGACGGTACAGTCTTGCATTGATAGCATGCCCCGCAGAAGTAAAGCTTTGATAGCGGCTGAAGGTGGCTCAATTAAATATTGACTTTTACTAACATTAATTTCACTTTTCTTTAAAACTTAATAAACTTATGCTTTTCTAAATAAATGCTGTTTTATTTATGTCAAATAAATCGGTAATTGATTGGATAATATAAATATAAAAACAAATCAATTTAAAATAATAAAACGGTACAATATCACCCGGTAATTAATATATCATATGAAATATTGAAGTGCGTCTAATAATTTGTCTAGGGACTGTAGATATAAAATAATATTTTGTTTTAAACCTTAAAACTTTATTTTTAATTAATACACGATACCACGCAAAATTGTGATCAGAGGAAGAATGTGAAATCTTAAAGTGTTCCATGTTCTATTTTAGTTGGCGAGTTGTCTCTACCAAATGTCGCCATCGGGAAGCCATGACAGTAACCAATCTTTGGTGCCTCAGGACCAATCTACTGATGCATCCGTCAACAATAAAGAACATTTATTGTCTACAGAAAGTATCAATGACTGGTCTTTAATCTCACTTCTGATATATCAGCATTTCTGAAACAATCGGCTTTTTTGTAGGAATGTGCGGGTACTTAAATAAAAATAGGTTTTCGGTGCAAGTTATACCGTCACTAAAGTTTGGTAGGGTTTTCATAATGTTTAAGTATGTTTTTTATGGACAGAGCAAAGTAGTTTTTATGAAAGTGTCCATGATTGATCAAGCTCTTGTATTTCCTATTCCAATCCAGTTTTCCTTATAATGTTCGTTTTTTAAGCCTCTTTTTTTATATTTTTATACCAAATGCGCTTATAAAGTTTCATTTGATTTATTAATTTAAATATCTTGTTTAGTAACAATCATTAAGCAATAGAATTTTTTTTAAAAAGCTGGTTTGGGTTTTTGTCTGAAACACCGGTTTTTTGCCAGTTTTAACTGAACCCCACAATCTTTTCAGAGTAAGCACTCTCACTCTTTCCATCGCTACTTTTTAGGTCCCACTTGATCGGAAGAAAAAAAAAGAAAAATTCAATTTCTGACTGCTCTGATGTAATGAGATTATGCCACTTGTGAGGATTATGAGTTGGTTTTCAGACGTTCAAGAACTTTAGGCGAAGTTTTTAGAAATGTATTTTGTTCTATTCGAGTATTATGCGTGGAAAAGTGCGGATTCTTGTACAGAGTTATGTGGGATAAAAACGTCACTTTTCAACAAAGCATTATACTTTTTTATTATAGTTTTTTTAAAAAAAAATTAAATAAAAATCGAAGTGGGACGAATGAAAAAGTATTGAAGCATTTTGTTATAAATTAGATTAAGTGTCCTGTTCAAGTGTGGTTAGATTCGATTTGTAAAGTATGAAAAACTCGATAAAGAAGAAATCTGAGAAATAAAAGCTTCAAGTAATTAAAGAAGGATATGAACAAGTAACTAAAGAAGAATATGAAAAAGGTACTCTAGGATGATAGATAAATTTTATTTAAAATTAGTTTAGGTCTCACAATCGAAATTAGATAAAACACATTTAGTCGCCATAGGTCCGGGGATCGAGTCCTGGATTGGGCGAGGTTGACTCATCCTTTCATCCCTTAAATGGGTCGATAACATGCGGACCAAGCATGATAGGGGACTAAACACACAGCAATATACTGGCGGTTCCGCGTGAAGTTGACCACCTAACCGGGACATATGCCTAGTACCCCAGATCCCTTGGTCAAGTAAGCTGGAATGGGCTCGGCAGGTTTTGGCTCGCTATTGGCAGTTGCGCCGAGGAGTTTAAAAAATGTACAAAATAGTAGTTGAGCAAAGTTAAATATTTAAAAAAAATAAACAGTTACCTATAGTTAAACTCATAGTTTCCTTGCACAGAAGCCACGACCACGGGCGTAACTATAAAACGCGGAGCAATCAGATGAAGACAAAATAAAACGGCTAAAATTTCCTCTTCATCTGATTGCGCCGCGCGTTTTATAGCTCCGCCCATGGTCGTGGCTTCTGTGCAAGGAAACTATAAGTTTAAGAATAAATACTTAATTTGTTTAAATAGTTTAAGTTGTTTCAGAAGGGTAAAAAATAGCTAAAAATTATGTATTTAATAAGTAAAGCAGCGTACTTTTAACCGAGTTTGAAGTTTAGCTTTCACATTGCATTTACAACGTAAAAAGTGGAAGCTTTATTTGTCTGTCCGTCACCCGCTTTCACATTTCATTGATTGTGAAAATAAAAGAGTGTGATAAAAAGGATAAGAGTGTAATAAGAAATTCAGCACATCGAATTGAGAAGTCATTGAAAATCTTCCGATGAAAAATAGTTTTACTTTTGACGTTTTAAATTTAATATAAAACTAAATGCTGGTTTTGGTGCTTTTTTAGACGCATACAGTTTTAAGATACAGTTTTTCAACAAACCTATTTGTTTAGACTTACATTGTGTAATATTAATAGGATACTAATTTTTCATTGAGAAGAGAACGAAACAATTTTTTGTAGAGTAAAACTACAAATATTATTCTATCATGGTT
The DNA here is from genome assembly GCA_019343175.1 of Oedothorax gibbosus. NCBI lineage: Eukaryota > Metazoa > Arthropoda > Arachnida > Araneae > Linyphiidae > Oedothorax > Oedothorax gibbosus. The sequence continues at coordinate 11,840,843 of CM033277.1, read as the reverse complement.
GTTTATAAAGAACAAATTACGGTCTATAACTCTTATTATGCACGAAAAGATTTTATTTATTTCTTTAATGTTTTGAAATATTAAATTAGTCACGTTTGCGTAAAGTTCTTAAAATCATATGCGTAAATGTAAATTAATAAGTAAATTCCCCTCTAATTAGTAACAGCAACAAAATCTTACTAAAACAGAAACATCTCAAACTTTAATTACGCATTTTATTCCCCACAAGACTTCAAATTAACTTAACACCAAAAGAGATAAATAAAAGATTCGCAAATTCTAACCGGAATTGTTCGAATATCTCACCATCTATTCCAAGATCGAATATTCGAATTCCGTCCGAATAATTGGAGCATTCTTGGACTATTTTCGTGTCGGATGTAGAACCGTGCTGAAAACTGAATTGATTTTCAGCTAATTCCCCTTCCATCGAATCTTCGTAGATACCGCAAGCCCGGATGAATTCCTGGATCAATGTACAAATTTCCCCCCCCCCCCCCCGTCGTGAAAGATATTAATTTTTCACATAAATGGATTGGCGCTGCTAAGTGCGGCACTCAAGAATGCTTGTTTTCTTGTTTCTGAGGTTTTAATGCTGTTGCGGATTTGGAATGGAAGTACTGTTTTACTGAAATAGTTTCTAATCCACATTAGTTTGAGTATTTTGGGTCAGAAGTTTGAATGGTTTGTAAAGTTAATGTATAAACTAGGGATGCGTAACACTACATGATTTTCAATTATCACTCAATACATTTAAAGGTTTTTTATATATGCCCTATAAAGGTAATTTCAACAACTTCCAAACCTATAAAGTTTTATAACTTTATCCCTTTGCGCATGTGTAATTTTTTCGAAAACTTTATTAGGACCTTCGACAAGAACTAGGAACTCTTGTACCAATATTGAAGTGCGTAGATATTTTAGTTCGAACTGTAGAGTGGTTTAAGATAGACAAACTGACAGAAGGTCCAATGTTCGAAAACCACTTTTCAGAATCAGTTCCTTCCAAAACGTGTAGAAGCCACAAAATCTCCATTTCGGATTCCGACGCCATCGCAATACTCTCATTACCTTATATTTCAGATTAAGTAATCGAAAGTAGAAAGTATTTACTAATTTAAATTAAAACAATTTTCATATAGCTATTACGTTGCAATTAATTTTCGTTTCTGGTAATTTAGTTTTATATTATTCCCGTCATAACAAAAACAGAGTTTTTGCAATCTTTAGAAGCTAAAGTTTACTTTCTACGATATTCTGTTCGTTCAAGTCAATGATTTTCCTAGAACAGCTTAAATTACTTTTAAATCAATCCAGGATTAGACATCCAATCGTCATCAACACGAAAAACTTAATTTCATTCCGCAACAATTCTTTTCACTAAGACAAACATTGATCCACGCTCTTTTATACCCTTCCACAATCTCCAAACCCCCTCCACAGACCAATATAAACAATTTCACGTTCGAAATAAACCGTCGTTAAAATAACGACTCCCGTTTTATTTACTACATTTTTTTACCCTTAAGTGCGAGTGTGGACGCTAAAACGGGCTATCAATCGTGATTTTTTTCCCCAACTCTCCGCGTGATTTGAAGACTCAAAAGATGATGCTTTCCAATAGATCTCGGAGTCTTCTGTTTTCGCTCTGGTGTAAAAGTTTTAGTAGCGTTGAAAAAGCCACAAGGCCCTTTCAGATAAAGGAAGTGTGCCAGGAAGCATTAATGAGCAGTTTGAGTCTTTTTTGTAGGTTAGACCGGAGTTTTCTTTCAAAATTTTCATTTTTTAAATTTAATTACATATATTTTGGAGATAAACCTCAAGTAATTTAAAGGTTCACTTTTGAACTAAAGAAAAACATGCATTAGTTACCACTTTTTCATTTTAAATTGTAAAATAATGTATTGGATGCTAGTCGTTTTGAACCAGCATTCGCGGGATTACATTAACTCTCAGAGATATAGACGTTAAACCCATCACCTGACTCAGGTCTTCCAGAATTTTTTTAAATTTTTTTTTAACTTTTATGATTTTACTAAATTTTAAAAGTTGAAGTATGGTGGAGTCATTTATTATTATCTGCAACATGCATATAACTTACAAATAATTAAAAGAAATTAAATTTTCAGTTAAACTTAAAATTTTAATCTCGTACATTAAACATTTATACTTCATCCAATTTGCTTATCCCTCAGAGGGTTAAACGTTCTGTCGTTCAATCCCTTTTCACTATATAATACTTTTGGAATGTCGAGTTGCTATCAAGTTTTTCTAAAAATATTACTAATAACAACACAAGGAATTCCTGACGATTCACACTAAGTTTGGGAATACCCCAAAAATCTATTTTACAGTCCCTGGACAAATTATTAGACGCACTGCAAGATTTCATGTATCAATCAATGATGAACAAAATACCTTTAGAAGGACATTTGTGTTCCTAAACTTAAGCTATTGAATAGAAAATACTATCTGCTATACTTAATACATATATCGACATCTTTTTTAATGATATGGCATTCTTTAGTATGTTTTCATCATTACTAAAAAAATACAGTGCGTGTAATAATTTGTCCATGAACTGTATGTGTGAAAATGTAGTAAATTATATAATAGTTATTTAAGCAACTAGTGCCAAAAATGATACTTTATTAAGCGAGTGGCTTTTATTTCACGAGACCGTAGGTCGAGTGAAACCTAACTAACTATTACCACTCGACCTACGGTCTCGTGAAATAATGACAAGAGCTTAATAAAGTATTATTTGGCACGTGCTTGCTTACAATATTTTTTATAATAACGTGCAAAAAAGTATTGTTTGGCGTGAAATTTGTGTTCTTACTTTTGTCTTATTAAATTTCCTTCAATAATTTTTGTAGTACTTGTAGTTTCCATGGAGATATTAGAAAATGCAAAAGTAATGAACCAATAGAAATAAGTGATTTTCATAACATCATTTAGTTTCCATGGAGATTCATGACATCATTTTGTTTTTCTACCAATCAGATACTCTTATATTTACTTTACCGCACTAGAGCCGAAAGTACTTACTTTCGGCACTGTCTGTGACGTAAGCACGTAAAGTGTCATTTTCGCAACGATTTATGAATGAATATGATATAAAAAAGTGAACTTTTTTGCACGTTGTTATAAAAAAAAATTGTAGTTGCATGTTTAAAAAACTAATTATATAATTATATACTATTTTTTAGGAGTTGGGCTTTTTATATAAGATATAACTTGAAGATTTGTCTCTTATTACAAAAAATGGTTTATACCATTTTTGACATAAAACCCTTCACATGACAATAACTTTCTTTATACTTCATGGAGTGATTTGGATCGAGCATCGCGATATGAATTCCGGCATCTTTTCATCACCGTGTCGTCTCGCTTGGTCATAAATATTTTTAGTGGATGACGTAAAACCCTCTCTCATGAAGCCAGATAGTTTAGAAATAAAAGATTAGATCAAATCTTAGGTGACCAACATCCATACGAAAGTCGCATGGCTTTTCTTATAGTCTCCAGACAAAATTTCATTGTTTATTCTAAGCAATCATGATGTCCTTATTTTTCAGATATTCTAACGTATGCATAAGACATGTGGATAGAAACTAAAACTGAAATATCTTCCATGTATAATTTTATTTGAGGTTTTTTGGGGGCTTTTCCATTTCGAAGTCGCAAATCTCTGAAAACGAAACCGACAAACGGAATTGTTTGGCAACAAACACAGCATACTCAGTTAAAGGACACCAGTATACACAGTTAAGGGTTACCATTGAAATATTCCATTTGGTGGGGTTATGTATTCGTGGCTACCTTATCGCTAGCGCCCGCGTATTGTTTTTTTTATGGCACTTTCACATACGGAAGCGATAGGGTGGCAAACGTAGTTATTTTTCTTCAAATTATCTATTCATGTGGTCTTCTTACATTCGGGCTTTTCACTACAAGATTTGGCGGTCCATTGTAACTATGCACGACCTACTCCACTACTAAGGCCGAAGAAGCTTTCCCAAACAAGCTCGGGGACGGAAATTTTGACGTCATAGTTCCGAGTGACGTTGTTCCGAAGATGAAGACAACCTATCTCGAAACCTGTTCGGAACCACTCATTCACGGCTGACCACAATTTTAGGGTTCCGAATGCGTCCGAACTAGTTTCTAGATCTTCGGCGCTGGAAACAGTGATGTCGAAATTTCCGTTTAAGCTCATGTTTGGGAGAACTTCTCTGGCCTTGTTATTGAAGTTGGCCTTGAACTATGTCGTTGTGTGACAAAAGCTCAAATGGAATGGGTAGCCAAATGATACATAAAGTTTTGGCGATACTGTTTGTTTTTTGCCGTTGAGGAATCAACAGTATTAAGGGGACACGAAACTTTGAGAAAATGGGCGCGGTGTTAGTTATTAATATGAAAAGTCAGAAATATGTGTGCGTGGTATATTTAGACAATTAACGTTGACTAATGTGAAAATGGTAAAAACAGACAATTATTTATTGTATCTCTAATGATGAAAACAGCGTCATAAAAAAAAACCTAAAAATAAAAATGAAATATACAGCTGTAATTGCAAACAAAGTCCTGCATGTTTACTCTTCGTTCGTAAGATAACTTTATTTACAATTGCATTCCCAATTCAAATATTTCCAACTACACAATAATACATTGTTAACTCAAAATATTGTATCAGTAAGCCTAATATAAAACATTAAACAAGCAATATTATGTTTTTCAATATACTTTAATTACGTTCGTCTGCAACGGTAATAACGTCAGTCTGTTGAAATAAATATTTATCCAACAAAAGTTTGTCTAGCTCATCTCCAGCAGTTAGCATAAACCACATGATCTGAATATCTACTCTGTGCGCCGGAATCCAATTGAAAAGCAGTTGTTGTAGTGGAGTCTTAATTTAACTGTATCCGTAGCGCTTAAATACGCCGTTCCCCTTCCAATCAAGCAACCCAACTTTCGTCTATTAAAACTCAAGTCTCGAAAGCTAAATCATGTGTCGTCGTTTTCCTCTTAAGGCTGTGCATACATTTAGAATATGAATAACGTGCAGAACCCTTTCGAGATTAACTTGAAATGTTGTAGGATTTGATTTTGTGTACAGTGCCCTCTAGTGGCATGCTTTGTACACTTAAATGGGATTAGGGGAACAAGGCAGAATTTTCCTTCCATTTTATCCCGAAGTTATTAAGTTTTCCTCTCTGCTCCTTTGAAAAGGAATGTTGTGTTCCTTTTATGAAAGTCTCCGTGTGTTCTGCGTTTTCAATTTGTAGATGGTGCCCAGAAATTAATCAAAATGCTAATGCAGCCTGAGGGTAGTTGACTTGGATTTGGGTTCGAAATCCCCACTTGTATATTGTTAGCATTGCGTATTTGACATGTCAACGTTTAAAGTAACCAAGGATTCTTTTTGCAGAAGCTAATTTGCAAAAAATGAAAAATCATTGAATGTTGCAGTAAAAAATTTAAAAGGGTAAACGAAAGGCCCCGTTTTTCAACTAATATGACAATATTTCGCATGTCTACGAATATGTAGTATTCGTCAATAACAAATAGAGCCGGTGATAGGTTGTAAAGTAGATGCGTTTTGGTTATTTATGAGCCATGGAATAAACACTATAAAATATATTGTTTTATATGAAAGCACGGCCTAACAAATGATTTAAATGTGAAAAAAGATATTGAAACAGTTGTTTTTAGTATACTGTAGGGTTATTGACTCCAAATAAACAAGTATTTCTAGAAAAGGATGTTTAATTTTCCGCAACACAAATTAAAATCTATTAAAATGCATAAACTTATATTATAAACATCTCAAACGCAAAACAAGTTAGAAAACACGCGCATGATTTCTTACTGCAACAACAACTCAGTCTTATAAGAGGGAAGGTTACGGTTAAGAAAAAAACAATCTGCTACTGTCACAGTTAAACAGCTTCGAACAGTTATTTGTGTCAATTTTCAACCATATTAGAAGTGCCTATTAGTGCAGTGTGCTTGTTTATGTTTCGGATTTTGTCTAGATTATTAAATGACCCAATGAGTTAATTAGCTCTTCAGATTTCTTTCAATGACACTGAATTTCAGTTTCAAGATCCGACTCAAAATTGAGGTGAATGCAATTCAAAATTTTACGTATGTTACTTTGGTTTGGGTTAGTTCAAATTTTAATAATTATTTTGTATTGTTGATCTTTTATTGGCATTTATTTTAGCTCACAAATTTGCAGCAAATTGTATTCGTTATTGAACAATCAAATACAATATTAATTTTAAAAACATTCCTATACTCGCCAAAAATCCTTATTTACTTAATCAAAAGAAAACCTTTTTCGGTTTCTTTAGTAACTTACACAAACTCAAACTTTATATAAACAGATTTAAGTTAAATAAACGACCATTATGAGGTCCAGTTGCTTAGTTGTAGTGCTTCGTATTGCCACTCCACAGGTCCGGGGATCCAATCCCGGATTGGGAGAGGTTGACCCATCCTTTCATCCCTTGAGTGGGTCGATAAAATGGGTACCAAGCATGCTTGGGAACTACACACAGTGGGTTCCGCGTGAGGCTGACTACCTTACCGGGACATATGTCTAGCACCCCAGAGCCCTAGGTCACGAAAGCTGAAATGGGCACGGCAGGACTTGGCCCAGTAACGGGCTGTTGCACCGAGGAAATTAGAGTAGTTTAGTAAACGACCGTTATATTACTTAGAGTTTTTTTAAACCCATAACATAATAAAAATCCAACTTTTAAAGTAGAAATTAATATTCATGCAACTACAAACATTCCATCATAGATCAATCTAGCCAATAACTTAGGCAAACTGCAAACACAACCTCAAAGCGTTTGCCATGGTTTGCAGTCAAGACTCGAAATTAATTTCCATGTTTGCTATCCTAGCTTGCAGGCTTTGTTGACAATGCCTTATACACAGGCGCATCCATTAACTACGGCAAATACATTTAGAAAATATGGGCTATTTTCAATAAGAATCCAGTTTTCCAGGGGTTTATTGTTGAATTTATCTCAGGGTCTAGTCCTTCTATGCATAATTTAATTCTGTCCATTATCCAGAAAATGCACGTATAAAAGCTTCTATGATTAATCAATTGAAGCCATTTAAGTAAATTCGTTAAGCGAGTTCTTGAATTGAATTCTCAGCCAAATTGATTCGGTTCAATTTGAAATTAGGATATAGGGGACAATAAATGCCTGCATTGCATGATTAATTTGTAAAAGTTTAATTACATATACGTATTTTGGTGTGCAATTTGGTTGCAACAATCTTTCATTTTTTGAGACTCAGAGTCTTGTATACTTAGGAAATGTTTTGGTATAGTCCAGCGGTTCCCAACTTGGGGGCGATCGCCCCCAAGTGGGCGATTTGGGTTATCAAGGGGGCAAAAAATACTTGAGGGGCGATCAGGGGGCGATGAGTATTCAAAGGGGGAAAATTAAAATAATTTTGTACCTTTTGTACAGTAAAACCATTCTCCAACCATAACCAAACCAGCCAATTTTTACTTTAAACTCTCTTAAATTTTCTAGAAACGAGTAAAAATATCTTAGTTAATTATTTCACATTTGTTCTTTGAAATATGTTAAAAATATGTGTTTTATGTTTTTTCTATTTTATTTAAAAGTTACCAGATAAAGCTTCTTTGGTTGTTTTTATAAACGGTAGTAAGTGTTATAAAACTGTTTTATAGTTACTCTTTAACTGAAATTATGATTAGATATAACATGAAAATTAAAAAGAGGCGATGGATGTTAATCAACCTAAAATACGAGGCGATGGTCCAAAAAGGTTGGGAACCACTGTATAGTCTATAGCAGTGATTCCTTACTCGTTAAATTCCGTACTGTAAATATTACGGACACCAGTTTTGAGAAGTGACCAAAGCGCTCCCCACGGAAAACTCCTTGGAAATTTGAAACTAGATAGGGATGAAAGGGGAGGACTAGAGAAGACGGTACTTCGAAGCAAAAATAGAAGACACGACTACCAGGTGATCAAGAATTCAAATAATTAAATTGATGAGAATTTTCATTGTGATAAAATGCATGATTTAACAGGTTTAGTCACTGCATAAATTATTTGGATATTTTCCTTGTTAAAAAATTAATTGGAACAAAAAAAGTTATTTTTAAATTATAAGATGGACAGGACTACACAATGAATTGTGAACGAAAGGTGGGTCTCCAACCGAAAAAAGTTGTGAATCACTGCCCCTCTGTGGTTTACAGTACAAAAACTATTTTAAATTTTCGTAAAATGGCAGTTTCGCAAATTCTAAACAGACGGCGCTACCATTTTCCCTTGTTTTTTGTATTTGAAGTTATACTGATTTCCAAAGGAGGCGTTAGTGTCTGAAGAAAACTATTGTAAATTGGAAAGTCTGGGGATCCGAAGAGAAAGACGCATCTTTATTCCTATAAGAAAAGAAGGCCCAGCTAAAAAAATCAGCAAAAAACCTCCATGGAAAATGCAGAAATGCAGGTTTTTTGAAGAGAAATGAAGGTTTTATGAAGGGAAATGTTTTCAGCATTTAACCTGCAGTATTTATATGGGTACGGTACTGAAAAATTCAGCAAATAAATTTCAGCAGGAAAACTGCATGTTTTGGATGAGAGATAAAGCTTTTATGCAGGAAAATGTTTTCAGCATAAAACCTGCAGTACTTTTACAGGTATTATGATGAAAAATTCAGCAACTAAATTTTAACACAAAAACAATGCTTTTGAAGAGAGATGAAGGTTTTGTGCAGGGAAAATGTTTTTTTAAATGTATTGTACTGAGAAATTCAGCAACTGAGTTTCAGCTGGAGACCTACATGTTTGTAAAGCTTTTTTAAGGTGATTTTTTTATTCTTAAAGAAAACTGCCATTTTTCTGAAGGATTCATCCTAAAAGAACAAATAATTAGCCGTTTCAGTTCTACATGAAAACAGCCATTTCTCTTAAAATTTTATGCTGAAAAATAGCTTTATTTAACCTTATACTTTTTATTACCTTTCTTTAGAGTTTATTTTTTCAACCTATATTTTAAAGTACACTTAAAATACTGTTTTATCTTTAAACTCACATTTCAATAGCACTTAATGTGCTATTTTATGCAAAAAATTATCTAAACTTTCTGAGAAAATAAGGAAAATATTTCAAGCAAAGTATTTTGTCTAAAAAACTTTCTGCAGAGAATTAATACAACATGTGCATAATTCTTTATAGCATAGAGTTACAGATAAAGCCTGCAGGGGCCAAAATCGTTTTCTGCAACAATGTCGACAAGTGGGTTGCTGCTCAAGGGAAATTACAAACCAATAACTTCCATGGTGCTGCATTATCATACCAGTGTAAACTTTTTTTTGACGACTCTAATGAAGCATCATTGAAAATAAGTATCAAATGGGTTGACCAGTTGTGAGTTTATTTGAAGTTATTTTTAAAAAATAATGTGTGCGTTAACCCCAAAAATACTGTACTTTTTTTGTAGTGAATCTTTATCTTAAAATTGCTTTTTATTTTTGAAATTAGTTTTGATATTTTACACTTGTAGTAATTGTATCCCAGCTAAAAATTGGTGGAATTTTTCGCGGAAAAACATTTCATTTTTAATGTAAACATTTGCAGTTTATTATCAAATTTTGCATCAAATTAGCTTAATATGCTCAAATCGCAGATCTAGATTTTGTTAATCTGTAACTTCTAAAAATTCAGAAACGATATCAAAGCTATAATTGGCGATTCAAATTCTTTTTTCCAATTTCCATGGACGTTTTTGATTTGATTTTGCAAAAAAGAAAAAAATAATGCCACCTATTATATAAAGAGACAGTAAAATTTAAAAGAAAAAAAGCAGATTTAAAAATTATTTGCTTAATATTTCAGTTTGCTCAATAGCTTTGCTCTCACCTTTTTATAGAAAATTTAAAAATAAATTAATCTTAAATGTATTCTTAAGATATATATTTTTTTCTAACGCACAAAATTTGCATACAATTTATTTATTACCACCTTAGAACAATTAATTAAATCTTTTTTAAATATTTTTAAATAAAAATCATATACAAATTGTACCTCAAAATCATGAATCGAATTTATTGACTATAATCGAATCCATGGAGTGTGTAATTTTGTATGTTCTAATTATAAGATATACCATTCCTAATTTTAAAACGCGCTCCAATTTGCAAGCTCCAATAGCGCAGTTGGTAGCGCGCTGAACAGCTACACAAATACCCCCAGATCAAATCCCGTGCTCCTTCCTTCCTACTTTGGTATAAATACAACTCAACTTCAAAATCTTCACTTATCCTGCAGTTTTTTAATGTTTTTCCAATGAAGGAAATATTAAGGTTTTTTGATGAAGGGAAAATTGAGGCTTTTGATGAAGGAAAAGTGAAGGACCTTGGTACCTAAAACTTCACTTATCCTGCAGTTTTTATAAAGGTTTTTTAATGAAGGAAATATAAAGGTTTTTTGGTGAAGGAAAAATGGAGGTATTTGGAACCTAAAACCTTCACTTATCCTGCAGGTTTTCGAATGAAGGGAAAATAAAGGTTTTTTGATGAAGGTTTTTGGTTCCAAATACCTGCAGTTTTCCTGCAGCTTTCCTTCAATTTTTTTCAAGGTTTTTTGCTGCTTTTCTTAGCTGGGGGGTCTCTAGCTTCAAATGGTAAGGAACCACTAGACTATCGTAATAGAGTTTGTGTTTTTAAAGCTATTAGTTTTTTCCCAAATAAGTAAAATTTTGCTTTTTTTGATAGTTTTAGATAAAGTATTATGGAAAATATTTAAAAATTTTATTCTGCACTTTGGGATTTGAGATATTTTGAAGGTATTTGTCATTGAAATTTTCTTGATATTTTTTATTAAAATTTAGAAAATTTTATTATCGATTGACGCTTGAGCTTAGACGTCAAAGCTATAAGGAAATGGAACTATTCAGTTCTATACATGTAAAAAAATGAGTTAAATGCGAAACTAACAATTATAAAAGATTTTTTCGATGGTTGACATAGACAAATTTCAATAAACTTAGAGTGGAATGACGAAATTAGCCTAATGGAGAGCACAATTTTTAATTGGTTCTTGTCAAACTTTTTAATAGTGATTGTAGTTTTAAATATAAAAAAATTGAAAAAATCACAATCCAATTTCTATAACACTTTTTTAAAAAAATATATATTTCTTATGACTTCTTAAAAAAATAAACAGTTGTTACATACTTAATCCCATATTTCATCTTAAAAACAAACAAACAAAAAAACAAATTTTAATTAGAAACGCATAGTTTGTAAAATAAATAAAACAAACTCATGTCTAAAAAATAAAATTATATTTTTTTCTAATCGTTATCGAATTTAAATAACACACTATTTTTTTTACAAAAATTAACACCATTAAAACTTTTTAAACACCTATTTGTTAACGAATTTTCACAGATAAGAAATTGTTAGAAAAATATTTGCTCAGTTTTTTATTGTTTTGTGATTGCTGAGGTTTTAATGATCTAAAGACAAGCCTTTTTATTCACCTTAGGCATTATTTTACTTTGTTTACACTCTTAAGCCACCTGTATTCAACTACTTTTAATGGTGTCATGCAAACAACAACAAAAAATTTGAAGAGATTATCGTTGTTATTCTTGTTTATACTTAACTTCCTGTTTTCGTAACTTTATTATCCGTGTGGGTTAGGTAGTATTAACATTGTGTTAAAGCTTATTGTTGGCTTTTGTTATCATGTCTTTTTAACTTTAGAATACTTGTTATATTTAAAAAAATAGGGGGAAAACAATGCCTTAATAGCTTAGCATATTCTAAACAGTATCGTAAAAATTTGTTAAAACCATCATGTAAGTTTAGTACATTAGCATGTACTAAATATATGTTAAAACTAAACATTTTATATATTTTTTGCTAATAATATATTTTTATAACTTTTTGTAAAATAATGTTCCTTTTATTATTTACTTTGACATTACTATAATAAGACTAAATAAACAAATACTGCAGAAAAAATCTCTGAATAGATTATTTTGTTTTGATTGAATGTGATTGTTTAAAACTTCATTCCATTCAATGTAGAAAAAGTAAGCTGGCATTTGACAGTGCATGCAATGCTTTAGATTTGTTTTACAACACAATAAACACAAAAGAAACGTCCTTTTATTTATATATTCTTGAAATTATTTTGTGCTAAAAATATTACTTCTAAAAAAAACTTTATTCGATGGTAATGACATTTTTAAATTTATTCAATTCAATGTAGAAAACTAAGCTAGTGTTTGACAGTGCATATAGTGTTTTAGATTTGTTTTTCAACACAATAAACATATAAAAAATTTATAAATAAAAGGGAGTTTCAAATTATTTTATGCTTGAAGCATTACTTTTCTGATAAAAAAAAACTTGCATTACTCTTTAAAAAAATTATATTTTCATCAACAAAAAAAATTCGCAATCTAAAAAAGTTCAATACCAATGGGTATTTACCATCGGGTTCAATCAAAAATTTCGAAGCGGCAATTTTCAATTTTCCAAAACAAATACCATCTGCATAAATACCTCCTCCCAAACGCTTCACTTTCGGAAATTAAACATTTCAAAAACTAAAGTTGCCATTCAATACGGAATATCTATAAAAAAATCGCAAAATCAAAGCATCTGGACGTCTTATCAAGGGTAATATCCCCGATCCATCCTTTCGAATTCAAATTTGCAGTTGGAATGTTTTTTTTTTCACGTTGAAAAGCAATCATACCCTCGAAGAAAAAAAATGCAAAAAATACGTTTCAATTTTCGCCAGTTTTGAAAGGAGTGAAATAGCAATGAGGTTAAATAAAATAAAAATAAACCAAAAAGGGTTTTTTTTCTATATTTATGCAACCAATGATGAAAAATGCCAGTAGTGATAATACTACTTTTCCCAAATCGGCCGTTGACAACGACATGTGGAATTGCCACTGATAGAACTTTTCAAATTGAGGTCTATTTGCGAGCGGAATTTCCTCTTTTTAGTGAATGATGCCAGATTTCTAAAATGCCGATACTAATAGAAATTCTACGAGATTTTTAAATGTGGCATCTTTGGGGATACATTTTTTTATCAAGTTTTTTTTAGACTATATTCATGCAAAATTACTATTTCTGTAGTGACGTGTGTTAAAAATTGAATATCGCTACAACTTTTATTCTTTTAACATTAAATATTGCTCTCCTTTAAACTACTATTTTGTCTCCTTTAAACTACACTTAGTGCAACTTAATATATAAATTGTTTTATTGAATTTTAGTTTTTTTTAATTAAATAATTTTCTTTAACTTGTTACTTGTATTTTTTAATGTGGCATCTTTGGGAATAATTTTTTTCAAGTTTTTTAGACTATATTCATGCAAATTTACTATTTCTGTCGTGACGTGTGTTAAAAATATCACTACAACTTTTAACATTAAAAGATGAAAAAATAGTGAAATATTTAAACCACACTTACTGCAACTTAATATAAACTGTTTTGTTGAATTTTAGTTTTTTCAATTTAAATAATTTTCTTGAACGTGTTATTTGGATTGAAAATTATTCACTTAGATGAATTCACTTAGCCTTTAATATTTCTGCTTTAGAGGCCCAGTACCTTAGTGGTGCCGCTTCGCATTGCCACGCCACAGGTCCGGGAATCGAATTCCGGATTGGGCGAGGTTGACCCATCCTTTCATCCCTTGAGTGGGTCGATAAAATGGGTACCAAGCATGCTTGGGAACTAAACACTGGGGGTTCCGCGTGAGGCTGACCACCTTACCGGGACATATGCCTAGCACCCCAGAGCCCTTGGTCACGAAAGCTGAATTGGGCACGGCAGGCCTTGGCCTAGTAATGGGCTGTTGCGCCAAGGAGTTTATGACGGATTAGGCCTTCAGCAGAATCGGCAAGTTTCTATAACTGAAAGCCATTGCTTTTTTGGCGCCATTTAGGCAACTCTAGCTACTAGTTTGACATTTAGATTACTAATCTAAACTCCTTGTGGATGTTTATGAATGCCAAGATTTCATTTTACCGAAAGTACCTTTGCACAAAAAAAAATCTTAACTGTGTTCAATGCACAGGTAGCTTTTCGTGAAATGGTCGCCCAAATAAATTCAATCTTAAAATTGTTTAATCAGTGCTGGAATTAAATTGAATTAAATTTTAATACTTTGCATTTTTTTTTTAAATTTTAACATTCAATTATGTACCAAAGCGGTACAATTGCTAAAATGGCAAATGTAGCAATGCAATTTCTACGTATTTTGTACAGCTAAAATACGAATATCATTTGTTTAGTTCGTGTCTATAGTTTTCTGAATTAGTACTACCAAACGTGCTACCACAGTTTCAGAATTCCCAAAGGGAAGATGCCACAGAAAAAGGGAAATGAGGCATGTTGTAGCATAGGTCACAAGGATATTTCCTCATAGTAGCAAATGAGGTGGTAAATGCTTATAGGAAATGTCTGGAATGCTTTTGTAGAAAATGAATACCCATACAGTTGTATTTTTAACTTATTTGTTTTATTACTACGTATTTATTTCATAATTCAGAAGAAATGGACTTAAGTTTTTTGCTGCTCTTTTTGATCTGCACTCTTAAAACAAACGAGCGGTTTTACATCTTCGAGTTTTAACTGTCTATCCTTTCCGGTGCCGAAAATGCACTTCTCCTATAGGAGTGAATTTCACTCTTTTGTTTTAAGAGTGTGCAAAAACTAAAAAGTACAACACACACACTCAGCGTGTGGATTTCCTCTTATTTGGTCTCACTAAACAACAAATTAATAGTTGAAGTAAATGTTTTAGCTTACTTTTTTTATTTCTAGAGAATGTTTTTTAATTAAAATGTATTTTTTTATTAGAAAGGCACGGCATCAGATACCAAGCTTCCCTACTATTTGTCCGTCTGTCTCTACTTCCGGATGGACATATGTACCTGCTTGTTGACCGTCTGCCTTTTAAATAGCACAAAAATTAATTTTATTCATTTATTCGCTGTTGCCACATCACACGAGGAAATTTATTTAAAATGAATATTTAAAGGAAAATTTATTAAAGTCAAAATTTATTAAAACGTAGTTGCTCATTTACATTTAAGCATTTATTAATATATAATTATGTGTTAATGCTAATTATTCCTTTTGGTGTTTTTTTGTTGGTTTCTATTTTTGAAATGGTATTTAAAAATCCATGTGTTTAGTTGTGTTTTGATGGTGACATGTAGTATGAATGTTTTATGTTGATGTATAAAATGTTTTACGATTACAATTTTCAAATCCTTTTATTAAAATATTTTTTAAAAAGTAAAAATATTTTAATGACTTTTTGCCCTATATATAAAATATTTTAATGACTTTTTGCCTTATATATAAATCTCGTAACTTATAATGAATTTTAAGCTTTTTACAATCGTTAAAACTAATTACATTTGTTCATTCGTTCCAATTACTGATTTTGGAGATTTAAAAATAAGTAAGCTTTACTTTTTAAAAAAAATTCCGGGAAAATACTGTTCCCAATAAGATTAAATAGGATTGTAGAAAATAAAATAATTAAGCCCAATTTTATAAAACAATCGAATGGTTATTAGCGAAAATATGTCCAGACTAAAAATCAAAGCTTCTAAAATTAAGACTATAGTATAAAATGATTTTATTTTGAAATAACGAACTAGGCACCGTCTCGGTTACTGTAACAACCTATTTCATTACAGAAAGGAAAGAAATTCCAAAGATTTTATTGATTTTTTAAAACCCTTAAGACATTATATTGGAAATTTCGAACTGGCTTTTAAGATTCTATTTTTGGAGGAACACAAATATTGATATTTTATTACATTGATATTTATTTTTCCTTCGAAATGATAGGACATCAATGGACTTTAAGTAGAGTTTGAATTCCTAGTTTTCAAACAGAACTTTAAGGACATTCGTAATAAAATTTGAAATTTTTTACTTTAATCAAAATGTAAATTAGTTTTGTTTTGAAAGTCAATTATGGAGATTATTTTATGCACAATTAAATATAGATTTCAAAATAGTACCCCTCGTATGTAATTTAAACTCTAAGAATTTATTTACATTAAATTAATTACCTAATATGAAATAAAAGTATTGCTTTGGAGAAGAAAAAAACGAAAACGAGATTTAGTGATGTTGACATTTTAGGAGGTGGAATGGATTTTGAAAAATGGATTTTGAACATTTGTCCGTCTGTCAGCCTGAAACCACTATACTGCTCGAACTATAAGAGACAGATTCAAACTTCAAATTTGGTACACGAGTTTCCAGTACCTGTCGGATATCATAATAAAGTTTTAAAAAATCGTGAATGCGCAAAGGTTATGAATGCTTCTGTAGAACGTTTTAGGGTTTGAGCTCCTTATAGGGTATATAATTACTTTAAAATGCATTGTTTTATTGAAATTCGCCTCTAATTTAAAAATAATTCTTTATAC
The DNA here is from genome assembly GCA_019343175.1 of Oedothorax gibbosus. NCBI lineage: Eukaryota > Metazoa > Arthropoda > Arachnida > Araneae > Linyphiidae > Oedothorax > Oedothorax gibbosus. The sequence continues at coordinate 11,824,335 of CM033277.1, read as the reverse complement.
AACATTGTCTTAAGGTAAATAGTACAGCAAATGTTGAAATATTATACAGTATTTCATTTTTAACTTAACAAAACTATGAAAAAAATCGAGGTAAAGAATACTCTTCCAGTAATTTACCCCAACTCCCAAACGCCTCTCGCAATGTGTATGCTGAATTAATTCCCGGTTTTTCTTCTAACAGTTACGGGTAGTTAGACTTAATGTTGTTCGTCTTGGAAAACTTCCAGAAAATAAATCGCTGGAAAGGTTTCCGTTTTTGCCAAGAAAAATCTGTAAAATTCCATAGAGTTTAGTGTTTTTTTTATAAAAATATCTTTTATGAGATGTTTCTTCGTTATTTCAAGCGTGTTTTTATTAATTTGATTTCAATTCCTTTCAGTTTGAGGGTTTTTTAACATTGGAATATTAGCGTTTAGGTTTTATTCAACTAAATATCTTTATTGAAGTCGAAATTTCAATAAGAAGCCTTACTTTAGACTATACAAATACATTTTTTTTCAATAATACCTAATAATCTGCACGGAAAAAGGAAATAAACTTCTTTAAATATATATCGGCCCAGTATTATAGGAATGTCTTCTTTGAAGTAGTGACCCTGCCACTCTCAACCAGATGCATTCCATTAAAAAACTACGTATTTTTTAAAAAGATAAAAAAAAAAAAATTGGCTGTAAAAACGGTTGGTGGTTAAACATTTTGAAGGACAAGCTATGCTTTCCCCGTATTTTTATAAAACATCATTAAATAATAACATCTGCTGAAATGATAACTAAGAATTTCCTTGAAGTAGCCATCACGCCAACACCTTGCAATTCTTTGATTAATTTAGCATTCCGACGTAGCACAATAACATCACTTGAGCTTTGAGGCTCGGACTTCTGTCAACGTGTGTCACATTTTTCTGTGTTAACCGTGTCACTGTCAACTACAATAATTCAATTCTTGGAACAAAAACACAATGTTTAATGGCATCCCAAAAACTCATACAGATTAGAAAAAATGAGTTTTTTAAAATTTTATATTGGTATTGAAAATAAGAGTGCCTAAACCAATACCCTGAAAAAAATATCCGAAATTATAGTCACTTGACCACAATATGATCTATAATTCTTATATGTGGTTTGAAAACTCCCCTGATGGAATCAAATTACATTGTCAATTAATGTGTTTTAAATTTAAATAATTGGTTAGAAAAAATTATTATGGAATTAAATGTCATTAAACAAGTCGTGCCGTCCGTATTTATATAAACATATGATTACATCAACGCAAACAATTTTCTCAAATTAGCATGTCTGCAATCCCAAATCCTTGAATAATTAAGCATTCCACCATTGCAAGTAAATGTCGTGGGCATCTTAAGACTAGGCCTATCTCTCTCTACCTGTCACACTTTTCCGTGTTATCCATGTCACCGACAACAACAGCAATTCAAAAATGCTTGCAATATAAACGCAATATTTAATGGTAGACTTAACACTCACTCAAATTAAAAAAAATTATCTTGTAAGAAGGATTCATTAAATCAACACTAAAATAATGTCCAAAATTATAGTCGCTTGAACTCCAATGTGGTCTAGATCTCTTTAACATGATTTGAAAATTTCAGTTATTACTTCAAACCACATAGCCAATGAATGCGTTTCGAGTTAAATAACTATTTATAAAAACTTCGCACAGAAGTAATTGTTTATTGAGCAAGGTATGCTTTTCTTAAACCACATTTATTCAATGTAAAATGATAAGTCACACGTCCGCGACAGGGATCGAACCTGCAATCTTCTGATTCGAAGTCAGACGCCTTATCCATTAGGCCACGCGGACGACGAAAGGGCTACATTTCATACAATCAGTTAATTAACGAATTATTATTTTTTTTAACAAATAAGATTTCTTTAAATAAAACGTTTTTGATTACGTAACCGCATATTACGAGTATATACATAGTACAAATGTATAAATTGTAATCAAATGTATATCCGAAAGTCAATTTCACCTCTCCAGTTTTAAGTTTTTGCGTAACCAGCTTGTCTCATCGGTCTCATTTAAGGGGGAATGGGCACGCTGGACCGGGGGGCCTCCAAAGCAAAGTGCTTCAGTGTTAATCCTACGGCGAACAAAATTTTTCTCTGCCACATTTCTACGGCTGTATTGAATATTTTTACGAGCGATTTTCTTATATGATAAATGTAGCTGACTTACAGGTCATGACCTTCCCACTTTTTGAAATTGGTTCGAATATATTTTTTAATTTTCAATAAATAATTTTACACAAAATATTCGAAGCAATTTCAAAAAGTGGGAAGATGTGGACCTGTAAGTTATCTACATTTATTATTTAAAAAAAAAACCGTTTGTAAAACTATTCAATACAGCCGGAGAAATGTGGCAGAGAAAATAGTTTTTTCGCCATTGGATTAACACTGAGGCACTTGAATTTGGAGACCCGCGGTCCAGAGCGCCCATTCCCCTTTAAGCCGTTCAAGAGGGTGATTAGTGTCATTGCATCGGACCACATAGCCAACAAAAGTGTTGATGTAAATTATTAGTTATAAAAATTTCTTATGGAATTAAATACGATATTGAACAAGTCGTGCTTTATTCCTATATAAAACATATGATTACTTTACCTCAAACAATTTTCTCACAGTAGCATGCCCGCAATCCCAACCCCTTGAATATTTAAGCACATCAATTCAAAAATGCTTGCAATATAAATGCACTATTCAATGGTAGACTTATCACTCATTCAGATTGCAAAAATATATCTTTTATTGAAACTTATCTTGAAAAGAGAAATGATTAAATCAACACTAACAAAATATCCAAAGTTACAGTCTCCCCCATGGGTCTAAACTATTTAACATGATTTGAAGATTTCAGTAATTGCACCAGACCACACAGCCAATCAAAGAGTATCGATTTAAATAATTTCGAAAAAATTTCGTATGGAATTAAATGTTCATTGAACAATGCGTGCATCGGTCATATTTATACAAAACACGTATGATAACATCAGCACAAACAATTTGCTCAAAGTAGCATGCCCCGCAATCCCAACCCCTTGAATAATTAAGCATTCCACCGTTGCAAGTTAATGTCATGGGCATCTTAAGACTAGGCCTATCTTTCTCTACCTGTCACACTTTTCCGTGTTATCTGTGTCACCGACAACAACAGCAATTCCGTAGTCTTGCAACTATTTTCCTTCTTTTTCGTTTGCGAGATTCCTTGAGGAGATAGGAATGGGTCACTTCGAAATTGTTTCAGTAACAGTTGCTTATTGTTTTACTTTTTGAAAAGTTGAGTTGAGCTGAATTGAATTACTCTGAGAGGCCATGGTACTTTTATGCAATCCCTGACATTTTATGTTGGTAGAGACCATATTATGGTTTGAGGGATGTCTTCTTTGGCATTGTATGGATCCTTTGATTCCTGTTAAACAATGTCTGAGGGTATTTAAGTACAGGGTGTCCGTAAAAGAATGTCCGAGTTTTAATGTTCTATTACAGGAGTTTATTTTATACTAAATATAACAAATCATACATGACATTGAAGGAAAACTAACCTAGCTTTTCCTATAAGTGTTCAATGTGTGCGCCTTTAGTGATACGGCACACATCCAAATGAAAATGCAATTCTTCCCATACTGTCTGCAGCAAGTCCGGAGTAATGGAAGCCTGTGCAATTCTACCTTTCAAGTTGGGAAATCGTGGGGTAGGGGTGGAACGTAGACCCGATCTTTTACGAAGCCCCAAAGGAAGAAATCACAAGGCGTGATGTCAGGTGAACGGGGCGGCCAGAGTAACATAACTATGACATTCTTTTACGGACACCCTGTATATTTTACTCTTATTAATGTATTAAATTAAAAAAAAATAAAGACTTTAAATAGCGATACAAATTGTAAAAGACAAAAAGAAAATTACTACAAGGTTGTATCAACAAGTTTATTACGAATATTACCAAAATAATAAAGGTTTTTTTTAACTCCGAAAAAAGTTCTGGTCAAAGCATAGGTTATAGAATTAAACTTAACGTAATTTTCTTGAAAATTAAAATATATCATTTCAATTCTATTATAAAAAAACAAAGAATTCTACCAACAGTAACTCTTTATCGCAGATCAATTACACCCAGATATGTGAATTGTGTACGCTGCCGGGGATGGATACTTTCAGTATTAAAACGCTCTTTGTCATACTTCTCGCAATGTCGTCAGATGGGACGGGGAATTATTCGTAAGACTTTTTGACTGCAGGACCGTTTATGGGACTTTTCACATGCAATGCATACTGGAAAAACGTGAATGATAAAAAAGGTGAAAACAAACACATGAGCTTTAAAGTGTTTGGTTTGCACTCGGATCTGTTGAAAATGATGCTTGCAAACTTTGAAAATATACTATACTATATGAAAAAGGCGAAAATTGTTATCGTAATAGAAGTAATATGTTCACTGACACAGAAATCTCAATTGTTTCTAAAATGTCACTTAGCACGTTCTTTCACTAAGCTCTTCAATTTTTCAAGATAGCAAGTTTTGTCACTTGCTAATACTAAATCAAATTTTTATTGAAAAAATATCTATTAAGTTATCATTACGCCTTGATAAAGAAAAAGTTATTGATATGCATTTCTTTCAACCAAATATATTCTTATCAAACACAGCAAGTCAAAAAATAGTGCAGAGATGTTTCCTTAACATATCTAGTATAACCTTCTCAAAAAGAAGATTCTATTCTCACTTCTCTACATCGCGAGTGTTTTGCAATGGCGTATTTTTCGCATTTCGCATTTTTTAAATAAAATAACGTTTAGTTGTTTCAGATGTTTCCATTAATTCCAATATCTTGTTACCAAATCAAAAGAATATATTTAATTATTCGTTTTGAGTTGTTGTTACATCCGATGTTGCATGATTTCTTAATTCTGTCTTGGAAATTCTATTCCAATATTGATAAAGTATAATTCGTTTTAGTTGTTGTTACATCGATGTTTGCAGCTTGGAAAATTCCAATATAGAAAATTTTGTCACTTGTTCACACTAAATCAAATTTTTCTAGAAAATATATTTGTTAAATTATTATTACGTTTTGAAAAATAAATGTTACGGATATACATTTCTATCAGCCAAATATACTTCATCACAAACAGTGAGTAAAAGAAAGTGCATAGATGTTTCCTTAACATATCTAGTATAACCTGCTGAAAGAAGATTCTATTCCAGTATTTCGCAATGGAGTATTTTGTTCGTATTTTTTCTTTTTCTTGGCGATTTTTTTCTCTTGTAGATGAAAGTATAAGTCGTTTTATTTGTTGTTCGAGAGGAAATGGCAAGTTGTTGCCACGATGCGACTCGGTTATGGTGAAATAACTAATCTTCTACAAGGGTTATGGCAACATCGCGTGATATCATAGCCTTTTTGCGGGAAAGGGCCGAGTAGCAACGTATTTTAGCTTTGGATAACGGATTTTATATTTATTTGAGATGACATATATAAACTTTCCAAGTAATTCTTTAATAAATTATGTTTATTTTAGAAAAGTTATACAGAGTTATTTAGTTATACAGAAAACTAAAATTTTGGTAACGAATGTATTGATTGATTCAAGTTAAACTTTTAACTAACCTTTTCGAAAATTGAATTTTTACTTTCATATTTAATAGTAAACCTCTTTATAATTAGTTGTACACATTTATTATTGATTATTGAAAGATAATTTCATACGTTTTCAGATTTTGCTATACTAAATTTTGTAAAATATTTCTTCATGTAGTTTTAAATTATATACTGCGAATCTCTGTATTTTTTAAAACATAGACCCATCATAATATAAGAAGCATTGGCTTTTAAAAAACAAAGTTGATATAGTTACACAATTGAAGATCCATTTAACAGATTGTGAGGGACAATTTTTTTATCGGATAGTAGAAAACAAGTTAACCTGATGCTATTTGTAACAACATTCGATTGTTTTCTTTCGTAAACAATGTCTCTTAAATTAGCAATATTTTCAAAATAAAAAGAAAAATATTAAGTTAAAATAATCTTGTAAATAATTATATAAAGTAAACTATAAAAGTTTTTAAAAACATGTTAATAATAATTTCGTGCATCAAAATAACTAAATTACGATTGAAATGTTTAAAGAAAAAACAAATTTTCGTTACTTTTGATACTACAACATAAAAAAGAACAGCTGATTGAAAAGATATCATTAATAATTAGCCCAAAAAGATCCTTTTTATAATGTATGTTGTGTAAATTTAACATAAACAAAGCTTTCTAACTGAAAATGTATTAAATTTTTATCAAGCAAAAGTTTGAAATTCACAAAATAATTGCATTTTAATTATTAAAAATATGGCAAACTACAACTAAGCTTTCGATATAAATTTTATGAGTTCTACAATTCCTGTCAACTTATTAAAAAAACCTCAACAAAATTAAAAGACAATCTTAAGCTTAAAAATTAACTTGACGAAAATTTCAACATAAAATACATTACATATTTATAAATTGTTAAATGTAAAAAGTACCAACTCAACCTGAAAGATTTCCCTACCATCTGCTGATTACACTAAAATGTAATAATGAAAAGCGTAGTCGAAAATTATCCATATGCACTTGAACCCTTTTTACAATAAGATATTCAGATATAATTTTTGAAAATTCTATTTTAGTGATGTCATGTTTCTCACCAACTTCGGTAAATTACCAGCATAAAAAAGTAATTAAAAATGCTTTAGAAGTTATTGATGGAACGCCTTATGGCTTGACAAGTTGTAAAATTTCATCTACCTTTTTATAAAAGTTTAATGAACTAATTATATTCTTTAGTTATCACTTAAAATTACCAAATTATTATCCAAAAAAGTATTAAATAAGGATATAAATAAATTGTAAATAAATCATGAAGGTAAAAACCCTCACAACTTTTATTAAGACCGAATTAAAGTTAATTTGAGCATTTTTTGTGTATGTTGATTGATACACTTTTTATCAGTAAATTTAATTAAAATTAATATTTATACTTTTTTCTCGTTTTTATTTATTAGATGATTTCTTCCTTTTTCACAGAGATATAACTTGTTGTTTTTCCCTCTACTATTGGTAAATAAAATTTCATAAATGAATGAAAATGAGATTTTTATTATATTCATGCATATTCACGAATAAAACAAATTCGATAGACCAACTTTATATGTAATTTCATTTAAAATACATTTTAATCGAAAAAAATCTGATAAGTTGATCATTTTAATTTTTCACAACACTATTTGCCGTATTATTAATATAGATCCTCGGAAACAAATTCGACGATAAATTCTAAGCTACTATTTAAGTTTTTTATTTTTAAATGAAAAGTTTAAAGCTGTTTGGTTGGCTTATAAATTATTTAAATAACTAAAAAGAAAAAAAACGTGCATAAAAAGTAATGGTTAACTATTTAATAAACTATATAGCTATACTTTTACGCACAATAGAGATAAAAACTTTACATGAAGCAATAATTGTATGATAAAATTATTTGCTTTTGGAATAAAAAAAATATTGCTTTCAGTTATTCTATTTTATAAATTTAGTTAAACACTTAATTTTGAAAAATAAAGTTTCTTCTGCTTCTAGTTAAACACTTTCAAAGGGAAAAATAAAAGAATGTTTTAAAAGGTTAAATTTTTTAAACATTTGTTTAATTAAATAGGTGTAATAGTATTCATTTTTTAATTCGAATTTATTTTAAGAGTATATATTGAACTTCCAAAGAAATAAGAGCATTATTGACTGTTCCAAAAAAATATATATTTGAAAATTTGCTATGCACACCAAATAGTGTGAAAAATTAAAGATTGCTGGAATTTTTTAAAATTACGTTTACATTAACAGACTTAAAAATTTAGAAAATTGATTAAAAAATTGGATGCATTATAGGATTATAAACTAACTGGATGTATATCACAAACGGAGATCAATGAAATTGACAACTGTTTGCGAGATTAAGTGTACAAGCAAGAATAAATTGTGGCTGCGTTAAAGATCAGTTTGCTAGAGGCTAGAATTGGGTAGCCTGGAGCGTTCGTTAAACGAATAATTTTTTTTAACAATCTTAAGCGCTATAATATAATTATTTCAATTATAAATATTGTAACATAGAAAAGTTTAAAAATTAAATCACTTGGCATTATGAAGTGTATCTTTGTCAGACAAAGACTTTTCCAAAACGTATTCCCCTCTTCAAACAATCCAGATTTAAAACAAATATTCAATTCGAATGAGTTGTCTTTTAATACGATTCAAAATAAAAAATAGGTATTTGAAGACACTATTTTTTTAAAAGAAATGTCAATGTGGATGGATGGGAATGCATAGTGAAATTCAAAAATTATTTTTTGAACATATAAACTTTGAAACATTTTAATACTTATTGTTAATATATTACATTTTAAAAGCATACATGGTTGGTTGGTTGGTAGACATATATATTCAGGTTTGTGTGCTTGGTCAGCGACCCGCTTATAAACCTTCGTCAAGTAAGACAGACACAACAGACAAACACACACACACATAAGTGGATCCATCTAATTTTTGGAGACAGAGGCCAACTAGAGGACCCCCAGAATTGGCTTGTCACCCCCAGAGGTATTAAGCATACATATTTGATATATTTACTTTGCTACAAAACTAAAGTGTCAGATGAAATCCTTACAACTTTACTGATACTTTTCAAATGTCTTCTGAAATAAATCACACGTTTTCAATGATATTCCTTTAGTTCTACCCACCCTCGAAGACATAAAATGTTTCCACACAACTTTCCACTAATCAAGGAGCAAGAAGTAAAGACCGCTCCACACGCCTTAAGTGGTCCTTTCGACATAAACTTCCATTATTTCAGCATTACAGTAAGATACGGCTACTGCCTGCTGCTCCAACACGCGAGCCCCCAAACGATAATTTATCGACAGCTTTCCGTTGCCAAAAAGCAGAAACTAAATAACAACCGAAGAAATATATTGGTGGAACGTTGAGGTAGAATGGAAGCCTGTTTGGATTCTGCCAAACCTTTAATCCGAATCGTATATAAATGTTTTTTTTTTTAACATGGACCTTTTTCGTCCTTTTAATTTTGCCTAAGTGATTTTGTTTAGTTTAGTTTAGTTTGAATTACCGTCGCACTAGAGCTACACGAGGACTATTGGCAACGGGCGTCGTAATTTAGAACCACAGTCAGGTGACGAGCCGACACCTGAACCAAGTGATTTAATCTGTTATTGTTTTGGGTGGAGAATCCAAAAATGATACAATCGACAAGTCTCTGAAATTAAGTTTTAATACGCACACATTTACGAAAAAGAATATTGGCATGTTTTTGGTCTTGAGGGGCAACATAAATTCAGAATGAAAATAAATTATTTCTCAAGACATGATTGGTGAAAAAAAGTCGGGTGAGAAAATAGCATCGATCGTAGGAAGCCGGGAATTACAGCTAGAAGGAACTATTTGTTGTTAACAAAAAGTTGAGCACATATTTCTACAATAATATAATGTGCTTTGATTAATATTAAAATACAATTAAAAATATTGCTCTCTCGCAAATCACTGAACACACTAAGCAACTGAAAAATATTAAGCTACATAAAAAAACGTCTCTTATGAATTCTATTGTGGTGTCACTTTAACCTCACATGTAACCATAATGTATATTCATGATACCATCATTGTTTAATAATGCAGTTGAACTTAATAAGGTCAATTAAATACCATTCAAGAAAATATTTCCAAACAAAAAAACAAACAAGCATTAAGCAAATAACATAATTAATAATGTTTATTATTAATATTGAAAGCTTACAAATCGCACACAAACAAACCTACCTTTTAAGATTAATTACCTTATGAAAATCGAATTAAATATTAAGCAGTACATTAAACATTTTTAAAAGTAGAATTCTTCCCAGTACATATACAAATCGCTAAACATGAAAAGCGGTCTTGTCTACTGAAAGTTTTCCGTTCACTCTCCTTCTTTCACTAAAATATTAGAGTCAGAAGCTCAAAGGGAAATTCTGCAATGGATTCGATTCGTTTTTAAGTTCGGCGATCGGCTTGTAAGAAAATAATTGCAATTAAATCACCCAGAAAGTATTTTCCTTAAATGATGTACGAGGCTTCAGCGAAATATTTTTAAAAATAAATCATGATTAATGGGAATTATCAAAGCTAGTGCTTAATAAATGTTATTAGATAATTAATGTAATTACGTACTAAGTCATTCCAAGAATGTTATCGAATTTTGTATAAATTAGGTTACGTACTTGGACCTAATTTAAGTGCATTATTACTTTCAATTACCTAAACTGAAATGTAAGGTCATGGAAGTATTATAGAAAGTAAGATCGAAAATATGAAATGTACAGTCCCTGGACAAATTATTAGAAGCAATGTATTTTTTTAGGAATGATAAAAACATACCAAAGAATGCCATATCATTAAAAAAGATGTCGATGTATGTATTAAGTGTAGCAGATAGTATTTTCTATTCAATAGCTTAAGTTTAGAAACACAAATGTCCTTCTTAAGGTATTTTGTTCATCATTGATACATGAAATCTTGCAGTGCGTCTAATAATTTGTCCAGGGACTGTAGACTTTGTGATTTCTACACGTTTTTGGAGGTGATAATTCTAAAAGAGTGATTTTTGATTATTGATCCGTCCATTATTATTCTGTCTGAAACCGATCTAAAGCTCTAACTAAGATATGGACATATGGACTTCAAATTTGGTACTCGAGTTCTCAGTACCTATCTTACGTCATAATAAAGTTTTTGAGAAAATCGCGTATACGCTAAGGGTAGTTGTTATAGAACTTATAAATTTTAAAACTATTATAATTAAGTTATCAGGTTTATAATTTCCTTTAAATACATTGATTTATTGATCGGTTTATACACCGTTTTTTTAACGTTGTGTTACGTATTTTTATCCTTCAAAGTTAGTGTTCTTTGTCTAATAATAAAGGGTGTCCGTAAAAGAATGTCCGAGTTTCAAATTGTGACCTGACATCACGCCTTGGGATTTCTTCCTTTGGGGCTTCGTAAAAGATTGGGTCTACGTTCCACCCCTACCCTACGATTTACCAACCTTGAAAGGTAGAATTGCACAGGCTGTTGCTCCCATTACTCCGGACTTGCTGCAGACAGTATGGGAATATTTGCATTTTCGTTTGGATGTGTGCCGTATCACTAAAGGCGCACACATTGAGCACTTATAGGAAAAACTAGGTTAGTTTTCCTTTAATTTCATGTATGATTTGTTATATTTAGTACAAAATAAACTCCTGTAATATACCATTAAAACTCGGACATTCTTTTACGAACATCCTGTATTATTATTCATATTTGTTATTATTTTATAGGTTTACCAAAGAGTGTAAGTAAGAGTACTTTGCAAATTGGTTAGTATATACTTGAGATTCGATTCCATTAACAGAAATTTTAGTTTGAAATGAAGTCAAAATTCAAATAAATCATTCATTTAACGAGGCACCATAAATAAGGTAAAAATTAACTTCTATCCAACTGATTACTCTTATATAATCTTAAAACAAGTGATACTTTCGAAATTTCATAATTAATTTATTCCCATATTTTAAATTTTGTTAAAAAAATTCGTGACAATATCATGTTTCTAAACTGGCATTTTCGATAATTATTTATAAAGAAATAAATGCAAAAACAAAAAAAATGCAATTAGAGCCTCGTAGCGTGTTGATCTTTCCTTAAAAATATTCTTCAATTTTATTTTCAAAACTTCAAGCGCAACAAAAACTTAAGGTTGTTTAGTTGTTTGGAAAAGCTTTCATCTTTTACAGCATCTATTTTGCAATTTCCTCCGTAAACAGCCCTTGAACAAAAAAGGCAGTATGTAAATTCACTTATTTAGTATGCATAAAAGTAGTCTTTACCATAATGAGCAGTTATTAAAGAATGGAAATCTGCTTTTTGAAGAATAATTAAAGTTCTAAAATATTTGCCCGCCATTTTGATAGCTTCTTCCTAGTTTACTTATTAAATTGATTATTATTTTTTTTATAGAGTTTATTTTATTGTTTCGGTATAAACCAGTGCAAAATTAAATATACAACGAAAAACTAATATAAATAAAACAATGTTGCAAATGTTGCAACAGTTTGTATTAACACACATTTATTAATGATGCTAATCGTGATTTTAAAACGGAAGTTCGATAAATGGTAAGAAATTTAAAGCTAATTATCATTTTTATTTTAAAAAAATGAGTTTAATTGAATATCTAGTAAGAAAAGGCAATTAAAATATATTCTGGGTTTCATAATGAAAACCATGTCTTAATCAGTATTCAAGGTTTAGGCAAACAACCACTTCGAAAAATAAAATGAGAATTTAAAAGTGTAATATGATCGATAATTAACTGTTTGTACATGGAAGTTCTTTGGAAAATCAAACAATTGTTTATGTAGGTTTTCATTAACAAACCCACTTATGTTATGTGCAATGGAAAAGGTTTTTAGATATAAATATAATAAAGTAAATAGCGTTATTGAATTTTATCTAATTGAATAAAGTTCATCAAAGAGTATATAAATTAGTTTTAGAAATTGATACAACAGAACCAAGATCAAGATATTCATTTGAGATTATTATACTTTTTATATTTATCATTCCAAGAATGTTTGCTCTGCAAAAAAATAAAACCAAATTTTAAAGATTATATTACTGAGGTACTTTTTAATTGCGTGCAATGTACGCGTGAGTAGGAAATATTTTATTTTTGTAAAAAGTTCTATATATCTTGTGTTTTAAAGAGTTTACAATATAAGAAACATAGCTTTTTCGGAAAACTACGATTTTTTTTGTTAGCAAACATTGCGGTATTTTAACTTATGTATAACAAGGTTTTTATTTATTAGAATCAAAAGTAAATGAATACAAATTACTATTATTAATTATTGTACTCTTATTTCTAGGAATTGAACTATAAATTTAATTAGAATAAGTTTTTTATATTATTCAGGTTTCCTGCAAATTAACTGTTAAAAATTTTGTCTTGGTTTAATAGGTGCTATATTGGTTGTTTCCATTATTGGTTGTTTCACATATTTGGTTGGTTCAAATATGCACATTAGTCTATTTGGGAATGATATGCACATTTTGTTGTTTACCAATAATTGGTTGTTACATGATTTGGTTTTTACACATGATATTGGTTTTTCACCATATATTGTACCTTATTGGTTGGTTTAACATGATATTGTTGTTTACCATGATATTGGGGTCTTGTTCCTGATATGTTGTTACACTGTAGGGCAAGATTTGGTTGGTTTCACCATGATATTGGTTGGTTCACCATGATATTGGCTCCTAGTAGCAGCAACGGCTGAATGGTGAAATGTTTCACCTTTTTTTCGGTGTTTGTTTGAACCAATTTTCTGGATTTAGAAACAAAAACCTGAGAAATGGTTCAACCGAATACCAAAACTATGGTGGAACGTTTCACCATTCAGCCGTTGCAGCTACTAGGAACCAATATCATGGTGAAACCAAGCACAAAATTTTTAACAGTGTACTCTTTGACTCCCCAGCCAAAAAAATCTGCAGAATTGCTTCAAAAAAAAACTTTACAAAAACTTTGGAAAAACTTCAAAAAAACTGAAGGGATTTGAAACACTTAGTCTGCAGAATAAAACTGCAGTCTTTTTACAGTTTTTTTTGCTGCAAAAAAACTGCAGTTTTTTTTCTGCAGACCTAGTATTTCAAATCCCTTCAGTTTTTTTGAAGTTTTTGCAAAGCAATTTTGCAGACTATTTTGGATGGGAGACAGAAAATCTGCAGCCTTGTTGAAGTTTTTGTGAATCAATTGTGCAGAATATTTTGGATGGTAGGCAGAAAAACTGCAGCCTTTTTGAAGTTTTTGTGAAGCAATTGTGCAGAATATTTCGGATGGTAGCCAGAAAAACTGCAGCCTTTTTGCAGTTTTTGCTGAAAGAAAACTGCAGACCTAGTGTTTCAAATCCCTTCAGATTTTTTGAAGTTTTTGTAAAGCAATTTTGCAGAATATTTTGGATGGGTCAAAGCTATTGTCTATACGACCCTTTTATTAAAATAGATTATTTGTTAAAAATGTGAGATAATAGTAGAACAGGGAAATTTATCCAATATATTTGCATTATAAAAAGTTAAGATATTTTTGTCAGCTTAAAAATTTAAATTTCTTATTTAATATTACCATTTTAGATGCATTTGAAATTCTCATTTTCCTAACGAAGCCTTAAGTATTAGAAAGCTAATTTTAACAATATAAGCCTTCCACGAAACCTATAAGAGAAGTAGTATTTAATTACTCTTCCATATGCAAATGTTATTCAAGTGAATTTCGATAATGCCAATGTGGGTAATAAATAAACATTTGTTGGGGGACTGTACAAATGAAAATTTGTCTATGAATATTAAGTTCATTTTTAAGAACAAATTTTATGTGTTTCGGTTATTCTTTATTGATATGAGTCTTTCAATTTACGCACACAATTTACATTTTAGTACAATACGCATTACGAATTATTGAATATACAATACACATTGAATTTACAATGCGCATTCAATTTACATTTTAGAAACATTTGAAATTCTCATTTTCTTAACGAAGCCTTAAGTATTAGAAAGCTAATTTTAACAATATAAGACTTCCACGAAACCCATAAGAGAAGTAGTATTTAATTACTCTTCCACATGCAAATGTTATTCAAGTGAATTTCGATAATGCCAATGTGGGTAATAAATAAACATTTGTTGGGGGACTGTACAAATGAAAATTTGTCTATCAATATTAAGTTCATTTTTAAGAACAAATTTCTATGTGCTCTGATTATTCTTTACTAGCTTTCTAAGCCCGGCGTCGCACGGGTTAACCTTTAATAACGGTGATTTGTTTTTGATACAGCTGTAATAATATGGTCGGTCTGTTCATTGGCGACTTTTGGCAATATTTAAAAATTAACAACCCAAATGTGGTAATCATTCTACAATCAAACAATCAATAAATGAAATAAAATAATGATAGTCAAATAACTATCGTACAAATTAAAACCTCTTGATATTTCGTGTTTATACTTAATTTTTGCTCGCGCTAAAGTTTCTTTCAAATTGAAAATTAATAGTAGAAATAGAATTTGTGTAAATTTTTTAACGGCACTTCTTACTGGATTTCATGTTTATCTACGGATGACGTCAAGCCCCTGTTTCGGCCCGGCCCATGTGTTTTCAAGCTCCAGTTTCGGTCTCTCACTCTCAGGTGGATGACGTATTTTTGTAAATTATAAAATCGTAATCAAATATGAAAAAACTAAGCCTCAGGTGCACACGTAGGTATTACAGGGAATCTATATTAAAAATTTCGAATTTTTTCGTGCTGTATAAGTAGGTCTTTTACGATCCACAAACAAACAGACTCTTTCTTTTATTATTATAGATTTAGATGAGTCTTTCAATTTAGGCACAAAGACACTACAACTCTTACATGTAGTAATTTGGAGAATGCTTTCTTTCACCGCTTGAGGCAGTTTAGGGTCAAACAAAAGCTTTCTATAGTAAGAGTTTCACCGTGAGTTTCTTAGTATAATGATATGGGTGAACGCTGTTTTCCATACCTTTTCCGTACTTAAGTTGTCACGACTCATTCTATTTAACTAGAGTTAGTATGTAGTCACTCTATTTTTAACAAGTTGCACAATTTTAACACAGCTTGAGATATGTATAGTTGATAAAAATATTCTGACTTTTACTTACGGCGTTTAATTTCAGTATTACCAAATTAGTTTCGGTATTAATCTTTCAAGATTTAAATTAATCTATGAATGAAAAATAAAAAAATACGCTGTTAAAAAATAACATTTAAATTGCTTCGATGAAAAACCACATTACTTAAATTTATCCAAAACATTTTTGCACACACGACATACATTAGTGTTTGACAATGGTGAACATTGTTTAGTACGCAAGAAAGAAACGATAAACGAAAGTAAAGGGCTATTTTGACGTTTTAAAAAAAGCATTATCTTTTTCATCGCACCTTAATGTATACCAAAACTATTCTTACACTGTTAAAAATTAGGCACTTTGTTTCACAAAAAATATGGTTCCTAGTAGCTGCAACGGCTGTGTGGTGAAACGTTAAACCATATTTTTGTTATTCGGTTGAACCATTTCTCAGGTTTTTGTTTCCAAATCCAGAAAAATGGTTCAACCAAACACCGAAAAAAGGTGAAACATTTCACTACACAGCCGTGCAGCTACTAGGAACCAATATCATGGTGAAAACAGGCACAAAATTTTTAACAGTGTATGACAATATATCCACTGTAACAATGCATATTGTAATACCACGTTTCATAAGGAAACATAACTTGAAGTTATTATCTTTTACTCTCCAAATTGAAAATGCTTTTCGACAATATTTCGTATTGGATTAATCCTAAGTGCTTTCGACTGGTAGAGAGGTTTTAAGTGACTACATACAACTCAGATTTACGTTGCAATCTAGAAAATATTTGATCTCCAATACGGGGTTTTGTATTTCAATGTTAATGCTAGCTTTCTGGAAGTTTGTAGCAATCTAGTTTCTGACGCACTTTGAGAGATGGAGTACGATCAAATTTAAGATTTTGAATTTACGAAACGAGTAAAGTTTACATATATATAGCAATAAAGAGGATTTCATAGGAAATTAAATTCGAAAAGGTTTTAAAATTGTAATAAATTACTAATTATTTGCAAATTTATATCAATTCAATATTTACTTTAGTAAAGAAGTAATTTAAAAACTAGGAGTGAGTAACACTACACGACCTTTAATAACGACTCAATAAATTTATGCACATATAAAGGCACTTATTGACCCATAAGGTAATTTCAATAACTAAATTTGTGATTTTCTGAAAAACCTTATTACCCTCACCTTATTAGCTCAATCCCGACATATACTGGGAACTCATACACAAAACATGAAGTTTGTAGCTCTTTTAGTTCAAACTGTAAAGTGATTTCAGACAGATAGTCCGACAGACGGATGGACTAATGTTGAAAGCCACTTTTCCAGAATTAGCATAATCTCGCACAAAAAACACAAAATCTCTTTTTCGGGTTCTCGACCCCATCACTTTTACTACCTTACATTTTATATTAGACTAGCAAATAAATACCCGTTTTTCGCACGGACTAAAAGAATATCAAATCGATCCAAGTACACGTGTCATTTAATTTTCTATAGGATAAAAAGCTTTTCCTTTTTTCCCGTTCATTATAAAGAATAAAATCCCGTTACTTATATTGCTTTAAAATTCCAAAATAAGAATACATCACGATAAAATGCACATCCTCATATCACAAAAATCTTCCTCAATATGAACTTACTGCCATCGCAATTTTCCTGATAAATTCAAAATTAACCATAAATGTACAACAATGTTATTTCACGTCAAAACCTCCATTCTGGGTTTAAAAAAAAACATTTAGCTCATTGGCACGTTCAATTATTTTTCAAATCATTAATTTAGTTTCTGAAGGTAATGGCAAGAAAATAAAAGCAATTTCAATATTAATTTTTGTGTTCATTTTAATTTCTTCTGTCGAATGGCAACACGAAAGGGAAAAAATGATCGGATTTGTTCGAAAGTGGTGTATTTTTTTCAGAAAATTCGAATTTTCTCTAAAAATGGAACAAATATGAAAAAACTAAGAATTAGGTGCACACGTTGGTATTAAAGGGAATCTATCTTAAAAAATTCGAATTTCTGAGGGCAGTATAAGTAGGTCTTTTACGATCCACAGACAAACAGACAGACTCTTTCTTTTATTATTATAGATAATTGAAATTAAAAATCCAAATAATGTAGTCACTAGAATTTATCCTATATTAGCAAAATATTTTCATGCTTTTACCTACGTTGTAATAGCCGCATTTCTGGCATGAAAATGTATATTTATGTTCCATACACCTTTACAGGACATATATATTGATATTTATGACGAAAATAAAAAGCTTTCGTATGGTTATGGTATGATTTAGTATGGTCGTGTTATATGTTAGTTTTTTTACTCGTATTTCAGTAAGAGTTTTATGTTTTCCCATAAGTTTTCTCAAGTGACCATTGGGTTCACATTTCGCTAGGAAAAATGCATTATAGTTTGTAGTTCAGTATGGATAAGAAGGCTTGTAAGTTTACACGGGTGCATGCTAAATTTATTTTACGAGACAGGCAGGCTTTAAATTTTATTATAAAACTATTTGAATAAATTTTAAATGTGTTTAGTTTACGACTTTTAAAGTACATTGTATGAAATGTTTCGGTGACAAAATTTTTTAAAATAAAATATTTAAAATATAATTTGAGTCTATAGTTATTTTTTTTCATTTGGTTTGGTAACTTAACCCTAATACTTTTTATCAAGTGAATATTATTAGACTATAGGTAAATTAAATTGCCGTAAACTGTCACAAAAATCTTTTAATACACAAATTATATAAAAAAAATACTAATAATTATTATGGTCCAGAAAATAATTAATGGTTAAATGAAAGTCGGATATGCAATCAATATAAATTGTATTGTATGGATTTCATTTTTTTTTTAAACTGAACTAAATACTATTAGTATATTACTAGTTCTAAATACTATTAGTATATTACTAGTATAAATTCGTGTCATGCATTTCAACGGTTTAATTTCATAATTGCTTAGGACACAATAGTTTAGATTACTATTCCACCCGCATATAAGGGACGTGTCCAATTCTAGGGTATTTAGCAAAATCAATGCTTCCAATTTGAGAATCCTTATTGAAAATTACCCACCCATTTTGGGCATTGTTAGAGAAGGAAATTGCACTCCAATGGATAGTTAACGAGTAATGCACTGAAATAAACGTGCTATTAAAATGAATTAAAGCTCGTTTTACAAATAACCATTAGTATTTACTATAATTTTTTAAGTTACAAGAAAAGCGTGTCTGTAATTTTATTGATAGGATTTGATTGATATTATATAGTAAGGTGCTAAAAGTTGTTTTAAATCAAGTTACTTTTTCACGTTCACTGTAATATGTTGTACTTTTTTTTTCACCAAATCGACAAAACAAAGTTATAAAATGTACTTTTTTAAAAATGTAGGAAAGAAAAAAAATTAAAAAAAATTAACTTTAAAAACTATCAAAGTAAGGTGACATAAAACGCTAACACTTATAAAAATGTGTTTACTGTAAACAAAAACCTTAAACTCTTCATTATCCATTAGGTGTTTCTTGTTAAGTGTATAGTATATTAAATTATTCTCTATGCATATTTAAATCAATTAACTTGAAGTTAAAAATATTAATAAATGAATTCAGTTTACGTGTTAATTTCGAACGCTTAAAACCAAATCCTTCAAAATACAACAAAATAAAACCATTAAAAAATGATCTTACAACCAAACAAAAATACATTTTTCGAACAAAACTTAAAAACACTCAAAAAATGAAGTTCGAACTCCTATCCCTACTTCTTGAGCGGAAGTAGCGAATCTTTGCTTCTCCAAAAAGCGGTCAAACTCGTTGAAAATCCTTTTTCTCAAAAGAAGAGATAACGAAAATTTCTATTTCCCCCTCTAACCACGTTTTAGAAGAAAATCGTTCCATTTTTTTTCATCCAGATAAGAGAAGTGAAATGAGTTGAGAATCTGTTTTATTTCCGAAATTGACTTTTGGCGCCTTGTGCTGTTGGGGTATAGAATGAAAGCCGAAACCAACATAAAGCCGTGGAAAGTCTAGTTCTGTGTTTATATGGGCTTTTGTTTTTGGTATAACAATGATTGTGGAATAGAGAATTTTCTTAAATAAAATATTGTGAGACGGTTGGATGACTTCCGAGTGCAAGGCTGTGCTGATTCGTCACTTATTTAAAATATTGTTCTCTAACAATAATTTTTTTCACTAATGGAGTTTAAGAAATTTTCGTTATTATTCCTTTTACGTTATAATGATTTAAAAAAAACCTAATGAAGATAATGTTGTTGAGGGTCTTTGCAGATAAAACATTTGTTGATTCATTATTAGGGTCAACGTTCATTTTCATAGGATTTTTTAAAATTAAAAAAAATGAAGAATCTTATCCTGTCAATCTTAAATTTTCATAACATTTAAAAATCGCAAGGCATTACTTTTATAGGTTATATTCATTTTTCAAATATGAAAATGATTTCAAATCCTACTTAAAATTTAAATAAAATTTTAATTCATAAAGTTATTTTAACATACAACGTTTCGAAGTTTAAAAGTAGAGTTGGATAGTTTTGTCAGCTGAATGATATTACAGCAATAATTTTATGTATTTTATTTACTATTATCAACAGAAAAGTATTTTTTTTTGTTTTGAAGTGATTTACAACCCCTAACTAGTAACTTACTAATTATATAATACCAATAATTAAATATTATTATAAAGCATACATTGATCTTTTTTATTAAAAAAACCCAAAACTTTCGAAATCAAAATCACATTTAATACCAAAATCCCCTCAACTTAATGCATTTTTACATTCATAAAACTGCCTCCTATCCCCTTAAGTATTCCTACTTTTATTCTCCAAGCGCCGATTTAATTCAGTCACAAGATTGATTATTACTAAGACTGGAAAAATAACTCATCTCTAAGATACTTAAGACTCATCGCTCTTTGATATGATACGGGGGTGTAGTGTAGGGCGGGTTAAACGGATTACACTGCCTTGCGTAATATATTTAAAAATCTCATTAATAATGGGATCCTGCTTCAATGTTTTGTCGTC
Source organism: Oedothorax gibbosus (assembly GCA_019343175.1). Classification (NCBI taxonomy): domain Eukaryota; kingdom Metazoa; phylum Arthropoda; class Arachnida; order Araneae; family Linyphiidae; genus Oedothorax; species Oedothorax gibbosus. The sequence continues at coordinate 11,803,476 of CM033277.1, read as the reverse complement.
AAGTTTAAAATATTCACTCATTTTGTGATAGGGTCATTTTTTTAGATTTTGACCATGGTCGTTTAGAAGGGCTTTGATTTATATGATTTTACATTAAATACTCTTTTGGAAATTCTAGAATGTTAGACGTTGAATAAAAGAACTTTAGATGTTTAAACGATACATTGTGATAGTTCTGACATTACATCACGATCTGTTAAATTTTTAAACAATTTAAAATGTAATTACTGGGAATCTAATCCCTAACGCTGTGGTTAATTTATAAGACATTTTTGGGTTCAAACAAAAATAAGAATGAACTATCAATTTCAAGAATTACATAGTCTGTTTATTTACATCACACAAAATATGCATTAGTCTTCAAATTCTATTAAATTGACGTGATTCTCAACAATAGTTAACTTTTGTTTTTCAAAATTACTTTCAAAATATACTTCAAAATACATAATTGTTTTAAAAAAAGCTTACAAAGAATATATGCGTAGGATATTTTTTCGGGCGTGAGGAGGTCAAAATACAAATTTACAAAATATGACATGGATGGCTAAAGCCCTTAAAAAGTTAAGATTTCAACCTCATATTGTATTTTATTATTTAAGTTACTTCCTTTAACAGGTCTTTACAATTACTTTGCTAGTTTTTTAGATCTCTCAAAGTAACTGTGAAGATAAGTTTCTCAAAAGAAACCTTAATTGGGCAAATATCTTCCTGTGAACTTTTCACCTTTCTCAACAGTTACTCTCATCATCAATTGAGACCGCACACCACCAACAATACTAGTAAATGTGTTAACTACGTCACTCTTCTACAAACTCTCAAAGCAGTAAAACGTACTAAGCCTTGAATTTTGCAAAGTCTAATAAAAAGATGTAAAATCTCACATTTCTATATCGACTTATTATATACTTGATATGCATGCCTCACGTTTCACTTTAACATATAACAAAAAAATACGCTACTGCAACTCATTAAATATAATTTCTAGTGGTTTTATCTCAATTATATATACTTTTTTATACATCCTAACTAATTCGAAAATCAACCCACCTTATCCAAGCGAAAGCCAAACCCTTCCACACATTTCTATATCGACTTATTATATACTTGATATGCATGTCTCACGTTTCACTTTAACATATAACAAAAAAATACGCTACTGCAACTCATTACATCTATTTCTAGTGGTTTTATCTCAATTATATATACTTTTTTTATACATCCTAACTAATTCGAAAATCAACCCACCTTATCCAGGCGAAAGCCAAACCCTTCCGTAAAACTTTGCAAAACAATCCTATTGTGCAGCTAAGCCTAACCTAAACGTCCTCGATTGTTGGCCCTCTCCCCTTGGACTTTCTTCTATTCTTACCCTACCTCATTACTTAGGGTTTAGCGAAATGTTCCAAGTTTCCGTTAGAAGTGGATTTTTCTATCTTCTTTACGTAAGCTCTTCTGGCATCACTCAATTGTCGTATTTTTCTGCTCTTTATTCAAGACTCAGGAAATCCACTGGGTTTCGTATGAATGGATCTCTATTTTGTCTGCCTATTTATTTTTCTTGAGGTGAGTAGATGATATTACTGTGGTTGCAGTAATAATTACGATATAAGTAAATGTATAGATACAAGTAAATGTAATGCTTCTTATTTTTTTTATCGTTATATATGTTATCTATTTAGTTGAGGGATATCTTGGGGGTGCTTTTTGTTGTGCTCCCACAAATGGGCTTATCATTATTATCTTTAGAGTTAAAATTCTCTTACTTAGTACAGTATGCGTTGTGTTATTGGCCATGTAAAATGAGTGTTGCACTAACCCTGAATGAACCACGGACAGTAAGGTTACGAAGACATATTTATTAATGCGCATAACATACACTAGTACACAACTTATTACGATTATCGCATTAATTATTAGATACGATTGGTTGGGAGTCCGGAGAGAAATAGAGAAATTTACTTATTATGAAGAGGGACCACATCTCGTCGGTTAATTTTAGTGTATAAATTAATAGAAGGAAGACTATCGTCTTGATCATAGACTCTTGAGTAAATTTTTTTCAGTGATTAACTTTTCGACTGTAAAATAATCCTTAAATCTTCATAGTAAGATTTTATTTACGTTTTATTTTTAATGAGACGAAGACTATTTGCACATTATATAGCTGGATAGTTAAATAACAAACTAAACTGGACTGCGAACTGCAGCACATCTGGTAACCCTTTTTAGAGGTATTTATTTAGAATACTAAATTTTCTTCAACAATTCTTCATAAGTATCTATTTATATTTTTCTTTAATTTGATAAAATAATAGCTCGCATTAAAGTTTTAGATTTAGTAAATGCCTCATTGATCAAGTTTAATGGATTTATTAACTAGAAGGAAACATGCAATTTGAATTGCACTGAAATAGTTTTAAATTTTGATTAGTTACAAAAGCAATCAAAAGAGTAATTTTTAAAACGAAAGAATAAATTATTGGAAATATTTACATAAAAATTAAGATTCTTTGTTCATTTTTTAACTCAATATTTTCGCTTTTAAAAATTTTCGTAAAAACGCTGGAAACTCCAAAGTTCATAAAAAAAAATATCGAATCAAAACTAGTTGAAATATTCATCAAAATAAATTTCCTTCATATTAACATTAAAACACAATACGAATTTTACATACGTCACATTATGACATAACAAATATGCATCCGAATATTTCCAGAACATATGACATCTACATAAAATAATTCAGATAGATTAATCAATACCGAGACAGAATTTTATGATGCATTAATAATAACAACACCAAAAAGAACTCAAACGATACAGACGAGACAACCCTTCGTCTTGACATCCTTCTTTTAGCATCCCAAAAGTTGCCGTCAAAACTTTTAACGGATTAAAAGTGTGACACTCACTTAAAATGAAAGATGGGAAAACTAATAGATTTAAAGAAACTGTCTCCTTCGATGGATTCTTCTTCGCAGAGAAAGGAAACACTGGATGAAGAAAATTATTGTCGACGAGGCCGTTCTGAAGAAAATAAGAAAACATTCTGTTGATGGGAAACATGCTTTGGGCATTTGGAGGAACGTTTTACACGTCTCGTGTTAAGGGGTAACTTGAAAATGGTGTTTCTGTTCGTAAAACGACGTTATTGACGAAAAACAGAGTCAATGGCTATTTTTTTTGTTGTTGGTGTAAATGGGAAATCAATTTGCCCCGCTGCTTGGGGAAAAAGGCGGCGATTAAATTCCAGTATCTAGCTCAAAGAGGGAAAAAGATGATTTTTAAATAAAATAAATGAAAAATATATCATAATAAATGTTATCACAGGATCTGTGCTATTAATTTCCTTTAGATTTTCAAATGTTAAGGTATAAATATAACTTATTTTTAATCTGACACACTGTTGAAATAAAACATATGAAGAAACTTGAAATCACGCATATTTTTTTATCTTGTCCAACATTTTATTTGAATATCCCGGGCTCAGTAGAATATGAAATGTAACAAACTGTTTATAGTCATTGCATCATTTAAGGCTATTTTCTTAAAGTTTTTTCACACTTATGTGTACTAATTGTTAGAAAATCATTATGGTTTATTGAAATGATATGCATTACATTTTTTTTATATGATATGCGTTAAATTAAACATTATGATATACATTTAAATAACATTGTTTAATCATATTTTTCAAAAGTTTTTACTTTTTGAACCGCATTTAAAAAAGTTAGTTTCAAGCCATTTGAGAATTCATAGATGCCAATCTATGTCTTTACCACAAACTATGAATAACTTTTATTTAGTTTTGAATTTTGCTGTTTTTTTAATAAAATTATTAACTTTTTCTTAAACATTCATACTTTAGGATTTGCAGAATTATTTGAATTCAATAAATAATAAACAATACGAATAAAAAAGTGCATGTTTAAAACCTCAATGATAAACCATCACAACAACTTTAGTTTTCACGGTATCAGCAATTTATATTCCTTTCTTAGCATCCAAGTCATTTTTCTTTGACGTAAAATATAAAAAATCATTTTTGATGTATAATGTGCAATTTATATGCCCAATTGCTCCAATGTTTCATGACCCTATTTTTATAGTTCCTAGCAAACTTTCTTTACCCAAATGCTTCCCATAAGAGTTCAACAAACACCTAAAAAAATAACTTCTCTTTTATTTATGGGAAATAAAAATACTTCAAAACAAAAACAGTTAAAAGAGGAAATGAGAGTGGGTCACCAAACCGAACAGTCCTGTGTTAATCCAAAAGAAAAATAATAATTTTCTAAACAAACTTTTCTTTTAACAAACTGTTTTTTTACATGATAAGTGTGGCGGCTTACAGGGATCTAAGATACCACTTTTTGAAGTTCGTTCGAATATTCCTATATAATTTTATAATATACTTAATTACCCCAATGTTTCATGACCTTATTTTTTTACAGCTCAAAGTAAACTTTCTATACCCAAATCCTTCCCCTAACAGTCAATAAACACCCAAGAAAACTCACCAGCTTCCCTTTTATTTAGATAAAACACAAACAGCTTCAAAACAAAAGTATTTAAAAAAATAAACAAATATAACAAAACAAACAAATATAATAAATAAACAAATATAATAAAATAAATAAATATAATAAAATAAACAATTATAATAATAAATATAATACACTGTTAAAAATTTTGTGCTTGGTTTCACCATGATATTGGTTTCTAGTAGCTGCAACGGCGGAATGGTGAAACGTTAAACCATATTTTTGGTATTCGGTTGAACCATTTCTCAGGTTTTGTTTCCAAATCCAGAAAAATGGTACAACCAAACACCGAAAAAAAAGGTGAAACATTTCACCATTCAGCCGTTGCATCTACTAGGAACCAATATCATGGTGAAACCTAGCACAAAATTTTTAACAGTGTAAAATAAACAAATATAATAAAATAAACAAATATAAAAAAAAAATAATAAGTCAATCGAAGGTCAGTTTAGTCGCGTTTCACGAAGCCCGAGCCGTCAGGGTTTAGTTTAGATTAAATTATCGCCGCACTGGAGCTACACGAGGGCTATTGATGACGGGCGTCGTAAATTAGAACCACAGTCAAGTGACAAGCCGACACCTGAGTAGGCGCCCAACGCAACCGTTAAGGGCGACATCGTTGGGACTTAGAAGCATATTTTACGTACACTCCCTTTATACGGGGTATTAAACGTCGGACATTTTTTTAGCTGCACGGACCATTTATTGGTCGGAAGTTATTTCGGCGATGCCCGGACCCGAACCTGGGACTTTCCACATGCAAGGCGAACGCCTAAACCGACTAGGCTCCCCTGCCCGGTCAGGGTTCAGAGCTTTCCCTTACTCTTTAACGCCGGTTCCTATGCTGCCCAAAAATTGACGGCTTATACGTTACCGAAATTTTTTTTGACGTAAAACATAAAAATACTTCTTAATGTACATTGTAAAATGCGCAATTTATATGTCCAATCACCCCACTGCTCACGGTTTTTATAGTTCCTAGAAAACATTCTCTACCCAAATCCATCCTTTCCGTCAAACAACACCCAAGAAAACTCACCAGCTTCCCTTTTATTTAGATAAAACAAAAACAGCTTAAAAACAAAAATAGTTAAAAATATAAACAAGTATAAAAAAGAGTCAATGGAAGGACAAGTTTCAACGCGTTTCACGGAGCCCGAGCCGGTCAAGGTTCAGAGCTTTCATTTACGCTTTAACGCCGGCTCATATGTTGCCGAAAAATTGATTATGTCCTCCGCTGTGCCGGTGACACATTTTCCAGCCCCTTGCTCATTTTTCTTTACAACTGCGTAATATCAGCGTTGAAATGATGTTTTCCGAGAGCTCTCCAAAGGCCCCTGTATCACTTTATTTTGATATGAGAGATTATATGCCCTGGGAGTGCATTATTCGATAAAAATTCCGGAGGTAGGCTGTGTAGCGGAAAGTTAATGGTATTTCTGTGTTGAAGCGTTTTATTTTTTCTTAATGGTCTACGTGTTTTATGATTGTGAGGTGATATTTGATGTGGATTTTTTATCTAAAAATTAACTTGTATTGTAATATGTCTGTAAATTCCAGTTTCTTCACAAAAATAGTGATTTTTCAATTAAAGTTGTTAAGAGGTTTCTTTATAAATATTGTTAAGTTATTAATTACATATAAGGGAAGGAGGTGTATGAATATGGATAACAATTGTTGATTACTTTAAAGTGTTATAACGATTCTCCAGTTGCTATTTCAGAAAATCGAACAAAAACACATAAGTTTTATTATGTGCTCATGGATAGTTATAAACATTAATATTTGAATTAATTAATTGTAATGGGCAACTGATAACGAGTGCTACTACTCTATGCTTTACTTTGAAATCAAAGAACAGAACAAAGTTAGAACAAGATACCTATCCAAGCAGACAACCACTTAAAGTCCTTCGGGGGAAGTTTCGGGTTCTGAAGGGTTTCCTTACTTGGCGAATTATTTCCAATTTGGCTAACTTGGGATCTGCTCCCTTACAAAAATTCAAAAAACCAACCACAAAATGTGTCTTGGTTAATTTATAAAAGCCCAGAAAATGTTGATTTTTTGTTCAATCTTGAATCTTCACCGGCGTGTTTCTTTTTTTTTTATTTAGGTGTCTATTTGCATTTTTCAAAATACAGTTTGCGTTTATATGGTTGACCGTGTACGCAATGTGTTTATTGCTCTTTGAGCGTAAGCTATGGGCATGCCTTCAAAGAGTTCTATAGTAGGGTAGAGACTGAACCTGGCAACAGCACCATGCCCCAACACGGAGACAAAATAGGGTGGCATGTGGGGTCCGATGGCCGAGGGGTTTGGGTCGCAGGCCATAACGCTAGCAGTCCGCGCGCTGTAGAAGATGCGGGTTCGATTCCTGCCTTTGCGCTGGGTGTACTTCCTTTCTCAGTATCAAAAATTATAAATTAACTAGCACTTTTGCCCCTCTATTCGGGCTCCGTAGTGAGCCCTGGCTGCCGATGGCAGCTCAGTACGAGTCGTTCCTCTACCCTACTATAGAACTCTTTGCTTGCCTTAGGTCAAGAGTGGCAACAGAAATGTCTGAAAAAATGAAAATAAAATACTATATTTATATTGGTGAATCCATATCACGTGCGAACAAATTAAAAATTGGAGCACCGATCTCAAGAAGAAATCTTGAATAAATGTCGTCACCTGAAACAACCCCTATTCCACTATTAAATTTAATCTTTAACCTTTTAAGTACTAGAAGACGCCCGAACCAATGAACTCACAATGAGCTTCTTCTGGAACCTAAAGGGCTATAGAAAAGTGATTACCAGAAGTTGTTTTTAGCTAATTTAGGCTATTCTTAAGCAGCAACTTGGCTATTTTCGGTCCGCCTAGTAACCCTAGGTTCGCGCAAACCTCACCCACGTTAGCCGATATTATCCTTGATTAGAATTCCAACGGTAGGGATTTAGATTGCCCAACGTTTAAGGGCCAAGACGCAGCGCCCACCTCCTGGAAGGCACAAACTCAATTAGCAGAGCCACAAACCATAATTAAAGCCCCCAAAACTGAAGCAACGAGTGGAAAATTTAATTTGCACTCCGTAATTACAACAGGCCCGAGACAGTTTAATGCGGAGACTTGTCTAAATAATGCGGTAAAAGGGGGCAAAAACGTGAAAAAGCACCCCACCTGCTTATTTATTATTTCAAGGCTCGCTGGGGGTCGAGAGGGTGCTTGGTGATAGTTATCGGATTAATTTAGTTAGCGGGGATGGCAACGTCGAGTGGATTGTGGTCGCTTGGGACATTCTGTCGTTTGCTGAAACGGGGCTGTGATTTATTACAGGGATTTGATTTGTGTGGGTGGAATATAGGGACTTGATTGCTGAAAACAGTGTTTGTCTAGAAAAGGGTTTTAGTTAATTAGTATATGAATAAGTGGGACTTAAAACTGGAATATGTGTTCAGACAATCAATTTACAACGCTTTTAGCCTTAAAGACATTTACATAACTAAATCATCATCAATATGTAAACATTTATAAAAATAAAATTTGTATTTTACATTACATTTTATATTAAGTACAAATTTAAACATTACATCGTTTGTGTAATAATTAAATTTATTTAAATTTAAAACCAAAAACGTTCTATTGCAGCTACCTTTTGCGCAGAAGTCATTTTTTCGAAAACCTTAGCATAACGTCCGCCAGGTACCAGGAACTCGTGTACCAAATGTGAAGTTCGTAGCTCTTTCAGTTCGAGCGTTTTAGTTTTTTTAATGGTCCACGTGTTTTATGATTGTACGGTGCTATTTGATGTGGATTATTTATCGAAAGATTAAAATTAACTTGCATTAAAATATATCTTTACATCAAGTTTCATTACAAAATTTGTTCTTTTTGTTATGAAGTTAACAATATTTATAACAAGACAGACGCAGGTCAGACAGACAGACTCATCAATAGTCATAACACACTTTTCTTAACCCTCTGAGGGATACAGACGTATAAACCCGTCTCCTAGCTGTCAGGTTTTCCAGCAACACACAATTTTTAAAAATTCATAAATTAATTAATTTTATTAAATTTCAAAATTTAAAGAATGGATTAGCCATTTATAACCATCTAATACAGAAATACATTTTTTTTTTAATTTAAGAAATTAAATTCAGTAAAATTTTACATTTAAAAATTATGCAGTGAAAACAAGTTTACACTTCAGCCAATTTGCTTTTCCCTAATCAGCTCCTCCAAAACGTACATAAACACAAAAATCTCGATATCGGGTTTTTACCCCTTACTTTTTCAATACTTTCCATATCTAATATTTCATAATAGGTAATTGAAAGTAATTATTTCATCCGCAAACCAACTAAAAGATTGAGATTAGCAACAATACTTTTAAAACAAACACACAATAGTTATTTATGCAACAAGTGTGAAAAGTAACACTTTTTAAAACTAGTGGATTTTATTTCACGAGCGAGGTACGAGCGAGTGAAATAATGACACGTGTTTTAAAAAGTTTACTTTTCACACGTGTTTCATACACTATTTTTTATAATTACGTGAAAAAAATCAAATATCATTGGTTCAAAAATAATTCACGTGCTAAATTTTTTTACGTAAAGAAGATCGGCAACGATAAATCCCTGGAACTACAAAAGGCAAACTTATTTTTTAGTTTAGTCAAACATTTGAACATGAATACTGATTCAAAAATAAAAAAAAATAATAACATTCACGCGCATATAATTTATAAATAAAGCAGATTAATAAATTTCTGGATATAATAAATATTATGAAATAGAAATTTTACTTGAAATGTTGGCATCTTATGGAAAGAGTGAAAAAAAGTACTTTTTTTCACTGCTTTTGGGTGAAAAAAAGTAATTTTTTTATCACTGTTTCTAAAAAGTATAACTTTTCGCACGCGTCTGATATTAAAATTATAGTGTAAAAATCGGATTTTTTTTCACGCAATTATAAAAAAATATAGAACCGCAAAATAAATATAGCACACCATTAAATTCAAATCCATTTAATCTTTTCATCCAAATATTGTCATAAAAAAACATGTTGCCTTTTACAGCTGGCGAGGATTATTGTACGCAAACAAATTTATTCCGCATACTAATCCTTACGCTCTTTCAGTACATGAATAAAAAGTGATGATTTCTCGCATGAAAGGGCTTTAAGAATTCAAATTTTCAATAAATATTTACGAGATTTTTTAGGAAAACACCTGATAAAAGAGTTTTTAAAATTCAAAGTAGCTATTTACCTAGCGCTTAAGTATTTGGTAAAGAATGTGGTTTAAAATAATGCAAAAATGTAAGCATGAATTACTTCGCTGAAATTGCCTTTTTTAAGAAGAAATTTAAATGCATTATATCATAACTTTGGAATAAACAATGATGAAATGAAGTTTATTTTTAATTTTTGTGAAAAGTTTACTGTCAAAAGACGATTATATTTAAATTGCACTAACTATTTTAATTCCATGAAAATAAATAAGTTTACCACAAATCTGTTAAACCGTATTTCATCGAAACCTTTCTGTAAAACAGAAAAAATTTCTTTGTAATTTGAACTTTTTTTAGCTCATATTACAGAAAGCAAGTTAAGTCTTAATTTTGCAAACGTATTTAGAGTAACTGGAGCAAATTTGACAAACAGTTAAAATTTAAAAACCGATTTCATTACAACACAAATGACAAATGCTTGAAAAACTATAAAATTAATATGAACTAAATATGTTTAGCAAATAGGGTACATTTTGTACAAGGATAGTAATAAAGTTTTCCAACAAATGTGCCAAAGTAGGGTTGGGTGGTCGAAATGTCCAAATTGCAATATAGACTGCAAACAATTGAAGAGCTTAAGGGGAGGCATTACCCAAAACTTAGGGCTACTCAGAAAATAATTACAGAGGTAGGAAGGAAGAAGGAATACTTAATAATGTTGGAGGTTTATTGAAAATGATATAGTGGTATGGTAAGAGAGTTTTTGAAATTTTATGTTGATTTTTTCAATTTTTAATTTTTTTAGCTTGTGAATGGTTAAAACCGTAAGGCTTTTAGGTAAATTAATGTAAATCTCCAAAATTTTTTCCTGCATTGAGACATGTACGATTAACAAAAATTGGTATGGGATAAGGTCTAGTGTGAATAGATTTTTAAAAAAATGAAGTTGAAAATTTATTAAAAATCTTATTTTTGGCAATTTGTATACGTAAAGCTACATTACTGTTCTTGTTTAACTGATAGCTCAATATCCATACCAACTTTTATTAATAGATGTTGTGGGAATATTTTGCAAAAAAATCCATTACAAAAATTCTTAAAATTGTAGGAGTGGTAGCATTTTTAAAAAACGTTAATTTTTTCAATTTTTTTAAAATACTTATGTTTGAATTATTACTTACTTATTTCTTATTTTTTTATGTTTATTGAATGTTAGTTCTTTGTAAAAATAGTTTAATTTGAATGCTAGCGATAAAAATACAGGATTTAATTTTTTGGGTACCGCGTCCACTTAATGGAAGAACTTGCTAAGTGACAAAAAGGTGAAAACGAGAACATGAACTTTAAAGTTACTAGTTAGCACTTAAATCGGTTGGAAACGGTCCTTATAAACCGTAAAAAATATTCAAAATTTAAAGGTTATGAAAAGGAGAAACTTGTTATCGTTAACGAAGTTAGTAATATGTTCATTGACACAAAAAACTAAATTTTTTTCAAAAATGTCACTTAGCACGTTCTTTCACTAAGCTCTTCAATTGTTTTTCAAAATTACTATTAAAACAAAAAACATTTGAAAAATTGTTTTAAATGTGTAAGCCTACCTAGAGCCCAAGTAGCAATAATTTTAAACAAACGTATTGAATACTTTATATCAAGTGTTATAGAAATAATCAAGCGTTAGTAACTTAGTTGCCCCTTTATGATACTATTAAGCAGAGTAATATAAGCTTTAAGCGAAAGCTATAAAACCGAGTAATATCAATCAGAGCCATAAAAGCTTATTGCTCTAGGGTCAATTGGCTGATTGCTTTAGAAAACTTAGTCTAAATAATGTCCTAGTAATATATTAGTTTATTTTATTGTATATGTTACCGTTGAAACCCGAAATCAGCTACCACTAGAATTAGCTAGTGAGAACTAGTTTTAGCTAAGGTCATTAGTTAAAACTAGTTTCCACTAGCTAAAACCAGTTATCATCATCTAATACTAGTTTTGACAAAATAGATTGGTTAAATCTAGTTTTTACTATAAAAAACTTCTAGTAGATAAAGATTAAAGTTAACTGAAGATAGCAATTTTAGGAGAATAAGTTTGGATAATATTTTAGAACGTTTAATAAAGGATCAATTTTTTTAAAAAACATATTAGATAATTCAAGTTTTTTCTAATTACAACTAGTTTTAACCAATGCAATTGGTGAAAACTGGTATTAGCTAGGAAGGTCTAGTTTTAGCTAGAGGAAACTAGTTTTCACTAAGGGCATTAGTTAAAACTAATTCTCCCTAGTTAATTCCAGTTTTAGCTGATTTCGAGTTTTAACGGTAACATATATATATACAGGGTTGCCATGGTTTTTACCGCCCCCGGTAAATACCATGGTAAAAACCGGTATTTACCGTCGTGGGAAAAATTGTTTTTCACACCTGGGAAAAACCTAAGTATTGAAACAATTACTAAATTTCATTTAATGGGATTAATTAGAATAATTTTAATTTTGTATTTTAATAAATATTTATCATGGACTTAATATTTTTAAAAATCCACAAATCTTCCTTAATAATTTTACATCTATGTTAATATAATAGGATCATGTACTTTTGTTTATTATTTAAGTGTTCCATTGGCGTAAACATAAATAATTATTAAAATATTGTCTGTGGTAAATATTCATAAAAATATTGTATAGGATAAATAGTTATTGAGTTATGTCTACTAAAGCTAGAAATAAAATCAAACAACTTTTCTAGGCTTTGGCCAACTATAGTGGGTGACTTTTTTTTGGGATGAGGGGTATTAAAAATAGTGAGCTTAACAAGGTAGCCCCCGCACAGACAGTGGCACGATTGTAATCACAGCCAGAATACAAATATTAGGATGTAAAAACAAACTGATATTTAATTTTTGAAAGCTTTTTATTTAAAAGAATTTCCCAGATAAGGTATATCCCAGAAAGAAAGGTATTTCACAGTTTTTTCTCAGAAAGAAAGAGGTATTTTACAGTTTTCCCGGAATTTACCAATTTTTCCCGCTGGGATGGGAAATATTAGTTTTGGACGGGAAAAACCCAACCCTGTATATATAAGACTAAACTGAATTGTTCTATGTATAGCCAAGACAAGTATGAATTATAATTGTTATTGTTATAATTCGCAATTTGATGTCCTAAACTAATAATTCAATTACGGATTTCCAAGCACACAAATGAATTAACAATAACAAATTAATTATAAAACAACCATGTGTGTGAAGTATTAAATTTAACGCGATATAATACTAAAACATCTATAAAGTTGTCTGAAAAAATTATTTTCCTGAATAGATTTAATTATATTAAAAACAAAAACTTCAACAGGGGAAATAAAAGAAAAACTATCTTTTTGCGAAATTCAATAAATACAATGGAGACACCGAATATTTTTTTTCTTGTACATGTTTACAGAGAGAGAAAATACAGAAAACAATAAAAGTTTTCTATGCCGCTATCTGTAACAAAAAGTGTGTTGTCGAATGTTTGACTTTCCAACAAAACAAAAAAAAAAGCGACGTCATCTTTTTGTTTGAAACAAATATAGAAACTACATTAGCCGTATTTTGTAAGAAAAAAAAATCAAAGTGTTTGCTTCATTCATTTCTGATATTATTTTATAAGTCAATTTATATCACATAATGATATTTAATCTTTTTAATTAGTAATAATTTATTTTAATGATACACATTATTTAAATAGGTCAAATATTAATGAAACAGTTTTGTATGGCTAATTTTTAAATAAATAAAATAGTAGTGAGCATTAATTTTTACGAAGTATTGACAGTTTTTATTTAATAATTGATTGTTTTTGAAATAAAGAAAAATGTTTGCAAATTTAACAATCAGTCAATTAGGCTAGCATTCTGAGTTTGGAAACTTCCTGATAAGGAAATTTCTAGTAGTTACATTACCATTCTTAAAAATTATAAATTATCTATATTGGCGTAATTACAGTTGCTACTGATAAAAATATATACATTTTGGCATTTAAAATGTTGTCAAGATTGTAATTAGTTTAGAAATGTCATGAACAGAAAATTAGGAATAAGTAATGTAAACTTTTTTCATGAAACATTAATTGTAGAACAAATAATTACATTCGTGCGCGTCTTTAGCAAATAGTTAAAAGAAACCAAATTTTATTTGTAGTTTTTTAATTCAAAGTTTGCTTAAATTTCTAGTTATCGATTTAATGCTTCCACATTTGATAAAATGTTATGAGATTTTATGATCATTTCATGTGTTATAACAGTATTGAAATTACCTTGCATTGTATAGATTCTGTTTTATTTAAAACTTGTATCAAATAAACACCAAAATTTCAACAAAACCATGCAATATATTTAGAAAGTTTTATATTAAAAATATTGTACTTGCCATACACAATTCAAGAGGAAATATCAAGAAGTGTTCTTACCTAAAAGAAAAAAATATATTACAGAACAAAGAACTAAAAGAACAAAAAATTTATAAAATGTCACTTTATACCTTGAAAAAAATTTACAATTGAAAGAATAAGTTTTTAAGAACAATATAATTTAATTCAAACATTTTTGAAATTCGAAGTGGACCGTTCATTAGCGACTTTTGATGTTCATTAAAAAATAATGAACGTACCGATTACTAAACATTTAAAAAATCACACGCAAAGTTCCTTGATATAAAAACTTAAAATTAACCCTTGTATTAAAATGTTGATAGCAGGAGTCAGTAAAAAGTTAACTTTAAAATGCAATACTATTTCATAGCATTAAGACCGTATTAATCGTATATAAAAGTACCTCATTTTGCCCAATTACATGTCTGAAAATTGTCTGACAGTTATTGAAATAAATAATAAAAAACATATCAAAGATATGAAAAGAACCATCATTCGAAACTTTTCCTATTCAAGACTGATAACTCTTGCCAATGTGATATCAGCAGCAATGATACGTTGTACATATTTGCTGGTGCTAAAACCTAGCAAAGCTTTCAGAAAACCACAAAATTTGACACAAATACAAAAGGCCAAAAACTATACATTACATCTATTATTCTTTAATCATGTGTGAATACGACCATTATCATATTTCTTAAAGTAAAAGAATTATTTTGTTACGTTCGATATTTAATGCTTTGTCCAATTCAACCTCCAAAATCTCTTAAGTAGGTCAAATTATCAATATCAAACTAAGAAAAAAAGGGTCGTAAAGTCGTAAGCCTTTTCCTTATCCTATTTAAAAATGATAACTTTCTGTCGAGATAACACAACAATGATATGTTGTGCATTTCTAGCGGTGCGACAACCTGCTAAAGAATTCAGAAATTTCGATAATAGGCAATTCCAAAATAATAAAATTTTGACGGAAATATATAAAGAAATAATTAGATAAAAACACACATAATTATATGGCAATGATGTTTGTGAACACCTATTTTCATAATGTTACTCTAGAATATAAATTCAGATTGTTGTTTTGGTCCTTTTTCCCCAGAATATACTCGTTCCTTTTTTCTAACCAGTAAGTTTTTTTTTGTGACATTAGATATCTAATATTCTGTCCAATTCTACCTTCAAATATTCTTATGTCAAAGTATCAAAATCGTCAATCCAGAAAACTACAAAAAAACCTAATGATCCAACGTATCTTTTCCATATCCTATTAAAAAATAAGAACTTTCTGCTGAGATAACACCAACAAAGAAATGTACGTTTCTAGCGGTGCGACAACCTGCCCTTAAAAAATGTTAATATTTGCACGAATTTACAAAATAATAAAATACCACAGATATATATGAGGTAGGAATTTAACATCCATCCATCATTATTCGCAACACGTCCATCAATTATGTCAGTCTGTCTGTAATCACCTATTTCCAGATTTGTATTTTATAAAATATTTTTTCTACAATTTACTGGTTACTGGTATTCCTAACAAGCGAGTTATTTTTCGAAGTTATTTTTCGAATTTCACCTTCAAAACTTCTAGAGTTCAAAGTATCGAAATCATCAATTAAGAAATCTTCAAAAGAAAAAAAACTATCAGTCTAACGTATCTTTTCCTTATCCTATTTAAGAACTCTGCGGAGATAACAACACCAACAAAGATAGGTTGTACATTTCTAGCGGTGCGACAACCTGCCAGAGAATTCAGAAGGGCTGATAAAAAGAGGAAATTCCAAAATAATAATATTATACCACAAAAACATAAGGCAAGAATTGGGTAACACATCCATCATTCTTATCTTGCAATGATGTTTGTAAGCAGATATTTAAATATCAGTACTTTATGAAATAAAATCCGGATATTGAAAAGAAATAACAACCACTATAAATTATTTTGTGATGTTTTGGGCATAAAATATTTTTGTCCAATTCCACCTTCAAAAGCTCTTAAGTAGGTCAAAGTATCAACATCGAACTACAAAAAAGAAACCCTTCTTATATCTTTTCCTTATCCTATTTAAGAATAAGAACTTTCTGCCGAGATAATAACACCGACAAAGATATGTTGTACATTTCTAGCGGTGCGACAACCTGCCAGAGAATTCAGAAGGGCTGATAGCAGAAGGAAAGCCCCGCATCGAGAAAAGTGCCACAACAATTAACCGGTGACTGACGTGGCCAATACTGTGTCTGACACCGCTTAGGAGATCGTTCATTTTTATCCCGTCCTTTCTCCGGTTTAGCTCCGGAAAAGAAAGATTTTTTCCCGGAGAAGAAGTTTATTGTGAAAAATTGTGATTTGCTTAATACCATCGCTTTTGGGGGAGGATGAAGGAAAGGGAATGATAGAGTCTGATGGGCAAAAGAAAAATGGTACAGCTTTTGCTGGTGAGGGATGGCCTAAAAAATAGAACTCGGTGCAAGCACAAGAAAACTCCTTTTATTAATGATTTCTGCTCACGAAACTCGTTTTGTGTCACGAATGGATTCAGGAGTGAAAATAAACTGAGTGAAATTGAGAAAAATGGGTCTGGTGGGGGGTGTTTTTTGAAGAAAATTTTGGAGGACAAGCTGTTGTCGTCGAGAATTAGCTGAGAAGTTGATGGGGATAGTTGTTGAGAGATTATGATGTTGGATGGATTTTTATATGGAAACAATCAATATGTGACGAGTCACAAGTTTTTTGTTTTTGGGGGAGTGTCAATGTTTAATTTTGACAATACTGTCAATATTGAACAGGTGTTACATAAATCGACGCCGATAAATTTGAAAAGTTATTGTTGGCGTTGGTATTTTGTTCAAAGTTTATAACAAATATGCCTGTCCCAATTCATAATATTTCTTTTGACCGTTTCTTAGCATTGTTTAATCCCATACAACATCCAAAACAATCTATTAAAGAGATTAAAAAGATTTAATAACTAATGGTTTGCAAAAATATTTTTAAAGAATGAGAATTCTTTTCATTCTTTGAAGCACCTATATTACGATGTCTCATTCGTTTTGCATTAAATCTACTAACAAAAACGCCATATCTCAACGAAACTAGCATTAAAATCTAATACTTCACTATTGCTATACAAACATAATATAAACAATAAAACCAAACCACACATACGCAGCTGACTGCACAATTGCCATTGAATGGTGTTAAATCCCTTGAGAAAACTTATAGAAGTTGTCATCTTCAGAAAAACAATTCGCGTTTAAAAATTAATGCATCGGTATTATCTGCTCTTCATAACAACGTATGCTGGTGCACTTTGTTTAAAAAAAATATTTGAGGTTCTTCAAAGTATTTTATTTCAAAAAGTATATTTCATTGTTATTTATCCTAATCAACCATTTCCAACCAAAACGTTTTAACATTAAATTTTCATCCAAGTAAAATAGCTCCATTATTATGTACTAGAAAATTGAATAGAATATTTCTAATCATCGATTTCTATTTATTTTGTTATTCCATGGTTTTCATTATGGTATGCACCAAAAAAATTTTCATTAGATTTACATCGAATTAATTTAGTGGTATCAAACAATAGCCATATCTAAACAAAATTCGCATTTTGTACTAAACTAATAAAATTCATTGTATGATTTTTAAACCAACAATAATATTAACAAAATACCATACACATAAGCAATTGACAATTCATGCCTTCCAATGGCGTATATCCCCATGCGAAAACCTCTAGATCTGTCCTCAGAACAATTCGCGTTTAGAAATTAATACATCGGCCTTATCTGCCCTTAATAACCGGCGCCAATATGTCGGCAGGACCCTTTCTCCATTAATGTATGATAATAATTCGATAATATTCACTCTGTCCATGCGTTAGAGAATTAGGAACGTTCGAATGTTCCGAACAGGAATTTGATGTTCCGGCAGGCGCTTATTGTGTGTGTGTGATTATTGCTTGTGCCATGGCAATAACCGAGTTTTGAGGTATTCCTGGCGCTGCGATGGGCGCGATTGTGTTTGTTGTTTAGGAGATACAAAGTTGGTGAAATGTGTTGGGTGACGTATGAGTTTTATGTGGGCGGATTGAGTCAAGTTTGGTTTCACACTACCAATACACGAGGCCTATGGATGATAGGGTACTTGACAGTATCTCTAAGATACCTTCCAATATAAATTAAATTATAGTTTGAACCCAAATATAACAAACGTATATATTTTTTTGCAAAATAAATCTTTAAATAATAAATAAAATTCATTTTCAAATGGCTTTTTTCTCATGGGTACGTCACGTGATCACAAACACGTCGATTTAGCTGACGTCACTAGTATGTATAAACAAACCGGTGTAATGTTTTTTTTTGTTTGTAATTAAACTGGTTTTAATCTAACTTACTACTAAAATAAGAATTATATAGATAATGGGTGGAGGTTTTACAGAAGCGGATACTTTAAATTTGCTTAAAGTAGATTCCAAAATGGTGTTTCAAAGTTTGTTTATAGTTACTACTGACATCATAGATACGTGACAGCCACAAAGCGTTTTCGGGAGTGATTTTTCGTCCTAATTTTAAAATTCATTTTTTCCCCTTTTTATGGGGTATTTGAAAAAAAGAAAAAAATACGGGTCTAATATTTTTGGTATAAGAATATTTTAAGCCAATAAAATTTTTTTTAGTCAAGTATCCTATTCAAACAGGGCGGATAATCTATTGTTTTTGAGGTAAAAGACAGTATTTGATGTAACTGTGTTGTCGCCATAGGGGTGGCCATTCTAATTTGGAAGAATTAGTTGCCGGATGGTTTATGGGGTATAAGACAACGTTTGACGTAGCTGTGACGTCACCGTAGGCTCGACCTTTCCAGTTGTCCATTGATGACGGGTCTCATGGTTCAGAACCTAAAGTCACACGGCCGTATATAATAATTTGATAATATTCACTCTGTCCACGCGTTAGAGAATTAGGAACGTTCGAATGTTCCGAACAGGTATTTGATGTTCCGGCAGGCGCTTATTGTGTTTGATGATTATTGCTTGTGCCATGGCCAATAATTGAGTTTTGAGGTATTCCTGGCGATGCGATGGATGGGCGCGATTGTAGTTGTTGTTGGGGGAGATACAAAGTTTTGAAAGGTTGGGTGAGTGACGTATGAGTTTTATATGGGCGAGTTTAGTCAGGTTTGGTTTTGTACAAATAGTTCTATAGTAGGGTAGAGGAACGACTCACACTGAGCTGCCATCGGCAGCCATGGCTCACTACGGAGCCCGAACAGAGTGGCAAAAGTGCTAGTCAATTTATAATTTTGATACTGAGAAAGGAAGTACACCCAGGGCAAAGGTGGGAATCGAACCTAAACCCGTTACAGCGAGCGGACTGCTAGCGTTATGGCCTGAGATCCAAACCACTCGGCCATCGGGCCCCACATGCCACCCTATATTGTCTCCGTGTTGGTCCATCTTGTTGTCGAAAGGTTCAGTCTCTACCCTACTATATAACTCTTTGGTTTTGTACTACAGGAACACGAGGCCTATGGACGATTCGAACAGGGCGGATCATCTATAGTTTGTGGAGTACTGGAAAATGTTTGACGTAGAGTTTGGTTTAGTTTTGTTTGAATCATCGTCGCACTAGAGCTGCACGAGAGCTGTTTGACGTAGATGTGACGACATCATAGGCTTGACCATTCCAATTTGGACGAATTTAGTTGCCGGATGGTTTTTTTTTGTGTAGTACAAGACAAAGTTTGACTTAGCTGGGATGTCACCGCAGGAGTTGTCTTTATAGTTGTCCATTGATAACGAGTCTCATGATTTAGAACCTTAAAAAAACAAGACCGGCACCTGAGCATACATAGCGACATCGTACTTGACTTCATAACTTAAGACCACGACATATTTCATGCGTACCTTAATTTATTGCCAGGGCTGTTATTTTTCTTCAACAATATCTGTTTGTAGCATAGCCAAGATAGTAATGAACTGCACAGTTTTAGTCCATGTCATGGCACTAAAACCCACTGAGCTTTCACGGCTCAGTCAAGTTTGGCCATAGTACAAAAATATATAGTTTAGTCAAAAATATCAAAGATTTTATATCTAACTAGGGGACACCCCCCCTGCTCGCTAACGCTCACCAACCCCCGGGGAACTGCTTGCGCAGTTCCCTTTGGATCCCTTCGCGATCCAGACTCGCTTCGCTCGCACACCGTACATTCAAATATTTTAGTATAGCCTTTAGTATCCTTTTTAAAATAAAATTCGGTTCATCTAAAGGAGCATATCCGGCAATTTTTCTCCAAATATGGTAATCCCACCAAATCAGTATCATGACAACACTTGGCGAAGAAAATTGAGCAGAATCGCAATAGATCGTATTTTAAGCGAAATTCACCAAATATTACAAGCAACCTTGCCATTTCTTAAACCCACAGCGTGTTTGCTTGCTTCCGATTTTCACTTCTTCTGGCGATTCTCCTGCGAAGATAATTGCGAAAATATTTCGCTGCTTGACTAAGATCCATTTGTAACTAAATTGGAAACCGTGTAGCCGTTAAAGCTTAGAAACTATGTTAAAAAACAATTTGAAATTTTCTTTTTCAACTATGAAATAACGTGAACAAATATATTGACGTATCTGGATTTTAGCAAACCACGTGAATTTCACCTGTTTTTTATTAATTTCAGTCGATCGAAATTATAATTTAAGTTTTCATACATTAAACTTATGCCTTATTGAAGCGTCCTTGCAAAAAAGGGCGCTTCAATAAGGCAAAAGTTTTCCCACCCTCTGCCTTTTTGCACAGCTAAAAGCCTCGTCAAAACAGCTATCAGAGCTCAAGCTCAGAAAGACCTATTCAATCGCACCTCCACCAAATCCTGGGGAAATGCCATCCCAAAGCTACGAAATGGTCCAAGACATAGAGCAGTTGCTGAATTTCGCCTGGCCACTGGGCACGATTGCCTAAGAAAGCATCTGTTTCGCATCAATGTTGCTAATTCGCCCATCTGCCCTCTGTGCAGTCTTGGAGAGGAGATGGACTCTGCCCACCTCCTGCGATGTTCTGCCCTACGGAAGAGTACCCTCTCAGAGCGCTACAGGGAGGCGAGAGACAAGATAAGTTGATGGACTTTGTTGCAGTGATTTCTTTCTTGTTCTGTTCGCATTGTTTGAATTACTGTAACTGTCCAATAACTGCCATTAGAAAAAAAAAAACATTAAACTTCGTAATTTTACGCCAAATCTGGTTACTCTGACAAATCGGTATTATGGCTACCTTTGGCGAAATTAGCAATTGCATTCCCAATTTTAAATGTTAATCCATTTAAATCTTAAATGCATAAATTTATTCTGAAGTGTTTTTATACCTATTTTTTATTAATTATATGCTTAACGATTTTAAATAATTATTTACTTTTTTTTAAAATCAATTCTTCGGCATTTTAACGTTCAACTTTTTGTATAAATCGTTGTTTTTTATTTAAAAAACTGTTTTACTGCCGTATCGAACAATGTTTTGCACATAATATTTATAGTTGTTTTTCATTTCTTCGCCTTATTGCAGAGATTCCCGAAATTTTCAATCCTTGTGTTATTTCGAAGTGCTTTTCTCAAAAAAATACATTCAATGTTTTTCTGTCGTATCTAACTATATGTTTTGTGCATAATATTTATAGTTATTTTTCCCTTTTTCAAGCCATTCCTGAAAATACACTTTTTTGTTGTTTTCAGTCGGCCATTTTGAAATTAGTAGTATTTTTGTTCATTTCGATTGTTGCCATTCAGAGATAGAAATATAAGAAAATTTGGGCCTCGTATAAGAGTATTATATATATAGATAGTTTTGGTAAAATAGAATCTTCCTAGTGCTACAAATTTAAAATTGTTGACGTGATTTATAAGTTTAAATTGCAGACAAGTGTCTATCTCTTAATTATACATTACTATTAAAATAAAAGTAAAATAAATTATAAAAAGTTCCAGCAATTATCCATTTCTATCGCACTTACCGATTCAAAAGGGAAATTGAATTCTTTATAAACTAATAAATATATCAAATGAAATAATGCATGCAAAATTTGGTTTATTCCCTGCTTACTATACGAGTTTATAAAAAAAAAGAGTATTCTTTTTCATAAACATACTTTGTTGAACGTAAAATAAATAAAAAATGGAACGTAAAATATGGAAATATAGCTTGAAACAACGCTATTTTATCATGCAAGAAAACTTCAAACATTTTAAGTTACTTATGCAAACAAAACATAGCACTTTTTAAAAAGTATCACAAATATTTACAAGATAGTATTTTAAATTTTTTCCTTAGCTGGTTAGATTCAGAATGTCCTTGTAAAGTGAAGGTTTAATAAAAAATTTTTAACAAAAATCACAATATTTTTTTTCAATAAAATGCAATACTTTAGTAGGAATGAATCATTCCTGTTCTTTTTCGGCAAGAGAAAATATCGATTTAGTATTTTTAAAATTTATTAAATGTGTTGGTTTTGTAAAAATATGTAATTTTTTTCTAAAAAATAATACGTTTCAAGATAAAACAAATATGAATAGAAGAAGCTTTTAAAGTATTTCAAATAGAATAACATTTACTCATTAAACCGTCTAAAGTGTATATATACGTTAAGTACATACGTAAAGTATATACGTTTCCTAACTTGATTTTAACTGCATTCTTTAGTATTAGATAAATAACGTATAAGACATGATAAATTAAAAAAAAATCAAAAATAATTTGTCCGTTTTGTTGCAATGTTTTTTTTTTAAATTTACTATTAAAAAATTACGAAAATTAACTAGTTATTTTGAGAAACTATCTTGCAAAAAAAGTTTTTAACAAGAAATCTTTATTTTCATTTTCTAGAGGAATTATCCAAAGCGTCATTTATTCTTTTAGTATTTTAGCAAAAAATAGCAGAATTAAAAAACAATTTTTCTATATTTTCAAACATTTATATCTACATACTATAGAAAAAAAGTAACAGCTAATTAATTATATTAAGCATACTATTAAGAACGAAACACAACTTTTCTCTAACATCTCCAACCATTCTCATGCTACGTAATCTTTCCGTCTGAATGGACATTTTCAAACTGAAATCTAATTTACAATCTCAGTCCTGCAATTCAACGCTAGAAAGGAGAAAAAAAAATCGCCGACTTTTTTGTGCGTCAAAAAATTTCGCGCGTCAACACTTTTTCGACGCCATTTTTTAAGGACATTAACATTGCCGGAGATGTGTTTAAAAACGCGTTTAGTTAGAAATGACTTTGTTTAAAAAGAAGATTTCCAACCAAAGAAAATGCGCCGGAAATTTTCCCTTTACGGTACATTTAGGAAACTCTTTTGAATAATAAAAAAATATGTTTTTTATTGGCATTTGTGTTTGCAAATATAATAAGGAAATGTTTAGATGTTTTTTTCTTATCTTGTTAGTGTTCTTATAAAGTACTTAACATAATTGCATTTCGTATGAATATATATTTTTTTGAGAGTTGAAGTGTCGGGATAGATTTATTTTCGAATAAATTACATTCCCTGAGTTTAGTTGAAACATAAACGAAAATATGTAACACAATGTAAATTTTTTGTGTAAGATATTTTAAGAAAAGTTTTAGTGACATTAATAAAAAATTCTTTTTCGTGAATTTTAAATTGAATGTAGGTGGTAAAGCTTTAATTATAAAATATAATCAATATCCAGGCTGAGAAGATCTGTATGTAGTTTTGTTAATGGTAATTACAAATTAAATTATTTTCAATACACATCTTTTGTATGAACCAATATTTTTTCCACAAAAGCATAAGTAATGGAAATTTTATATAGTCCAACAAAATATTTATTAATTTAAAATTGATTTTCCAACCAAATACGACAAGTTTCGGAAAAGCAAATTAAGAGAAAACAAATTAAAATCATCAAAAAATATAGAATCAAATCCCAATTACCTTATGCAGTTACTTTGGACCAACGCAAATGCATTAAACAAGTTTGAGCTCATTACGCCATAATTTGTGTGAAATCGAAAACATAATTTAAAACATAATTTCATAACAAGAAAATAAGCTTGCACTTAACAAAGTATCAAATATATCAATATTTAAACAGCCAATAAATATTTTCTAGCGTACAATTATGAACCATAAAAGCGTTTAAAGAAAAACAAACTTGTTGACACAATTCGAATTACCGCTCTAATTACATTTTCCAAAACCCTCTTACATTTATAAAATATTCCATAACATTTCACACCAGCAATCCACGAAGAAAAGAACATCGATTCTCCCATTTTCTAAACCTCAAATCCTACTCGACGAAAAACATAATTAACATGTTCTACCACCGAAAAGCTCATTTAGTGGAGTCCGCCATTTCCGAAACACCAATTCCAAATTCATTAATTCCCGCCATTCTTAAAAGCCCCGGGAAGACGACAAACGGAACTATTAAACAGTCGAGGTCCTTTTGTTCCAAAGAACATGTCCGAATACCTTTTGTTCGAAAGTTCTGCTTCTGTTGGAACTTGGAACAATGGCGAAAGAAAACCGTAATTGACTTTTCATGAAGATCTGCTGTAGTTACTTTGCCTGACCCCTCTATTCTTTGAGAAAAGTCTCAAAGTAATGCTGATTAAATTAACTAAGAGCTTCGATTGTAAAAGGGGAGACATGGTTCCTTCATTCCTTGGCATTTAATGTACAGTTAAGCCTGCGTGCAAATTAGTTTTTGGAACAAAGACCTTTTTCGGGGTTCGGAGTGCTAATCCATGCAACATCTTTTTGAGCGAGACAAGAAAGTAAATACCATTTATTCAGTGACATATTGTGTTAAATAAATCTTTTCAATTTCTTTTTGAATTAAAAATCAATTCGATTATTTATGTATGGATTTTATTGTAAAATTATTCAAGAATTGTTAACGGATTAAATGATTGAGTGCAATTTTTAAAACTAAGTTTCATTCTAAATTAGTACCTTCCTAAGTTACAAATATTCAGAGAAAAGCTCCAACTTTGCGCAGAAGATTTCAAGCACAAAACAACGTTTATTATTGTAGAAAAGAGTTTATAACATATATAAAACACGTAAATTTGTACTAAATAAACTATTTACAACAATCATCAATTTTTTTTATGAATCTTCTTATAAGTTACAGCTTTCAACTTAAACCTTTAAGGCAAAGAACAAAGACGAAAACACAATTAACAGCATCTATTTCATATTGTTTTTGAGCGTATTGACATCAATAATTTTTAAAGATGTATGTGTTACCTTAATTCCTAACATACTGTTCGTTGATGCTGAATACGAAGCTTACGCTGAAACTTCTAATTTAAAGTTGAAAAATTGAAACTTCTAATTTTTTAAATTCAATTCCACAGAAGTATTTCAATACACGGTCTTTCTTTTCTAAAATAATGAAAAGAAGAATCGTGGTGGGAATTTTCAAATGGACTTGACGACCCATTTTATAATTAGCGGTTGAAATATGGACTATATACTCTCCAACAAATTATGAATTCAATTGATACCGTACAAAGGGGTAACTTTGTCCCAAGCATAAAACTCTACTACACTGAATTTCTTTTTGACTATTATTTGATTCCTAAGTCAAGGCAAAGCTACAACTAATTGAAAAAAAAACAAGCACAATTTTAAATAATGATTTAATGAGAAATTAATAGCTTGAAAAGCTTGTACCAAATTACATCATTTGACGGTATAGTGTTTAATGTATACGGATTTTAAATTGATAATGTATAAAATATTTCCTTTGATAATTAATGACATTTTGTAGCAATTTTTTTTTAAAAAAGCAGTATTTTAGTAGACAGGATTAACTTTAACTTCATACATTCGCTTGTAACTATCTAGTACTTAACCTAAATAATACACTCTCTTTAAACTGCATGCAATTGTTATACCTAGAAAAATGAATATTTATAACACTTCGCGTAACTTCTGCATTTAGAAACGTCAAAAAAGAAAACTCTCTCGAAAACAAAAGAAAATTTATCATCAAAATCTAATTTTCGCCTTTCAAAACACCTACACTTTATTCTCCTAAGTGCAACATATATTTACCCTGCAAACCAAAAAGCTGCCATGAACCCTGAATTTCTACTTAGCACACTGCCTGTATTTCACTTAAAATGATAGCGAGGCGCTTTGGATACTTGCCAATTGTATCCTCAATCATACATCCTAAGTAATAGAGTTGAAAGTTTTATGTGGATTTACAATCACCAGGTGGTATTTGGCGAAATAGAAGTTCCACTTTTTTCCATTTAAATTTCAATCGATCTATGCAAAAAGGATCATGTCTATAGGAACATTTCCCGTCACGCTTTTTTAAAAAGTATTTTATTAGATGAAGAAGCGCGTGTGGAAATCTTCCTGCGTATGTGATCCTTTTTATCGATACAATTTATCCAATAACTTCGCCATTTTGGTGGAAGTGGCTCCAAACAAAGGATTTATTCTCGCACAAAAGCCGCCAGAAATTTGTTTCTATTCAAATTGGTATGGATTTGGGGGTTTCTTTTCTAAAACTTACCTTCTTCCTATCTTTATTTCAAAAAATTACATCCCAAGAAATATCCAACTTTTTAAAGTTTTCATTTAAATTCTTATAGATTTTTGCTGTTTTGCGCGCGGCGGATTTGCTTTTGAAATTACGTAGAGACGTGAACGAAATATAACGTGCTTGATCTTACCTGTTTTTTTAATCGACAATTGACAAAAATAAGGTACACTATTTCTAAAAAACTTATTTATTTAATAAATAAGTTTTTTTACTTCATGCGTTGAAACCTTAAATTGTTTTTCTCCTTTTAGTTTTTTAGACTATCAGAGCTATTGGCAACAAAGTTTTATCTTTAAGGCTGAGTCCTGACTACGACATCAAATGCAACAAATGCAACAAAACTTGGCGACTTGACAGAGTCAGCTATTGCATCGCTTGGCGCCCTTGGCGGTCGCCAAGTTTTGTTGCATTTGTGGCATTTGATGTCGTAGTCAGGACACAGCCTTAGAGCTATTTTGCCGGGCCTCGTAAATTTGAACTCCAGTTAAGTTACGAGTTCGAATTTTGAGCTGACATCCTACACAATCTCATAGCGACATCGTGCGTGGAATCAGGACTCTGTACAAAATATTTAACGTTTAATGCCTATATATACACGACGATACTTATTAGTGGCATTTCTTTTCGGCCAGCACGATCTGTTTAAAGGATGACTAAGACAAAGACAACACAGATAGGTATTCTCCGCTGCATGATGGTTTAACCCACCACTCCAAGTTAGCGCAAGTAAGGCTTAGTGCTAGTTTGAATTATCTAGTTATTAGTAAGTAATAGATAATTAATTACTATTAGTCTGCGTATTAGTTCTAGTTAATTCCACATTGTTTTTAGATAACTAACCTGCAGATATTACTTGCGATACTAAGGCTTCCAATTTATTAAATCATCTCCATTCGCGATACTAGACGGATCTTAACATATGAGGTATGGCTTTTACCGCGGTACGATGCAACTATCAAGCAAAACATGTTACGTAAATTTTATTTTTCTTGAAAATAACCATAACCGAAAATAACCAATCTCCAAATATACTGAAACCTAAAACCTCTCTAAAAAATTACCAAAAACTTCCTATACGTCCACTTCGTCGAGGTGAAGGGTTGACGCGCTTTTTTTCGCCGTTCGAAAATTCGATTCTTCTCTTGAAATCCATCCGAATGAAAATGGAGTCGGTCCGCAGAAAAAAAAATCGATTATTCGATATCCGAATTCTGTCCTCGCGGCGAATCGTTTTCGCTGCCATCAGCTTCTTTTCCATTCTATTCCGCACCTCACCGAAGGAAGACTTCTATTTTTACCCAAACAACATGAAAACGATAAGTCAAAGGACGATTTGAAAAACGTCATAAACCAAAGTGAACTAACTCACTTTTGACTTAGTACCCAAAATAAAGGCCACGAAGTCCTGATCTGGGTCAACAACAGTAAAATGTAATGCTAGGAAAGTTATAAGCAGTTAGGCAGTACAGAAACTTCACTTATCCGAAGCGTGAGTGATTATCCGAATTCAGGAAAAATAACACCCGCCCTACCTATTTCTGTTCGTCTCTTTTAGATGTCATGCTTAGGATTTTTTTGTGACCGTTCAAAAAAATTCCTAGGCGTGGCATCCAACAGAGACGAACAATAAAACTAAGGTGGTTATAAAAGTTTGTCTACTACTTTTATTTCATGTAATCAACTGTTATTTATAAAAATTATCTTGAATAAATAGTGCAGTAAACTTTCAATACTTATCAGTCTCCATGGTTTCTATAAGAAACGCACATTAAAACATAAGTTGAATTAAAAAAAACTCATACAAAAAGCTAAAACTCAAACTTCAAAATGGCACCTTACGTTTTGGTTGTGTTGGCCACCGAAACTAGAACTACATTATCTTACACCCTAACAATGCATTAAGTAATCAATTAAAATATACCATTTTTCCCATTAACTTCAATTATCCGAATGTGGCTAGGCCCCAATTGCTTCGGATAATAGGAGTTCTACTGTACTGAAGTTATCAAATACGGGACACATACACAGTTAAACTATACCAAAAGCCTTTCTTTCCAAAACAAAGTAATTTTCTTGACTTACGTCAATACGGTTGAAGATTATATCTATTCCATACTGCACTGGAATCTCTTGGTGGATTCATAAAAATATAGTTCAAAGGCAGGATTTGTCTTTACGCAGATGTAGATTCCATTTCGGTAATACGGTGAAAATGATATTTCAAATGAGTATTTGGTAACGATCAACGGTTTTATTGATATAAAGATTTTTCAATCACTCATAACTAAGTATTGGAGTGGTTTAATTT
Source organism: Oedothorax gibbosus (assembly GCA_019343175.1). Lineage (NCBI taxonomy): Eukaryota > Metazoa > Arthropoda > Arachnida > Araneae > Linyphiidae > Oedothorax > Oedothorax gibbosus. The sequence goes on along the minus strand of CM033277.1, from coordinate 11,774,386 downwards.
TTTTTGTTTTGATAAGATTTAAAATAGTTTTTGGTATTTTATTGTTTTCCGATAAATGACGAACTCAACGATATATTTTGCTTTGATTTAATCTTTAAAATGTATAGGAAATCTTTTAAAAACTTAAAAACTCTTTTTCGTTAAAACACTCAATTGAAAGTACCTAAATAAGTTTCTAATATTACACTAAGCACGCATTTAATTAGTTTAAAAGCATTTTTTAAATAAACAGTATTAGAAAAATTATTAATGTTGTAATATCTAAAACTTAAAGTTTTTAAGTAAATTAGGAAATTATATTTAAAAGTATTGTTTATATTTAAGTAAAGTATATATTTAAAAGTATTATATTTTTAAGTATTGCAAAGCACCGCAAAGAACTCATTTGAAATACCGCAGAGATTAAAACGACTCATTGTACATCAATACCAAAGCCTTCCAATGCTTGACATTTTTTGGACTAATCATCTGTATGGGTTGGATAACCCAATCGGCTGAAGTTTAAACTTGTTTTCACTTCAGGAGATTAAAATGTGAATTTTTAACTGGAAATGTAATTTGTTTAAAAAAATATATTTAAGCAGACCAATTTAAATGACTTCCCAATAATTGAAATTTTAGTAAATTATAAAATTTTGAATCTTATAAATGCAATGTTTGTTGCTGGAAATCCTAGTAGTCATGGCGGGTTTATACGGCTGTATTCTTCAGAGAGTTAAGCGCAGTGGAAGCGTGCTGGGCCCATAACCTATAAACTTTTCAGTTTATCATAACCTATAAAGTTCTCATAATCTATAAGGATAAAACCTACGAAGCATAACTTAAAATATACATTCTAAATGTCCTTACTAGCAGAGTCCTTGAGTATTAAATAACATTTACACAGAAAATGGAAAACCGAAAAACTTTATTCAAACGCCATTATTCTTTTTTTTTCTTTTACAAAACCATCTTTTCGTTAGCTGTTGCCACGCAGGACCATGTAAAACAAAATAAATACAACTTTAACATTATTCACATCCAGAATGCATGATCCTTCATACTAGATGAAAAACCGCGATTTTAATAAGCGAAATATATAATTCTAAGATTTTCATTTAACAACTGAGATGTATATCGAAAAATTGTGCATGTCATCAAATACATAATCAAAAGTCATATTGTAAAAGCTCATTATTTCTGTTCACCCTTTGCAACGTTGCCTAAAATAACAATACTAAACCTATACCTTTAAAACTATGTCCCATCGGTTCTGATTATTTCCGAAACATATTGAGGTTCTTTTATTATGGCAATTTTCTCTCCAAGCCATGTCATAAAACAGAGCTATTGACATGGGTGGGGCTAGCCTTTCCTCCGTACTTGTGGCAATTTTAAGATGCATCATCTGGTTCCAATCCCCCCGAAATCACGTGAAATGACGCTATTAGCTCCCCACGGGACGCAGCAGAAATCGTCCCAGTGTTTATCGTCAAGAAGTATTCCGTCTGAATTTATTAAATTTTTATGGCCGCGGAGTAATTTTACGACATTTGGAATAATTGCGAATGGGGAAATCATTAAGTTATGCGTGTCTGTATGAAAAGGAAAGAAAAGATGATATTTCAGAGGAAACCATTCGTCGGGAACTTTTTTTTGTTGAGTGATTCATGGTTGGACAAAGTATTAATAGGCAATTTTATTTTAAAAGGAGTGTAGAGTGGTGATATCTAAAACGATATGAAAAATAGTATACATTATCTGAACACAGATGTACAAATAATTTTTTGTCAAACTTATAGAAATTGGTTGATTACATTAATGTATCAATAGAGCTTAAAGGTCTATTAGCTATCGGCGTCGTAATTTAAAACCAGAATAAAGTGCCAAATTGATACCCGAGTAGGAAACCAACCCACATTTTCAGAAAGACATCGTACCTGGCGTCTGAACATTGAAGCATATTTAGCGTGCATTTCCTCTACACGGGATTATTCGTAAGACTTTTGGATGCATAGAACATGCAACTCATAGGTCGCCAGTTATTTTGACATGTCTTGGGACCGAACCAGGGACCTCTGGTATGCAATGTAAGCGTCTTACCAACTAGGCTAACCAGCATTCGATTACGTTTGGAAAATTAGAACTTGGATACAGAATAGCCAAACCAATTTTGCTCAAAGTCAAAAAATTATTAGTTACATCTTTGTATTACCATTACCTCTATGTGTTTGTATGTTTGGTTATGAGGGAGCGAGATTTTAGTTCTCTTTTCAGCATTATAATTTAATTTCAAGCCGAGGGATTTTTATGGGAATTTCGTTTGTTAAAATTGCTGTCGAATATAAACGTTCGACAAAATGAGAGACTAGGTTTTATTTTTAACGCTCACACTTAAATGTTTTGAGATATAGGCAGGTATAGAGGTAGGTTTGGATCGTAACTTGTATTTTTAGAGTTTGACTGACGCACGTAAAAATGCCTATGAAGATGATAAAAGGAAAAATTTAATAAATACATGAAACATAAAATAATGCAACTGCAAAAAAGTATGTATATGAATATATTTGGTTACTTCAAATTACCACAAATTGTTAATGCATGGTTTTCTGATTACCAATGCACCTTCTACCAATGCTTTTACCAACGCACTAAAAATTTTTAGTACTAAGTATTTTAAATAATTAAAAATAACTTTTCAAAAAGTAATGTTAATTTATAATAGTTTTTAATTTTTTTTAATAAATATATACATAACAAATTTAACTTAATATATTTTCATTATCTCTTAGTTTAATAAAGAATTGCAGTCACTAGTAAATGACCAATTTAATTTTAAAGCGGAAGAAATATCCAAGATTTTTTAAAAAAAGTTTCTTAGCATAATATCACTACCTTCTGTAAAAATCTACGAAGCAAATTATTAAAATATGTCCTTCGAGAGAACTGGATATCACTGTAAAAAGGCATTGTTCAGAAAATAAGTTCCAAAAGAACTAAAATAGCCGTTATCGTGTTTCTTTAATATTCACAGACATTCTTAGAGTCGAAGAAACAAATAAAGATTAAAAAAAGCGTCATATCTTTCAAACAAAAACGAATTTTTAAAATCGGTTTGATATAGAGTAAATATATATAAACAGCTAACAGTCAGGTAGACAGACGTTGTACGGACAAGTAGACAAAAGTACAAAAGATAGGTCCCTGATGTTATACATTTTAAACACTTTTTAAACATTTCTGTTATAATGAAAACTCAATGAGGGGTACAGACAGACGGACGGACGGGAATCTCCAAGTTGTTAATGCCTACTTTCCGTTATTTTTTTAAAGATAATATTTTAAATTAAAAAGGAAAGTCAGGTAAAAAGAGAGAGAATATATTTAAACATCTAATTGTAAATAATCAACAAATATGTGGACAAACTTTTGAGAAAAATAAGGATTTTCGAAATGTAATAGATTTTTTGAGCAACTCTTGTTGAATTTAAGCATTTACGCCATTCGAAATTAACGTAAGTTTCAAATTACCTGGTTTACTTTAGATTGCATCTCTTAGTGAATATGCATTAAGGAAAAACTCTAAATACCTTTACGAATAAAAGAAAACTTTTACGCATTAAAACATTTTCATTCACAGAAAAAAAGGGCTTTGAACAAATCTCCATCTAGAGTTTACATTTCCCAAATTATCCCTTAACGAAATCCTCAAAAAAAAAGATGTTTCTAGAAAGAAAAAAAAAGTCGAGAAACTCAAAAAGGCTAATAAACTATTTAGGCAAATATCCATACTTTTTACGCTAAATTACTTTAAAACATCAAAGAAGAAGAAAAAAAACGTTTTCGCTTGGACCAATGGGTTGGAAACAAAATGAATCCCTAAATTGTTCTTGTTGAAATAAAATTTACACCTTCAGGCATTAACAGCCAACGACCTAAACAAAATGGTTAGCTAATCTAATGGGAATATTTCTTATTATGTCATGCTCTCGATACTTCGATTTCATTGGTTGTTTTGTTTTCTTTGACAAAGTGTTGAAACAAGCCCATTGTAAAAAAGTCGCGGCTTAGAAGTTCAAGACGTATATCGCCAAATTACTAATTTGGTTAGAAAGGTCGCCATGTTTGGCATCTTTATCGCTGTCGTTTGAGTTAGTGTCTAAAAAAATAAGAACTAAAAAGACATATTATATGTTCCTTACTTATATGTTTAACACATAGGTTATATTGATGAACTTATTTGTTGTTTTAGAATATTTACTAGTTAAAGCATTGTAATAATTTAGAATCATAAAAATTTTCTGTGGTCTTAAACCGCATGACTTGGGATCAAATCATGTGACTAATTAATGGCAGACTTTATATTTCCCGTTGAGCCATTCATTCTTTTTATAGTCTCTGTTTATATCAGTGTAAATAATAGTAGGAAGAGCTCATTTAATTGTGCGATTTAACATGAGAAACCTTATATTAGAAGTTTAATTTTTCTAAAACTTCCACTTACTTGGAAACTGAGGTAATAAATTATGTTTATAGGAATTGTAAGTATTATTGTAATTAAAGGTGTCCTATTTTTTAAAAGTAAAATGTTATGCAAGGTTAATGAATTATGTGCATATGGAAATGGTAGGATATATCTAGTTGTATGGTTATTTAAGTGAGAATATATCTTATGTTTATTAAAATTGTAGCTATAAACATGAAAAAAATTTGCACCTAAGTTTATGTTGTAATTATATGGATTTTTAATACTTTATTCCAGGTTAATATTATAAATATCTATTTTTATTTTTACTGAAGTGTTAATCTGGATGTTTGTGATAAAAAATGCATTATAAGTTTCAATCAGTACACTATTGATTTGTTAAGTACCGATATTATGTAAGTTTAATTGTAAACATTACATATTCTTAGGCAATTTTAAAAATTCTACCTATTGATAAACAAAATCATCTAAAATCTAACTTAAAAAAACATTCATATTTCAGTTTATTCCACCAAATATTTAACACAAATTTCCAACAATATTTATCGGGAAACCATTCATCTTCTACTCATAAATTAAACATTCCTACCTAAGTATCTAATTTTGTAATACTTATAAAACATTCTTTCGTAATTAGTGGCCACATTACTTAAATATTCATAAAACCGAAGGAAAAAAACTCAATTAACTTATTCTTGTGGAACTGAACAACTACGAGGAAGATTAGCCGAAAAAAAAGAAGGTTTAACCTTTTCGAACATCAACGAAAAGTTTTAAGAAGCTGCTAAGTTTTTGCGGATTTTTCGCTTCGGAATTTGTATTAATGCGGTGGCAACACAGCCCAATTCCTTAGTCCTCGGAACTTTTATTTTTTTCCATGCAAAAAGTCACGAAGAACATAAAATGTTTTTTTTCTAACATTGCGTTTTGACAAAAAAAAAGTTTTTGCATTTTTTTTCTGGAATTTGTTTTTTAAGCCTTAGTCACGAATTTAGCAGGCGTTATTTACTCTTTCGCTGTTGTTATCGCAGCATTCTCGAAAAATAACTTTAAAATTATGGAAATTGTTCAAAGTCGATTAGGTTTAACTTCTGCTTGAGACTTTTATGGAAAAAAAAGTTTGATTTAATGCTTCAACTTTTTGATAGCATTTTCCACACTTTTCTTTAAACTACTATGCATGAACAAATTGTATTATAAAACATGTTTTCTTAAATGCAAAGTGAATTTCCCAACATATTTTACGTAACACGCTTTTCTTTTGTTTCGTGAATCGCTTTGTTGTTAGTGGAACAAAAAGAAAATGTCTTAGGATTAGATTAAACGAAAAGGTGAGCAAAAAATGGAAAACTACATAAATTTAAATAATGTTTCTCGTATATTTAAGGTTAATTTAAAAAACGCATCAACGCATCGAAAAGCTCATTAATTTGTTCGAAATACCTTGTTAATTGGAAAGTTCTTGTTAACTCTTTGGTATACGTAAATGCATTAATTTTTAGGCGAAATTTTAAAAACACAAATATATTTTTATTAGTAATGAATCGCTGTATATATACAAGTACATTAATAAAAATATTATAATAAATAAAGAGATATTTTTAAAATTCGTACTTTTAAGTATGATGAATTTGTAATTTAATTTTAGATAAAAATTTAAGATGGCAAATAATTTTGACTTTAAACTTCATAATTTTATGTGAAATAATAATAATTCCTAATATTTCTCATTCCAGCATGTAGGTCTTGTTTATATTAACAGCATACTTTTGTTGACAAAAACTAATAACTTCTTCACTATAAAAAAACCCTCTTACAATTTTATTAGTTCGTAAAATTTATTTTTCAAACAAACATGCATGCATTGTTTATTTTAACTCAGCAAAACATCCAAGTTGATTTAAAATCTCATAACTTCTTATGAATACTGTACGCCCATCACTTACATCAATTCATATCAATTCTAACAATCAATCAAACATACGAAACCCAACACACGCTACGCATTACAATCTCTCTATAAAGAAATAACTTTCCGAAAAACCTCAAAACGAGTGACTTCAGGCTGTTTACAAACTCGACTTCTATCGAATATGTACCATGAGGAAGATAAATATAAAAAATCCGTTTTTTGATGAGGTATACACAAGGGTGCATGGAAAGGGTAGTTGAGTGGAAAAAATCCTTGATTTGGCACCCTTCGCGCCTTTGGGGGGTACACGGGATTATGGATGTTATACAACGCTTCAGAGGTTGCCAGGGTTGGTGTCGCCAAAGTGGGTGGATGATTGGAATGGGTTTAGAAGTCAGAAAGTTTGACGGAAACTTTATATGTTTGGTAATGATTTAAAATAATTTTTATTTAAAATATTAAAATCAAGATATTCTGTGAATGTTTCCTTCCCGCGTTTTACTTATTATTAAAGACAATGTAGTTTATTGAAAAGTTCAAACGTAATTAATTGTGTGTAACGTATAAAAAGTTACAAAGGAGTAATATTTAAATCAAATTTACCCACGGCCAACTTCAATAACAAGGCCAGAGAAGCTCTCTCAAACATGAGTAGACGGAAATTTTGACGTCACTGTTCCCAGTGCCGAAGATCGAGAAACTAGTTCGGAAGCATTCGGAACCCTAAAATTGTGGTCAGCCGTGAACGAGTGGTTCCGAACAGGTTTCGAGACAGGTTGTCTTCATCTTCGGAACAACGTCACTCAGAACTATGACGTCAAAATTTCCGTCCCCGAGCTTGTTTAGGAAAGCTTCTTCGGCCTTAGTAGTCGAGTAGGCCGTGATTTACCCTAAACTTACGGATGTCTTTTTTGACAGCATACAAAACAACCCAGCTTATAATTGAAATACCAGAATACAATTCAAACTAAATTTAACCAATTGAATTTGTTTTAAGAAGAGTTAAAGATACCCAACTTGGATTAAAAGTATTATTCAGGGACGTTGTCACCCACCAATCGATTGCATAACGTATAATAATGGAAAAATTGCCCAATTTTTAAAGAAGTATTATGCTCTACTTAAACATTTAATAAAATTTACCACATCTGTCACAAACGTCTTTATATGCGGAAGATAACATCTTTAAAACAATCAACTTTTCGGCTTTGACCCTGCTTACGTCTAAAAAAAAACAATAACTGAATTTATGAAGACACGTTTTATATTTAGTTATATTTTATAGAGAGTTACAAAGGGACAAGTTATAAACCAAAGTCACCCTTAACGGCATAAATTAATCTCTAATACACTCTTAAAAAAAAAGAGTGAAATCCACTCCTATAGGGGAAGTGCATTTTCGGCACCGGAAAGGAGTGGAAATTAACTCAGACTGAGTTAAAACCGCTCGTTTGTTTTAAGAGTGTAGATCATCTACACTAAAATCGCCAAATTTCACCATTTTAGGACTCCATCGCCAAATGTTAACTCATTCTCTCCCCAAATAAAATCAACAAAACAGAAAACGACCACGTTCTATGTTTGTGTACAAACTCTTGAAAAAATGGAATTATGGGGATAGAGTACCGAAGACTGCTCTTAAATAATACATGAGATGTCACGCAAACTTCGCTGTATATTGAGTGTAATCGAATTGTAGTAAAATTATATCGAGTGTTTATATTTTGTGTTGGGTTTCATAGACTTATATGATTCTTATTTCCAATGTCTTATTTTATTATGTTGGGAATATTTTTTATTGAGTATATAATTAAAAAAAACCTAAATGCATTTGTTTATAAATATTTAATTTTTTTATTTGAATTGTAATTAGATTATAATCCCAACGTATTATAAATAATAAATAAGTAATCTTTGATTTTATGATACGTTATCATAAAATCAAAGTGTTGCTTTAGTTAAATTTATAGTTTAGCTATATATAGTTCTATTCATGAAAATTAATGGACCATAAAATACTTTACAAAGTGTATTTTTTGAGGTTAACTGAATTTTTTTAAAAGAAATATAATCATTCATGATCATTCTGCCAGATGTTGCATTAATTAAATTAAGAGTGTAGAAAATTTATTTGTAAACATTATTTCTGGAAAATCAATATATATATCTGTGTATATATTGTAGTAAAGTTAAATGCTAAAACATATTCAATGATTCATGAGTCAAATTTATCAATATAATTTATTTCGTAGTGGACTTAAGCGTCACGATTCGTGACAAATTTGTGTCGAGGTAAAAATAAATATTAAAATCGATTCTTAACTATAAAAAATAGATCAGGATACAAAAAAACCCTAAAAAATTAGTTCAAATATTTTTACACTACCATAAATCATTCTTCGGTGTATGTAACCAATGATTTATTAAGTCAGAACGAGAACCATTTACACCCACTACTGCAATCTGAAATATTTCTGAGCACCGCTCCGATTCTAATAAATGATTTTTATTAAGAAATATATCACTCAGAAAACTAACTTTTATTTAAAAAAGTTTATACAATCTTTCACAATGAGTTATAACCGGGCTATTTCCTGTGTTACGGTGGGAATTGATTATATCGCAACTGTAGGGACAGCTTCTGCTAAGGGTGACAAATTAAGGTTCATTCCGTGAGCGCGACAGTTAAAAGCAGCCGTTTTTCAACCCGACATTTATTTCCTAGTGTAGCAAAAAGAAATGGGACGGAATTACGGGGGGTGAGGGGTAATTTTCTATTGGGACGGTTCTTTGTGACTGTTGGACGTGTATTTGGTATTTTTAGTTTAGTTTTAATTACCGTCGCACTAGAGCTACACGAGGGCTATTGGCGACAGGCGTCGTATTTTAGAACCACAGTCGAGTGACGAACGACACCCGAGTAGGCACACTACGCAACCGTTATGGGCGACATCGTACGTATCTTTAGGACTTTGAAGGATATTTAACGTGCACTCCCTCCACACTGGGTATTATTCGTCGGACATTTTGGCTGCACGGGCCTTTTATAGGTCGGCAGTTATTTTGGTGATGCCCGGACCCTAACCTGGGACCTTCCGCATGCTAGGCGAATGCCTAGCCGACTGGGCTCCCCAGCCCCCATTTGGTATTTTTTATATTACATTTAAGTATTGTTTTAGATGGACAATTTGTAGATTTATGGCAGTGTTGCGTCTACATAGTAAACGTCACGGGGAATGAAAATTTGAGTTTTAGTTGTAAATGTTATGTTGCACGCATGCGTTCTGTAATATTCATTGTGGTACAAACAAATTTCCTGCAAAACAACCGAGTTTTACATTTAAGCTAAAAAAATAAAGAATCGTTGATGTTTTACTTTTAGAGTAATTATTTTTGTGCTTACTCTATAATGGTTTTAATATTTTATTCTATTTTTCTCACCCTTATCTGGTTTATTCAATGTAAAAAAAAATTACATTCCCTAAAGCACTGAAGTAAAGAGTGGGATTGGTCGGCTTTAAAACTCTCCCATCCCTCCCATCGCAATAAATTCTAAATCCATTTCTTTTCTATCTTCTTCGAAGTTAGTGGTAAAGAAAGCTTGAGATATTGTTGATGGCCTGGTATCTATTCTGGAGGTTTGTTTTACACACTTTTTGGAAACTTTTTCGAATCACAAGTAGTTTTTCTCATAAATAGGATAATGTTTGAGGCTTCAAACCATTGCTCTCTTCTGTATAACACAACGATCGTTTGGTTACAAAAAAGTTTTCTTTTGCTTCATGAAAACAGTCTTGAGGGGGGGGGGGGGAGCGTTTTACAGAGTTGATTTTAAGGATGTTGTTCCAAAATTCACATCATCCAAAGTATAACGAGATGGAGCCCATATCATAGTTTAGTTTGAATTATCGTCGCACTAGAGCTACACGAGGGCTATTGGCGACGGGCGTCGTATTTTAGAACCACAGTTAAGTGACGAGCCGACATCCGAGTAGGCATCCAACGTAACCGTTAAGGGCGACATCGTACGCAGCGTTAGGACTTTGAAGGATACTTAACGTGCACTTCCGCCACACGGGGTATTATTCGTCGGACATTTTTGGCTGCACGAGCCTTTTATAGGTCGGCAGTTATTTTGGTGATGCCCGGACCCTAACCTGGGACCTTCCGCATGCTAGGTGAATACCTAACCGACTGGGCTCCCCAACCTATATCTTAGTTAAGCTTTGGAGAATGTGAGTTTTACAACTAAACTCTTCATTCACAATATATACCGATTTATATGACCAATTTTCAGATTTTAACAGCATTGAAAAACTCTAAACGTTGGTGTTAATTAAATACATTTTTTAAATTTAAAATCTTAAAGATACAAATAAATATTTTTACTATATATTTGAAAGAGCAATGTATTCAACTCGATAAATTGACAATTAAACCCAATAAAATCCGAAAACAAATGAACCAACGCATCCTTTAAATTGAAACCCATTAAAGTTCTCATTTTCCAATCCCAACTTCCAAACAAAAGCCAAAATCTCATTCCCCGTACATCCCCCATCATCAACAAAACTTCCACCCATTGTATTGGCGATCGCCAATGGCCACCCCTGTTCCACATAATCGCATCATTCTGCCCCCCCCATCCCATCACTGTAACCGAATGAAATAAATGGTAGAAAGGAACAGAAGCGTAACACAAGGGGGTTTGTAGGTAGACACGCAAAAGCAGATCTAGTCTGTACCCTGTGCTACACACTTCTAATCAAATTGCCTCCTCCGATTCATTTGTCACTAGTTGGGTTGGGTGCGGAGGCTGCCGCTGAGGAAAAGTAACGCCAAAGTCGCCAATTTTTGTGTTTTTGGTTGACTTAATGTCGCACTAGAGTTATTTAGAGGAGTTTAATTTTTATTTAGGCTAGTACAACGAAGATAAACGAACTGCTACACGGACAAAGTAAAAACGATCAGCTACAGTCCCTGGACAAATTATTAGACGCACTGCAAGATTTCATGTAATATATAAATTACCGGGTGATATTGTACCGTTTTATTATTTTAAATTGATTTGTTTTTTATTTTTATATTATCCAATCAATTATCGATTTATTTGACATAAATAATACAGCATTAATTTAGAAAAGCATAAGTTTATTAAGTTTTAAAGAAAAGTGAAATTAATGTTAGTAAAAGTCAATAACTGCCATTATTGCATAAAAACTCTTAAGAATACATAAAATTACCAAAAAACAGTGCGTCTAATAATTTGTCCAGGGACTGTAGTTACTATTTTTTTTAATGTTTTACTAATAAACGTGATCACTATAGTTAGATCTTACTAATGTTATTTATTCAGAATTCTTTTTATTTTAGTGATCTTTAAAAGTACTGTGCAAAAAAAAGGGCATGTAATAAAGTATCTAGATATTCGAGAAAGTTTCTCTTGCAGCGTATATTTCAATTAGTTTTGATTATATTCGTATATTTCAGCTTTTAATAAGTTGTATACATGATCGGGTAGAAATTTAGGGTTTCTAAAGCAATCAAAAATGTGAAATTTTTTGAAAATTTCAATTAAAAAAAATTCTCAATAATTTCCTCTTCAAAACAAAGGATATTGCCTATTTCATCAAGTATTAAGTTATCAAAGCAAAGTTGTCAGTTAAATGCAGACAACCACGATGTTGGTTGGTAGACATTTTCAGGCTTGTGTGCTTGGTCACAAAGACCCGCTTATAAACCTTCGTCAAGAAGGACGGACACGACATACACACACACATACATACAAGACAGGGGAGGGAAATAGTCTCCAGGGACCTGTACCCATGGTAAACTGCATAATGACCGCCCACAAGACTTTCGGACCCAACAGATTTAACGAGCACGTACTCCGCATATACCTGGTGGGTTTTCAGAGGTGTCGAGACTCGATCGCGGGACCTTCCGATCCCGTGACCGAGATCCTAACCACTAGGCTCCCCACGGCCCAAACAAGATGTTATATCAAGAGACTAGTTGCAAAACTCACGTTCTCCAAAGTATATCTAAGGCATAGGGCCTGTCTCGTTCACTGGCAGCCATTGATGACCAAAATTTCAATCGAACGAAGTCGCCATTGATCCCATGTTTTAGCTAAACTAAGAGTAATGCAAGTTTTTCAACTACACCCCTCATACAAGCGCGCCAAAACGGCGCTACCCCCACCACCATGGCAAAACAAATCCAACAATAGTGAGAGGGGGGGAAGACAGAAGGGTGGTGCAATTAGCAGTACTCCCCCCCTAGTTGTAGATATGAGTGTGAATGTGACGTAGAGAGGATATTGCAATGTGGGTGATGACGGATCTGCTATTAATAAGTGCGTGATTATTAACATGTCCGCTAGAGCGTTTCGCTTGTTGTTTCTTACGGAGTGACAGCCTAATCTGGGCATGCGGGTGATCTCATTGCTTTGTTGTAGAGATCTGTTTTATGGTGTGTTTTAATGTCAGTTTGTTGGATGGTATACGAGATAAGTTTGAGGAGGGATTTTAGCTCGTTATATAGGGGTTGCAGGGGATTGCGATTTATTTTTGTTGTACTTATTGAATTAATGTTTTTCGATATTTTAAAAATCTATTAAGCAATTCACCCATTAAAGACTATTAGTAAAAAAAACCTACAACTCTAAAATGAGCTTGCTGCTTAAGTTTATCTAAATAAACAAAATATATGACACATGAAGACAATATGTATTGAAAAATAGATATAAAACAAATTAAGTTACATGAAAAACAAATGAAAAAACTATGAGATAGTTTTATTAAGAAATGTAGATGTAAATAATGGTATTCACAAATTTGCCAAAGAGTTAAAGTTTTAAAAATCAATATTTGACTGATAAAATTGTTTTTATAAAACTAAACCAATGGAAAGGTAACCGATAAAGGATTAATAATTTCTTGCCTGTTTCAGGTCGAAGGCATTAATGGAGTGCATTATAGCAGATATTTCTGTAAGTTGGTCGGACGTAGGAGAATAATTTTTTTTTAGTTCCTAGCTCGATTGGTCTTCCTTAGTTTTCACTCAATAGCATCTTTACATTTAGGAGCTTATTTCTTAATGGAACTTTTATTGTTTTAGTCTGACGAAAATTAGATGAACAACATTTTTATTCATTTGATGAAATTTCAGATTTAATATTTTATTTAATACCAGAATAAGGGAAACGCATTTATACAACACCTCGACAATATATACAGTCCTTGGACAAATTATTAGACGCACTGCAAGATTGCATGTATCAATCAATTATGAACAAAATTCCTTTAGAAGGACATTAGTGTTCCTAAATTTAAGCTATTGAATAGAAAATACTATCTCCTATACTTAATACATATATCGACATCTTTTTTAATGATATGGCATTCTTTGGTATGTTTTCATCATTACTAAAAAAAATACAGTGCGTCTAATAATTTGTCCAGGGACTGTAATTTCACTCAGTACATATACTCTAATGCACGGAACTATCACAAAAAATACCATACCATCAATATTATGAATTCATCCGCCCCGTCGCATCCTTAGGCGATGCATCCCTATGCCTATAAATTTTTGATATTAATATCTAGGCATAATCCGTATTATCAAAACAAGTCGGCATTCCCTAGAAACTCGGCTATTTTCATCTGATAAAACATCCACGTGAATCTTTCTTCAAGAAAGGAATCCATGCATTAGTTCTTTAGATCCGATCCCCGAGGATCCGTATTTTTTGCAACATATTTCCATACTAGGATGATTCCATTTTGTTTTATTCCTGTGCTATTTCGTGTCTAGTGCCGCGCACTAGTGGGACGTACTGTTTCTTTTTCACCAGTTTTCAAAAATGACGTGAATATTATGTTGAAGGATGTCGGAAAGTTTGAAGGGATGCGATTGAATGGCGCATGGTGGAAAAGATGTCATTTTTGTTGTTGTAAAAATTGAGTCTTGATGTTACTTTTAAAGTTCAGTAAGATCTACAAAATTTGGGTGAATCGAACTCCTAGTATTTTTAGCACTAAGATTTCACGTCTATTTTTTTAAAGTTTATCACATCGTGTATACAGTCGATATTGCTTCAAATTTACTGTATAATCCCAAATTGTAAAAAAACCTAATATTATATTTTTTCGAAACCTCTTTAATTTTAAAATAGCGGGTTTCAATGACAATTTAAAACAGGGAGTTACGTGATACTATCCTAATGACATAGTATAGTGTCTCTATCTGTAAAAAAATCTGCGGCACTATCTTTGAAAGTGTGGAAGTTAGGTAAACTTGAGTGTGTAATAGTCGCTAGGCACTAAACATGCATCACGATCAACTGGAAGAAATGATTATCTCTTTTTGGTGATTTTGGAAGAAACTATAATTATATAAATAAATTTTTAACCCGATATTCATATTTTCGAAAGATCCATAAAGGTAATCTATTTAAATTAAAATTAAAAATAGTCTGTTATTCCCATTTGGAGAAAAATAATATTGAACGAAAACTCATTGAACGAGCAACGCTCGTTAGCTTTTCTAATGGCTGGACCTATCTACAACGGTCCAGTAAATTGCCCCTAAATTCTTAAAGATTAATTACTAAACTTAAACTGTTTCAATGACATTTAATAAAAAGCTTGCACTCAACTTCGTATAGATGAATTCTGCTAACATGTCTTATTTTAAAGATATTTATACAACTTGGCCTTGAAATTAAGGATTATTTTCCATAAAACCCAACTTTAACAAACAATACAGCAATACAAATAAATAGTTTCATGCAAATAACTTAAACATATTCCACCAATGCCTTCAAGCCTCAGAGAGTGAAATATCTGGATCTTGTTTTCTGTGTCTTCCCATGGCATGCACACGCTGGCTTCTTATCACAGATGGGGTGTTTTATACGCCCGAGGATTCAAAAAGAATGCAGAATATAGAACAGTTCGAATTGTCAGATTCTCCCCCCCCCCTTTTTTTTTAAAAAAATATTATTTGTCGTGGATTCTTCAAGTTTCGTGCTAGTTGCTTTCTGATGACTCGTATGCAAAACTGTCTCTTGACCTATTTTGTAATATATGTTCGGGATACGAGAACAACCGAATATAAATATTTGTGTTTGTGAAACTTGTATTGGGATATTTTTCGTTTAAAAAAAACGTATGGAATGGTTCACTCGTTTTGTATATTACAATTATTATTTTGATATGTATTCATAAAACAATTTTTAAGTAAGAAAGTTAAATGTGGGATGCTTTTTTAATTGAATCCCTAAACAATAAAGACGTAAAAAAGTGCTACTAGAAATAATTTTTGTAGTCAGTAAATATTTTTAAGCTATAGAACTTTACCGTCTTGTCAGTATTTATATAATACAATTTTAACTAGGTAATATTATTGCATGATAACTTTTAAAACATAACACTAAAAAAACAGTTATCAATTATTTTCATTATGTTGTCGAGCCGATATCTGAGTAGGCACCTATCGCAACTTTTATGGGGGAAATCTTTCGCAGCGTCGGGACTTTATAGCATATTTAACACTTCCTTTATAAGGGATATTTATTCGTCAAGCTTTTTGCCTGCACATAGTGCTTATAGTTCACCAGTTATTTTGGAAATGTCCGTGCTCGAAGCCGAGGTGTTTATGGGTCGGCAGTTAGTTTGACAATATCGGACCCAAATCTGGGACATTTAGTATGCGAGACAAGTGCCTTACTGACTGAGCTACCCTACATTTATATAATTAAAATTGGCACGATAACGTTTCAAACTATTAAATAAATATTATATGAATTAAAACTATACAATATGTTTTGAAACTGTACTACTTTAATTTAAAAATTACTATATTTAGTTTTTGATAAAACAGTCTCTTCTGAAGCAAAACTAACTCAATTAATCCACACTTCTATCACCCTTCAGCGTACACCCATTCATTCCACTGGTCATCCCTCAATCACTCCATCCACAACTCAAAATCCCCCAAGAGAGACGAATCCCAGAGCCCAAAAAGATAAGGCAGACGAAATTCACGGTCCAAGAACATTGTCTTATCGTGAGAGGAATTAATTTAATACTCGCTGAATAAATTCGCACATATCTTCCTTGCGATTACCCCAGGAGATACTCTCTCTCTCCATCCCTCGGAGCGGGAGGCGCAGGAGCAGATCCGGATGGTGATGCTTAATAAAATGATATCGGTGATGGATGTGGAGGGAGAGGATAATTAGAATTTTCAGCAACGAATTGAGTTTGAGTTGGCGGGAATAATTTGTGATAAAATGTTGCAATGTGGTGAATTTATAATGAAATTGCATAAGAAGCGACGGCGGAAGAAATTTAGGTTGAAACTAAGAAGTTTTGATGGTAGTTGGAGATGTAGGTCTTAAGGCACAAGACTGCTACTTTGCGGGTTGGAACTGAGGTTAAGTTCTGGAAAATATATCCAGATAAAACTTAATGCGCGCAAAGGTCACCGAATTTTATGTGACCTAAAATAGGTATTTCTCCACACAATAAAATTGAGTTGCGTGGTTTATAAAAAATGAGAGGGGAGGGGAGAGAAGTTATATTACTGATGGATGAGAAGTAAATATACAAGTATTATTTTAACCATCAAAAAGATACAGACGAATGAACCCATCACCTGACTCATGTTTTCTAGCAACACAGATTTTTTAAATTAATATCTTAAAATGTAAAGTATAGAGGAGTCATTTATACTAATCCTCTGCAGAATTGTTTTTAACATAAAATTTAAATTCTGATAAATTAAATTTTTTATCTCATGCATTGAAAACAAGTTTTTACTTCAGCCTATTTGCTTGCCCATCAAAAGGTTTAACCGAGTCAAGGATAAGAATGATTAACTTCTAGTTCGGGTCAGTTTTGAAGCAGCAAAATTTAAATTTTAAAGCAGAAATGATAGAAAATGTAACTGATAACCTAACTTATAAATAATATATAGTTATATAATATGGTTTCATAGCAAGCGGGCACAGGATACCAATTTTGGCTCGCTCTGGCGCCAGAAGAATTCTCATCCATGCATCTATACACTCACGTGGAAAAATATACTGAGTAAACGTCTAAAATTCGAAATCATGTCAAGAAATAAAGTATTATTGTTCAAATAGCAAATATTGACCCATAACGTAACCCCAAACAAATATACAAACCTAAAATATATTTTTCACAATATTTTATTTAAAAAAACGACAAATAGACCATTCCATCACCTACAAAATTTTATTGGTAGAGCCTACGAATTTAATCTCTTTTTTTAGAGAATATTTGTCATCTAGCCCCGAAATTCCTCAAACCTTTTTCTAAAGGTATTTATTGAAAAAGGTCTATGATAAATGGTATATGGACTCTTTCTTTAAAAACGTTTTGACGTAGAGGTATTCTGTCCATAACGTCGCCCAGGGCCACTGTCGCTTTTTAGTCATCCTTGAATGGCAACGGTGTGGGTGCGGGGTGAAAGTAAAAGTAGTTTTGTTCGGATTTCATCGTCTATCAAGAGTATATGAATTTTGAATGTTTGGGGGGTTTGATAACGGAAATGACAGTTTTTTAAGTATGGAGGAATGGCATGAAATATTTCTTATTTAGGCCTCTGAAAGCTTTATTTATTTTGGAATTGATGAAATGTACCTTCAATTTAGGCTAGTTAAATGGAATAATTTTAAAAATTGCTAATGATACATTTAGAAGATTTTTTTATAGGGGTTAGTAAGTAAAAAAGTAAACTGAGTTTTGAAACACGTTTAAGCAATATTTTGTTTATTAAATTCTATAAGTATATTTCTACTTTAGTACGTTAATTAAAATAAGATCAATAAGCATATAATTTGAAGTTTATAACACGTGTGCGTACTAAAATTAAGTTTTAGAATGGGGTTGTATCACGTTGCGAATGGTAACTGCCCCAGCGGTCTTGTTTTCATTTTTGGTCTGGAATTTTGTTTTGGTATTCGAAAATGAGTTTTCCCAGAATATTTTACTTATTAAAGTTTTAAAATTGCAACTTCTTGCAGTGCTGTTGATCGTTCAAATTATTTGTTAAAGAAAACTTGCATAGAAAGAAAAGTTTCTTTTAATCTATGACCGTCATTTTGTGAGTGAAACCGAAACAAGAAAATAAGATCGTTTCATCATTTTAAACGTTCCCATTTCAAAATAAATGTATTGCTCAGTATATTTCAAATTAAATATAAAAAGCAATTTAAAAAATCGCACGAAAGTATTTTATTTATAACCTCCACATACTAGTATAAAAACAATTATTCCAGTATGTTTCCAACTTAAGAATTAAATATTTTCGACTTGTTTTCTTAAATTTAATAGCTGAAAATTGCGTACGTTTATGTAATAAATATCTATTTCGAAGAACACAACTCCATACTCTTCACGAACATTAGAACAAAACATTCATCGATTCCATCCAAAATCCAAGGAATTCCTCCCTCACTAGCGCTATTTTTTCATGTCATTCCATCAGAGGAAATAGAATATCTAGAAAAACAGACTTTTCCATTTCCCTTTCATAGACAGATAAAAAGATACGCTGTTGCATCCTCGTCTGTAAGGCAATAATAAACAAGGTGAGACCCTCACTTCGTTTACGGGCAAATAAACATTGCGTCTTACATATCGCCGGGTTGCATACACTTGATTATTTTGCTTCCTGGATTATTATTATTATTATTATGAGTGGGGTTGTTGTGTTTGTGAGGGTTAGGGGCTTATATTAAGAGAACATGCATTTTCCATGTTATTTTCTAAGGTTAACATATTTTTTGCGTTGAACATAGTAGATTTGTAACAGAGAATGTTACTTAGAACTGCTTCCACACAAAATTCATGCCTTTGA
The DNA here is from genome assembly GCA_019343175.1 of Oedothorax gibbosus. Lineage (NCBI taxonomy): Eukaryota > Metazoa > Arthropoda > Arachnida > Araneae > Linyphiidae > Oedothorax > Oedothorax gibbosus. The sequence goes on along the minus strand of CM033277.1, from coordinate 11,755,112 downwards.
AAAAAGTGCCCAACTCATCATATATTCTTAACCTAAAAGTTAGTAAACTTTTATGTAAATGTCAAAATTAAAGAAATGATTTTCATTGTAAATTTAATAATTACTTATTTTCTAAATTTCAAAGAAAGCGATTTTATCCGATTTGTATATTTCGAAGAATGAACATACAATATTGCTCGGTTTTGAAAAGAAGTAAAACACTTTATATCCAAGCTTCTCTGGACCATTTGTTTTTTTCTATGTGGATCTGCAGAAAATTAACCTCCTTGTAACCCCTGGGATAGTTCGAGAGTTCGAGACTTTGTGGGTAAACGGCCTTTTGGACTTGATCGAGGCCAAATGGAATAAGACACAACAACACTTTAATATTAATATACAACTCTAAAACTATTACCTTCAAAAAAATAACCGAACGAATTGAGTTTTAAATGCCAATTAAATAATAAAAAGACAATGAAAATTTTTTCATTTACAATAGATTTAGCGATATCATCAACGTTTAGATTTTGGTGCTTATAAAATGTTGCATTAAAAATTTATGTGTAAAGCAATATATTACTATAAATTTATGCAGCACATATATTACAGGTTATTAAGGAGTTACGAACGCATAACAAGCCATTAAATTTATATGAAATTACGAAACAACTATTGAGAACTGAAAACAGCGTATTACAGAACTTATGTCATCCAATTATATGATATTTTGAAACAATTAGGAACTGAAAACAGCGTATTACAGAACGTATGTCATCCAATTAAAATTGTTTCGTTTAATAAAAAAAAGATTTCTTAACTGTTTCTTCATTTCCGCAGATTTATTAATGAATGTTTTTCATCCAATTAATAGTTCATTTTTAACACAATCTGGAAAATCCGTTTAAAATTGGGTTTCATTTTAAGAATTCCACATCTCTCCTTTCATTTTTACATCATCTTTGAATATCTGCATCAAAAGAAATCTCAGAAAGGATATTATAAAACCTTTAATTAAGAACATTTTTTAGCATATGTATTCATAGAAAATTTTGCCTGGCTATCAATAGTATAAGATAATTCCAGACAAATGAAGACTTAATTGATGAGATTTAGTTTGAAGTTCAAAGTGTAAGTGTTTCATGTTAGTTGATGAAAATAGTGACTTTAGCTTTTCTAAAACTTAATTCTAGTCATTTAAACATTTGTATTCAAAAACATGCCAACGTTCCTTAATTTAGCAATACATTTGAAGGCTTTCAGAAATTTACGCTTTGATTGCATCTTTGGAAACTTGTCTTAGAAATATCTGAATGGGGAAGTTTAACGAAGATTTGTTGATTAGTGCGACAAAACTGAAGCATTTGGAATTTGGTATGAAAATATAATGAAAGTTTTTAATTGGAGTTACATTTTAATGACTCGAGTCGCATTAAACTGGTTTGAATTTGTATAAATGCGGCATAGTTAAGACAGTTTTTTCTATGATTTCATAAAAATAAAAAAATCGTTAAAAAATCCACAATTTTTATGTTTTATTTATGATGCGTACATGAAGTAATTAAGATATAAAAGGAACACTAACACGTTTACTTAAATTTTTGTAAATTTCTAAAATTAACTCGCATATAATCTAAAAAAATGGATTATTATTTTGAAAAAGGAAGTAATGAAAAAAAACTTAGTGATTTACTATGAAATGAAATATAAAGTTGCCGACACATTAAAAAATACTGACATTAATACGCCTAATTTAATCAATTTAATAAGTTTTTTGATTTTACAAGTTAAATATTACATGTTTAACGATTTGGCACATACTTTATGTAACTAAACAAATAAGAAAAAATCAAAATAGAATAGACAATATATGTTCGCAACTCCACTTAAACATCAACAAAAGTGAATTAAATTATCTTTCTGCAACATTTTAACACACACCCATTATTTACTAAAGAAAAGCCTTTAAAAAAACCACATCACATCAATCAATATAATCGCAAGTATCAGTCCATAAAAATTTCCTCCAAGTGCTCCTTACATAACACATAAACAACTGAAGAGCTTAGTGGAAGAACGTGCTAAGTGACAAAAATGTGAAAACGAGAAAGTGAGTTTAAAACTTTTCGTTTGCATTTAGATACGTTAAAAACAGCACTTACAAAAGCAAAAATATATACTTAACTAAAAGTTTATGAAAATGGGGGGACATTTCATCTTTAAAGGGGAGAACCAGCATGTTCATTGACATAAAAATCTCATTTTTTTTCAAAAATGTTACTTAGCACGTTCTGCCACTAAACTCTTCAACTATAAGCTGCAGATAAAATAAACAGAGAAGAAAAGAATCTCTCTAGAAGCCAGTCAAGAGCTTCCAACTGCGAAACGATAACCCGGGAATAAAAGCACATTTATTCCAGAAAATATTCCAGAAGCCTGGTTTTTTAAGGCCAACTATTTCCCGGTTTTAATACCGGAGTTGCCTATTATCTGAGGTGATTTAAGAAAGTAACACTGATGGGGGCTTTTTCCTAGCCCCGTGTGTAGTTTCCTTCAACACTTTTTCGTAAATAGAACGATAAAATTCGATGGCAACATTCCCTGCAACCGTACTCAAATCTCAATTCGACGTTGATGCCTTGAAGTTTTAGATATGATTCGACTGTGGGAAACAATAGGATTGAAAACTAAATGTATCTGTGCTTTGTAACGTTATACAGTTAAATAAGTTAAATTATATTGGAAACTCATTAAATAGATTCAATGAATTTTAGAAGATTACGCAATTTTACACTTGGTCAATCAAATTTAAGTGAAATTAATAGGTATTGAATCTTACGTGGACATCTGACCACCGATTTCAATTGCTTGTTATGTCCTTAAGAGGGATTGTCAGTCCCATAGAGCTAATGCATTAGTTTTCTAATCATAACTTCCTCATAAGTATTGCTTTGCCATGTTAGCCCTTTTGTCCCAGGTTTGAGAATGAACATAACATCGAAATGAAATAAATTTTGAAACGAAACTGTTATCTAGTTATTAAATTATATATTTTTTAGTTTTAAAATGCCACAAATTACAGCAGATGGCGACACTATTTTAAAACTTTATCAATTAATAATTAAATAACCGGATGTTATTTTCTTTTCAATTTTGTTTTAAATTGATGTTATGATGATTCCCATACCTGGTGAAAATGGGATAACATGGCAAAGCAATTCTTTTGCAAAAATTATGATTTAAAAACTAATGCATTAGCTCTATGGGACTGACAGTCCCTCTTAAGGGTTTTCGAAGAACGTTTCAGAGTTAGCAAATTAGGTCCGACGTGACTGGTCAAAATCGTCAATCTTTCACTTCAATTGTTCTATTATAGTTAATTACAGCTAGCTCGGAAAACTCGTCTCCAACAAGACATTGCATTTTTAAACTTAGTTTACACTAGTAAAAAAAGAAAACCTCATTCAAGTAGGTAATCATTTAAATTAGAAGTCATCAAAACAATTCTAAATGACGCAGAACTGAACATAAGATTGAAAATGAGCGTTTAAAGTACTATTAAAGCCAAACATTGAATTAGGAGTTGGAGAGCTCAGTCGGTAAGGCGCTTTCCTTGCACGCGAAAAGTCTTACGTTCTGCCCGGGGCAATGCCAAAATAGCTGCCGATCTGTAAAACAGTCCGTGGAGCCGAAAGTCCGACGAATACCCTGTCCCGACACTTCAGAAGATGTCGCTCCTAAAACTGGCTTTAGGTGTCTACTGTCTACCCACCCCACATGTCATTCGTCACCCTATTGCAGTTTAAATGACGACGCGCAGTAGCTCTAGAGCGACGATAGTTGAACTGAACTCCAGACATATAGAATTTCCATCGAAACCTAAAGTAGTATCGGAATTTAAACGTTCTTCGAAAAGAGGTCCCCACTCACTTTATTCGTCCTGGATAAACGAATTAGCACAAAATGGACCAATTAATTCTTATTTAGGGAACGAAAAGCAAGACCTCCCTCAATGGAGGATAATTATTGACAAAAGTGCCGTAATGAAAAGGGGCGCCGACAACCATTCCCGCCAAATTAGTCGAAATTGTCTCTGGCAAAAAAACCCCTCCGTGATTACAAAATGTAATCTTGTCAAAATCTAATGCAATCCTTCCTCCCTTGGCTTTGTATTTCTAGAAGGACTATATGCGTCATCCCTTTTTATCCCTTGATTCACGTGTACTTAACCTCTTTCTGCATACGTGAATAGATTCTAAAAATAGGGACATAATTCCCTAATAGGGAAAATTTGTAAGAGCAATCCTTTTATATATTGATATAAGATGTGTTCATTTACATTGTAAAGGTACGAGTTATAGATTTTATCAGCATGTTATTTTCAACAAATTGTACAAAATACTCAAGTCTTTATATAGATAAAGACTTGAGTATTTTGTACAAGTATAATATTTTTGAAGAAATATAGGACTGGCTGTTTCCTTTTTTGTGTCTATTCTACCATAAGACAGTGACTTAAGAGACTTATTAAATTTTGATTGGGGTAAAAATGTACTCATAATTAATGTAATACCAGCGGAGCCATAAAATCAAACTAAAATTACAGAAAATAATAATTAACTTTGAAAAATTTGATCAAAATATGAAAAATTAACAAAAAATCAAAGCCAATACATCATCTTTTTAATATAAAAAAAATCAAGTGCGAAAGTGTAGGAGTTTCTTAAATTTTTTTATTCTTCCTCTTTTAAATCGTCATTTCTTAATTAAATAACAGTTTAGTTTAAAAGTTAAAATAAAGGTTAATTACATTCATTGAAAGTCAGTTTATCAAATTAAAACTGCAGCAACTAATTATGTTAGGGTAAAACTAGCTGATTTGATTTAAATGCTGTTTGTAATTAGAAAGGTTAAACAAAGTTAGTGGTGACTCGCCTTTAATCATATTCATGAGTTAAAACTTAATGTAACTGCCCTCTTATTAAAGCTCTCACATTTAAATGTCCTTTGCATAACGTAAGTGCGTAAATCTCCATTGTATCAATCCTTCACTGAACAGTGTGCCATATGTGGCACAAACAGTCCCTGGACAAATTATTAGACGCACTGCAAGATTTCATGTAAAAGTTTAATTAACGGGTGATATTGTACCGTTTTCTTATTTTAAATTGATGTTTTTTATTTTTATATTATCCAATCATTTACCGATTTATTTAACATAAATAAAATAGCATTAATTTAGAAAAGTTTATTAAGTTTTAAAGAAAAGTGAAATTAATGTTAGTAAAAGTCAATATTTAGTTGAGCCACCTTTAGCCGCTATCAAAGCTTTAATTCTGCGCGGCATGCTATCAATGCAAGACTGTACTGTCTCCTGCATTTGAGGATGATGATTCCACACATAAATAATCTTTATAATCTTTTCTAGGAGCTGATACCGGTTTGTACTTGTGTATCACTTTGTCAACACAGTGTTACCATATAATAAAAAAATACAAATATGTCGTCTACAACAATTCTTTTAAATAAAAATCAATAATATTGCAGTTTAAATATACCATTATTGCATAAAAACTCTCAAGAAACATAAAATTACTAAAAAAAAAATACAGTGCGTCTAATAATTTGTCCAGGGGGGGTACCTTATATTTAGACCTATAAAGCAATGGCTTAAACCTTTTCACCCCCAATGATTCCCTTTGGAATCATCAGCCTTGCGATTATTTTCTCACCAATTTAAGCTGGCACTTATTTATCGTTAGATGAAAGAATCATGTCTTTTGAAGAATTAATAATGTTTGTTTTAATCAAATGAAAATATGAAAAAATATGGTAAAATAACTCCCAAAAAATTTTATGATACAAATTTACCTTAAATTCATCACGCTTACATTCTTCGATGTTTTAAAAATTGATATTAACTTTTTTTTTTAACAAATAAAGTGTTGAAAAAATTGTTATAATTTATTTAAAAGTTATGAGTCCAAATTTTTTTCCCTTAATTTTTAGTTAAAAATATTAAGATTTTTTTCTCCTGTTTTTTACTATTTTATTCTGGATGCATAATCAAACTATTTCACAAATTTTAGATTTTTAAAATAAAAATAAAAAATTGGAACTGAATGTGTAAACAAAAGTACGCAAAGTGCTCCCCTAATTCTTTTGATCAGTGTATTTAATGTCAAAAATGTTATAAATTGTAAAAAATAATTAAAAATGATATTAACTAAACATACCTAGATAATAGTTTAATAACCTTTAACTTTATTTGTCGATTTCCATTTTTTAAAGTTTAATTTATCCTATTATACACTTATTCAGTACTTTTGTTAAACAAGTCCAGTTTGTGTATTCGATGTAAACCAGTGTATCAAAGTTAGTATATATTTTTTAATGGGGCATTTTTATTTTAATACTTTTCACATTAATCAGCGATTTGCGTGGCAAGGAAATAACGAATATTTTTTAAAAATAATTTTTCAAGCCATCTGGCCAACTGAAGATAGTTAATCCTATATTGTTTTCGGAAAAAAATTGAAGTGAAAAAATAGCATTCTTTTTTGTAAATTAAGTTTAGTTTAAATTATAGTCGCACTAGAGCTACACGAGGGCTATTGGCGACGGCCGTCGTCATTAAATAAAGTTTTGAAAACAATACAAAAAAACACTCAAAGCCAATGGGCTTTACGGCGTGCGTCTTTTTTCCATCTGAAGCTTTTTTTAAAAAAACTTCCACTTTTCTAGACGATGTATCTGGTAAATTCCTTCCTATGGACTCATTTAGGTAACGAGTGATTTTTTATCGTGGTTCAACAATGTTCCGTTCTTATTACATAAACAAAACGTCGGATAAAATGACTGTTTAGAAAAATATTCTAATTTTTTCTAGATACCGCTCTTTACCAACACAATGCAGGTACCATACTTAATGCAGATTCAACAGCTCCATCTCAATTCCACACATGAAATAATATCTAAAACATATTTTTATAACAACGTGCAAAAAAGTTCACTTTTTTATATCATATTCATTCATAACTCGTTGCGAAAATGACACTTTACGTGCTTACGTCACAGACAGTGCCGAAAGTAGTACTTTCGGCACTAGTGCGGTAAACTAAATAAGAGTATCTGATTGGTAGAAAAACAAAATGTCAGCAACATCTCCATGGAAACTAAATGATGTCATGAAACTCACTTATTTCTATTGGTTCATTACTTTTGCATTTTCTAATATCTCCATGGAAACTACAAGTACTACAAAAATTGTTAAAGGAAATTAAATAAGACAAATATCACTCATTGGTAGAAATACTTTTTTGCACGTTATTATAAAAAATATTGTAAGCAAGCACGTGCCAAATAATACTTTATTAAGCTCTTGTCGTTATTTCACGAGACCTACGGTCTCGTGAAATAAAAGCCACTCGCTTAATAAAGTATTATTTTCGGCACTAGTTGCTTAAATAAATATTCTAAATCCTATGTTTTAGAAAATGAATTTTACAAGATATAGAAATTATAAGTGATACAGTACTGCGTTAACATAATATCAAAGAACGTGATAAAACCATCGAAAATTTTCCCCATGAAATTATTTCCTAAAATAAGGGACCCATCTGCGTTGACGCAAATTATATTGTCATAACAATAGAAAATTTCCATACGAATATGCAAGCATGTTGTGTGTAGCTATGCAAATTTAATCAGCTTGTATTAACAAAAGTACTTACATTATTCAAGAAATAAAGGATAACACAAAATGATTTAACAACTTCATTCTCATTGTTTTGAGGCATGGAATTGTTTTATAAATTAAATCATGTGTTGGGGAGTTATTAAAATTTGAATTGCATTAAGTTTATTAAATGAGAAATTCTTGGTTTTATTTAAGTGAATTGTTTATTAATTAAAATAATTTTTTGTTGTATTGTACTGCCAATTAATAAAATCAATTATTGTTTCTCCCAACTTCAGATATTAAATAAAAAAATAAGGGTTATCAGGACCTTTGAAAATTATAAATAGTTCAAAAATCTCGAACTTGAATGAATCATAAATGCAAAGTATATTACTAAAAGTGTTAAATTTTTACCATGTACTCATGCAGCAGTTACAAAGTGTAGAAATATTTTTGTAATTAATCAAATTTCTTTATACCAAAAGAAAATATAGCATGAGTCATTTATAATATTCTTTTACTGTTCCGCAATTGATCATGCAAGCTACATAAAAAATTAAATCTAATTAGAATGCGATCGAAAAAGTTATAGAACCATTATAGACCATAGAACAGGTTATCCTATTAAAATTTATGCATTTTGATGATGCCTAAAAATAAAGTAAACATTTACTTTAATTTTTTAAAATTAAAATGTTTGTACTTTTAGAAATTAACCGAATGCAGTTTTTCTTTGTAATGGACAAGTTGCATGAAACGCGAAATTCATAATATATGTGTTTTTCTGGTACATTAGAAGCTGCAGAGTCCGAACGTAAGGTTAAATATTCAGAAATATGTTTAATTTCAACAAAAAATGCAAAAACTCAGATGCCGAAAATGTACGTCACTGAAAACAGCTCTGACGTCAACTGTTATGTTTTTGGCGATGTTTCGATCTATGCTGTAATACACTTTATAAAATAGTAAACCTTACAATTTCTGCGAAACCTCATTAAAAGAAGACAATATTATTTGTAACCAGTTCATATCAAGGAAGTTAAACAGCTTGTTCCAAGTTTGGTTGTTAATTAAAATACACACACTAAAGCGCGTATGAGCTATTGCAGAACTATTGACTGTTGGATCTGATCGGAATAGTCGAGTGAAATCGTTTAACGTTTGAAGAAATTAACTGGAATGAACATGACATGTTTCTGTAAAATAGCATAACTTTTTTAAGAGTTTGATAAGGATGAAAGCACGTTTCACAGTTTCAAAAGCGATACAGTTAAACGTGATACGAAATAACACGCCAAGAACAAAAAAAAGCCAACCGTGACGTCATCTGTTATGCAAAGCGAGGTTTAACAGGAGTGACGTATCATTCACTTTAAAAATGAATTTAAAAATAAATACATCTTTAAAACCAGAAATACTTGAGTTTTAGAGGTTTTTTAATATGCTTAATCGAATAAATATGTTTGTGGAAAACGCTGTAATTGTATATTGCCAAATTTTTGCAAAATACGTAGTTGCCTGGTTGTAATACTCATCCCACAATAAGTGTTTCAGAGTCAATAAATGATTTTTATGTTTTTCTTTATTTACAGTTTTATACGAATTACATTTTAATTAAAAAAAAAGCGTTTTTAATTATTTAAAAGATCTCTATAAAATAGTCAATGCCATAAAAATAGACGATATTACAAGATAAAATAAACATGCTACACAATGCTTAAAACAAACAATAGAAATATTGAGATTTAAAAAATCAAAACAAAGCTAGCTATATCAAAGAAAAGTAATCCTCTTTAAAAACAAACTAAATACTTAAGTCGACGTTGAAAAAAATTACAAATACCTGACTTCGCAAATACAACGATACACTTTTTTTTCTTCAAACTAAATGCATAATAAAAAGTCGTAAAAAATTTTAAGCTTCAAAAACAAGGCATTTATTAAGACGTCACATCGATGTTGACGTCTTTAATCGATGAACCTTATCTGTTATGTTCAGGAAAAAAATTCGATGAATGTAATCATCGATAGGAAAGTTTCATCGAAGTAAACGTGAAAAAAATTCAAAGACGATGAAAGAATTTATCGATTGACAAACAAAGATCTTTTTTATCGAGTTGTGTGCGTGATTTCTTCATGCGCGAAATTGTTGCTTTATCCTCACAATTTTTATGCATTTTGCGGTCGCATGCAGCTGCATGTTATTTTTATCCGAATGAATATAAGAAATGGAAATTTTTGTTCATCCTTATTCCTTGTTGAGCTTAATAAAGATGATCTTTACAGTTTTTATCTTAATTTTTACTGGTATGATATCAACTTTTAGGTAGCTTTTTTAAAACCAATCTTTGGCAAAATTATTTCGATAAAAAGTTATGTATAAAGACATGCATCACACGATTTAGTAGTGTTCACCTTAGCACTATGCTTAGCTACGACGATAGTTCTAAACGTAATTTCTTCCAGATTTCATTCTAGCATTTCCTTCTATTGTTTCTCTTCTTTGTTGACAGAAACCACATAACATCGATTCACAAATATTGTATCAATAAATATTTTATTTTCATTCGCATTGCTATTGCCACTCAATGCCTGAAATACGCCCAGTATCTGAAGTGGAAGAAACTACGTCTCAATACAAAAAATCAGCAAGTAATACGATTAATCATAAAACAAATGACTTTCTGTGTGACTTATCTCTTAGTTTATTTTCTAAGATAAAACAGTCTGCTGATCCTATTATGATAATCCTCATAAGAAACCAAATGACGTATAAGCTGAAATCTCCCTTCCCCCCCCCTCTGTTTTTATGCAAACAATTATCTTAAAGGAAGTTAATTCTTCGATAATATTATCGGTGAAATTAATTGTCGTTCAGGAAATGAATTACAGAGGATTTCCGATATATGTTTATCGTATGTCCTCGATTTTAATTTGCTAATGACATAATACGCTTATTTGGATAAGAAGTTTTTGTCTTACGATACAAAAAATATTCAATTATATATTCTTTGGGATTTAGGGGTGGGATTATTTCTGCATAAAAAAAACTAAAAAGAAATAATGTACTTCAATTGAAATAAAAAAATATACATTGAAATTTTGTTCAGTGAATATCAATATAGGGTTAGGGATAAGTTGAATGATCGTCGTAGGCACACAAAGCAACTTTGGGGCATATTTAATGGCCACTTCCTCTACGCGGGGTATTATTCGTCGGACTTTAAAGTGCATAGACCGTTTATAGAATAGCAGTTATTTTGACAATGGTCGTACCCTAATCTGGGACCTTTGGCATAGATGGCAAGCACCGTACTGACTGGGATCCTTAGCTCTATCATAGAAGAGACCTTTGATCTACCATGCCACCTATCTGGGGCTGAAATTCCAGATTGGGCAAGGCTAGAACTCAGCCTTTCAACTTTAGCAGAAGGTCTATAACATTAGGTTTGGTTTGGTCCAACTAACCCGTTCATAAATTGAGTAACAAACTTTCTTAGATGCTTCTGAACAATTATTACTTCGCGTCCTGGCATATTAACTGGGTGAAATGCACCAACTACATTGTCCTAGGATTTGAAAGCGGAAAGGAGCACAGTCCTTTTCGTAGAAAAAATAGATTTATAACGCTTGGAAAACGTCAAGAGAATATATACTTTCTTGGTAGTTAACCGTTTAAATCATCTACTCAGTCATTCTCTATCAATCACCATATGTTATTATTGAAAATAAAATAAACAAGAATCCTTAATAGGGTATTTGACTAAAAAATTTTATTGGCTTAAAATATTCTTATGCCAGAAATATTAAACCCGTATTTTTTTTCAAATACCCCATAAAAAAGGAGAAAAATGAGTTTTAAAATTAGGACGAAAAATTACGCCCAAAAACGCTTTGTGGCTGTCCCGTGGTATCTATGAATGACGTCACTAGTAACTATAAACAAACTTTGCAACACCATTTTGGAATCTACTTTAAACAAATTTGAACTATCCGCTTCTGTAAAACCTCCTTCCATTATGTATATAATTCTTATTTTAATAGCATATTAGATTAAATCCAGTTTAGTTGCAAGCAAAAAAACATCACACTGGTTTGTTTATATATACTAGAGACATCAGCCAAATCGACGTGTTTGTGATCACGTGACGTACCGATGAAAAAAAAGCCATTTGAAATTTTTTTTTATAATTATTTAAAGATTATTTTGCAAAAAATATATACGTTTGTTATTTTTGGGTTCAAACTATAATTTAATATTGGAATTTATATTAGCGATACAGTCAAAAGTACCCTATTATTATGTATTATCTCATGTACAGATGCAGTGCAACGTTCTTCAACCCAACCAAAATTGCTTTTAATTTCAACTTGCTTTGACCCTTGATTTTCTTTCAACTTTAGCTAAAACTAAGTTCAATTTTTTTTTATTACGGTTCCACTCTAACAGCTTTAACTGCCTGTTAGCTAACCAGTCAACAGCAACCAAAACATCTCTTCTGAACAATAAAAAAACCCAGTTAGTTTTAATTTAAGGCAAAAATATCATTCCAATTCCTTGACACACTTGACAGAATTCCCAAACAAAAAAACATCAATGCTCTAGAGTATATAAAAAACCAAGTTCATTTCTATTTACAAAACATCACAAAAACTCAAAAATACTTATCCCTAACGTTCTTTACAAAACCTCCAGAGTAGTTTTGACGTAGTTGTAAGTAACACTTAATTGATTTTGGGCTGAAATGCTTTTGAAAGTAGTAAATATTATTTAGGTACTTCATATTTGGTTTAAGTTTAATTAACATCACATTAAGTTACACGAGGGTTATTGGCAATGGGTCTTATAATTTGGAGCCGCAGTCAAGTGACGTGGTCGATTCCTGAGCTGGAATTCAACATTATCTTATAGCGACATCGTACGCGGCGGCAGCAGTTTGGTTTGAATTATCGTCGCACTAGAGCTACACGAGGGCTATTGGCGACGGGCGTCATATTTTAGAACCACAATCAAGTGACGAGCCGACACCCGAGCAGGCACCCAACACAACCGTTAAGGGCGGCATCGTACGCAGCGTTAGGACTTTGAAGAGTATTTAACGTGCACTCCCTCTACACATTATTCGTCGGACATTTTTGGCTGCACGGGCCGTTTATAGGTCGGCAGTTATTATGGCGATGCCCGGACCCGAACCTGGGACCTTTCGCATGCTAGGCTGTTTGTAAGAGAAATAGTTTTTGAGATATGACAACAAAAAGTTAGGACTAAAAATATAAAAACAAATTCAATTTATCCTCAAGAGATTTCGAGTTTCACATTTTTGCAATTTTATTATGATCTCTTCGAGTTGCACTGGTGGATAAAGTTTCCTTTGATATTCAGCTACGAAACTTTGTTACTAATAAATCAGTTTCAAATGTACTTGTACCCAATAATAGACTGGACTGTATTTCCTCCAATATTATCTGCATATAGGACAGTTACATATAGTCCTACATTTTTTTTCACAATTACGGGCTGAAACGATATAACGAAGAATTAATAAATTCCCTCTAAAATAGCGCGTATAATGTGGCAAGTACATTTCAGCTATCACTGAGTAGATTAATTAAGTACTATCATGCTTTAGATACACATAACGCATAAACGTCACGAGAGAAAAGAAACGCAAAAATTAGATTCAAAAACAATTTTAATTATAATTTTTGAAAATGACAACTCATTTTCTTTTGCTGGATTTGAAAACAAAATATAAACTTTTAAATTGAATACATTGACATACAAATCTGGCGGGAGGCGAAACATCTGGCAACCAACAGAGTGAGATGGAAGAACTTGACGGAGGCCTTATGCTTCAGCCATAGAGTGCAAGAGGGATAAGCAAGTATACAAATCTCCTTTTTATACCTATCACTTTCGGCTATGTCAGTTACAGCATCTTCAAACTTAACAAGAGTAATTCCAAACAGAAATAAACAAGAGCTCTTTTGAAATGACGCCGTCGCGGGATTGAGTCGGCCGGAGACTTTAGATTGTTAAGATGATATTCAAGATACATTTTTTTCCTTCCATAGAAAATTTATGTCGTTTCATTTTCCGTCAGTTATGTGCTATTCACATTTGAAGGGCTTTTATGTACAAATGGTCTAAATCGCATCTATAAATGAGTCATTATAGTGTTCCGTTTTGTGTGCTTTAAAGCTTCCGATTATTTATTTCCTAGTCTCGGTGAATCAGTCAATAAGGGATTAGTTATATCGTTTATGAGTAAGTTAACAATCAAATTCTTACCTAAATGTGCGACTGGAATATTGTAAGGGAGCCGTAAAGTTTTTGGCAACATAGGGGCTTTTTAAGCTGAGACGCCGGCTACTTAATGCCGAATCTAAATGGCTTTTAAACACACCAGAGCACGGCCAACTTCAATAACAAGGCCAGAGAAGCTCTCCCAAACATGAGCGTAGACGGAAATTTGGACGTCACTGTTCCCAGTGCTGAAACTACACTCTTAAAACAAACGAGCGGTTTTAACTCAGTCTGAGTTAATTTCCACTCCTTTCCGTGCCGAAAATGCACTTCTCCTATAGGAGTGAATTTCACTCTTTTTCGGAGTGGGTAAAAGAAATAAAAGAAAACAATCTGCGTCCTACACTCTTAAAACGAGCGGTTTTAACTCAGTCTGAGTTAATTTCCACTCCTTTCCGGTGCCGAAAATGCACTTCTCCTATAGGAGTGAATTTCACTCTTTTGTTTTAAGAGTGTAGTTCGTACGCATTCGGAACCCTAAAATTGTGGTCAGTCGTGAACGAGTCGTTCCGAACAGGTTTCGAGACAGGTTGTCTTCATCTTCGGAACAACATCACTCGGAATTATGACGTCAAAATTTCCGTCCCCGAGCTTGTTTGGGAAAGCTTCTTCGGCCTTAGTAGTTGAGTAGGCCGTGACCACAGTGGGATTTGTGTCTAGAGGTTTTAGGTCGTGCAGACTTTCGAACCGTCAGAATTTTACCCAGCAATACCTGATATTTCTAACTGCTTTATGAAATTCCGTGTATAATGGCAAGATTTTCGAAAGGAGATACACTAAGCTTTCTTTTACCGCCTGGAATCCGAAAAATGGTTATTAACAAGTTAAATATAAAGCGTTGGGTCGGTTGGTTGAATTAGCGGAGCATTATAGAACGGCCTACTGAACTACTAAGGCCGAAGAAGTTTTCCCAAACAAGCTCGGGGACGAACATTTTGACGTCATAGTTCCGAGTGACGTTGTTCCGAAGATGAAGACAACCTGTCTCGAAACCTGTTCGGAACCACTCGTTCACGGCTGACCACAATTTTAGGGTTCCGAATGCGTCCGAACTGGTTTCTCGATCTTCGGCACTGGGAATAGTGACGTCAAAATTTCCGTCAACGCTCATGTTTGGGAGAGCTTTTCTGGCCTTGTTATTGATGTTGGCCGTGATTATAGCCATCTGGCAGGTCTACACATGCAGTTGTACTTTTAGTTTAGTTTAGTTTGAATTATCGTCGCACTAGAGCTACACGACGGCCATTGGCGACGGGCGTCGTATTTTAGAACCACAGTCAAGTGACGAGCCGACACCTGAGTAGGCACCCAACGCAACCGTTAAGGGCGACATCGTACGCAGCGTTAGGACTTTGAAGGATATTTAACGTGCACTCCCGCCACACGGGGTATTATTCGTCGGACATTTTTAGCTGCACGGGCCGTTTATAGGTCGGCAGTTATTTTGGCGATGTCCGGACCCGAACCTGGGACCTTCCGCATGCTAGGCGAATGCCTAACCGACTGGGCTCCCCAACCCATATCTTAGTTAAGCTTTGGAGAATGTGAGTTTTACAACTACACTCTTCATTCACAATATATACCGATTTATATGACCAATTTTCAGATTTTAACAGCATTGAAAAACTCTAAACGTTGGTGTTAATTAAATACATTTTTTTAATTTAAAATCTTAAAGATACAAATAAAATTTTTTAATATATATTTGAAAGAGCAATGTATTATGCCCCAGTTGTACTTTTAGAAAATCTCTAAGTAAAGCTTATTTATGCATATTTCGATATATTTTGTAAGCCCCAGATGGAAACTGAAATGAAATATAGATTAAAAAAACGATATTTAACGTTGATGTAATTGACAAATACTTCAATATTACATCGAGCATTACATTTCTTTTATATAAAATTAGTATATGATCCATTACTATATCACATATTTGATCAGGTTGTGAATGACATTTGTACAAGTGTTGACATTGTTCTATAATGCGAGTTGTAAACTGGTGACAAATATTAAATTTTGCATAGAAACATATTTCATATTTTTTTCATGCACATTTGCTTTGGGTACCTCAGTTTATAGGTTGACATCGTTACTTGTACGATATCGAATTTCAAAATGTATTTTCTGTGCGTTAAAAATCTGTACGTAAGCAAAAAATAGGCATATATAGCAACGTTCCCAAGCACAAACTATAAAAAAAAATCCTCCACACAACTCAAAATACTTAGAGCAGTGTGCCTCGAAACCAAAATTAATGTTAGACCACTATTAAAAGAAACCAAAATACAATATTCTTATTTACTTAATTTCAATCTTTCTTTCAAGTGAGATTTCTTGCAAAAAAATCTTTATAACAAGGACTTGGTAACCAACAAATAAACTCGTAGTATTTTACTCTGTGTGTGGCCTTTTGAGGTTTGGAGAGCGTAGATCGTAAAAAAATGATGCTGGATTCTTGAAATTTGAATGCTTAAAAGTAATTTAAAAAGGAATATATTTCAGTCGTGCGAAGCATGTACGGTTGTAAAAAGAACCTAAAATTAGAAATATTAGGGTGTTTTTATAGATAAATTGAATTCGTAAAATGCATCAATCTTTTAATTACGTGTTAACATGTAAAACGATTTATCTTGTATATTTGTTTGATTTTTGTCAATAAAACTGCAACATCCTGTAGTGAATCACGGATAGTTTTGCAATTTTATAAGTTAAAGATTTCAACAACTTGTTTTCTGCACTGCATTCAGATTGCTCGTGGACAAAACAAATTAAACTCCAAATCTTAGTATTGCTAAGTTTCTATTACTTAACTTTAAACTTATTTTAGAAAGTTAAACAGATATTTCTTTATGAAACTAAAATTGATCGGGTTGTTATAAATATTTGAAGCATCAAAACTAGTCAACTTATGGAGCGAGCTCGTTAAAAATTTTAAGTTAAACGAATGCTTAATAATGCACGCATTTTAAAATCATGCCAAACATTACCCATGTATCTTTAGCAACAATAGGAAATAGCCAAGTAGATTTTTAAGTTTTTATTTAGTTAGTACATAAAATAAAGGCCTAAGTGCGATCTGAATCTTCAAGAGAAAATTGTGACGCTGCTGTTATCAAAAACAGCTAGACAACACTCTCAGAATCAAGGTACTTACACACTAAACGCAACGCAATATCTTTCTTTTTAACACTTTCAATCCCAACTATTTATTTTTTATTCTAAAAATCTAAAATTTGTGAAAGACTCATTGTGCTTCCAGAATGAAATTGTGAAAAGCAGGGGAAAAAATCTTAAATGTTTGACTAAAACTAAAGGGGAAAAAAATAGAACCATAACTTTTTTTGAATAAATTATAACAAAATTTTTTTGAAACTTTATTAGTTAAAAATATTTAAAATTCAAATTTTAAACATTGAAAAATGCAAGCATGAAGAATTAAGGGCTAATTTATACAATAAAATTGTTTCGCTATGAATTTTATTTTTACTATGTTTTTCATATTTTTATTTATTTATCTGCTTGTTTCAGATGCACATAACAGAAAAAATCCAATTACAATGCACATCATAAAAGACAATGAAAAACAGCAAAAACACAAAAAAAGAAAAACATTACAAATAGAATAGCCTCCGACAATAAGCTTTAAAAACATTAAAAGTCATACAAAATTTATCCAGTTCTCCAGACACACTGTTATAAGTTTTATAAAATTTATATAGACAAATTTAAAATACAGTTATTCCGATAGAATTCAAATAAACAAACAACGATTGCGTGTAACTCTAGAAGGCACATTTAATTTTATAGTACTAGTAATTTAAGTAGAATTAATCATTATTAAGAACTTTATAAAAAACACACAATAAACTTGACGTCTAGACTTAAGGGTACAAATGTTGAACATATTACGGAGTACACTAGAAGGCACTTCCCGAGAAGCAGAGTTGACGCTCTTAAAGTACAAAAAACGTAAAAAAAATTTCTGTACACGTTCAATGACACTACTGCTATTCTCGTAGTAAGGATCCCATATAGGGGTAGAATATTCAAGATTAGGGCGGACCAGGCCAAAATACAAAACCTCCAAAGCCTTTCGACTGGTGAAATTAGTAGTTTTGCGTTTTAAGAAATCCAGAATTTTGTAAGCTTTAGTTGTAATAATTTGAATGTGTTCGGTAAAGTCAAGTTTACTATTAAAAGTCAAACCAAGGTACTTAACAGAAAAATTACGCAACAGGAAAGCATTGATAATATTATAAGAAACAAGGAGAGGCTTAGATTTACGCGTATAACTTAAAACACTACATTTAGATATATTCAACTCTAACTTATTTCTAATGCACCAATTAAATATATTGTCAATATCGTTTTGCAAGAGATTAGTATCAGAATTACAAAGTATTTTCTAAATATTTTTGAAATCATCAGCAAAAAGAAGAAAGTCACTATGTTTAATAGAGTCACACAGGTCATTGATAAACGATATAAAAAATAAAGGACCCAGATTAGAGCTTTGGGGAACGAAAGAGCCATTACCAAAACCATCAGATACAGATTTCTAATATAAACATACATAGAACGATCCGTAAGATAGGAGAATATCCATTGAACAAGATCGGCCTTAAAACCCCACAAAGGACAGTTTATTAAAAAAAAAAAATGCCAAAATCAAGTGAATCAAGGCCTTGGGGAAATCGGTGTAGATGACATCAAGTTGACAATTAGTATCAAAAGCGGAATTAATGTTGCTAGTTAAACAATACACATTAGAAAGAGTTGAGCTATGAGGGAAAAAGCCATGCTGAGCAACATTGATAAATCCACTAACTTGCGAAAATATCTTCTTATGGATGACAATCTCAAAAACTTTGGCAAACGGACTTTAAATAGCAATGGGCCTATAATTTTGACAAATTCTGACGTCACCTTTCTAAAGAACAGGAATAAAATTTGTATTTTTCCAGAAACTAGTTAACGATAAATTAAAAATAATAAGTAGAGGATAAATTAAGTGCTCAGCACAGCCCTTAACAATAAATGATAGAACATTGTCAACCCCCGTAGATAAGGAGGATTTCAAATCTTGAATAGCTATACAACCACTGTGTGAGTGATGCAATCAATTTTGATCACGTCCCCAAAATCACTTAGAGAGGTATAACATGGACTCTGACTATATCTTGTTATATACACAGACTAAAATACTTGCAAAAGCGTTGCTATGTCACATCATTATCAAATAGGCATCATTAAGAACACTTCATTAGGCAAAGTCTAACTGTTTTTAGAATATGACCAAAATTTATCAGGTTGACGTGTCAAGTTATTTTCAGTATCTATAATAATAAAAGAAAGTCTTCATATGTGTGTTGTTTGTGTTCGGATCGTTAAAGACCTACTCATACTCCTCAGTAAATTCGAAATTTTAAGATAGATTCCCTTAATACCAACGTGTGCACTGAGCTTGTTTTTTCATAATTGTTCCTTTTTAGTGAAATTCGAATTTTCTGAAAAAATACACCACTTTCGCTCAGATTCCGATCATTTTTTCTTTTCCTGATGCCATCGGCTGAAAAATTAAATAAAACTTTTAACGAAAACATTTTAATTCAAAAGTGTTTATTTATTCTTTTGACATACTTTCGAGAACTAATTCATTTTTGAAAAATTAATGACATGTTTCAATGACGTAATTCCAGTCTTCATTCCGGATTTTATTGTGGGTTTATTTGAAATTTTTTCATTGATTTTCGTTGACTGCATGTAATTCATATTTAAGCAAAATGTATAGTTAAGCTATTCTGAACTAGAAGTTAATAAAGGCAATCGCACTAGAGCTATTATGTTTTATGTCTTTATTTTTTCCCAATTACGTGCCAAACTCGCAAATTATTAACTAAAATTGCCAAATAGCAATTTCTTTATAAAATTTAAAAGCTGGTCGGTTGTTCCAAAGTCATTGTTAAGGTGTATAATGGGTGTTGGTGCTATATCTGTTTCTCGAAAATTATTTCTCAAAACGCGCCAAATGACTAAAAGTTTATTATTTATGAGGAATTGTGATGAACTTTATGAGTGCATTTTACAGCGTATTTTTCATTTGGAATTTTTAAGGCAATGAAACGGATTTTATAAATTTATAATCGGAAAACAATAGTTCATGATCCTATAACAGGTTAATGGTAAACATATTGGAACTATTTGATATTTTTTATTCAGTAAGAAAACGGGTAAAATTTCATTTTTAAATATAACAAGATAATCACTGGCATAAATATTCTAAGAGTTATCGTAAGGATTTAAAAATTTTAATACAAACACGGGTTTGATTCGTAAAGCAAGTTTACGAGCTTTAGCTTTAGTCTTATAAGATTTAATAGTATCAATAGAATACCAAAGGTTTATTTTATGATTTTATTTTTTACAAGGTAGTTTGATCGAAATCGATTCAATATTTGTAGAAACCGCAACAGCATAGTTGACATCCTCAAACGCAATTAAAAAATTTCAATTAATACTAAACAAAAACCAAATACACAAAAAAATCAGCTTTTTTTTAAAAGTTATATCTAGCAGTGCTCTTTAATTGCCTATTAGAACGAATAGCCACATGCTCAAAAGACACAGAAAGGGCCGGGTGATAATTATCTTCTAAAGTTAAAGGATTATATTCACTATGTTCAACCATAGTATTGCAGTCGTGAAAATTGGATAGGATAAGATCAAGATATTTAGAACAACAATTAGGCACAGTATTCAGTTGTTTAAGGTTAAAAAGCAACATAAAATTACGAAGTTCACTAGTTTTAGGTTTTCTAGTTGTTTTATTTATTTAACTACAAAAAACATTTAATTCTTCAAAATACAAGATTTTGCTATCTAACTATACAAAAGGAAAGTATAACTTTATATAAAAAATGTATGGAGAATTTAATAAAATTTATTTGAAATAAGTGCGAGTTTAATTAACTGAGAAAAAATCGCAAGTTTTATTATTCCAAATAGAATCATTGAGAAGTGAACGGGTTAAAAGTCAGTTGTTCTATATGGTTTCAAACTGTTCACATACAGTCCCTGGACAAATTATTAAACACACTGCAAGATTTCATGTAACATATGAATTACCGGGTGATATTGTACCGTTTTATTATTTTAAATTGATTTGTTTTTATTTTTATATTATCCAATCAATTACCGATTTATTTGACAAATAAAACAGCATTCATTTAAAAAGCATAAGTTTATTCAGTTTTAAAGAAAAGTGAAATTAATGTTAGTAAAAGTCAATATTGAGTTGAGCCACTTTTAGCCGTTATCAAAGCTTTAATTCTGCACGGCATGCTATCAATGCAAGACTGTACTGTTTCCTGCATTTGAGGATGATGATTTCACACATAAATAATCTTTTCTAGGAGCTGATACAGGTTTATACTTGTTTACGTTCATGTATCACTTTGTCAACACAGTGTTGCAATGTTAAAAATAAATACAAGTATGTAGGCTACAACAATTCTTTTAAATAAAAATAATAATATTGTAGTTTAAATTGTAGTTAATAGTTACTAAAGTGTACTATAGTGTAGTTAATATTGTACTAAAAAATAATAAAATAAAACTCTTAAGAATACTAAAAAAAATACAGTGCGTCTAATAATTGTCCAGGGACTGTAGATCATATGACAGCCGACCCAAAAACCATAGCTAACATTTCGGTAATCACAATTCCCAATTGGCATAATTCACAACTTACTATTACCTATCTCCCACAATCTCCGCAATACACAGCTTCTAATTTATTAGCGTAACTTAAACCCTCCCTGAAGAGAATCGAAACGCACTTGATCCAATTCCACCAATGGAATTCCGTAAATTCCGCTTTGTACGGCAGAATTTCCGTAAATTTATGGCTCTCTGGATCCGATTCGCGGGTCCAAGGCCCATAACCCACGATTTGCCATATATTCCGGAGGCAATAAAACGGCGTGGCATATACGACCCGAACATTTCCAGGCCCCACACCTTTACTAATATTAATGTATATTAAAAAAAAAGTCTGGAAGCCGCTGCGGTTAAGAATAAAATGAAGTGGGGAAAAGTTCGGATGATGTATTTGAACGTTTTCAAAAATCGCTTTGCCGGGTGATGTATTTGTGTGAATTGGGGTTTTGTTTGGGAGGCTGTTGATTCAAAAGTAATGTGTTTATAATATTTTTGTTGGTTTTATTGGAGATTGTTGGTGGGGGGGGGGGGTTAGAATACAGTTGTTTTCGAATATAGTTTATGAATATAGTTATTTGATTTTTTTAAAAATTTTGAGTTTATTTACGTGAGCATATTTCATTATTTATATTTAGCTTCCACACTACGTTTATAACGTAAAAAGTGGAAAGTATTACAATCGTTCAGTCTGTCCGTCACCCACTTCCATAGCCCACACTACAAATGCTACGGACAAGTGTGAAAAGTAAAAAAAATCAGCACATTGAAATTAGAATACATTGAAAATTTCAGAAAAGAATTCGAATTCAAAGTACTTCAATTATTTAAAAAAACTGCAAAATTTAATGCTCATTTAAAAAGCATTAGGGAGCCATTTTTATTAGAATTAAATCACCATTAAAATTTGCAACAATCGCTCTTTTAGACAATAAATTAAAATAAATTTATTTTTGCGACATCGATCAGTTTGAAATGACGTCAAATATATTTCACTACGAGATTCTTTGTATGTTGATATGTATGTCTTCCTCGCTTTTAAATAAATGTTTTCATTTTATTTAAAAGCGAGGAATATTACATATTTATTATTTGAAATAACAATTATTTTTTGCAAACGATAAGTAATAATTATTGAATTTTCGAAATAAAATAAATGAAACTTGCCAAATTTAGCATGTAAATGTTTAATATAGAATTATTGCTGTGTTTGGTGCCTTTTTACCTGTTAAACGCAACTGTTTTGTGGAAGAGGGTTAAGTGACAGATTCTATTACAAACCTACTTGTTTAAGAATTACGTTTATTTAAATATTGAACATACTAGGCAAGAGATGTGTATAAGTGTCATTAGATTGCATTTCAAACATTGAACTACAAGTTTTTAGGAAAGTGAAAGCAAGTTTAAAAATAATAATTGTTTCAAAGAAACATAGAAGCATCAAAGAACTTATGTAGCTTGCCAATTTTTACTATTAATGTGTGACTATCTGTTTCTTTCTAAAAAAATTGGCGATCACAAAATATTAAAATAACCTTGCTATGCGGTTTTGTAGAAGTGGAATATTTATGTGATTTATTCGGTGTAATTATTTGGAAACTTAGATCAAATTATCAATTTAAGACCGCTGTTCTATAGATGTTTGGTGCAATATTAAGGGTCCACTCGTGCAAAGCCGGGTATATAAAGCTAGTTTAGCTAAAAAGAGTGCATATGTAGTGTGCTTGGCGATACACTGGAAATCCGTTTATAATAACTGGCTCTCAGATTACCGTGAATGGACTATAAACGAATAACTAATAGAATAATTACTGTAATATTACTAAACAAATTGATTTATCCAAAAATACATTTATTAAGTTTTCATCAAATTTTGAATGGTTTAAAATAAAATTTCTTTTAAAAGCGTCGTGAGTATCGTTTTTCCCCCAAACAATTTTTAACTACTTTGTTTATCCAACGATTCTAACGAGTAGCGGTAATAGTCCATTACCGAAATAAAGAGACGACATTATCGCTTTGGAAAAAAATAATATTTGTATGAAAGTACAGGTTATTGATAGTAAATGATTGAAAAATAATTATTTAGTAAATTACATTAAATGGACGTAGTAAAGGCGCAGTAAAGGCGTAGTAAATTTTACGATAAATGGTTTAGTGCTTAGATTTGTAGCTTATCTTATATATAAATTAACGTAGCATTTTTTCGTTGTCACGGCATTTAAGAAGGTTCTTAATGAATGAGTTATTCGAAATTTGAACCCGAACGGGTGTAGGAGTGCAAAACGTGAGCCGATTTCTCCATAGGAATATCATTGTAAGATTAGAATTTATACTTTTTATTTCAATTTTTTCAGCACGTTCAACGCGAACGAAAATTAAGTATAAGCACGTCAGAACACGTGAGTTTGATTTGTAGGATTTTTATTTGAATATCATTATTTTATTTATTAAATTGAAATCTTTTGATTTTTTTTTGTTTCTGAATTTAAATTAATTGATGTTTATAAATGGTAAGAAGTGAAGATATTGCTACAATATCTCATGGCAGTAAAGGCGATTACTATTCTATATCTGATGAATACTTCTAAGAAATGTTAATTCCCTCTACGTATAGCGTAAAAACTTTATGTTTGTGAAACTGTCAATTTGGTACAGCTATGATATGGCCAATTGAATGTTGGTATTGGCGGCTTTTGGCAAAGTTAAAAATTTAGCGTAGGGTAGCTATTCCCATCCAGTTGTATGGGTTAGGGTTAGTTTGAATATCGTCGCACTAGAGCTTATACAAGAGGGATATTGGCCACGGGCATCTTTATTTAGAACTACAGTCATGACGAGCCAACACCTGATTAGGCACCCAATGCAACTTTTACATCGTACGCAGCGTCGGGACTTTGGAAAATATTTACGTGCACTCCCAACACATGGGGTATTATTGTTTGGACATTTTTGGTTGCATTTGCCAAGGATCGATGGATGTTTCGATCAACCTTCAATTAGAATTCAATATTCATAGTAAAGACAAGACAACGTCTGTCGGGTCAGCTAGTAAAAAATAAATAGTTTAAGTAATATTGTGAGTAACTGGATACAATATATAATTTGTTAAAATGTTCTTGGTACTTGCAATCACGTCACTAACAATCTTAAATGGAATAAAGATTTTAATTTAAAAGCCAAATCATATTAGTTTCAAAAATGTTTTCAATTTGGTGGAACGAATCTCACCAAAAAAATCTTTGGCAACAAACTTTCTGGCGACAAAACACAGTATGCACAGTTAAATGTTGCCATAGGAAATATTCCGTTTGGCATCGGTTGAATATTATTGGCGACTTTTTCACACGAGCTGGAAAAAGAACGTTTTCGAATTCAGACTCTGAATACAACGGTATTTAGTTATAATGCTTCGTTTTTAGCTTTGAAATTTAAAGACAGTTTGGTTCCAAAAGAAAACAGATTACGCTTTTCTAACACTCTACTAATAGTACATCGACCCAAATGTGATTGCCTAGCACGTAAATGAAGATGCATCATTATCCCTTTGGCAGGTGAATTCATTATATTTCTTCTCTTGTGAAAGAGGAATCTTATTGACCAATTAGGATTCAACATAAATATTTATATAAATATTATTATTGCATATAATGAAAGATTTGACGTTTAGATTTTAAATTATTAAAACTGCATAAAATAGTAAAACTACCGGCAAGTAACTGGGTATATTTGACTCTTATTGTTAAAAGTAAAATATTTAAATGAAAAATTCGAATGAAATAGAGTTTTGTA
This sequence comes from Oedothorax gibbosus, assembly GCA_019343175.1. Lineage (NCBI taxonomy): Eukaryota > Metazoa > Arthropoda > Arachnida > Araneae > Linyphiidae > Oedothorax > Oedothorax gibbosus. The sequence continues at coordinate 11,729,637 of CM033277.1, read as the reverse complement.
AGTCAAACAAGTAGGATTGTAACAGAATCTGTCACTGAACCCGATTCCACACAACAGTTGTATTAAACAGGTAAAAAGACGCCAAACAAAGCATTAATTCTATATTAAACATTTACATGCTAAATTTGGCTAGTTTAATTTATTTTATTTCGAAAATTCAATAATTATTACTTATCGTTTGCAAAAATATTTTAAAGAATAAATATGTAATATTCCTAGCTTTTAAATAAAATGAAAATATTTTATATCAACATTCAAAGAATATCGTAGTGAAATATATTTGACGTCATTTCCAACTGATCGAAGTACTTCGAATTCTTTTAGAAATTGTCAACGTATTCTAATTTCGATACGCTGAAGTTTTTGACGTATCACTTGTCCGTAGCATTTGTAGCTTGGGCTATGAAAGTGTGTGATGGATAGACAGACCAACCGACAGACGGACTGAACGATTATAATACCTTCCACTTTTTAAGTTATAAACGTAGTGTGGAAGCTAAAACATAAGCATATTGATTTTTTTTCTTCATGACTTTCAAGCGTTTAGCAGCATTTTTAAATGTATAGCTCGTTCTAAAAAAGCACGTGGCACTAATGTGTGAAGCTGTAAACCCTCAAAACTGCAGTAACCAAAAAAAATTGGCGAGATACGTATATTGTAGTCTGAAATTAATATGCAACTTTATGGTGTAAAGTGTTATTCTTTTAAAATAACTAAAGTCAAAAGCCAATTATGGCAACAAAATAGTGCATCTCTATTTTTAAGCGCCCTACTAATTCCTCGACCCAAATGTAATAGCCCACCACCTAACTGATGAGACGTCAATATCCATTTGACAAGTAGCTCATTATCTTTATTTCTTGTGAAAGGGAGAGCATCGATAAATTAAGGTTCCAAAATAAATATTGGTTCATAAGGTTCTATTAATGACTAAGGTTCTAAAATGTCTGTAGTTACGATTCCAAATGTTTAAGCGGTTGCGTTAGGTGCCTCTTCAGGTGTCGGCTCGTCACTTGATTGTGGTTCTAAAATACGACGCCCGTCGCCAATAGCCCTCGTGTAGCTCTAGTGCGACGATAATTCAAACTAACCTAACCAAATGTTTAAAAATTACATTTAATCGTAACATTGATGGTAATCACTTAAAATATAATGACAAAAAATAAATTATTTGGTCCTTTTCCCCTTTGGGAGAGAAAGCGATTAATGTCGCCATAAAAACCAAAAACACTGTCCAACAGAATATTTCCAAATGGAATTTTTGTATAAATTTTGTCGCCAAAAATTAGCGAGATTTTCATCCGTGACATAGAAAAGTACCTATCATTTTTATATTAAAATAATTTAAATATTAACTTATTAATAAATTTTACTTCATTTAAAAAAACATACTCTTTTCCCGCTTACGCGGGCTGAATGAAAAGTTATTTGGCGAGCATTTTCCTTATTCATTTCGTGAAATACAATTTGGCGACAAAATAACGGATTTCATTTCTCTAAACACCCTACCAATTCATCGACCCGAATGTAATAGCCCACCAACTAACTGAAGGGACGTCATTATCCCTTTGACAGGTGAATTCATTATCTTTCTTTTCTTGCGAACGGGGGGCTTATCGATCAATTAGGATTGAAATGGCCCGCCTCGAATCGCAAGGTATTAAGAGCTCAAAAATGTTTTGATTTTTAAAAGCCCGTAATGACGTATTTATTGGGGGTTTAATGAAGGGGCTAAGTACATAACAGGTGAAATTGTGTTTTAATTTTAAAAGTGTTGAAGGTCTCCGATCTTAATGGAGATTTTTAGAATACAAGTTATGATGGATTTTGGCGTTAGTGTGGGGTTTTGAAGATTATAAATGAAATGCATGATTTAAAATATTAGCATAAATTGTGATGAATGAAAAATGCTATTGTTAAAGCCGGAAGTATTTACCATCATTGAGAAAAGGAATTAGGTAAGTATAAATAGTAATTTATTAAAATTAAAATAATTTTCAATTTATTTCATTTAATCTTAAGTAATGTTTCGCAGTTCTTTTTTTTATTACATTGAAATTCAGACTAAAAGTTATTAATCTTATAATATCAGCAACTTCTATTCACACGGGGAAGGGTGAGGAATTTTTCCGTTTTGATGTTAACATAATTTGAAAAAAGCAAGGTTATTTGAAGTACGGATAAATTTTCTATCAATGATACAAAATTATGTCAAAATAAATCATTTAGTATCGATAATTAAATCAAATTCAGTATGCTCATATTCGAAAAAAATATAAAAATTCATAAACCAACTCTAAACGGCACAGAAAATAAAAAAGGTTCTAAAAATAATCAAAATATTAAAATAAAACATCATTTAAAAAATAAAGTTAGGAATCAATAAAAACTATGCAACACAAAAAGGCAAATTCTAATACTTAATTACTAAACAGAGAAGCCATATTCTTAAATCACTATAAATACCACGTCTCTAAACCGTAAGTTTAAATATGAAGTTAACTTTGTGACGCTTTTTATTAAATATGTTTTATTTTTTCTGCAACCCTTCTCAATTCATCGTTTTTAAGCAACAGTTTTTCATTATACAGCGTGTCCGTAAAAGAATGTCCAAGTTTTAATGGTATATTACAGGAGTTTATTTTATACTAAATATAACAAACCATACATGACATTGAATGAAAACCGACCTAGTTTTTCCTATAAGTGCTCAATGTGTGCGCTTTTGGTGATACAGCACACATCCAAACGAAAATGCAATTCTTCCCATACTGTCTACAGCAAGTCCGGAGTCATGGAAGCAACAGCCTGTGCAATTCTACCTTTCAAGGTTGGTAAATAGTGGGGTAGGGGTGGAACGTAGACCCGATCTTTTACGAAGCCCCAAAGGAAGAAATCACAAGGCGTGATGTCAGGTGAAGGAGGCGGCCAGAGTAACAGAACTCGGACTTTCTTTTACGGACGTATGTTTTACTCTTATTAATGTATTAAATTAAAAAAAGACTTTAAATAGCGATACAAATTGCGAAAGACAAAAATGAAATTACTATAAGGTTGTATCAACAAGTTAATAACGAATATTACAAAAATAATAAAGGTTTTTAACTCCGAAAAAAGTTCTGGTTAAAGCATAGGTTATGTAATTAAACTTAACGTAATTTTCTTGAAAATTAAAATATATTTCAATTCTATTAAGTAAAACCATAAAGTATTCTACAACAAAAAGTCGCCAATTATATTACAAGAATTAGCAATGAATTTTTAAAAAGTCTAAGTGCCTGGAAAAAGTAGTCTACTGTATGGACCACAGTTATTTAATTTTTCTTACTTTAGGTTGTCTATTTTTTCGTTGTTTTTTAGTTTTGTAGTTTCGCCAACTTTAATTTGCTTTCTTAAAAAAAAAAAATTGTTTTTTTTTTAATTTGCGTTATTGTCGAGCGGCGCGTAATCATTTTCACTTTTATTTCATCATTTTTATGCACCGGAGACGGGACTTAAGGGGGAATGGGCGCGCTGGACCGCGGGTCTCCAAACTCAAGTACATCAGTGTTAATCCAATGGCGAAAAAACTATTTTCTCTGCCACATTTCTCCGGCTGTATTGAGTATTTTTTCAAGCGGATTTTTTTATACGATGCATGTAGCTGACTTACAGGTCCCGACAATCCCACTTTTTGAAATTGGTTCGAATATTTTTTATAATTTTTAATAAATAATTTTACACAAAATATTCGAAGCAATTTCAAAAAGTGAGATTATAGAGACCCGTAAGTTATCTACATTTATTATTTAAAAAAAAAAGTTTGTAAAAATATTCAATACAGCCGGAGAAATATGGCAGAGAAAATAGTTTTTTCGCCATTGGATTAACACTGATGCACTTGAGTTTGGAGACCCCCGATCCAGCGCGCCCATTCCCCCTTAAGTCCCGAAACGACTGTTTGCTTTTCATTTGAGTTTTGTATGTTGCATTTTAAACTCTTATTACCTATCCGCATTTATACATTTCCAAATCACGTTAGACACGGATGAAACAACGCAATTATGTAATTCTACTGAATTTTTAGTTTTGTGGAGATAAAACTACAACCTTTTAAAACAGCCCCAAATTCCATTAATTAGAACTTTACTTTCTTGCTACAATAAATCAAATCATGTTCGACTTATAAGAAATCTAAGCTATTGCATTATATCACGCAAAATATAAAACAGGTTTTTAAAAAAACCAATACTTTCAAAAAACGCCCCCTTCCCAAAAAAGTAAATCAATGCAATGTTTGGCTAGAAATATTTTATCAAGTTAAATAATAATAAATCATGGTAGACTGAAAGAAAACTGCGCGATTAGGATAAATCAACATATTTTTACATCAGCTTTGTCAAACGGAAAAACCCACCAAACACTTTTATGAAACAATAAAACAAAAAGGGAAATTGACAGTATTAAACTAAATTTAAAACCCTTTTAGTAAAAAAAAAGAAAAGCAATTATCAACGGTATTAATTTCCAATAACTCAACCTGTACGGTATGTAACACAAATTTACACTAACCTCTCCCCACCACATAAAACATCATTAAAAACAATTTTAAAACAAAACAAAGGCGTTTCTAAATTATCAAATTAAATCTATATCTAGCCATGTTACACAAAAAAATCTAAGTCGTAACTATTACGCTACTTAACCAAAATTATACCAGTTTCTAAAAAAAGAAAAATAAAAGAACTCATTACTTGAATAAAAACCAAGTTTAATGTAAAAACAAGATTCTAAAAAATCGAATTCGATTTAAAACTGACCATATTACGCAAAAGAAACTACGATTCTTTAACTATTACGTTATATAACCTAAATTTACACCAGTTTCTCCAAATAATTGAACAAAATTATTCACCATAATTTGAAATAGACACCAATAGGTTTAATATAAAACCAAGATCCTATATTATCAAATTAAACTGAAAACGGACCATCTCAAAACAAAAGAAAACTACGATTATCTAACTATCACTTTATAAAACCCAAACTTACACCAAATTCTCCACACAAAAAAAAAGAAATAAAAAACACTCATCATTACATGAACAAAAACCACAAATTTAATCTAAAGCTAAGATACAAAATTATCAAATTAAACTAATTATGTTATTAAAACACCTACGAGTCTTTAAATTATTACGTTATGTTTCCCAAACTTACGTCAAATTATCCATTAAAAATTAAAACAAAATCACTCATCATTATTTAAACAAACACCATAAGTTTAATATAAAACAAAAATGCAAAATTAACAACTTAAATTCCAAACATACCGCATATGCCAAAAAAACTACTTACGAATCATTAACTATCACGTTATATAACCCAAATTTACATCACTTTTCCAAACAAGTTAACAAAACTACTCACCATCATTTGAATAAAAACCGCAAGCTCAATATAAAGCTCAGATGCAAAATTATGAAAAAACAATTAAAAAGAACTATATTATACAAAAAAAAGTAAACTTCGAACCCCTAACTCTTACGTTATTTAACCCAACATTTACACCAAATTGTCCCAAAAAAACACTTAAAAACTCTTGATTATTCTAAAACAAATCCTACCTTTGGCTTCCCGCCTCGTGTCCACAATCCCGCCAAGAGCTAGCAACACCGCCCACCACCAAATCAGTCCCATGTTCGCGACCGACTCGCGGATCCGAAACCACAGCATCCCGTCTGCGAGAGAGACTCACAAAGTACTGAAAGATGGTGTGCGCCCCGGCAGACTACACTGGGCATGCGCCGCCCCATCTGACTCTTGTTAAAGGGGAGGGATTGGGCGAGTTTTTGGATGAGTTGGTAGGGTTAATTTTAGGGATTAGTTTCTCAAGTGGAAGGGTGAGTTTTGGGGATTTTTCTTGTATGGGTATGTTTGGGTGTCGGTTTCTAGCTCATATGAAGCTTTAACACAGCCAAATTACGGCTAGAAATTTGGAACCCTGGTAAAGTGACGAGGTCCGCAGCTGAGATGGTGCCAAACTGGACTTCAATTTACAGCGCACCCTAACGCCGTTGGGACATTGGAAACACACAGAATTGACAAGCACGCCTGTACTAGTGTATTCGGGGTACCCCGTAATTAAGTCGATTTTATTATTTTTTATTTTTGCCAACAAAAGATTTTGATATGGAGTTTTGTTTGGCCTGGTTCGCTGGTCTGTTTTCCCCACAAGAAATTTTAACACAGCTGTAATGATCGTGGTTAAATGATGAGGTAGATACCTAATTCGGAACAGAACAAAACGTTTACATTTTAGAATTCTTGTGAATTAATTGAGAATATTTTATTTTTATGATATTAAAAGAAATTGTTTACGAGGAAATTCAAATAGTTTTGGCGGTAATATTTAAAAAAAACAAGTAGGTTTGTAACAGAATCTGTCACTTAACTCGCTTCCACATATTTGTGTTTAACAGAAAAAAACGCGCCAAACACAACATTAATTCTATATTTAACATTTACAAGCTAAATTTGGCAAGTTTCATTTATTTTATTTCGAAAATTCAATAATTATTACTTATCGTTTGCAAAAATTAATTTATATTTTAAAGAATAAATATGTCATATTCCTCGCTTTTAAATAGAATGAAAACATTTCATATCACCATACAAGGATTCCGTAGTGAAATATATTTGACGTCATTTCAAACTGATCGATGTTGCAAAAATAAATTTATTTTAATTTATTGTCTAAAAGAATTAAAGTTTCTCGAGCGATTGTTGCGAATGGCAAATGTGATTTAATTCTAATAAAAACAGGGCCTTTAGCTATTTGTAATTCAAACTTTTAAACGCCAAAATTAACTATTTTCATTAATCTTCTTTCTCAGATTTAATAATTAGACTTTATCGTTTGCTAAATTTTTTTAGAAGTTCGAAGAATAATGATGTAATCTTTTTTAATAAATATTTTTGTCGCCACAATTTCCCATTTACATTTCTTTCGAAAATTCACTTATTTATAATTTGTTAAATTAATTTACAGTTCAAAAAATTTATAATTTGTACAATTGATGCTTTAAAAATAAAAGCGAAACTTAGCATATTTTTTTTTATGTTAAGTTAGAATTCTCTATGCATCTTTCTACATACATATATATAGAACCATTAAAAGAACTCTATTGTGATAATACAACAATCCAAACCGAATTATATCACATAAATAAATATTTTTTCAAAAGTGTATTTTTATTTTAACAAAAGTTTCTCGTACGTTTAACGAAATGGCAACAGTGAAAATATTGAATAAAAATGGAATTTGCATGTTATTTCAATGTAGATTAAATTTTTAGTTATTTCAATTTTAAATAAGCTTCTAGTTTAAATTTTTTAATGAAATTTGGCATGTAGCCTAATCTGATTTTTTGCTTCAAAATGACGTATCCCACTTGTCTGTGGAACTTGTGGATGACAACAGTGAAAATATGAATAAAAATAGAATTTGCATGTTATTTCAATGTAGATAAAAAAATTTAGTTATTTAAATTTTAAATAAACTTCTAATTTAAATTTTTTAATGAAATTTGGAATGTAGCCTAATCTGATTTTTTGCTTTAAAATGACGTCTCCCACTTGTCTGTGGGACTTGTGGTTCTTTCTGTGAAAGTGGGTGACAGACAGACAGACGGACAGACAGACGGACTGAACGATTATAAAACCTTCCACTTTTTACGTTATAAACGTAGTGTGGAAGCTAAAATTATAATGTAAAATATATTTAAATAATTATTTTTCGTTTATAACAGGTATGTTTCAGGTTCTGATTGGCAACCGAAATGCTGACTAAAAAAATTCTACTTCGAATCTCGATTGGTGAATCAATGTCAAGTAGAAACAGATCACCAATCTAAGAAACCGATTGAAGGAGAGGAAAGAAATTAAAGCTGAATGGAAATACGTCACTTAAAACAAGCTCAATTTTGTTAATAGAAAAACTAAAACTGTTTAACCTTTTTAAAAGTATGTAAAATTGTCTTGTTTGTACAAATAAAATTACCTTTTTTTAAAAAACTGGTGGACAGAAAGAATGGCTTGTTAACAAGGGATTTTGTGATTTATTACGGTATATTTTTTTACAGTCCCTAGACAAATTATTAGACGCACTGCAAGATTTCATGTAAAGTATTAATTACCGGGTGATATTGTACCGTTTTATTATTTTAAATTGATTTGTTTTTGTTTTTATATTATCCAATCAATTACCGATTATTTGACATAAATAAAACAGCATTCATTTAGAAAAGCATAAGTTTATTAAGTTTTTGAGAAAAAAGTGAAATTAATGTTAGTAAAAGTAATATTTAGTTGAGCCACCTTTAGCCGCTATCAAAGCTTTAATTCTGCGCGGCATGCTATCAATGCAAGACTGTACTGTCTCCTGCATTTGAGGATGATGATTCCACACATAAATAATCTTATAATAAATAATTAATATAAATTAATCTTAATCATAATTAATTATAATTATCTTAAAATAAATACAAATATGTAGTCTACAACAATTCTTTTAAATAAAAATCAATAATATTGTAGTTTAAATGTACCATTATAAAATACAGTGCGTCTAATAATTTGTCCAGGGACTGTAGTATATAGTTTCTATCGGAATCGAAATAGTTTTGATCTTATTTGAAGAGCTTAGTGGAAGAATGTGCTAAGTGACATTTTTGAAAAATTTAGTTTTTTGTGTCAATTATTATATTACTAACTTTTTTAACGATAACAAGTTTCCCCTTTCTCCTAAATTTAAATTTAGTTTATTTTTTACGGATTTACTAGTTACGTTTTAAACATAACTGAGTCGCGGCCTAGTAACGAGTACACTATGTCACTCAACATTTTATCTGAAGCGGTGTCGGGATACATGGCAGTGGTGGTTATAACCTTGCGATCTGGATACCAACTCTAACGAACTTGGTTACTGTGACCCTTTTTACTAATGTTTTTACTAATGAGGCTTTAAAACATACCATAGGAAACAAAAACTATTTATTAATGTCACACTAAAATAATAATGTTTTAGACGTAAACTATTGATATGGAAAAAAAGACTTGATCCCTTGACACCAACAGAGCATGCGCATCAGGTCTGTGTCTCGTTAAGAGGAATTTCAATTTGGGAATGCGTGCTTTTGGGAATGACAGGATTAGGAACTATTTTTTTGTAGGGATGTCACAGTAGTGCTTTTGTTCATTTTGGAGATTAACTGTCAAGGCAATTATTTATATAGGAATTGTACTTCTATTATTTTAATGAACACAAATATTTCATGAGAAATGTTTTTTTTATTTAATTTTAAAATTAATAATTAGGCAAGTTTAGTAAATTAATAACGTACCCAAACTTTTACACCAAATAACTTTTAAATGAATTTCGAATAGCGTCATAAAATTTAAAATGACTATTTTTATAGGATATGTATCTGGGATTTATCGTTTGTTATTCACAAAATTATACTGGAATTATCTTAGTGTTTTGCCTAATGAATTAAAATAAATGATGAGGCGCATTATATATTTCTATTCCTCATCACTAGTAAATAAGCTCGAATTACAAAATCCAACTTTCATGGTCATGTGTAATGTGTAGCTTTAGTACGACTTTAATAAAAACTAAACTCTATAGTGCAGCAACTATCAGTGAGCCGATGTCTTCTGTGCCCATTCCAGCTCTCCTAACCAATTTCTATTCAACAACTTATTCTAACCAAGACCTTTTGGGTGCGTGGCATAAGTACCGGTCGGACGTTCATTAAACCCAATCAAATTTTAACATTTTATCCACCAGTTAATATTTTTTTAAAATTTATACTGAAATAAATTGTTTAAATTATTAGCTGATATATCCATACTTTATATTCTTATATTCCACTAATTTAGTTTATACTAACCAATCGCATATCTCCCCACTACCTTCTCCCAAAATGCAATCTTCAAAACCTAATGACTGTATTTCGTTTTAATTTAAAACCGAATTCCTCTGCGAAACATCTTTCTCCAAAACCAGATTACATTTATCAGAGCTCTTAAACTCCTATCACGTATACCGATCGTTTTTACCGGGCAAAACAGAACTCAAAGCATACCAAAAAAGGGTAGGGGTAGGGGGGTAGGGTTGATACATATATATTCCGGCTTGTGTGCTTGATCAGAGACCCGCTTATAAACCTTCGTCAAGTAAGACAGACACAGAAAGAATTTTTACTGTCACATAGAGAGAAATTACACCCAGGGCAAAGGCGGGAATCGAACCCGCACCCGGTACAGTGCGCAGACTGTTAGCGGAGGCAGCTATCTTAACCACTCGGCCACCCGGGCCCCAAAAAAGGATCATTAAGGGGTCCCAAGACACATGTGAAATGCATTAGGTGCATTTCCCAATGCCCTTTTTTCATCCACCTCAGCGGATATTGAACACTTGATGAGATTGAACTGAATGATACACTTTTTTTGGGAAAGGAATTGGGTGTAGGTTTACAGTGTTGTTTCTATCAGGTGTTTGGCTAACATTTTTTTTCGTATTGATGACTTTAAAAAAAATGTATTTAATTGATCGTATTAAGCAAAGGTAATTAAAAGAAAACGTTGGATGAGTGTAAATTTGAGGTACCATTTTTTAAATCTCTATTTTCTGGATTCGAATGAAAGATTACTTAATTGGCATAGGTTGCCATGACGGTGAAGAGACGCGTTCTGTAAAATGTTGTCCTGATTCTTTTGTATTAATACAAGCACGACCTACTCAACTTATGAGGCTAGAGAATATTCAATGACGTCAATCTTTTTGTTCTGTTTGGAGTGTCGGCCGTGTTTCGAAGTTTAAGAAACTTGCTCTCAAAACCTGTTCGGAATCCGAAAAGTATTGTTAGACAGGTTATTTTTGGAAGACGATAACGTGTAACGTATTCGAAACAAAACTGAATTTTCAGAAATTTTCCTTCGTTATTTTAAACAGTATAAACCCTCCTCCAACCCCTACCGTTTCCCAATTTACAGTAAATAAGAAAGCCAGTGACGTACAACGCTTTTATATCCAATTCAAGACTTACATATTATTTCCCTCAAAAGTAACAACTTCCGATAATACGTGCACTTTTGCCTATTCAGAACCTCTAATGCGATGTTAATTTAACCAACTTCTGCAGCCAAAAAAACTGGGGGTGGATCTTTTTTTTTCAGCAGCCGTACAAGTCTATATAGAGTGAATCTACACTCTTAAAACAAACGAGCGGTTTTAACTCAGTCTGAGTTCATTTCCACTCCTTTCCGGTACCGAAAATGCACTTCCCCTATTGGAGTGGATTTCACTCTTTTTTTAGAGTGTATTAGAGATTAATTATGCCGTAGGTGACTTTGTTTATAACTTGTCCTTGTAACTCTCTAAAATACTAATAACTCTCATAATCATATTTTTTTTTGCTAACGGCAAGCGAAAGTTATGTTAAGATTTCTCCGCTATAACGTTGACAGATTATTCAACTCTAGCACCACCCACGTTTAGCTCTCACACGACACCATCCGACTCCAGCGAAGACAAATCGCCCTCTTTTGTCTCCCATGCGCTGGAGGGCCGAAACAAAATCCCTAATTTTTGATCGGGCTAAAAGTCATTTAGAGAGATCCATAAGTCAGTAATTGCATATCTCAGGGTCAATCTGATGAATTGGATCGCCATGTTCACTCAAATTGAGTACGTTGGCGACAGAGGCCTAAGGATTGAATCTCCATATGCGGGTCATTAATCCTTAAAATTGATTGGGTTTGATTGTCGAGATGACATGGATTGTAATTTATTTCGTGGGGTAAGGCCAAATTGCAATGTATCGATCTTTTTTAAAATGGGGTTCGTAATGCTAATGTGTCTTGATATTTTTTTAAAATATAAATATCAATATAAAAAATAGAGTTTAAGTGATTTGGAGATTTTATGTAAATTAAATTATTTAAAAAAAAATCATGAATAGAAGCATCCATTTTTTATATCAATACATTTAGTATGTCAAAATAAACCTACATCTTAAAATTTTTTGTATTTTTTCATCAGTTTTTGGTGACTTAAGCCCTGGTTTGTAAGGACTGAAAACGCACGTCAAGGCGTGAAAACTCGGCCTGCTTGGCGATATCAGCGTCTTATCTTCGCTTTGGTGGTTTATTAGAATTCACTTCTAGCGATGCGTCCGCATCTAACGCATGCGTAGTGAGCAAAGGCCACTGTTATATCTTTCGAATAGGTAGAAACACCGGCTATTTTGCACGTTTTGGACGTTTTAATCAAACCACGACTGATTCGATATTTACGGACGTTGAGATCAACGTTATTTTTGGTGCCGCGTCATGTGACAACTAGGGCCAATAAGAAAGCGGGAAATTCGGACGCACAGCTCAGCGTCCGAATTTGTGTTCTTAAGCAATGGTTTGTAAGGATTAAAAACGCACGTCAAAGCATTAAAACCGCCCTGCTCATCGATATCAGAGTCTTATCTTCGCTTGGGTGGTTTGTTAGAATTCACGTCTAGCAATGCGTCCGCGTCTAACGCATGCGTAGTGAGCGAAGGCCACCGTTATCTCATTCGAATAGGTAGAAACATCGGCCATTTCGCACGTTTTGGACGTTCTAATCAAACCACGACTGATTCGATATTTACGGACGTTGAGATCAACGTTATTTTTGGTGCCGCGTCATGTGACAACTAGGGCCAATAAGAAAGCGGGAAATTCGGACGCACAGCTCAGCGTCCGAATTTGTGTTCTTAAGCAATGGTTTGTAAGTATTAAAAACGCACGTCAAAGCATTAAAACACGCCCTGCTCATCGATATCAGAGTCTTATCTTCGCTTGGGTGGTTTGTTAGAATTCACGTCTAGCAATGCGTCCGCGTCTAACGCATGCGTAGTGAGCGAAGGCCACTGTTATATCTTTCGAATAGGTAGAAACACCGGCTATTTCGCACGTTTTGGACGTTCGAATTAAACCACGACTGATTCGATATTTACGGACGTTGAGATCAACGTTATTTTTGGTGCCGCGTCATGTGACAACTAGGGCCAATAAGAAAGCGGGAAATTCGGACGCACAGCTCAGCGTCCGAATTTGTGTTCTTACAAATCAGGGCTTTACTGTTTAACTAAACGTTTAGTTAGGTTAAGGCGTTTAAGTTAGTTGGTGACTTAGAGTTTGTTGCTGTGAGCTCATGCCACATAAAAATAACTCTCAATGGAAGATACTTCACTTCTTCGTTCACGGCAACTTATTGTGTGTTAGATAACGGTTAAACAATGATTTTATGTGAAATCGCAGATTTTGAGCGACAAACAAGAAGATGTACCCTAACGGAACATGAACATTAATCTCGACTATTGTTTGGCTATTTTGCAGGTTATGTAATAAAAACAAAATAACATATTTGAAAATATTTTTATTGTTTCAAATCACATATATCTGTGTATCGGACAATTTATTTAGGGTAAAATATTCAATAAACGAGTTTGTTTTAACGTTTGAATAATCAAGTAATTATTTATCTTAGCTCTTACTTTTTTAAATATCACTCCTATAACTCCATTTTTCTGTATATAAGTATCATTCCTTATATATACACTTATGTTGCGATAAAATATTGTGAGGATAACTCATTATATTGGTTTTGAATTTCCAAAACAAAAATAATTATAAATATATAATTTTCCACCGCATATGATTGATTTATAAAATTTCTAAAAACCACCAAGTAATTGCAGCCCTATATAAAATAAATATAAAGTCTGCATTTGAAGCTTTTAGCCATAAGATTTAAGAATTAAAACTTTTAAATTAGGAAGACTGCCTTAAGGGGAGTCGGATTTCGCCCATGGAAAATTTTCCTAACTTTAGGAAAATTTTTCTCTGGAACTATTTAAGATATCATTGCAAACTTGTTTGTATTTTGTTCCTTACATATAGCTCTTTGATTTAAACTAAGGATATTTCAAAGTATAAAAAAATACTATTACAGTGATTTTTTTTAAAAATATGTATTAAAAAACACAAAAAAATCCTCAAAAAGTTATAAATTTTTTTTGAGGATAGATATTTAAAATTCCTCAGTTTAAATCAAAGAGCTATTAACGGGGAAGAAATAATAGAACAAAATATGTCAATATATTTTATAGTTCCAAAGAAAAACGGTCCTAACTGTTGAAAAACCTTATATTTCAGGAAATGCAAGGTTCAGGTAAGAACTGATGTTCAGAGTTTCTCAAAAATGCTTACGAAAAGAAAACCACTAAATAGAAATCGATAATCTTTGTCTTAAATTAAAACTAAAGATATGTAGAATAATAAAAAAAAGAAAACCGAAAATCGACATTTTTGAACCAAACATCCATCCAACTCCCCCTAATTATGTTGATATCAACTGGCAAAAATGCAATGCATATTACTATCTTTTAAAGAAGATAGGGACCTTCCTTGTATTTTTAATACTTTTTGGCTTTGTATTTATATTTACAGTAAAGTTTGTTAATAAATAATTTAACTTTTTTGTTGGAAGCTCATATCTTATTGTGACATCTCATATCGTGGATATAGGGTCCTTAATGATAGCGTGCTTTATTTTTATATTACTTAATTATATTTATATTTTAATGTTTTATCTAAATTTATTTATGTTTATTGTTGTGATTTCGTATCAAATAAACGTGATAAATCTCTCTTATTAACTTAATGGGATAACCGTTAGTTTCCCGACCACGGTTCTTAATGGGAATGAGTTTATTCAGTTGTCTAGAATTAATCTTTAAATACACTTTTTGCTTTATATAATTGTTTTCGACCCTTAATTATCGAGATGATATAGATTGTAATTTATTTTACCATTTTTATTTTACAAAAACACTAAATTAAAAAATACCTCACATTTTCTGCACTTTGATTTAAAATCTAAGTAATATAACATCTAAAAACAATAAATTAAATAATGTGGAATAATGGAGAAAAATAATCAATGAATCTAACAATCAATCTAATAAATAATGGAGAAGAATGTGCTTAATAACAATATTAAACAGTTTATGAAACTGTTTATGGTTTAATAAATATTACCATACAACTTACTAAAGACTATTCATTTCTAAACAAATATGGATTTCTACTTTTATTTTTGTTAACAATTTTTTAATTCATCATTTTCCCTAAGCATTTCTTCTTAAAAAAATATAATTAAAAAAAACTTGGGTCATAGTTTTGAGACAGTTTTTACGAAATCTACATTAAATGCTCTTCAAAATAAATAAAGTGATAATTATTTTAAAATAAACGCTTCTAATAATCTAAACATATCTTACATTTTTTTCTTAATATATTCAGTGTTTTTGCTTTTGATGCGATACCATTAACCAAATGGATTTTAAAAATTATTCATATAACCGTAAAATATAATAATAATAATTAAACCCTAAAAATTAGTTAAAAATTTCATTAATGCCCTAGTTATCGTTACAAAGCAATTTAATGAAATACATTTTTCAATAATGCATGAAGTGAAGTTGATAAAATATTTGCACTCAAACCAATTTATTTTCTATCCGATTTAAAAAAACATGGTACCTTAAGAAGAACTAAAATAATTGGACACTTATTATTGTTTTAGAAAACTATAATATTGTTAATATGGAACAATTTTAAATAATTTATTTCGCTCCAATAATTTTATTTGTTATTTATATTAAACATTTCATTATATTTGAAATAGAAGTTCTTATTTAAAACAAATTCTAAAATTCTTTTGCAATTCCCATTTTTTAAAGTAAACGACAAAAGTGTAAAAATAGAAACTGACACCTTATCAAAGGAAAATTATTTAATGTGTTTATGTATTAAAATATATATTTTTTAAAACTGTAATACTTAAAGCAATTTTAAAATTTGTGCTCTAATAATTTTAAAATTTATTTTTTTGAAGGTCAAATATGTTTATTTAAATTCAAAGCTAACTATTTTCAGGCAAGCCGATATTGATTGTTTTATATAGATACAAGTTTCTATCCACATTAATTTGTTGTTTTGTGTATAAAAATATTATTTTATATCAAAAATATAAATAGCTAGATTTGTTAAGTAACACTACTTTTAACAAATTAAGTTAAAATAATTTAGGCCATACTCTCTGCAATATGGCATGATCTTTAATATTTTACTTGAAAAAAAACCAATATGATAAAAAAACATCAGTTCTAGTTAGGTGTCAATAATGAGTTTGTACAGCAATTATAAATCAATTTAAATATAAAAGAAAATATAAAATTATATGCATAAGCATATAATTTTATGGCTTAAATTAAGTAATTAAGTGTTATACGAAAGTACACTGTTAAAAATTAGGCACTTTGTTTCACCAAAAATATGGTTCCTAGTAGCTGCAACGGCTGTGTAGTGAAACGTTAAACCATATTTTTGGTATTCGGTTGAACCATTTCTCAGGTTTTTGTTTCCAAATCCAGAAAAAAGGTTCAATCAAACACCGAAAAAAAGGTGAAACATTTCACCACACACACAGCAGCTACTAAGAACCAATATCATGGTGAAACCAAGCCCAAAATTTTTAACAGTGTATGTGCGTTTTTGTATAAAAGTAGGTAGTTTTGTATCAATTTTTGTCAATGAGAAAATTGTAAGTTAATTATACAAAGGTGGGGAAGTACAATACAATTTTTATAAGTTAAAATCTGAAAAAAGTAAAAAGTTGGACATATTTGTTTTTAAACTCTTACCTACTCACAACTTAAATCACTTCAAATCAAAAACCCATTCTAACATAATCCCCTGAAACACCAACTATCCAATAATCCACACAACCAAATCCTCTAATCACACATTTCCAGAGCAAAAGATTTAAACGACACACAAAAAATTAACATATAAAAAACATTATTCATTAGCTTGCGAAATATTTACAAAACATAAACGGCAAGTATTATGACGGAGATTCGAGGCTGTAAATACTTCATTTTTTATCATGACGAACTAATAAGAGATTGGATTGCTTGTTATTCTAATTAAGAAAACAATAACACATTAAAAAAGGGGAAGACTTTCAAAAAGATCATTAAAAATCAGCGAATACTGTTGCACGCTTTCAGGTGATTAATCGCTGTATCGGGGCATAATGAATTACCCTGAAACGTTTAATCGAAGCAAAATTAAATATAGGGAATATGAGAATTAGCATGTTCTATGTTGGAATAAAAAAAAGTTGAATTATCTAGTTTTGAAAATAAATTTTTCTTATTTATTGTGGAATCAGCAAAGTTCATTTTGATTTGTTTTCTTGTGTGTTGAGGTTGTGAACTTCTTTAGGAAAACTGAAGTAAAATACGAAAAATTGTGTAAGTAATTATTTGTTTTCGATGTCTTTTAAAAACTTATGAGGGAATAAATAGTTTATTGATTAAAAAGAATTCTGCATTACAATTAAATCATTTTAATTTTTCACTTCAATTCAAGTAATTGTGAGATTTAACAATTTTTATTTTTCATTAACTTCAGATATAGCTTTGGATTCTAACTAAATACTCTTTTATGAGATATTTCCGTGTATGAGCACGGCCTACTCAACTACTAAGGCCGAAGAAGCTTTCCCAAACAAGCTCGGGGACGGACATTTTGACGTCATAGTTCCGAGTGACGTTGTTCCAAAGATGAAGACAACCTGTCTCGAAACCTGTTCGGAACCACTCGTTCACGGCTGACCACAATTTTAGGGTTCCGAATGCGTCTGAACTAGTTTCTCGATCTTCGGTACCTTGCAACAATGACGTCAAAATTTACGTCTACGCTCATATTTGGGAGAGCTTCTCTGGCCTTGTTATTGAAGTTGGCCGTGGTATGAGTCTTTTATAATAATTTTTTACTTTTATAATCTAGAACTGTGCTTAAATATGTAGGATTAAGTAGTTTAGTTTTCCACAGATTTCAAGCAAACATTTGTCAAAAACACATTTAAATATGCCAATTAATATTTTAAATACGTCAAAGTAGACTCAAAAATGAAAATAATTTTCTTAAAACACACAGAATTTTTGTTAATCCTTTAATTAACAATTTGAATCCCAAAAGCATAAATTTATAACGAATTTTCTATCTAAGAAGGCATAGACATGCATCTAGACGTAATAAAGAATATGCAAGATACCCAAGAATGGAGAAAATATCAAAATAGTACTTTAAAACTCGAGACACTCTTTTTCCACGAAGAACCAGTGAAAGCTAACACTCCAACTCTATATGGGCTTTATGAAATGCAGATTTTTAGCCTACGCGTTGAAACGAAACATTTTATTCCGATCACAACCATACTCTATTTTGAAAATGTGAATGTCTACACATAAAGCGATAGTTTGACACAATTGAAACTAACACTTTGTTAGTTTTCGGATAAAAATGATCAATTATTAAGAAGACCTTTAGTCTAAAAAAAAAACCGACAAAAAGTTTCTCATCTCACCGATTTTACTCCATAATTATTTATTTAAAGAAAATATATTCAACACTGAATTACTGAACTAATTTCAAGTATTCTTTGAAAAATTCTTAAATGAGTTTAAAAAAAATAGATTAAAGAATAAATTATGTAATTGTTCAATGTTCACAGCTCTTGCATTTTAAACGAATATCATATTTTAGTTATTTAAATGAAAAGTTTTTAGTGATAATACAGAAATAACGAATACATAGGTTTGAAAAAAAATAAACATTTACTTTTACCTTAATTTTCAAGCCTGTCAATTGCATAATATATATTAGTTAATTTTTTTATATCATAAGTAGAGGTTTTTCTATAATAGCCATTTATTAAATGAAACTTAGCTTATAATATTTATCAAACGTATTTGAATTCAAAATTGTGCCACAAATTCAGTGTCTGGCAAGTTTCTTTTAATATCAAGATATTAGATAAATTTAAGACAGCTAGTGTTTGACCAAAATGGCAGTTGAAACCAACTCAAAACAATACAGAAACTTTAAAAAGAAGTGGCTTTTCCGGATGCTATAGAACACTCTTTAAAATCCATTTTTTCGAATACTCTTAGGTGAGGCAGGTAGCCTAGCAACGCAAATTCTATGTCTAGACTTAATACGATTTCCAGGTCCAGACACCCCATTCTTTTGTCTCTCCCCTGAAAATATACTCTAGAACTGAACAGAAGCATCAGACGGTTTAATTTGTAAATTGCTAGACGGTATGTCGGATAGAAATGTGGTATATTTCTTTAAAATGGGAACCGAACGTTAATGGTTTTAGAAGGTATAATAAAAGTATGCAGAACTCTGCGAAAAACATGTCTGAAAATGAGGAATGGAAGTTTAGGGAGTTTCGTGAAAACAAATATTGCCTATAAAACTTGTTAAAAATATAAAACCATTTAAATTATATAAAGTATTAAAATAATTTCAAACTTATTTCAAAATAAATGTTTTTAAAATATTCATATTTCTGTGTAAGTTATTTAAAAAATAATAAATCATATTTGCTATCCCAAAAAACTTCACATAAAATTTCATGTAAAAATATTGATGCGACATATTTTTAACGAACAAAATGCCATAAAAATAATAATAATGAGATCCAATAATCAGTACATCTTATTCATTAACTAATATTGAAAAAGTTAATAAATTGATAAATTATATAGAAAGAATTAATAAATCGATAATATATATTGAAATAATCAACGTCATCAGTATTTTAGCTTTAACTAAAGTCAGAAAATGTCTGATATTTTTGTGCAAAGAGAGTAGAAAGTATTCCCATATTCCCTGGCAAAAGAACTCATTACTGAAAAAGAGTTTTTAAATTTTAAACCCAAATGTAAAATTTCTTCTAAGTTTAATCAGCAAAAATATATGTCAAACTTAATATGAAGAAAGATAAGATGATCTCATTATATTGGAGCATAAATGTAGTAAGTATTATAGTTTGAGAAATATTTAAGAATTTTCCGTCATTTTATTTTCCTAAGTATAAAGACATGAATTTTCTTTGAGCTTCGTTCAAGATTAAGTATTGGAAGGTTTTAAACATAACTTATGCAAGACAGAAAGACAAAATACACAAATCTAAAGCATAATTATAAAGTTTTCCTTACTTTATATATAATTTAAAAGGAATTTATAAATTTTTGTTAGTTAAAGTGACATTTCTGTAGTCGTGTGGTTCGGGCACTTATTATTACAAACAAAAACGAAAAATTAATTGCTTATACTAATTGTAAGTGGTCTCTTAATAGTTTTCTTATAAAAGTTTAATTATAAAAATTCTGTTGATTGGTGGGTTATACGTTTTCCGGCTGTTTATTTCTAGCCTACATGCGAAGCTTAAACACAGTGAATTATGCCTTGTAATTATAAACTATAGTGAAGAGTGGAGGTTAACATGTGATCAATTGCCTTGTCGGCATTTTGTTGATGAATTTAAGTGTGTATTTTATAACAGTTTATTTTGTAAACCTGTTGCCAATCATCTTACAAATTCAATGAATAATCAATATTATATATAAACACACAATTTTCAAATATCTTACCTTGGAATGACGTATGCAAATATTTAAAAGTATCGCTTACCTAAAAGAAAAATACATGGCATGAAATATAATACTTAATAACTTTTCTTATTACATTAATCTTAATCTTCTTTTATTACTTCATTACAAAATATCATAATAATTTTTAACTTTTTAAATCTAAATTTTCAACAACAAAAAATGTTAGTTAGAACAAAGCAATATGTTTATTACATGTAAAATACTAAATCAATGTTACTCAATTTATAAAGATACGTAATATAATACTTGACACGTTTTAAGTAACATGTTAAAATTGTTAGGAAATAAGATTTTAGTTTTATGATGAATGCATACCATAAGTTAAAAGCTCGATGTGAAAACTGTTTTAGTTTAAAATCATTTTTCATCAATTCATTCAATTAAACAACAGAATGGAGACAAATTAAATATAGTTAAACTCATAGTTTCCTTGCACAGAAGCCACGATCGTGGGCGGAGCTATAAAATGCGAGGAGCAATCAGATGAAGAGGAAATTTCAGCCGTTTTATTTTGTCTTCATCTGATTGCTCCGCGCGTTTTATAGCTCCATCCGTGGTCGTGGCTTCTGTGCAAGGAAACTATAAGTTTAACTATAGTGTTTAACATTACTTTTTATAGTGCATTTTATTTGAAAAAAATTTAATCACAGAATTTGTGAAGTCAGAGGCTTGTCATTTTTTTAAACGTCGACTTAAGTATTTAGTTTCTTTTTAAAAAGGATTAATTTCCTTTGATATCGATACATATTTTTAAATCTGGATAATTATATTGTTTTAAGTACATTATATTTTGTTTATTTTATCATGAGATCTCTCTTTAAATCCTTGACAGATTTTTGACGAGTTTTTAGGTCCATTTAAAGAGTTCTTTTCGAATAGAAATATAATTTGAATAAAAGTTTACATAAAGATAAACATATCAAGATTTTCTAAAAGAAATAAAATAGCTTACTTTCTGTTGCTTAAAAATTCGCTGAAATTCTTACTTAAAACAAGTATATTTGTAACAGTAACTTTCACCTAAATCCGCTTCCACACAAGAATAAAATACCCAAGAAAAATAATTACAAGAATAGCGTTTTTTGAAATAAAAGAAACTAAAAGATAACTATTTTATTATTACCATTGAAAATATACTATTAATTAAAACATATTAAACTGGTTTTAGACTGGCAGATAAGTAACATGTCAAATTCAATATTGTGTTTTATCAGATTTGTGACAATAACAGAAGAACTTAAAAACTACGAACGATGTTATCTGTATTACATAATAATGTGAAGCTTAGGTTTAAAGGTAAAAAAATCTGTTGTAAAAGTGGTTTGAAGTTTAAAAAAAAGTTAAAAGTTAAGTTTTAAAAAAATGACAAATTTCATAGACTTCCGCCTAAACTTTGAAACTGTCAATCACTGTAACAAAAAACTACAGTTGGTGGAAAGATAAACATATTTTTAATTAAAATTTTATCCTACAGTCTCTGGACAAATTATTAGACGCACTGTATTCTTTTTAGAAATTTTATGTTTCTTAAGAGTGTTTATGCAATAATGGTATATTTAAACTACAATATTAGTGATTTTTATTTAAAAGAATTGTTGTAGACTACATATTTGTATTTATTTTTTACATATGGCATCACTGTGTTGAAAAAGTGATACATGAACGTAACATAAACCTGTATTTATGTGTGGAATCATCATCCTCAAATGCAGGAGACAGTTTACAGTCTTGCATTGATAGCATGCCGCGCAGAATTAAAGCTTTGATAGCGGCTAAAGGTGGCTCAACTAAATATTGACTTTTTCTAACATTAATTTAACTTTTCTCTAAAACTTAATAAACTTATGCTTTTCTTAATTAATGCTGGTTTATTTATGTCAAATAAATCGGTAATTGATTGGATAATATAAAAATAAAAAACAAATCAATTTAAAATAATAAAACGGTACAATATCACCCGGTAATTAATATTTTACATGAAATCTTGCAGTGCGTCTAATAATTTGTCCAGGAACTGTATATACTGAGTTTAAGTTAGGTTGAATTATCGTCGCACTAGAGTTACGCGAGGGCTATTGGCGATGGGCGTCATAATTTAGAATCACAGTCGAATGATGAGCTGAAACCCTAGTAGGCACGTAACGCAACGTTTAGGAGCGACATCGTGCACAGCGTAGGAACTTTGTAGCATATTCAACATGCACTCCCTGCACACGTGGTATAGGTCGGACTTTTTGGTTGCACAGACTGTTTATACACTCTTAAAACAAAAGATTGAAATTCACTCCTATAGGAGAAGTGCATTTTCGGCACCGGAAAGGAGTGGAAATTAACTCAGACTGAGTTAAAACCGCTCGTTTTAAGAGTGTAGGACGCAGATTGTTTTCTTTTATTTCTTTTATCCACTCCGAAAAAGAGTGAAATTCACTCCTATAGGAGAAGTGCATTTTCGGCACGGAAAGGAGTGGAAATTAACTCAGACTGAGTTAAAACCGCTCGTTCGTTTTAAGAGTGTAAGTCGGCAGTTATTTTGGAAATACACGAACCCGAACCTGAGACCTTTCGCATGGCAGGCAAGCGCCTTACCGACTGGGCTCCACAGCCCCTTTATCCGATACTGAATTTTGGCGGAAGGAATTTATAAATATAAAAATATCGAAAATAATAAAAACTTACGCTAATTTTTGCAAGGAAAATTATCTTGCCGATTATCGTTATTCAAATAAATCAATATTTTCAATGACTTGATTAATGCCACCAGTACTGCACTTAAATTTTGTGGAAATACTTTAATGCAAATTGAATTGTACCACATTTGCTTGAGATGAATATTACACTGAATAGTACACTGAAAAATAACACAACTAATACTGATTGAGGAAAAAAACGCAAAATACATTTTAAAAAAGAAAATAAGCTAAAGATCCACGCAAAGTTTATCTATTTTTTTTTATATTTGGTTGTCGACAAATTAGTCATATTTAAATGTAAACTGATTTCATAATATTTAATATTCGCTGTACCAAAAAATAAATACATGTAAATAAATAAAAACCATATACATATTGCTATTTAGATAGATAAAACAACTTCCGTTAGTAAAGAATATTTACATACATATCTATACCTTAGAGAATAGTTATGTCGAATAAGTTAGGATTACGTACTTGTAAAAAAATTATTTCCTTTTAAATAAAATAAATTTATAGCTCAGTGTAACAAAGGAGTAAACATGTGGGAAATATCTTTTTGTGGATTTGAGCTCATTTCACATTTCAAAATTCAAACGGTATCCCCTAATTGAAATATAATCGCATGTGCGTTCTGTGCGTAGTTAAAATTCAAAACGAAATGGATTAGCAATATTTTGAAATTGGTAAATGACTTTACTTCATACTTTAGCAAGCGTAAAGTTAATCACAAAAGATTCTTCGAGGTGAATAAAATATGAATAAATTAATATTATATTAAGATTTATCTCTCTAGCTTCATTAAGAAAAGCCGCATTTGAAATACAAGATTTGAATATCTTCTTGCTAAAGTGTATTGAATGTAATGATGCTTATCCTTGCGTGTTTAATTTGTTTTAGATATGGTTAATTCAATCATATTTACTTCTCCGCGTATTCCTATTTAAAGGAATTAAATTATGTTCAATGTTTGTATTTAAATAATTTGAGACTTATGCTCATGTTAATTTCAATTATTTTGTTTCAGTTCATATATTCATCAAGCTTTCCATTTTAAATTAAAATAACCTAAGGTTTTAAAGACTTGTTTTCTTAAATTCGTACTAAGATTTTAAGATGAATTGTGAAATTGTTCCATCCGCATCCGGACCATGGTCTGAATTCCGTATGATGTGTGCTCTTTAGCGCGGAATTCACTACTAGGCAGATTTGATCTGAGTCCACAGTTGCAGTTAGTGTGGAAACTTTAACGTGTGGTTAAATTAGACATTGCGGCTCACACGCCGGAATGCTTTAAATGTTGTAGATTACGTCGGCGAGCAACAGACACGGGTATTATTTAGTGGCCGGGAGAGAGCACTGCAGCGTGAAGTTGCATTTAAATAATTGTCTTCTGTTTGGCGAAGTTATTAGAACAAGGACTCGGTTATGAATAACGATGAGCGGTTGGCGCCACTCCAAATGGCGAGTGAGTTGCCATTCCCCGCTGTCAAATAGATGTCTCCGCAGCTCCGCCATTGTGGCCCGAACAATGGACACACAATTCTACAAAAGGGGTTGAATCCAACAGAAAAATAAAATATGGAAGAATATTCACGGGAGTGAGTGAAATATGAGAGCTGAAATACAATGCTCACACCACTAGACGTGATGCCGATGAATTGGAGTCGTTTTTTCTTCTTCTTTTACTTCCCTTTTGTCGCTTGGCGACATCGCAGTTATCGGCCCGGCCTCAGAAGAATATCTGGAACGAGAGTTCCAAGCTGCGTGATGAAAAAAGTGGTGGTAGTTTGTCAAATGGAGGAATCAGATACCAAATGAAAGATTGGCGTGCGCTCGCGTGTTAAATGGAAGCCATTTGCTAGTTTCCAGAGAATGAAAAGTTCTGGAGAGTAATATTTTCTGTGGATTTTTTCTTTCCAGAAATGTATTAGAAAGTTCTGCGAACACTCAAAAAATGCCTTTTGCTTGCTAATATTTCAAATGAAGATTAATCTCATGAATGTGGATATTTAGCCTCATCTGTTTCACAAGGCATGTGGAACAATTCTGTGTTGAAATTTAAAAACAGAAAATTCCTAGCTGTCATTTTTTGCCATCACAAGTAATGTTGCCTGTACTATTTGTATGTAGTAATGGTATTTTCTTTGTGTTGTCAAATATATTGTATCTATATGTCTTTTGAAATGTACTAATACCCCTTGCATTAATCAATAAACAATATAGATTTTACAAAGAATCTTTTTAGTTTATTTTCTTTCCTTACATTATTAGTAGAGTTTATAATAAATCATTTGATTTCTTTGCAGTAATTGACTCAACAAATAGAGAACGAATACAAATATATAATGCATAACTGTTGTTTCTGTACATAATTCTTCGTTAGTAGAATTTTTTCTCAGTAAGTATAAAAATGGGAGTAAATAATTGGTTAAATCAAATGCGTTTTTTAATTAGTGTTCTTAATACTATCTGTCGTTGTCGTTATATATATTTTTATTTTTTAACTTGTAAGGATTGTTACTTGTATCTTTTAACTTCTAAGAACTTGTAGACAGTATAGCTTTTCACACTTGACGAAAATCTCTAAATTAACCACCAATGTAATTTATAACATTTAAAAAGACGTAAATGTAAACAGTATTCTAAATATTAAATTTATTTAAATACAAATCGTTTTAGATTGATTATTTTAGATTTATTAGTCAGATGTACATCATAAAAACGCAGTCACATATTAAATTCTAAAAGGTTGATTTCTACAAACATGATGAACTTCAAAACAATCGACGGCCATCTTGTTCCGGACGGGTTGTAAAAGAACGAAATTGATCGCCAAGCGAAGTGAAGAGATGAACATCGGGGGGGGGGGGGGGTCTTAACGAGCAGCTTAACATCAATCGCCCTGGAAAAGTAGGCTTAAACGACGACAGCGAGCCACTTCAAGCAGGTGCTAATCTGCTTAAAACCGGTGAAGGGCGGTTTCAACTCTTTGTTCCTGTTTTAGAAATTAAATGTAAAAGAGGGATAGAATCCATCGGATGATTTCCCTACAGTGTGTATTCTTAAAGTTTTAGTTAAGGGTAAATTTTATAGGGAAATTGCTCTGGAGACATAAGCCATGTTTCTCTTCAGTGGATCGTTTTCAAGAGGCTCTTTTGCTGAGGTTATAGGAAGAAGTTGGAGCTTTACGAATTTCCAAAGGAGTCCTACTTGAGGTGGCTTTGAAAATAGATGTTAGGGAAAACAAGTTATTGTTTTTTGATACTTGTTAGTTACAAAATGAAATAAGCAGAGCCCTACTGTAATTTAAAACATTTTAGTTTAGTTTGAATTATCATCGCACTAGAGCTACACGAGGGCTATTGGCGACGGGCGTCATATTTTAGAACCACAGTCAAGTGACGAGCTGACACCAATTGAAAATTATTCGTACGAATAATTTTTAATTATGAAATGGCTTAAAATTGTAACTAGTGGACACAAATTATAATAATATCAATAGTAGTTTTCCAATTAAGCTTTTAATTAACTTTCTGTGTAATTCAATCTTCCAATATGTTTCATGTTGTTTACAAAAATAGCAAACGTATTAAATGATATGGGATTTGAGAAAAAAACAACGATTTTTTATTACTAGCTAAAACAAACTACGGTTGAATATTTTATGGTGAAAATATGTTAAGTATAACAGAGACAGGAAACAACATCTATTTGAACATAACTATTTGCGACACTAATTTTCAATCGAAATTGAATTTCTCATTAAGGGTACATTGTTCTTTTGATGACGACTTAAAAGTTCTTGGGAGCATTGGCCTGTGAAAATGTGGCGGATACTCTTGAAGGAATCTCAAAACGATATAAGTTGTCAAGTCCATAAGGCAATTTCCGTACAAGCTTTTTATTACAGTAAAATGCTGATAAGAAGAAGGGCAGTCGGAAATTCTCAAAAGAACTTGAACCTTTTTTACTTTTTAGCGATTGATATGTCGTAACAAAGCACATTCTTCTGCTAAGGTTTGGAACTTCTCGTTAAATTGTTTCTTTGGAGAAAGCGGTGGTGTGGATTTGATGATATAGTTTTATGGTGGTTGATTTAGGGTGGAATTTTCCAGAAACGCGTAAGAACTCTTGTCTTTGAAATATTTTTAATTAATGAAAACGTGTTAATGACTATCCCTTCAAAAATTTATCTACTTAACTATCGTAAAACTTTCAAGAAAAAGAAAAAAAGGACCTATTTTTATCCCTGAAAATTATTTTAAAATATATGAATGGATTACGTAATATGTTAAGCAATATGGAATTGTGAAAAAAAATCATCAATTGCTTATGACAAATAGATATTTTTAATCTAAGGAACATTAAGTTTGGATTATCCAAATGTAACAAAAAAATCTTTGTTTGGAAAGTTTCAAAAGGTGTAAATACTGTGTTACTTAAAAGCTCAAAAGTTTGGAAAGCTGGTGATAAATAAAACTTAAAACACTTAAAAATTTGGATATGTGGCATCCACAATTTTAATATTTATTGGATACTAATATAATTTCGAGAATATAGAATATAATTGTATTGTTCATTACGTAATAAAGTTATTTAGAAAACATAAAAACTCGTAAATAATTGCGAATTAATAGTACTCTGAATGCGCAATACCTATTTTAAACGTAATACCAATAAATTGATTTACATTTGCACTACATTAACAATCTTATTATGAGTACGACCGACAAGTACTTTAGGAACTTTTGTACCAAATTAGAATTCCATAGCTCCTTTAAACCAAAAAAGTACTACGTCAGCTAACCTTTACTCATTCCTGATTTTCTCTAAAACCTTATTATGACGACCGAGAGGTACTAGGATCTACACTGCTCAAAACAATTAGGGGAACGCGTGGTTTAAACCCTTTCACCCCCAATGATTCCATTTGGAATCATCAGCTTGAGATATTTCCCCCCAATTAGTTGAGCTCTCATTTATGTATTGTTAGATCGAAGAATCATGTCTTTTGAAGAATTAAATAATGTTAGTTTTAATTAAATGAAAATATGAAAAACATGGTAAAATAAAATTCACTCCCAAAACATTTTATAAAATAAATTGACCCCAAATTCTTCATGCTTGCATTCTTAGATGTTTAACAATTCATTGTAACTTTTTTTTTTAACAAATTAAGTTTTGAAAAATTATTGTTATAAATTTATTCAAAAGTTATGACTTCTATTTTTTTCCTCAAATTTTAGTTTAAAAATTAAGATTTTATCCCCTGTTTTTTACCATTTCATTCTGAATGCATAATGAATCTATTTCACAAATTTTAGATTTTTAAAACAAAACATAAAAAAATGGAACTGAAAGGGTTAACAAAAGTGCGCAAAGTGCTCCCCTAATTGTTTTGAGCAATGTATTATACCAAATATGAAGTCCGTATATCTTTTTGTTCGAGCTGTGTAGTGGAGCTCATATAGAATGAGATACGAGCTAATGTTCAAAAGCCACTTTTCCAAAACCAGCACCCTCCGAAACATGTAAAAAACACAAAATCATTTCGGAATGTCTACATGATCATGAATAATAATAGTAATATTACAATACTTTAACTACTTTATATTTCATATAAGGTCATTAAAAGCAAAATTAACCATTTTATTTAATGTTATTAAGTTCAACTATTACCGACACACAGAAAAGAAATAAGACATGAAAAAAAAATCATTAAACTCCCAACGGATTAAACTACTCCAATAAATAGTCGTATAAATCAATACTAACTCGAAATGCTACATTTTCTGCCATAAACTTTGACAATAAATGCTCTAAATTGCATCGAAATTACTCGGATATTCATCGAGTTTTATTTTTTAAGATTAATGAGACTTTAATGGGTGACTCCTCCGTTCGACTTATACGAGCTACCATTTGAAACGAAGTGGTACAAATCCAGTGCACAATCTCCCACAAGGATTCTTTTTTAAGATATCGTATCAAGGAATAATCTGGTAAGGAAACCGCCCATGTGAATTGACCCTTTTTTAAAATAACCGATTCATTTTGTGATAAACGACATTGACAAATAAATAACATGGGTTTGATACATATTGACAAGGAGACTGAAGTTACGCATCGATCTATCACGTTTTGATTGGCTGAACAGAAATTTATTCGAATGAGTCTTTTGAAAATTAACCAATAGTTGGATGTCTTCAACTACAAGCGTCCAATTGGGTTTTGATTAATGAGGTTTAATTTCGAATGGTTTGCTTAACTGATGAATAGGAAATTGAAGAGCTTAGTGGAAGAACATGCTAAGTGACATTTTTGAAAAATTGAGATTTTAGTGTCTATGAACATGTTATTCCCTTATTTAAAGATAACAAGAGTCCCCCTTTTCATAAACTTCAAGTTAGGTGTATTTTTACCTTTGTCGTGTTTATTTTTAGTTTACCTCGAGGTATAAGGGAGGCACACATTCCAGAAAAAGAATGGAATGATTGAATGAATATTTCATGCTGTTATGGCTGCGAACGTTTCAAAAGCCTATACTTTAACATATATAGACTAATTTTTTTTAATTAAAAATGCCATTTAAATTAAAAATGTCTTTTTTAACGTATTTAAGTGCAAACTAAAAATTTTAAAGCTCGTTTTCACCTTTTTGTCACTTAGCACGTTCTTCTACTAAGATCTTCAATTGTGTTAAGTAAAGCAATCAGCAATTTAGGAAGTTGTATCCGGTTGGTTGGCATAGATTGCATAGACTTCTTTAAATTGTTTATTTGCAGAGTAATAACGTATTTGAACATATTTTTTTTTATATTAAGTGAAACTGTTTGAATAGTGATATGGGAAGAAAAATTTATATCGTTGAATCCTGAATATACGATTACTTAAGAAATAGAGTACAAAACTAAATATTAATTAAAATAATTACATTTACATGGATATGAACTTTAAAAAAAATTTGTTTTCTTAATGGTTGTATGGTATGTACGATAAAATGGTTGTATCATAAAAAATCGATTGATTGTGAAGGTATGGCCATTAACCCTCTGAAGGGATACAGACGCATAAACCCGTCACCTGGCTTTCAGGTTTTCCAGCAATACACATAATTTAAAAAAAAATATATAAATGTAATAATTTTATTAAATTTTTAAAATTTAAAGCATGAAAGAGCCATTTATAACCATCTACAAGAGAAATATATTTTAAAAATTTAAGAAATTAAATTTTCAATTAAAATTTCAATTTAAATATCCTGCTGTCAAAACAAGTTTACACTTCAGCCAATTTGCTTATCCCTCAAAGGGTTAAACATAAACTTATAAATTCTAAAAGGCAAACAAAATTTTAACGCTTTCAGATATATTTAATAATAGCGGTGTTAGCTTGCTACAGTAAATAAAAAAACGAAAATAATTTTGGTTTAAACTAAAAATAATAAAAAAGTAAGCTCTTTTAAAGTGTTAGCAGCCATAACAGGATGAAATATTGATGTTACAAGTCCAAAATTTTTCTGGAAGGTGTGTCTCCTTTATGCCTCGATGCTTTTTTATCAAATTTTCAATTAATTTTTTAAAAAAAAATTAGTCTCTATATGTTAAAGTATAGGCTTTTGAAACGTTCGCAGCCATAACAGCATGAAATATTCATTTAATCATTCCATTCTTTTTTTTGGAATGTGTGCCTCCCTTATACCTCGAGGTAAACTAAAAATAAACTATTTGTATTTTAAATACATGAACTTACATACTTATAAATAAAGAAAACGTAACCTAACCAATTAACTGTATTACATTTTAATCAAATTAGGTTACCAAATATCTCTAAAGTTCTAATTTGAAATTTCTTTAGATAAAACCCATCACTGTCTGGAGCAGCTTGTTTACTATTTCCCCTACTGTTGGCCAAGGTAAAAACGTGTAAGCTCCGCCATCGATGGTCTTGCATACGAAATATCTGCTTTGGCCACCATATTTCTCCAGAACACGTTGCAAATCGTGCCTGGTATACCAGTGCTTTGAATTTGCATCTAGTTATAGAATGTGTTCTGCCATCTCGCTGTTCTCTTTTATTTAAAAAAAGAAGAAAAACCTCAAACATTTTATCTCAAAGTCTTTTAGTGTTTAGGATACCCATTCTTTGAGGATATTGTAATGAGGTTCTTAGTAAAGCAGAGATGATGCTTGATTTCGTATTTTTAGAAATGTTTATTTTCTATTAGGATTTTAAAAGTGTTCTTGTATAAAATACTATAAAATCCAAGAAATTATAAATTCCCGATAACTTGAAAATACTTACTTTGTAATTAATTAAATCTTGCTTTTATAAAGGAAAAGTTGACAATGCTACTATATGTGTTTCTCAAAGTGTAAGTGTAAGCAAGTTTTAAAAAATCTGGGTAAAATTATCTGGGTATTTACTTGAACTAATTAATGCACCGTGATACTAAATAATTCGACGAAACACCTTCCGCGATAAATTATGAATGAAAACAAATGTTTTTGAATGCGAGTTTTCAGCCAAATCAGAAATATAAGTTTTCAAAGGATACTTCTGAAAAATTACTGAATTTCAAGGATATTTAAATTTCAAATACAAATAATCGTCAAAGTTAGAGCTATGTTCTACAGTTTCAGTCTACACGTACACTGGCAAATTTAAAGGTAGTGGGAATGTTTCAGGTATTGAATGGCAAGATAAATGCTGAATGAAAGTAAATATTTTTTCGGGCTTTAATTTTTGAATCAATGTCACGTGGAAACAGAGCATCAATCGAAGCATCGATCGAAGGAACCACAGGCATGAAATCTAGAAGGACTACGTCACCTGAAACAATTATGGCTGTTCGGTATATCAACTTACCAACCAACCAGAAAGCTGTAGCTATGACCGCGCGGACCAAGACCGTTCAACGCATAGATATCATAGTTAAAGTATTAGATTGGCAGATCACGTGACTTCCAATGCTAACGACGGGACGCGCATGGAAGCCAAATAAGAGGAGAAAATGGCCAGTGTTGCTGCCACTTTAAAGGAAAAAAATACCAGTTAATTATAAAATTACAAAAAAATATCGTAAAAATACTAGCTGCATTTTGAATATTTTTAGTGACTTTAAATCCTTTTCTAGTTTTTTTTTGTAATTTTAGAATTAAATGGTATTTTTTCGTACTGTTTTTCTCCTTAAAGTGGCAGCAACACTGGTCATTTTGCCCTCTTATTTGGCCTCCATGCGCGTCCCGTCGTTAGCATTGGAGGTCACGTGATCTGCCAATCTAATACTTTAACTATGATATCTATGGTTCAACGCAACACGAGAAAAATAACACTTTATTTCTCCAAAAAATACCCTTTCTATTTGACTAATATGCATGAAAACTACGGAAGTACTGATATCTTTAATCCTGAAAGGTGGTCTTTTTATTACGAGGTCAAATACCAAAGCGGCCTCAAAAACGGAAAATGGCGACGGAGTCTAATCGTTTAAGATTAAATTTTGAACGTTGGACTTGTATTATCCATTTATTTATATTTTCCGCATCGAAATCTTTCTCAATATATTCAGAAACCGTTTCGTTTTCAGGAAGTGGTACACTGTAGCTCTAAATGGAATTGATAAGGACATTTGAAGTTTATTATCTTCCAGCGTATACGTGAAGAAATACTTCTATGGAGACATTTGAATATGGTATCTAGACTTAAATCCAGCCGGAATGAAAATAGCACGCTCCGTACACTTCATATATGAATACATTGATTATTATTCAAAAATGGAATGATACTTTAGTACCTTTTGTCTTTCAGCTTAATCCCTTATTGCTAATAAAATGTGCTTTAATTAACAGTTTAAAGCGTGTCCTTGCATTTTCATGAACTTGAGTGGCCTTATAGAAGTAATTAATTTAAATTATATCACTGTACAATATGAATAGTTCTATTTTGATAGTGATAATTTTTATGACAATTGTGGATGTGTAAATGCAGAAGAGTAAAAATTAAATGCGATAGAAAAATATACTGAAGAACGTTGTTCAAATATAAAGATTGGTTAAAATGTAAATTTCCAAGTTATAAAATTTTATGTGGACAGGTTCTCCATTTTCGAAAGTAAAGTAATAAAAATCTTGCTCTCACATAACAGTATACTCTTAAAGAGTTGCCAACCCTAGATTTAAAAACAAAATCCAATAGTTAAACACTTTAAATGCTAAAAATAGTAGTTAAGCTGATAATTTTAAAAAATACGTTACTTTAATAATTTATAATATATGGCGGGCTCAGAAGTAAAAAAAATGATCAAGTCTGTATATTCAATGAAAAGACTGTAAATTAAGAGGGACTGTCAGTCTCATAGAGCTAATGCATTAGTTTTGAAATCATAACTTTTGCAGAAGTATTGCTCTGCCGTGTTATCCCATTTTCACCAGGTATGGGAATCATCATAACATCCATTTAAAACAAAATTGGAAAGAAAATATCATCAGGTTATTTAATTATCAATTGATAAAGTTTTAAAATAGTGTCGCCATCTGCTGTATATTTTTGACATTTTAAAACTTCAAAAATATAGAATTAAATAACTAGATAACATTTTCGTTTCAAATTGGTTTCATTTCGATGTTATGTTGATTCCCATACCTGGGGGAAAAGGGCTAACATGGCAAAGCAATACTTTTGCGGAAAGTGTGATTCCAAAACTAATGCATTAGCTCTATGGGACTGACAGTCCCTCTTAAGTTTCCTTAAACATAAAAACAAACTCTCCTTAAACATTACTTTTCTATATAACAATACTTTTCTATACAACACATGAGAACACAATAAACCATCGCCGAAAGCCTCATTTCACATGTTGCACCTTAAATTGTGTTTCCCTGAATCCATAATCTATTTCGCAAGTCCACGGGTCCTTTCGCATTGTGTTACCCACCAACGACTTTAACGCGAAGATGCAATGTTTAAAATATTCAGAGAAAACACATTTGTTTTGTTATTGTTCTATTTAAAAATGAATTTTTCCTAAAAAATATCTTGTTTTTTACTTCATAAGAGAACTGTTTAAGTTATATTTGAGATGAGCGAGCGTGTACTACTTATAAGTTTAACCAAGTAGGTTTGTAACAGAATCTGTCACTCAGCCCTTTTCCACACAACATTTGTGTTCAACAGGAAAAAAAGTCGCCAAACATAATATTAATTCTATTATAAACATTTAGACTCTAAATTTGCCTAGTTTCATTTATTAATTCAATAATTATTCTGCAATAATTATTCAATAATTATTATTGATTGCAAAAATTAAATTACATTTCAAAGAATAAATATGTAATATTCCTATCTTTTAAATAAAACCGAAACATTTCATATAAACATACAAACAAAGAATTTCTTAGTAAAATATATTTGACGTCATTTCAAAATGATTGATTTGCAAAAATAAATTTCATTTCATTTATTGTTTAAAAGAATTAAAGTTTCTCGAGTGATTGTTGCGAATGGCAATGGTGATTTAATTCTAATAAAAATGGCTTCTTATGCTTTTTAAATGAGCATTAAATTGTGCAGTTATTTAAATAATTAAAGTACTTCAAATTCGAATTTTTTTCTGAGATTTTTAATGTCTTCTAATTTCGATGCGCCAAATTTTTTGACGTATCACACTTGTATGTAGCATTTGTAGTTTGGGATATGAAAGTGGGTGACAGACAGACGGACTGAACGATTATAATACCTTCCACTTTTTACGTTATAAACGTAGTGTGGAAGCTAAAATTACTTGGATAACAGTTGGTTGGCTTTGAATCTACTATCCAGTAGTTAAACTCGGACTTACGTTAGATGGTATTTGTTAAGGTAAAATATAAATCAAATCATTTAGCGTAAAGAATAGGTTTTCAGATTAGTGAGCATGGACGGCAGTTTGCATTACAATATTAATTAGGAACTATAGCGAAGTTTCTAATACATACATGGTTGTTGATATCGAATTTACTACTGTAAACAAAGTTTTACGTTTCTGAGCAGTACGTTTCTGATCTGGAACATGTAACGTTAAACAAAATGTTATTTTTTCGAGAGCCCTACTTTACGGATTTTGACGAATTTCCTACAGCAATTGCAACATCAAATATCGCGGGGGAGGTTTTACAACGTCCTTAGCCCCTTTTCAACTATGGGCATAACCGGTCTGAGCTCAATAAGCATAAGTCTGAAAAAAACTAACGTTAGTCTGAAAGCAAATTTAAACGTCGCAAATGAGTTGTAATTCCTATCTGCACTGTGAAAATGGTGCGGAGTAATATTTGCGTTGTAACATTAATTAACATTTATCCACAAAATGGTGGCAATTCATTTTACCTGGATCTACCGCGTTTACGAAGTAACGTTTGAAATGTAACGTTTTGCGGTGTAATGGTAAGTGTTGTCTTGCACTCCGTAAACATGGCTTCGTCTGTGTTCACGGAGTAACGGTAAAACACACTCAAATTATCGACGGATGTTGGATGTTGTTTATTTGGAATTCGTTTTATAGTATAAGCACAGAGATAAGTAAAACAAAAAAAATCCTCTTACGGAAGGCAAAAATGGAATGTAAATGAGCAGATAAGATAGGTCACGTCCGAACAATCTTAATTTGACTAGCATCAGTCTTGTTCCGAGCACCCATCAAACTTGGTTAATCTTTTAAAAGGCAAACAGAAACGACGCACACTGGATTATGATTTCAGTAGCAAAGGATGCATTTTAAAAGAGTCTTAGCACTTAATGCATCATGCACTTTTCCATTATGAAATGGGGACGTGGGTTGATGAGCCATTCGGGGAAACAATTGCGGGGAGGTATGTGCGTGGGGGTTTGTCAAAGTAGGGGATTATAGAACGGGTTTGGATGTCATGTCTTGTTGAAGTTTTGTTTTTCAAAAAAGGAACACCAATACAACAGCAAGGCCCGATGTAAACTGAAGTACAAAGGGTTACGTTAAATTATCTTAGAACTAGAGGTATTTGGAGGCAATTGGGCATCGTAATTTTGAACCCAGTAAATGACAAGCCGAAATCTCGTGGGGCACTGTTATTAATAACCCTTTTTTCGCATCAAGGAGCAAAAATAGTAGTTGAGACTTTTAGATATTTAAATTCGCTTTTATAAGCCACCTTAAATTGTATGTTAATATGATATATTGACTATAGATATAATATGTAGCATTAAATAATACGGTTTTACAAAACATTTACGGACTTCTGAGTTTTAAAAACAACACTCATACAAATATACAAAGAAGTTATCTGCAATTCAGTTACGAATTAAAATTGTTAAATATACATATTGACTAATGCTTTTAAACTACCATGTTTAATATTCAGAAAATGTCTTCGACTTTACGCAAGACACATGAGAGTGAAGAAAACAACGCAATTATTAGCGCAAATGATTTATTTGGTGAAAATTGTACATGTTTCTGCGAGATTAAGGCTCGCCATCTTCAAGAATATGCACAAACAAACCGACAGAGGACGCGATGGAAAGAAAGTGAAACCTGATATCCGGAAAAGGGGATGTAGAGGGATAGGGACCAGGGGATGTGCGTGGGGAGAAAAGTTACTCTGTTACTATGAGACCCTTCCAAATTCGAGAAAACTCTGGCATGTTGGAAGAATTAACAAATTTATTTTGGTTTTTAAGTATATGGTAAGATTCGTAAAAGTCGAATTCCCCAATGCTAGAAGGTTTGACCAAAATTGAAGCAGAGGAGAAATTGAAACGGTATTAATCTCCCAAGAATGTGTAGCGACTGAAGATTTCTGACATTCTTATTTTTTAACATACGCTTCGTGTTCCTTAAGTCTTATCATTTCTAAGTCATTTCTAAGGAAATGATAAGTTTTATGGTTGAAATATTGTTTCCATAAATAAATTTCTATATCACTAAACACATAACACACACTTTCAACATAAACTCTGCAACATACTCACTCGGTATTATTAAACAATTCCATCCACTGCATTGCAACATTATGTTTGTATCGAAACAATTTTTATTTGCTGATAAAACTGAATAATAAATAACCTCAGTGTATTCCAAATACCCCGAAGCACATAAAACACTTCGACGAGGGCACGAACTTGTTTTTATTTTATGCAAAATGCCGTTGGAAGAGATTGAAATTTCTACAGAATACCGCTGATCAATTATTTAAAAATGAGTTTTCCTAAGATGGAGGATGTGAGAGAGATTCAGAGCTGAAACTTGAGATGTAATGGATGGAGCGATGGCAAGCCTAGAAGGTAACCGTCATTGATGGGAAAGTCATGTGACTTTGGTGGCTGAGAAAGTATGGATAATTAATTCTAAGCAGTTACGATGCTTTTATTTTTCAATTAATCTAAAATGGCGTTAATTTTTCTTTTACATTCAATTACTCAATATGAAATATAAGGTAATGAAAGCACTCCCAATGGGGTCAAAAATGGATATTATGTGTTCTCTATACGTTTTGGAGCGTGCTGATTAAAAAAAAAACGGAGTGACTAAATACCTGCCCAAAACTCGCAGCCGAAACCTGAAAAAAGGTTGCATTGCGCCAAATGTAGATATTGGAACAAAATATTAAGCATGAGCGATGTAACAGGTTGTTTGTGATACGAAATTTGTTGATGAATTTTGTATATTTATTTTTTCAAAATGTATACACTTCATAATGCAACAACTAAACTATTATTATCAAAAATTAATATTTATTATTGGCACAGACTTCTATGGCACGGACCAACTGATTTCGATTACATTTGGCGATTTTGGAACTGACAATCTAGCGATCAATAGCCAATACCTGCAACCTCGTGATAGTTGTTTGTACGGGTTTTAGGCAGGTACTTAGCCTCAGCGTTAAAAAAAGTGTTTTTTGGACATTGGTTCATCTGTCTGTCTAAAACCAACCTACAGCTCGAACATCGAATTTGGTACACGCATTGAGCTAGAAGGGAAACTGGAGCGAGGTGTCAGTGAGCCGAAAACCCACTCACACCCTTTTGAGCGAACAGGGCAGAAAAGGACTATTTTCCCTGCACTTGTATGCAATGCTTGTAAGAGACCCCTCTATCATATTGACTTGGGCTCCTAAATGTATTTTAACATTTTTAGTTCGAAAGAAATTTCTTTAACTTTAAATTCCAACTTTTTTAAGAAATAACCATGTGGATCACTAACTAAGAACCAGCGAAGACGAACCCAATTTAAATAGGCAAGTTTCAAGGTTTTCTGCCCGGTTCGTTTCTGCTGCAGTGCCGTGTAATCCTCCGCGTTTCGTTATTGAACCGGCTCGTTTGCTGCCCTGTTCAGTGAATCGCACACCTCACTCCACGTTTCTTCTAGCTCAATGGGTACACGAGTTTCTAGTACCTGCCGGATGTCATAATACAGTTTTCGTGAAAAACGTTCCTGTGCAAAGGGTAGCTGCCCTAGAATGTTTTTGGTTGGTTGGTAGACATATATTTTCAGGCTTGTGTGCTTGGTCACAGAGACCCGCTTATAAACCTTCGTCAAGAAGGACGGACACGACATGCACACACATACAAGACAGATGCTGCCATCTATCGCCACCTCCACAATTTAGACATGTCCCTGAAGGGGAGGGAAATAAGGAAGAAGAGGAAACTGCTCAATGACCGACCACAGAACTTTCGGACCCAGCAGATTTAAAGAGCACGCACTCCGCATATACTCGGTGGGTCTTCAGTGGTACCGGGACTCGATCACGGGACCTTCCGATCTCGAGACCACTAGGCTTCCCAAAGCCCTGTTTTTGGTTACAAAGGTATTGCTAAAAATGAAGAGATACAGGCTTCAAAATTGTTATATGAGTTTTCCGTGCATTTTGGATGCGATAATAAGGGTTTCGAGAAAATTGTGCATGAGCAAAGTATAAATCTCATAAAACGTTTTAGGTTTAAATTTATTGAAATTATGTTATAAGGTATATACAATTATATTTATTTCTGTTGATTTATTTGAAGTAAATAAAGGTCGTGTAGTGTTACTTACCCCTAATTTAATAACATCATTTATGTATCAACACATACTTAACAAATCTATAAAAAAGTAGTTTTTGTATATAATTTTCTTGTACTTTGGCTTGTTTTTACTCAAATTGCAGCGAAAAGTTTCCAAAACATTCATATTTTCTCGCCAAATGAAGGATTCATGGGGTGCCATTCACATTCACTCCTTTTACTATTACATTAGCGGTTTAATATATCTATGTCGTTGATACGGAGTACTCATTAAGATTTCATTGGAAAACGGAGATATCAATAAAGCAAATATATTTTATTGGTTTTGATGCTTATAATGAGAATGGGTTGGTAATGAATTATTAAAATGTGTAAAAATATATTTCCTGGGGAAACATATTGAGAGGTATCGTGTTATTTTATTTATATCTCAACATATTCATTCATTAACAATAAGAAAATTATTTTTTTGCATGTTTTCTAATGTTAATTTGCAAATTATATTTATATGAATGAGAAAATAAATAGAATTTGTTTTTACTAAAAATTTTGAGTTATTGTTTTTGTATATAAACAAACAATATATCAAACAATTATAACGTTAATATATATTTCCCAACAATATTCTTTTTAATAATTTTAATAAAACAACTGACATTGTTAGCTAGAAAGCTTTTGTACTAATCGTGGAAAATAACCTAATTAACCTTCGAAAATGGAAGTAACATGGGAATGGAACAATTAGCTTAAAATTTGTAATCTCACTTTACAATATGAGCTTAAAAACAACTTATAAAAAGTCATTAAAATATTACTGAAATAAATAGGTAAAGTAATAAACTTTAAAACAACTATTTTAACCGAATTTTTTCCTTAAAAAGAATGAGCATTCATCAAAAAAAGAAATCCTATAGATTTCGGTTGAGTGAATACATTTCAAACTTTGCTCATTATTATGAAATATTATCGGAATTCTCCATTTATTTTGAGAATATCTATTTCTATTTCCAAATCCGAAAACCACAATTCGAAATAGTTACAATAACTTTTTACTACTTACAAATTCACAATAAATCATTAAAAATCCAAGATATTCAAAATTTGAATAATACCCATTCTCCTCCCGATGGTTTTGTTATTTTGGCTTCGAATAGTCGGCCATCTTCAATGCATCTTCTTATAAATATTCTGAATACATATGGATTTGTGACGACTGTAAAACTCAAAGAAAGAAGACAAGAATAATTCTTTTTGAATCGACAAAATATGGTTTCCGACCAGTTAGTTTCAGAACTTGTGATACATCCATTCTATATTCATCCATTTTCCTTTGCTTCTTCATCCTGACATAGAGAAATCGTAAGTTTATGTTAAGATTGTGATAGAGTAGCCAAAAGTTTTATTTATGTTCTATGACTAGCGAGATATGCCAGCATGAATTGTTAGAGATGACAGGCATTTTTGTCTCAGTAGCGTAGGATGAATTGTGTTGTGTAAATTTAGAAGTTTTTGTTTAAAATGGTCCAGCAGAGTGCCAAAGAAAAGTATACAAAGTTTTAAATTTTCTTTGGACTTAAAAATATGGCGCTTTGTTTCACCAAAAATGTGGTTCATAATATATCTAACGACTGTATGAGGAAATGCTTCACCCTATTTTCTGTATTAAATTGAACCATTTTATAGTCTTGTTGCCAAAACCTGAAAAATGGTTCAACTGAATACCAAAAATATTATGAAATATTTCACCACACAGCCATTACAGCTATAGGGACCATTATTATGGTGAAACCATGCACATATTATTTAACAGTATATGATAGCTTTACATTTCAAAGGAGGCAATGGTTCCCCATTAGTAAATGTGGTATTTTAAATTCAAAAATACTAGATATTTTTGCACATTTCGATAACCGACCCTCTTTACAAAATATATTGGGTTTCAATTTATCTTAAAACTGGATGTTTATCGTTATTATGCATTTGAGTCTATTTACCAACAGAACCACACAAACAAAAAGCTATCAAATCAATTAAAAAAATTACACCTGAAAGCTAGTAAAAAATAACGTTTCAGGCAATATAAAAATTAATGCAATAAATATTTTTTTATCGGTTCTACGATATATGGAAACAAAATCACATAATAAATGAATAATAATTACACAATTATATAGTATTATTTGGGTAAAATTGATAAAAAAAACTTAATTAAAATGTATCATTCGAGTGAATCAAGGCGAAATAAGATATCTCACTGTAAACGCTTGTCAGTGAAAAAGGTTTTTTTTAAAGAGAAATAGACCTGTAGTGGTATACGGCTCAGATATGAAAAATATAAAATAATATTGTACAAATAGACAAAAGAAGATTTATTTCTGGATTGGATTTCATTAAGTTTTGCATCAATATGATATCGAACATGAATTTAGGATATTCGAGGTCTGTCATAAAGCCTTTCAAAAAGCACTTAGACATATCAATTTCCAACCACGCAAACAAAGGCAATGCAATTAATGAACTTCAAGTTTCACTCCACAAACTCTCCACCCCCTATAAAATCCCTCGTCCAAACAACAACAGACCACTTAACTTACTCCTGGTTTTGAGATTAACGGTGGAATATTCCGCATTGGAATCTCTGTATGGTTATATTCCAGTTAGAGGTTGAATAAATCGGAGATGCTTGGCGAGTATAAAAGTGAAGACACAGGAAAGTAAGTCGCCAAGTTGATGCGCTGCATCCAAACAGAACTATAATCGCATTATTACATGAAAGGATAAATAAATTCTGTTGAAATAAATCATACGGCCAATATAACTGCATATTTCAATGCACAAACTGTATAATTTCAATCATTAAGAACCGATTATAAAAACTGTAATTGTGATTGATTGCGCAGTTGCAGTAAAAAATTAAAACCAATACTTAGGTACTTACTACCGTGGTTAGGTAAACTGCGGCAGTTATCTAGACAAAATGAGTTGGACCATTGTTGCTAGCACTCAATAACTCTAACCTGAACAAAAGTATACTGAAATAATAGTTATTTCAGACCAAAAATTGGCCATTTCAAAGTTGTAGTAACAGCAATTTACCCACCCCATAGTAGGAATATTTCTCTTCAACTGAAAAATTCCAATTATTGTTTAGTGAATGCAGTGTATCACCACCCTAATTCGTCAAGTAGTCTGTTTTGGTGCACTAAAGATGTGTGGTGGTAATACATATATCAACAGTGATATATTATCAGAATATCGCCAAATCATTCTCCAAGTGGTCTATTTGGTTACATAAAAGAAGCGATCACAGCGTCACTTGACAACCCTGTTTCTTCACCATTTTCCTACGGGCACCATCTCTATGTTATTCATCCTCCATTCTGCCATTCCATTCCGGCCACCCGTCGTACCATTGTGAATTCCTCTTTCTCCAAATCTTTAACTTCTGAATTGAGTTTTATAGGAATCCACCTCTCGGCCAATCCATCATCGAAACTCTCTGCGCCATTTGCGGAAATGGACCGACAATTTATCAGGACAGGCTTTCTATTCCTTTTCTTGGGAACGTTCTGCGCCGAGACAGCTTTCTTCAATGCCTTTTCCCCCAAAGACATGAATTGAATAAACGGGGAATATACTATTAAGTAAACGGTTGGGTAGGCCCAACATGAACCAAGTTCACAAGGATCCTTATATTTTAGACGAGTGCATGTATGTCAACCTTCTTATGGATACAGACGTGTAAACCCGTCATCTGTCAGTCTGGTTTTCCAGAAAGGCAGAGGTACACATATTGTTTTTAATATACATTTTATAATTTGAATAAGTTTTAAAGTATGGCTTAGTTATTTATAATCATCTACTACGGAAATATAATGTTTTGAAAAAAGAAACAAATTAAATTTTCAATTAAAATTTAAGATTAGTTTTCATGCAGTGTAAATAATGCATAAATAAATTGACACTTTAGAATATTTTCTTATCCCGCGTAAAGGGAATTTTCATGTTAACACGCTGACTTCCATAACGGAATAAAAGAAAGAATGCAGGCCAAGTTGACGTCTTTTTGGTTATTGATATAATTAAAAATGTGTCGACCTTAGAATAACGTTATTTGTGAAGAATAGACTAACAGAAAACAAATTCAAAGGAGTGTTAAAATATTTATATTTTAATTAAGAAATCTCTTAAACATAAAATATGGGATTATAGTACAATTAAGACGTCAACGTGTTAAACGATAAATGCAATTTTTTTGGGTCAAACTTAAAAGTCATTCCACATTGTTTTTTTGTAATAACAATACCATTACACAGAATAATTTATATATCGATACAATTACACAAAATAATTTCTACAGTGATAAATAAACTGAAACTATCCCCTTTAGTGCCTGGTCTTTAAATGGTCATTGCCTCAAATTCAGGTGACTTGGGTTGAGTTATGTTTACTCCCACTCATGTTAGGCAATGCTCCATCCCCCCTCATGAGAAGTCTTTGTTGTTGTTCACTTCCCAGATTGATTTACTTCTGCAGATTTGGCAAAGCACGGATTCCTCCCCATTGTGATGGGTCCAAATTGAATTTTAACATTAATAATTGTAATATGGACCCATCATTTGATGTCTATAATGGATGTTTTCTGTGGGCAATTAGTTAAAGCCAAAAACGTCTGACAGGAAAGGATGGCAATCCTAAACCGTCTAAACATGATACGAATGTGTATCTAACTACCAAAATTAACCAAGGCCCCAAGAGATTCAATTATTTTCCAAAACGGAAACTGCAATTTTTGGCAAAATTTTGATTTGCTTACATTAGCATATTTTTTTTAAATTTTCCCAACATTTATAATGTCAATTTATATTGCTGATAATAAAGGGGGTACATGTATAAAATAAGAAATATTTATGCTAATACTTAAATGTTAAATTTTAGCTAATTCTTTTTTAAACCTAACATGTAATTTAAAACATATAACTTATATACCCAACATTTCATTGTAAAATACTTTACCTCTCTAAATTTAAGAGCAGTTTGTCAAAGCAATGTTTTGGTTTGGAGTTTTAGAAAAGTTTTCAGATGCTTTACAACATCCGATAACAGAGCTTAAGCAGAATTTATTAAGAGTCTTGCAATCTTAAAATAAGTTTAAGTATTGTGTTATGGGGAATAAATTATAATGTTCAAGTTTAATTCATTTCCAATATAATACTTTTAAGTATTATGTAACATAGTAAT
The DNA here is from genome assembly GCA_019343175.1 of Oedothorax gibbosus. Taxonomy (NCBI): domain Eukaryota; kingdom Metazoa; phylum Arthropoda; class Arachnida; order Araneae; family Linyphiidae; genus Oedothorax; species Oedothorax gibbosus. The sequence goes on along the minus strand of CM033277.1, from coordinate 11,685,064 downwards.
GACTAAACTATTAAGTTTTATAAGTTTGTATTGATTGCAAAATATTTTTTGATTATGATATATTATTTTCATAATACAGATGAGACATTTAGTGAGCATTTAGCATGGTAATTTTTTTTTAGAATATCGAACTGAAACGTTTCCCTTAAGCCTTAACTGACTATTCATGTTAGACGTAGGAATCAGAAATGAATTTATTAAAATATTTTAGGAACATAAACTAGTTTTGTATGTTACAAAGTTTTTTTTTATTTTTTACAAAATGCTGTTCAGTATTCCATCAAACTGCAATTTATAAAACAGCCTGAATAACATTCACATTTGAAACACACTACACTCTTAAAACAAACAAGCGGTTTTAACTCAGTCTGAGTTAATTTCCACTCCTTTCCGGTGCCGAAAATGCACTTCCCCTATAGGAGTGGATTTCACTCTTTTTGCGGAGTGGGTAAAAGAAATAAAAGAAAACAATCTACGTCCTACACTCTTAAAACGAGCAGTTTTAACTAAGTCTGAGTTAATTTCCACTCCTTTCCGGTGCCGAAAATGCACTTCCCCTATAGGAGTGAACTTCACTCTTTTGTTTTAAGAGTGTAGGTCTTTCAGTAAAATATAAAACAGTTAATTTATCGAATGTAGTTAAGGAAACAATATTCTCTTGCGAACTGCACAAAACCTAACTTCAAAGAAACACATCTCTATTTTCTCGACGCTTTTATTTATTGCGGAACCCAACAAAAAATTCCGATTCCTCTTCCTCAATTTTTTTAAAGCTTTTAAACTTGAATTGTTAGTATATCAGTACTTCGAGGCACTCTAATGAAATTAGGTACTCCTAAAATTGCTCTCATCCAACAAAACGTACCCTTTATCCACAATTCCTGTCGCTTTTATTTGTTTTAAAGCGAGCCCCGAGGATACACCGTTGCCTTTTGCTCCTTTTAAAGTCTTCCGAAAAGCGAGATTTCTTTAAAAAGTTTTCCTTAGGATACATTGTTAGGAGGAAAAGGTTTTATTTTTAACGATGTCCACCTAACGAGATCTAAAAAAAAAAATTTATTAAATCTTTTCGAATCAAAGCGGGTTGTTTCACTGTTGAGGGATTAAACAAGTTTTGGGATTTAATTAGTCGGGATTTTTATAACGCATTTTGACTTTTTTAAAGACAAAAAAATACGTCAAGAAATGCACAATGTAAATCTTATAGGATAATTTTCAGAATTATAATATCTTCGCAAATTTTATGTTACTTTTTTAATACAAATTTCAACGTAGAATGGTTCTAAAAGATAGAAGAGAAATAAGCTTCGCATCAAGCATCTAACATTTTTCTACTACCAACAATGCTTCTGTAAATTCTGTGATTTTCACATATTTTTAAGCACGCGAATACCCAAAAGTAACTTATCCAGTTGCTTATATAGTATTTCTTTTACTCTGTTTGCTTTCTAGAAATTGTTGGATGAGAGGGAGGCGATTTACCCGTGTTATATATACACTAGTTAGTTCTGTTAAATCTTGCCACTTTAACTATTGTATCTTCTAGACGTGAATAATATTTGTAAACAGATAATTATTTCAAATAAAACACCATTTCCAAGTTTTTGGCAAGCCAGCATTTTACCGAATCTGCCATCCGATTCTCATGCTAAAAATTTAGAGACCACTGAACTTATTATCAACTATTACATCATTAAAATAAATACTTTTATGCATTACTTTGATGAAACTAGCTTCAGGTGACATAATAAATAAACATAACTGCGCAGCATCGTTTCATTATGAACTATAATAAAAGAAATGAAAAAGTAACAAATACTTTCAAACCGCATTAATGCGAACATTTTGCCAATATTTTATTTACCGTATCTCACCGTGTTAAAAAAGCTAAATAATAAATTCACATTGAAGTAAACCCAATAAATTGTCCATACATTTTCCAATATAATGTGGTTGCATCAGCATAAAATCCCAGCCTTAAGAAACCGAACCAAAGAGACCAATTACACAAACAGGATATTTCCCCTCAAGATCTCCTATAAAAGACCAAACTACAATTCCAGAAAAGAACAAAGAAACTCGAATATGGCTCTGCAGGAAGCATTCCGACCCAATTAAATAAATTTGTCTGCCCATAATGGCAACACTCGTTCAAAAAGAAATTTCCCAAAGCCGCAATGAAGTAAAGTAAAAAATAAAACTCGGGAGGTCCATGGAGGTTTAAAAAAGATGGAAATGCTTGGCGGGAAAAGGTGAAGTTGCCAAGTCGCTTTTATACACCCAAAACAAAAAGCGAGCTTGTATCTCATGACGTTTTCGTGACGTAAGAAACACAGCGAAATTGGCTTGTTTGAGGTGACGCACTATCCAGTTTCATTCTTGCTGATCGGCGATTTCATTCGTTGTTCAGGTTTTACCTCAATGCATGCTCTTTTCGTCTGTTGTGTTAAATTTTACAGTTCTTTAAGCGTAGCTTGTTCTTATTTATTCCACTTTATCCGTTTTAATTCGATTAAAATTTCGATATTTGAAGCCTTAATAAAACGACAATGTTGTTGGAACATTAGGTTTAGGTGATATTTTCTTTACGCGGAAAAATTAAGCAAAATTGTAGGACACTAATTTAATGGGATTCATGAACAGAGAAAAGGCTTTAGTTCGACTAAAAAAAGTTGTTTACATAACTCCCTTTCGAAAATACGAAAAAAATGTAATTTCAATAGACCAATAATGAAAACAATACCGCAGGATCTGTTGCGACTCAAGACATGAAACATGCCCGTTTACAATTAGTATAACAATAAAACAAACATTTCATATTTTAGTTATACGCATTACTTTAACAATCGATTGTTTGATCGATAATGACGTTTGGAGGTTTATGAAACACATTTAAATTTCTATTTTTTTTTAAACTTGCTCATAATTATGAATTATTTCTCTAGCATCTATACTAAAAGTTCCTCCAAACAGTGTAATTATTATGATAATTCTAATTTTTGTTTAAACTCAATAGATGCGGTCAATATTGAACTTATTACTAACACTGAGGTAGAAATTAGCATTAAGGGTTTAAAGGGATCTAGTTCTGCAGGTTTAGATTGCATTCCATCGTATATAATCAAAGCTAATATTGATAGTTTTATTTATCCTTTACTAATACTGTTCAATCTGTCTTTAAAAACTAAGGTTTTTCCAGATATCTGGAAGACGTCAAAAATTATACCTGTTTACAAAAAAGGTAAAAAGTCTGACATAAACAACTATAGACCCATTGCTATTATTTCAAGTTTCGCTAAAGTCTTTGAATCTATTATTTGCAATAAAATTTCACTTCAAACTTCTCAAATTATTTCCCCTAATCAGCACGGTTTTGTTAAAAAACGTTCTACTGCTAGTAATTTATTGTGTTTAAATAACGATATTTCAAATGCTTTAAAACTAAATGCACAACTTGATGTAATATATACTGATTTTGCAAAGGCTTTTGACACTGTTGATTTTGAAATTTTATTGATTAAATTATTTAATATTGGGTTTAGTAAAGAATTAATCATGTGGTTACGCACATATTTAACAGAAAGACCTCTGTATGTAAAATATAAAACTGCTTTTTCAGATTGTTTTGTCAGTACATCTGGGGTACCCCAAGGATCTGTTTTAGGACCTCTTCTTTTCATTTTGTTTGTTAATGATTTAGCTGATTTATTTGACTCATGTCTATTATTTGCTGATGATCTGAAAATCTACCGTTGTATTTCAACTATATCTGACTGTGAAATTTTACAAGGTGAACTTTGCAAGTTGCATTCGTGGTGTATAAAAAATAGCCTGTTTTTAAATATTGATAAGTGCTTTGTTGTTACATTCACAAGAAAACTAAATACTTTTGTTCACAATTATACTATCAACAATATACAACTCGCTCGCAAAAATAGTATTAGGGATCTTGGTGTTTCTTATGATTCTAGTTTTACTTTTAATTTGCATATACAGGAGATAACAAAAAAGGCGCATAAAAAACTTGGTATGCTAAAAAGAACTACCAGTAATTTTTCTGACATATCTGTTCTTGTATGTCTTTTTGATACTTTAGTTCGACCAATATTAGAATACTGCTGTGTCATTTGGAATCCTTCTTGCAAGCAACTCATCTATACCATTGAAAGAATACAGAATAAATTCTTGCGATATATTCATTTTAAATCTAATAGCTATGAGCAATATCCATCGAACTCCTCAATTAGATCAAACAACAAAATAAATTCATTAGAATCCAGAAGAATGGTATCATTATTTAAATTTTTTCATAGTTTATTTCATAACAAAATTGATTGTCCTTTTTTACTTAAAGAATTTTATTTATATATTCCTCCATACAATACTCGTAATAAAATTATATTTAAGCAACCTTTATTAACTAAAAATTATCTTAAAAACCAACCGATACTGCAATTTATAAATATTGCTAATAATCTACCAGTCAAAAGAGATATTTTTTTTGATGATTTTTCTAATTTTAAAATTGATATTTTCTCACTTTTTGTGTAATTTTTGTTTGTTTCTGTGTGCTGATGCTTTGTCTTTTTTTGGTATATTTATTTGTCTTTGTGTCTGTATTTTGTACTGTATATTTTGTTGTCCTGTTATATATATTGGATCTTTTGATTGCAATCTGATCTGGAGCTGATTGCAATTTTAACGATGGATCTTTTTAATTGATTTTACTGACCTTTTGTATTTTAATAGTTTTATTTTTTGTTTTTCTTTTAGTGTTCCATTTTAGTTTTTTATATTTGTGCTTTGCCTTGCTTTTATCCTCTACCTGTAATTGGACTAGATCTGTATGGTAGTTGTAATTTAAATAAATAAATAAATAAATAAATAAATAATAGTAATAGCAATACCTTACTAGAATAGCGCCAAATAATTCACCAAGAGGTCTGTTCGGATGCATAAAAAAGCAATTATCGCTTCACATGGCAACCCGGTTATTTGTATTGTTTTCCTTCTACCAATATCACCATCTTCTTTAACCTCCATTGGTGGTTTATTATTAACTGCATGCAATCGTCGGTATCATTTTATTCGCCATTTAAATATCGAGGTTTTTTTTAATGATTTTAACCGCGAATATGTTTTTATGCATTTAAATAAATGCTGGGACCTGGATAAGAGATGTAAATGCACAGGTATAAAAAAAAAGTTCTGAAAATGTATCTGATTTTTTTATGTATTGTTCCCAGTAAAAGGAGACTTAAGTGCTGCATTGCATTTCG